>CM056053.1:27199619-27815427 GCA_029574335.1 Rana kukunoris
CACCACTGGGCCCCTTTTACATTACACAACACCCTGCACCTCTGGACCCCTTTACATTACACACAGCACCCTGCACCTCTGGACCCCTTTACATTACACAGCACCCTGCACCTCTGGACCCCTTTACATTACACACAGCACCCTGCATCACTGGACCCCTTTACATTACACAGCACCCGGCATCTCTGGACCCCTTTACATTACACAGCACCCTGCATCACTGGACCCCTTTACATTACACAGCACCCTGCATCACTGGACCCCTTTACATTACAGAGCACCCTGCACCTCTGGACCCCTTTACATTACAGAGCACCCTGCATCACTGGACCCCTTTACATTACAGAGCACCCTGCACCTCTGGACCCCTTTACATTACAGAGCACCCTGCATCACTGGACCCCTTTACATTACATAGCACCCTGCATCACTGGACCCTTTTACATTACACAGAACCCTACAGCTCTGGACCCCTGCATGTTACACAGACCACCTTTCAGTGTATCCACCCCTTCAATGCAAACCCCCCTTCAAGGTAGCCCCTCTTCAGAGTAGTTCCCCTTGTTCAGAAAAGCCCCCCTTCAGAGTAGCCCCCCCTCGTTCAGTGTAGCCCCCCCTCGTTCAGTGCAGCCCCCCTCATTCAGTGCAGCCCCCCTTGTTCAGTGCAGCCCCCCTTGTTCAGTGCAGCCCCCCTTTAGTATAACCCCTTGTTCAGTGCAGCCCCCTTCAGTGTAGCCCCTCATTCAGTGTAGCCCCCCCTTTAGTACCCCAGATCAGCGTGGCGGAACATGCACAGCAGGTCCCCTCCCCCTTTTTACACATAAACAGAGAGGAGGGGGAGGCGGCTTCACTCGGCTGTGCCTGTGTGACATCCAGAATCGCACAGACAGGCAGCCGTGGCCGCAAGAGGAAGGGATGGTAGGTGCTGCGGTGTCACCCTGCACCCCCTCCCCTCGCCACTGTAGCTAGCTCGCCTCTCCCTGCCTGTGCCAGTGTGCCGCTGCCTAAACTCGCAGTGCTGCCACCGCGGGTGTAATACAATCGCGGAGGGGGGGGCGGTCTGACACCCTCCCAATGTGTGATACCCGGGGATGGCTCGCCCCCCCTTCGTACGCCTCTGGATGGCCGCACAGCGCCCCTGTTGCCCATGGCGCCCTGTGCGGCCACACAGCTCGCACACCCCAAAGGCCGGCCCTGAGTGTTATGTATTCACTTTTCTCAATATTTTATTCTAGAATACAAATTCTTCTTGCTAATATATGACCCCTGAAAAAGGAGACACCTGTACACCGAAACGTGCTGGGTTCAAGAATTGTAGAATGTACTACATTTAAGTGATGGTGACAATGTTGTAGATATGTTAAGCGTTCCTTATTTCTTTCTCGTACATCACGGGACACAGAGCAGCATATTCATTACTATATGGAGTACCTTCAGGTGTGGACACTGGCAATCTCAAACAAACAGGAAGTCCCTCCCTATATAACCCCCTCCCATAGAGGAAGTACCTCAGTTTTTTCGCCAGTGTCTTAGGTGTTGGTCACGGAATAGCTTTGCTCCACATCCTTGGGATTAAGGGCGGGCTAACCGGATCTGTCCAAGGAGCCTCAGTGCCAAAGTGGACAGTACCCGGGCCCCAAACCGTGGGTTTTGCCTATAATGCTCCTCTTTGGAGGGCTGGACCCTGGGCCCAGGACTTGGAGATCGTAAAGACCATAAGTTCCTGTTTGCCAGGGTGCTATATAGGTCCAGGACAGTGGGTACCTTCATAGGACCCCAGGGCCTGAAGGTCTACTACGCTACCCCACGGAGATGGGAGAAGATTGGACCGTTTTGCAAAACGTCCTGCGGCATGGAGCAGGTAAGAGGGGAGCCTGCGGGACTTGGTTCGACAGCAGGCTCTCCAGGGGAGATCTTAAAGGGGGTAGCCTGAGTATGCTCTGCATTGGCACCATGGTCACTATGTCTGATGGACAGGATGCCCTGAAATGTTTCCCCCCATCACTTGATCCCCCTACCTATCTATGTATGTTTGCTAGCTACCTGCTGCTCGCTGGTTGAAGATCTTTTAAAAAAAAAAAAAAAACAGATCTGTCTCTAGGCTAAAGGGACTCCCTTAGGGGCCTGTTTTAGCCTTACCTTGCCGGGATTCAATCTGCCGCCTGATGCGTCCTCCACCCTGCATTCCTGGGCTCCAGAGTGCGTCTCCTCCTGGGCTCTCCTCCCCCGACAGTCGCGCGCGCGCGTGCACGCGCGCATGCATATAGAAAATTTTCGCGCCGTTCGGGAGGGGGGGGGGCGGGGAGCGTGACTGCAGTGTAGAGTGGGCGTGCCTTCAATTGCTGTTATACACAGCAGGCGCGTTCTTAGCTCAGTTCAGAGCTGAGCTGGAGAGAGAGGACGTAGAGCTGGCAGCACAGTGACTCCCGGTGGCGAGAAGGGGTACTACATGCTGGAGTCAGCTCCAATACTTTTTGTTAAGCCAAAATCCCCTTGGCAACAGGTTGAATGCTGGCAAACATGTTGGGGGTGGGGCTGTATGTGGTGAATAATATTATAAAAAGAAACATACTGAGCCCCACCGTTTTTTGGCATTAGTGATCCTATTGTCCCCTAAACTTATTTTTTTGTACTCCTGGCTATAACAGTCTGTTGTTGTAAGCGGAGCCCTTCGGTTTTGTATTATGGCTTCCAAGGGTTCAGGATCAAAACACAAAAAAAAAAAAAAAGAGAAAGGCAAAGACAAAGGGGTTCCTCCTCTGGTTCTGATGATATGCCAATACTTTCCCCACAGGTTATTCCTATAGGGGTCACCCTGGATAAGCCATTAAGGGGGTCTGGTGCGGAGGCTGGCCCAGGTCGGCCCAACCCTGTGTTATCACAGAGGAGATGCTAGCCGTCACCCTAGGGGGGCTAGAGAAAAAAGGTTAACAGCTATGATCGCTGGCTCTTTTTCTGGCAAGAAGCGGACTAGATCCCCATCGCCAAAAGGGACAGAACCTGGAGGATCTACCACTGAAGAATCATTTTCAGCCTCCCAGGCGAGAGTCTGTGGGGTCCAGTCTTTGACAGACATGGTCCGCTCGGCATTTAATTTGCCATTTCCAGAGCCTCAGGTTCCTGCGGTATCCTCTTTGGGTTCTTTTAAAAGCGCCTTTAAGCAACACAGCTTTTCCGGTCCATCCTCTGTTAGAGGAATTGGTTTCCAGGATTGGGACGACCGGACAGAATTTTTTCTGCCGCCTAAAGCTGACGAGAGGGTAGTCTTTATGCACGTCTGCCAGGAAATATTTGTGCTTGCAGGCACTCTTTCCCCTGACCAAGTGCTCTTTAAAAGGGGCCCGGATGGCTCAGTCGGTAGAGCATCGGACTTTGGGTCTGAATGTCCAGGGTTCAGGTCCCGGTTCGGGCACTGCTTTTCAACTACCCGTGAGGTCCTTGAGGCCACATCTCCCGGAAAGCGCCCGATCTCGTCTGATCTCGGAGGCTAAGCAGGGTCGGGCCTGGTTAGTGCCTGGATGGGAGACCACCTGGAAGGTTTTCTGTTATTTGCCCTATGGAAAAGACATTTTTCTAAGAAAGGGGTGCTCCCAACTGTGACGCAGCAGCCATCTCATGGGTGAATAAATCATTAACTGGCCTAAGGGGAAACATACAAATGTTTATGGTCCCGGTCGATAACGTTTAGAGACACTTTTTCCAGCATCCCTGGCTACAGCCAGCAGTGGCTGCAATTGGAGTTTTGTCAGGCGTTAAAGGACCAGACAAAACAGATGCTTAAGACATCCCTGCCCAATAGGCAGAGGAGTTATTGGATATTCCCAGAGCTCTGTGCTTTGCGGTAGAGGTTATAAAAAGGACTCCATCCAGCAGGCGTCTCGTTGTCACTATTTTTAGTGCATATGAGAAGGCTCTTATGGTTGAAGAACTGGCGCCGGCCGCCCCATGTAAAAGACTGCTGGCAGGTTTGCTCTCCATGGAAAGATCTGGATAAATACATTCAGACTGTTTCAAGTGGCAAAAGTACCCTTTTACCAGTCAAAAGAATTTCCGGGGTCCTGCGTTTAAAAGGCAGCTCCCCCCCGGTTCCAGGGCCCTCAAATTCCAGGCAGTACGGACCTCCTGCGCGATCAAACTTTTAATAATGGATCGCAAGGACAGGCCTCTGGGGATCGGTCCCCGACAGAGGGGGTCCGATCATCTGTGGCCGCAGGCTACAGATTAGAATTTCTAAAATTTCCTCCACAAGGAAGGCCTCAATGCGGGCGGCATTGGATCAACCTGCTTTACCAGGGCATAATGGTAGAGGTACCAGCCCAAGAACAGGGGCTAGGTTTCTATTCCAATCTGTTTGTCATACCAAGGCTCATCGGCAATGTCAGACCAATTTTGGACCTAAAAAAAGGTTAAATGCTTACCTAAGGGTTCGCTCTTTCCGGATAGAATCAGTTTGGTCAGCAGCCGCCACACTCCAGAAGGATCTGGCTTCTATAGACATAAAGGATGGTTACCTTCATGTACCAGGTCTTTCAGCCACATCAAATATTTTTGTTTTTACGCTTCGCAGGGATACAGCGTCACTTCCAATTCGTGGCGCCCCCCCTTCGGGCTGGCTACGGCCCCCGGGTATTCACGAAGGTCCTAGCTCCTATTCTAGTCAGTCTAAGGGATCCAAGGGATCTCGGTCCTAGCATACCTGGACAACCTCTTAATCATAAGATCACTCGCTTCCTTGGTGGAATGAGTAGTAGCCCTCATGGTTCAGTACCTCGAGAGGTTCGGCTGAGTCCTAAACCGGGGAAAGATCAGCATTTCAACCTACAAAGCAGTTGGAATATCTCGGCACGAGATTAGACACAGAACAGAAGATGGATGTTCCTGCCCCTGGTAAAGGTCGAGGCTATCAAAAGATTGATTCAGTTGGTTCTAAGCAAAAAAGAACCAACTATTCGCCTATGTATGCGATGGCCATGTTCGAGGCAATACCACACGCTTCCACGCTCGTGTCCTACAGGCAGCAATTCTAGCAGCTTGGTGCTGCCCAGTGGTCTGGAAGGCTGGAGAGCGGTCTGGAACAAGTTCACTCGCCAAGGAACTTGGGCAGAGGCGGAGAGGCAGCTGCCCATCAAGGTCTGGGAGTTCTGAGCGGCTCGGCTAGCCCTCCTGGCATAGACATCCAGATTACAGGGGTCCTCGGTGAGAAGTCATTCAGACAATGCCACAGCGGTGGCATATAGGTGAACCACCAAGGGGGAACCAAGAGTCAAGCCACTCAGAGTGAGAGGAGCTTGGTTTTTCGGTGGGCAGAGGTTTATGTACCCTGCATATCGGCGACATTCATTCCTGAGGTGGACAACCTACAGGCGTACTTCCTAAGTCGCCAAACCCTGTCGCCGGGGAGTGTCTATGCATCCACAAGTTTTTTCAGACAATCTGCCAGAAGTGGGGAGTGCCAGACGTGGAGGTCATGGCATCAGGATTCAACAAGAAGCTACACAGGTTCATGTCTCGAACGAGGGACCCTATGGCTGCGGAACCGATGTGTTGGTTTGCCTTGCATCAATCATAACTTCTATATGCATTTCCCCCACTGCATTACTACCCCGCCTGTGGCGCAGGATCATAGCACAGGCCGGTTATCCTGGTAGCCCCAGCTTGGTACCGGAGGGCATGGTACTCACTAGTCCTGAAATTGGCAGCGGGAGGCCCTTGGACTCTTCCTCTAGGGCCAGACCTACTCTCACAAGGCCCGATCCCCACCCTGCATTACGGCGTCTAAATTTGACGGCCTGGCGGCTGAATCCCTGATTCTCAGGGGTAGAGGTCTGTCTAGGCAGGTAATCCCTACCCTCATTAAGGCTAGAAAGCCGGCCTCCAGGGAAATTGTTACAGGGTTTGGAGGGCCTACGTAGGCTGGTGTGAGTCTAAGAGATGGGTTTCCCGCAAGTATACCATTGATAGAGTATTACGTTTTTTCTCCAGCTAGGAGTGGATAAAGGCCTGGCATTAAGCACGATCTAGGGACAGATTTCAGCCTTATCAGTGTGGTTTCAGAGGCCGCTGGCCGCCCACTCGCTGGTTAAGATCTTCATACAGAGAGTCTTACGTGTTATATCCTCCAGTCAAATCACCACTTTGTCCATGGGACTTAAATCTTGTTCTGTCAACTCTACAGAAACAACCCTTTGAGCCGTTGGCTGAGGTACCTTTGGTTTTTAACTGACTAGAAAGTCGGTATTTCTGATCGCCATAGTTTCGGCCAGGAGAGTATCGGAATTTGGTAGCCTTATCTTGTAAGGAACCATATCTCATTTTACATAAGGATAGGGCGGGTTTCCGTCCTCATCCTTCCTTTCTACCAAAGGTTATATCCAGTTTCCACCTGAACCAGGATGTGGTACTTCCATCCTTCTTCCAAAACCCACCTCTAGAAAGGAGGGGTTGCTGCATACGTTGGATATTGTCAGGGCCATAAAGGCCTATCTTAAAGCTACAGAGAAGGTTCGGAAAACAGATGTGGTGTTCGTTTTACCGGAAGGGCCCAAGATGGGTCAGTCAGCTGCTAGATCCACCATCGCAAGATGGATTAAACAATTAATCGTTCAGGCCTGCGGTTTGAAGAGGTTGCCTCCTCCATTGTCGGCAAAGGCCCATTCTACCAGGGCCATGGGCACCTCCTAGGCAGCACATTATCAGATCTCTATGGCTCGAATATGCAAGGCAGCAACGTGGTCGTCAGTCCACATGTTTACAAAATTTTATCAATTGGACGTAAGAAGGAATGCGGATACAGCCTTTGGGCAGTCAGTACTACAGGCCGCGATTCAAGCTCCTCAGGATCTGAGGGGGCTCCCTTGACTTGATTTGAGATTTACATTTCTCGTTTAAGTTGGATTTACTAGTATTTGAGTATACCTCTAAATTAAATCCTTCTTTGGAAGATGTCTCCCTCCCCTCATTAAAGCATTGCTTTCGGACATCCCATATAGTAATGAATATGCTGCTCTGTGTCCCGTGATGTACGAGAAAGAAAAAGAGATTTTTTTAATACAGCTTACCTGTAAAATCTTTTCTTGGAGTACATCACGGACACAGAGCTCCCACCCCTCTTTTTGGGAACATTTTGGGAGGCATACTGCTTGCTAAAAAACTGAGGTACTTCCTCTATGGGAGGGGGTTATATAGGGAGGGACTTCCTGTTTGTTTGAGATTGCCAGTGTCCACACCTGAAGGTACTCCATATAGTAATGAATATGCTGCTCTGTGTCCCGTGATGTACTCCAAGAAAAAGATTTTACAGGTAAGCTGTATTAAAAAATCTCTTTTTTTACATGTTTTTTTTATATATAATGTTTAACCACTTAAGGACCGCCTACTGCACATTTACGTCGGCAGAATGGCACGGCTGGGCACATCAACGTATATATACGTTGATTTTAGTACCCAGCCGTGGGTCACGGGCGCACGCCCGTGACCCGGTCCGAAGCTCCGGGACCGCAGGATTCGCGGACCCGATCGCCGCTGCAGTGCAGCGATCCATCCCTGGAGCGGAAGAACGGGGAGAGCCGTGTGTAAACACGGCTTCCCCGTGCTTCTCTGTGGCCGTAGCATCGATTCGCGGTCATCCCTGTAATAGGGGGACGCGATCGATGACGTTACCCACCCCTACAGCCACACCCCCCTACAGTTGTAAAACAAACACATAGGTCACACATCCCCTACAGCGCCCCCTGTGGTTAACTCCCAAACTTGCAACTGTCATTTTCACAGTAAACAATGCAATTTAAATGCATTTTTTGCTGTGAAAATGACAATTGTCCCAAAAATGTGTCAAAATTGTCCGAAGTGTCCGCCATAATGTCGCAGTCACAAAAAAAATCGCTGATCGCCGCTATTAGTAGTAAAAAAAAATAATAATAAAAATGCAATAAAACTATCCCTTATTTTGTAAACGCTATAAATTTTGCGAAAACCAACCGATAAACACTTATTGTGATTTTTTTTTAACAAAAATACGTAGAAAAGAATACGTATCGGCCTAAACTGAGGAAAAAAAATGTTTTTTTATATATTTTTGGGGGATATTTATTAGAGCAAAAAGTAAAAAATATTGCATTTTTTTTTAAATTGTCGCTCTATTTTTGTTTATAGCGCAAAAAATAAAAACCGCAGAGGTGATCAAATACCACCAAAAGAAAGTTCTATTTGTGGGGAAAAAAGGACGCCAATTTTGTTTGGGAGCCACGTCGCACGACCGCGCAATTGTCAGTTAAAACGACGCAGTGCCGAATCGCAAAAAGGGGCAGGTTGCTTTACCTGCATTTTGGTCCGGGTCTTAAGTGGTTAATAAATACTTTAAATCGCTAAATATATCTCCAAGTGCCTTTAACCACTTAATCCCCGGGCCTGTTTTTCAGACTCTGTGTTTAAAACAGTTTTTTTTTTTTTTTTGCCAAAAAATTACCTAGAACCCCCAAACATATTATATTTTTGTTCTAACACCCGAGAGAATAAAATGGCGGTCATTGCAATACTTTCTGTCACGACCGTATTTGCGCAGAGGTCCTACAAGCGCACTTTTTTTGGAAAAAATTCACTTTTTTTAATAAAAAAATAAGACAACAGTAAAGTTTGCCCAATTTTTTTTGTATTGTGAAAGATGATGTTACACCGAGTAAAATGATACCCAACATGTCACACTTCAAAATTGCGTCCGCTCGTGGAATGGCGTCAAACTTTTACCCTTAAAAATCTCCATAGGCAATGTTTAAAAAATTCTACAGGTTGCATGCTTTGAGTTACAGAGGAGGTCTAGGGCTCGAATTATTGCTCTCGCTCTAACGATCGCGGTGATACCTCACATGTGTGGTTTGAACACCGTTTTCATATGCGTTCGCTTCTGAGCGTGAGAGCTCGCCGGTTCAGGGCGCTTTAAAAAAAAAATGTTTTTGTTTTCTTATTTATTTTACTTGATTTTATTTATTTTTACACTGTTTTTAAAAAAATATATAAAATTGGGTCACTTTTATTCCTATTTTATTCCTATTACAAGGAATGTAAACATCCCTTGTAATAGAAAAAAAGCATGACAGGTCCTCTTAAATATGAGATCTGGGGGTCAAAAAGACGACATATTTAGACTAAATAATATGCAATATATAAAAAAATATTCTGTCATTCGAAAAAATGACAACAATAAAATGTGCCTTTAAGACGTATGGGCGGAAGTGACGTTTTGACGTCGCTTCTGCAATGTTATGCTATGGAGACGGGTGGGGGCCATCTTCCCCTCACTCATATCCATGCCACAGAGGGAGAAGGACCCGATTGCCTCCGCCGCTACCTGACAACTCCGATAAACGGCGGAGGGCGTGGGAGAGCGGCGGGAGTGGGGGTACCTCTGCTGCCTCCGATAACGGTGATCACGCATTGAATCCAGCGCGGAGACCACCGTTATCGTTTACAGGACCACCCCCTGAAGAGATGGATATCTCGGTTGTGGCAGCTGCTGCTGTTACCGAGATATCCCTCTTCAAAAAGAGGATGTATATAGTCGTGCGCAGGTCCTTAAGTGGTTTTAAAGTCCATCACAAGGGGATCTCCTGGCACAGCTAGGATGACAGCTGAGGACCCTCCAAAGTATACTTACACCAAATCCCAAAAAAGCCAATGAAAAATGGCGTCTCTTCTCATCAATTTCTAAATGATAAAGTTGGGTGCACATGGGCAGGGCAGTTCACAGAACAATATAATAAGCCCACACACCTAATGTACACTATATTGCCAAAAGTATTGGGACACCCCTCCAAATCATCGGATTCAGGAGTTCCAATCACCTTCATGGCCACAGGTGTATAAAATCGCACACCTCGGCATGCAGACGTCTTCTACAAACATTTATGAAGGAATGGGTCGCTGTCAGGAGCTCAGTGGATGCAAGCGTGGTCCTGTGATAGGTGGCCACCTCCAGGGCTGGACAAAAATTTGGCCCTGGACTTCATCCAGACCGGCCCACTTTGACAGGTCTCTCCCATGGCGGCCAGACAACTAGCGCCCCCCCCCCCCCCCGGCCACCCAAGCCCCCTCTCCCCCTTCACTAGCCATTCTACTTTTATTAGAGTAGAATGGCTGGTACATTTAGTACCAGTGGGGAAGCTAGACATTATTCAGAAGAATCAGTTCGGTGCCCCCCCCATGGGACAAGATTGGGTAGAAGTGAGAAACTCCCAGGCAATAGCTGTCTGCCCTCTCCCCCATGCTCCTTCTGGTCCCCCCCCCCCGCTCCTCTGGTCCCCCTTCTGCTTCTCTGTTCCCCCCCAGGTGATCGATGCAGGGAGGGAGAGACAAAGTGGAGGGGGGCAGCAGTCCGCTGTCACTGAAGCCAGCCCACTGAGCCATCGGCCCACCGGGAAACTCCCGGTAGTCCCAATGGCCAGTCCATCCCTGGCCACCTCTGCAATAAGTCCATCTGTGAAATTTCCCCGCTACTAAATATTCCACAGACAACTGTTACTGGAATTATAACAAAATTGAAGTAACTGGGAGCAACAACAACCCGGCCATGAAGTGGTAGGTCACGTAAAATGACAGAGCGGGGTCAGTGCATGATGAAGTGCACAGAAGCCGGAAACTGTCTGCAGAGTCGATAGCTCCAGATCTCCAAACTTCATGTGGCCTTCAGATTATCACAACAACAGAGCGTAGAGATCTTGGTATTATTAGTACAAAAGCCACAAATGTTTAACAAAAAAAATCGAACAATCCAATGCATGGATACCGGTTAGTTTACACAGAAGTACATAGAGTTTCGCTTGGCGTATAGCAATGCAGATTTGTATAAATATATCGCCATGTGTTGTATCGAACGTTATTAACACATGAAACAAACGTGTCCACAATGGAATTTTTCCTGGAAGAAGACAAGTAGACAAGATTTCAGGTTGACCCCTCCCCCCACCATCCTGCCCTTCTACCCCGGGGTGTCTGTTTCATCAGATTTGGCGACCCGTCAGAATTGGTAACGGAAGTGGTGTTCCGTCGCCGCCACCTTGCTACACCCCGCACTCCTCCATAGTAAGGAGACTCTGAGAAGGGGGATAGCGGACATCTTGTTACACCCACTGGAGTTTTATATGGTGAAATACAGTACAGTGGAACCTCGGATTATGAGCATAGTGCGTTCCAGGAGAATGCTCGTAAGCCAAAGCACTCGCATATCAAAGCGAGTTTCCCCCCCAAAAAAAAAAAATCCACATTAACCACTTAAGACCCGGACCAAAATGCTGCTAAAGGACCTTGCCCCTTTTTGCGATTCGCCGCTGCGTCGTTTTAACTGACAATTGCGCGGTCGTGCGACGTGGCTCCCAAACAAAATTGGCGTCCTTTTTTCCCCACAAATAGAGCTTTCTTTTGGTGGTATTTGATCACCTCTGCGGTTTTTATTTTTTGCGCTATAAACAAAAATAGAGTGACAATTTTGAAAAAAAATCAATATTTTTTTACTTTTTTCTATAATAAATATTCCCCAAAAATATATAAAAAAAAAACATTTTTTTTTCCTCAGTTTAGGTCGATACGTATTCTTCCACCTATTTTTGGTAAAAAAAAATCGTAATAAGCGTTTATCGGTTGGTTTTCGCAAAATTTATAGTGTTTACAAAATAAGGGATAGTTTTATTTGATTTGTATTCATTTTTTTTTTTTACTACTAATAGAGGTGATCAGCGATTTTTTTTCGTGACTGCGACATTATGGCGGACAATTTTGACACATTTTTGGGACAATTGTCATTTTCACAGCAAAAAATACATTTAAATTGCATTGTTTACTGTGAAAATGACAGTTGCAGTTTGGGAGTTAACCACAAGGGGGCGCTGTAGGATTTGTGTGTTCCCTGCGTGTGTTTACAACTGTAGGGGTGTGTGGCTGTAGGTGTGACGTAGCAATATGGCGGTGCCGGAACGTCACCTCCGTTACCTATTCTGAAGGGTCGCCAAATCCGACCGGGTTCACACCATCACCACATGCGGCTCACAGCAGGGGTCCAGTGCGTCCCCATTCATCATTTTTGATTTCAGGACAAATTTTGTCAAAATTTTGACACATTTTGGGCTAAATTCAGATCTCAAACTGGCCAAAAGACTAACAGGGATCCTGTGCAAATTCGCACCGAAGCCAAAGCGGAGATATGTGAACCGGCTCCATAGAGAGACGGTCAAAATCTCCTGCTATTGCCAAATATTGCATAGGTGTGAACCCAGGCTTAGGCTAAAAAGAAGTGTAGTGCCTGGTTACTTCAAAGTATCGCTGCTAGATACATTTAGAGGGAGATCAGAGTGTTAACTGACTCTGATACAGTTTACATGTTTAAATCTGATTCTCTGTCTCAGCTTGGCTGTGCTGTTGGCTCATTCTGTTGCTTCTGGGGGTGCTCTTCCCAACCCAGGACAATAGGTGGCAGCAGTGGAGTTTCTTCTTCTTCTCTCTCCAGTGTTTCTTCTTCTTCTTCTCTCTCCAGTGTTTCTTCTTATTCTTCTCCCTCCAGTGTTTCTTTTTATTATTCTCCCTCCAGTGTTTCTTCTTCTTCTTCTCTCTCCAGTGTTTCTTTTTCTTCTCCCTCCAGTGTTTCTTTCTTCTTCTTCTTCTCCCTCCAGTGTTTCTTCTTCTTCTTCTTCTCCCTCCAGTGTTTCTTCTTCTTCACTCTCCAGTGTTTCTTCTTCTTCTCCCTCCAGTGTTTCTTCTTCTTCTTCTCTCTCCAGTGTTTCTTCTTCCTTCGGTCTTATCCCTCCAGTGTTTCTTCTTCTTCTCTCTACAGTGTCTCTTCTTCTTCTCTCTCCAAAGTTTCTTCTTTCTTCGGTCTTCTCCCTCCAGAAGAAGAAACACTTCTTCTCTCCAGTGTTTCTTCTTTTTCTTCTCCCTCCAGTGTTCCTTCTTCTTATCCTTCCAGTGTTTCTTCTTTTTCTTATCCCTCCAGTGTTTCTTCTTCTCTCTCCAGTGTTTCTTCTTCTCTCTCCAGTGTTTCTTCTTCTTCTTCTCTCTCCAGTGTTTCTTCTTCTTTTTATCCCTCCAGTGTTTCTTCTTCTTCTTCTCCCTCCAGTGTTTCTTTTTCTTCTTCTCCCTCCAGTGTTTCTTCTTATTCTTCTCCCTCCAGTGTTTCTTCTTCTTCTTCTCCCTCCAGTGTTTCTTCTTATTCTTCTCCCTCCAGTGTTTCTTCTTATTCTTCTCCCTCCAGTGTTTCTTCTTATTCTTCTCCCTCCAGTGTTTCTTCTTATTCTTCTTCCTCCGTTGTATCTTCTTCTTTCTCCCTCCAGTGTTTCTTCTTCTCCCTCCAGTGTATCTTCTTCTTCTCTCTCCAGTGTTTCTTCTTCTTCTCCCTCCAGTGTTTCTTCTTCTTCTTCTCCCTCCAGTGTTCTTATTCTTCTCCCTCCAGTGTTTCTTCTTCACTCTCCAGTGTTTCTTCTTCTTCTTCTCTCTCCAGTGTTTCTTCTTCTTCTTCTCTCTCCAGTGTTTCTTCTTCTTCTTCTCTCTCCAGTGTTTCTTCTTCTTCTCCCTCCAGTGTTTCTTCTTCTTCTTCCTCCAGTGTTTCTTCTTCTTGTTCTCTCTCCAGTGTTTCTTCTTCTTCTCCCTCCAGTGTTTCTTATTCTTCTTCTCTCTCCAGTGTTTCTTCTTCTTCTCCCGCCAGTGTTTCTTCTTCTTCTCCCTCCAGTGTTTCTTCTTCTTCTCCCTCCAGTGTTTCTTCTTCTTCTCCCTCCAGTGTTTTCTTCTTCTTCTCTCTCCAGTGTCTCTTCTTCTCTCTCCAAAGTTTCTTCTTCCTTCGGTCTTCTCCCTCCAGAAGAAGAAACACTGGAGGGAAAAGACCGAAGGAAGGAGAAACACTGGAGAGAGAAGAAGAGACACTGGAGAGAGAAGAAGAAGAAACACTGGAGGAATAAGACCGAAGGAAGAATAAACACTGGAGGGAGAAGAAGAGACACTGGAGAGAGAAGAAGAAGAAGAAGAAAAAACACTGGAGAGAGAAGAAGAAGAAACACTGGAGAGAGAAGAAGAAGAAACACTGGAGGGAGAAGAAGCAACACTAGAAAGAAAATAAAAAACACTAGAGGGAGAAGAAGAAACACTGGAGGGAGAAGAAGAAACACTGGATGGAGAAGAACAAACACTGGATGGAGAAGAAGAAACACTGGATGGAGAAGAAGAAACACTGAAGAGAGAGAAAGAAGAAGAAACACTGGAGGGATAAGATCAAAGGAAGAAGAAACCACTGGAGAGAGAAGAGGAAGAAGAAAAACAAAAGAGGAAGAAGACACGATTTTTAATAAAAACCATCTCTTGTGTTTGGTAACACTGCACTTTTTGGTGAATGGGTAGGGGTACAATACTAATCCACATGAGGGGGAGGGGGCAGAATGTGGGGGTTCCCTTGTTAAAAGGGGCCTCCAGATTCCGGTAAGCCCCCTGCCCACAGACACCCACAACCACCACCCAGGGTTGTCAGAAAGAGGCCCTTGTCCCCAACAACATGAGCAGAGCCCCACTCCCAAAGCAACCCCCCCCCCATTAAGTGAATGCGGCCGGATAGGGTTCAGAGGGGGGTTACTGACCTGCATGCTCGGATAAGGGTCTGGTTAATACCCCATGCAATTTTTTTTTAAAAGGTGTGGGGGGGTGTCCCCTCCAAATCCATACCAGAACTGAAGGGTTCCACAATGCAGCAATGTGAATGCCCTCCTCTCCTCCCCCATGAACATTTACAGTGTGCCGCCTCTCCCACAATGCATCAATGCGAATGGGCCCCTCTCCCACAATGCATCAATGCGAATGGGCCCCTCTCCCACAATGCATCAATGTGAATGGGCCCCTCTCCCACAATGCATCAATGTGAATGGGCCCCTCTCCCACAATGCATCAATGTGAATGGGCCCCTATCCCACATTGCATCAATGCAAATGGGCCCCTCTCCCACAATCTGAGTGACCCACTATATATGCCCTGTACCCATACAATGTCCACCAAAACCAATACAAACTCATCATGGCTCCCTACAACCCTATGTAGAATGGAAACACCACATTTTGGGTCCTTCAAAAATTTCTTATAGTTGTAAGTCAAAATCAAGATACAAATGTCTGTATTCCAAACAATGTGTGTGCAGGATGGGGAGGGGTGTGGTACGGACCCCGTAATGCCCCCACCCCAGGCTCCTGGATTCCTTTCTACACCTGGGGCATCCTTAGTTTTTGTTTAACCTCTTGCCGACCGCCCGCCGTCATATCACTGCGGGACAGTGGCACGCCATGAATAGAAGATCAGTGATTTCCCCTAGTGAGTCCACCCCCCCATACAGTAAGAACACACCCAGGAACACACTTAACCCCTTCCCTGCCCCCTAGTGTTAACCCCTTCACTGCCAATGGCATTTTTATAGTAATACAATGCATTTTTATAGCATTGATCGCTATAAAAATGCCAATGGCCCCAAAAATGTGTCAAAAGTGTCCGAAGTGCCCGCCATAATGTCGCAGTAATGAAAAAAAATGCTGATCGCCGCCATTACTAGTAAAAAAAAAATATTAATAAAAATGCCATAAAACTATCCCCTATTTTGTAAACGCTATAACTTTTGCGCAAACCAATCAATAAACGCTTATTGCGATTTTTTTTTTTACGAAAAATATGTAGAAGAATACGTATCGGCCTAAACTGAGGAAAAAAAAAGTTTTTTATATATTTTTGGGGGATATTTATTATAGCAAAAAGTAAAAAATATATATTTTTTTTCAAAATTGTCGCTCTATTTTTGTTTATAGCGCAAAAAAAAAAAAAAAACGCAGAGATGATCAAATACCACCAAAAGAAAGCTCTATTTGTGGGGAAAAAAGGACGCCAATTTTGTTTGGGAGCCACGTCGCACGACTACGCAATTGTCAGTTAAAGCGACGCAGTGGCAAATCACAAAAAGTGCTCTGGTCATTGAACAGCAATATGGTCCGGGGCTAAAGTGGTTAAACAGGAACCTGTCCAGCAGTATCTTCCCTCACTGCCCATAACAATGACCATGATTTACATTCCAGGTCTGAGGATTACAGACACACCTAGGGGATGGACTCAGTGGTCTTCCAGGAATCTGGAATCCATCAGTCACTAATGAACCTATATAAGGAAGGAGCAGGGTGGAGGACCCTCACTCACATACACTCACCTTTCCAGAGAACAATGGCAGCCTACACAAGTCTACTGGTCCTGATGGCCCTCTGCATTGCTTCAGGTACGTCCATTCAATGTCTTCTTTATTATTGTGGGATCTCTAGCAGCTGTAATAATCAATTGTTCTGTAATAATAATAAAAAAAAGGTTTTGCTAAATGGTTAGACCACTGAAAATTACGTTGGAACAGATGGAGCCTCCTGGCTCTTGGGGATTGCCCTGGCTCTGTTACTGTGTGTGCATAGCTTTTTCTTGGGTGTTTTTTTTTACTTCTTTTTTTTTTTTTTTTTTTTTATATATATATAATATATAATTTTATTTTTTCCTAAATCTGTAGAGTGCATATCTGGTAGGTGCAGCTATGCATGGTAGCCAAGCTGCTAGTAACTTCAGCGTGTGCAATTAAAGTGATACTAAAGCTTTACAAGCTACCCTTTTAAATGCCATACTTCCCTCCACTGTGCAGCTCATTTTTCACAGAGTGGCCCCGGTCCATGTCTTCTGGGGTCCCTCTGTGGCTGTCTTGGCTCCTCCCAGCTTCTGGTAACTCCCCCCTGGGAAGCACTCTCCCAAGGGGGTTACCTTGCGGGTGCGCTCCCAAGTCCTGTATGCGGCATTCATAGCTGCCAACTGCAGGACACGGCCCTGTCCCTGGCCCTCGTGTCATTGGAGTTGATTGAACAGCAGCGTGAGCTGCTATCAATCTAGCCAATGAAGAGCTGAGAAGGCAGTGCGTTTGTGTTTTTTCACCTTAATGCATCCTATGTGAAAACGCCTTGCACTGTTGAGCTGGGTGGTCACCCACAACTTTCAATTTTCGGACTTGTATTGGATTAGCTTCAATCGCTCCCTTATGGGTTGGCTACACCTGTAGCATGCATGTAGAGCGGGGTTCAATGTAGGGTTGCCACCTCATCCTTTTAAAATTAAACGCATATTCACTACACAGGTTCTGTGGCTGATTAAGGGTGGTCAGTTTAATTGCCACTTTTAATCAGCCACAGAACCTGTGTAATATGTTCAGTTTTAAGGGAATGAGGTGGCAACCATAGTTCTTTGGTATCTTGGGGTTCCTCCAGAGGTGTGTTAGGGGTTCCTTGAGCTATAAGCTAAGTTCCCACTGACACCATTCATCCTTTTTAGCTATATGTAAGGGGGTAATGCTTCCTAAGGACCCCCCTCCCCCTTACGACCATCACACTAATGTATCCTGAGTTGTAGATGTAGTCCTTATTAGCAGGAGTCGTCCCCCCCCCCGAGACCAAGAAATTATTTCAAGGGTTCCTCTGTGTGGAGAAAGGCCGATGTTGTGTTTGTACCATGCTCCGGTTTTGTAGCTTCTGCCATAAATTTCATCTGTGGGGAAAAACTGCTATTCCTAGTACTCTTGGTAGTAGGACTGAGCTAGTAAACCCCCCCTCCTCTGTGACTCCGTCTAATGTGGTGCCGCTAGAAAGTGACTTAACTATTTGCTTCTTTTTGGTTTGTTGCCTATACCAGTAAATGTTGGGTCTGTTGGCTGCAAATAAAAATCTGATCCCTCTGGGGTTAGAACCTCAATAGGGTTTCTGATGTCTGTTTCCCAGTTGGTTTGGTTCCCCTTCATGGGACAGGAAATGAGTGGAGCTGTAAGCTTTAACTTTCCCTCACTAAACAAGGGTTTGGATGGAGATCCACCAGGTGGCACAGATATTTGGCCCAAGGTATAGTAGAGATTGTTGTTAACCCAACACCTGGCTTCAGCCATAATGTAACTAGCTTTGTATAACCAGGAAGGGTTTTTATTGGTGTCTGCTTTTGTAGACCACCCTACCAGAAGAAGCGTTCATTAAGGATATTGCATAACCTGCATGCTAAAGAGTGGAAATCTCACGGAGGGTGGAGTTGTTGGGGATGCTTTAGGTCAGTGATGGTGAACTTCGGCACCCTGGATGTCTTGGAACTACATTTCTCATGATGCTCATGCACTCTGCAGTGTAGTTGAGCATCATGGAAAATGTAGTTCCAAAACATCTGGGGTGCCAAGGTACAGGCAGTTATTACATGGGGGGGTTGCTAAATACTGGGGAGTGCAAAATCTGGGGCCGCTATGCATGGTAGCCAATCGGCTTCCAACTTCTTGAATAATTAAACAGTGACTCCACACTCCTTAGTATATCAAACTATAGATAATAGATTACCGATTCATCAATTAGATGGGATATCCCCCAAGAACTCGAAACCGTCAACTTACGAAAAGTTTTGGATGGTGGGACAAAGTGGCGTCCCGGAAGAGCAATAGGGAGGGTCAACCACGACCCTCGCTATTGCTCTTCTGGGATGTCACTTTGTCCCACCATCAAACTCTTTTCACAGCTTCTACCTTCACCTTGTTCAATGAAGCTTTGACAATGAGCCCTCATTCACACTGAACACGGAAATGAACTCGTATGATTTCAAAGCCGCATTTCGCTCCGACTTCGGAGGTGACATGAGATCAGGGCCTCCATCAGGGGGTACAGGCATTGCACCTGTAAGGGGCCCGGGGGTCCCCAGGGCCCCAGATGGCAACCCCCTCTTTTTTTTTTTTTTTTATAAAAATATATATATTTTAATATATTTTATTTTATTTCTTATTAAAGGGCCAATTTTTTTTCTTTTTTTTTTTTTTGGAGGTCCCCAAAGGCCCGGAGGCTCCCAGGGCCCCAGATGGCAACCCCTCTTTTTTAAATTATTTTTGATAAAAAAAATATTTTTAAATTGATTTTTATTTTTTTGACAATTTTTTTTTTTTTTACCTGTCAAATCGTGGTGGGGGAATAAAACCTGGAAGCTGATTGGCCACCATGCACAGCTGCACCTGATTTTGCACTTTCCAGTTTCGGTAAATGCACCGCACGGTTCAACTATCTGATGGCCCTGCTTTTCTGGAAACGACTGGGAAGACCTTCCAATGACTGAATATGGACGTAGTTTTTGGTGCATCCAAAATGTGGCAAATATAATTTTGAAATGATTTTAATTTATTTATAATTTTATTTTTCTCCCCACAGCTGTTTCACTAAAATGCTACACCTGTGACATGGAGCCTAGCAATACAAACTGCACGACTGTTGCCACCTGCACTGGAAACCAGAGCTTCTGTTTGACCGCCACAGTCACTGGAATTGGTAAGAAGTTTTATAACCACCATTCTGTAGAATTTTTAAAACTGATTGGGCCAATCTTGGTTGTGCAGTTGTGTGCTCTGCCAGCAACGGGTGTACATACTTTATTTATTTTATTTGAATTGAATTTTTTGCACGGGTTTCTAATTGTTGCCTCCAGTGGCGGTGCGTCCACCCCCTCTCTCACCATGGATAGATATTAATCTATCTATGGCTGCTGCTGACGCCCCCTATTCAGGTGTCTGACCCCTTGTTGGCCACCTGAATTACAGCAGCAGGGTTTTTTTATTTTAATTTTTTTAGGGCCTGATTAGAGCAATAGGCTCTAATAGGCATCCAAAATGCTAAACAGTGGGCGCCATGCCGGGCGGTCGCTGTTCACTCATCGTGAACAGCGACCTAACGCTGATCCGCCTCTCGGCCAATCAGGTGCTCGGGTCTGTTACCTATCACCTGTCACCTGATTAGCTGAAACAGGCGCTGTGATTGGACTGGAGAAGACATTGTGGACGCCACCGTGACACGCTGCAAGACAGGCAAGTGCCGGGCGAGGCACACTGGCGGCGTTTGATGGGCACGGTGGCTAGGTTTTTTTTTTGTTTTTTTTCAGGCCCCCCCCCCCAAAAAAAAATATTTGCTCACCAGCCGCCACTGATCAACTCCCATAATGGCCAATCATGGTGGGTTTTGCTTATAAACAAACCTGCATGATGATGCTGAGAATCCTCACAATCAAGTGGGAGGAAGAAATAAGACCTAGAACTGGAATATTTATTGAAACGCACATTTTTATGCCCTTTAAAAGAAAAAGATGGCCACAGTTGCTGTCAAATAAATGTAAGTGTGTGTGTGTGTGAGGGGGGGGGGGTGTCTTCCCCCCCCCCCCCCTCCTTGCTGGAAGAAATCTGATGTTGCAGAATTTGAGACACACTCATTATTTTGGAAGGGTTAATATCTTTATACAGGGCTGGTGCAGGGATTTGTCTTGGGCAAAGGTGTATTTTTTTATTTATTTTTTTCCCCTGCTGGCCCAACCTACATCCTGGCACCCTAAGTCAGCTGCCCAGGCCTCCTGGAAGCCTTAGGCCTCCTGGATATGTCCCCAACTGCTGCAAATCGTCCCTGCTTCTAATAAGTCTCAGGAAAACCTCCAGATCACCCCAATTCCTACACTTCACACCTCAGATCTCCCTGATTGTTGCATCACTGTAGGTCACTGTGCCCCCTCCTTCACACTTGTTACCCCCCTCTACCTCCTACATACCTGTTCTTCACTGTAGGGGGGAGGGTGTTGAGGACAAGGGCCTCTTCCCGACAACCCTGGCCGTTGGTTGGCAGGGTCTGTGGGCAGGGGGCTTATCGGAATCTGGGAAACCCCCTTTAATAAGGGGGCCACCAGATCTGGCCCCCCACCCTATGTGAATGAGTTTGGGGTACATGTACCCCTACCCATTCACCTGGGGGGGGGAAAGTGTGTTTTAAAAAACACACTCCGCAGGTGGTGTATTGGCGATGCAGCCAGAAAAAGCAATTCCTGGGTTGCTTTATCCGAAAACTCGGAATGCTCGGGGTATACAGTGTAATAGAAGAACATTTAATAAGAACTGCCATTGCTGGCTTCATTACCTAGTTAGCCATTGACCAGGAACAAGCATGCCAGGATAAGCGTTCACTTTCAACCTTCAAGCTCAGTTTACATGTGAATTTGATAAGGTGTGTGTGTGTGTGTGTTTTCTCACCTCGTCTTTCAGGACAGCACTTGGAGAGAGCGCAGCTCCACCCACTTTCCCAGGAAACACTGCAGTCACTTTAAATTCCGCCCACTTCCACCATGACCTCAGTTGTTGTGTTTCCTCCGCCATGGTGGAAGCGCTGCAGGGAACCAGGGGTGTGCTGTACTCTCTCCAGGTGGAGGTGGCTTGGGCATACCGGCGGCGGTTATTTAATACTCACAGGCAGACCCAGCACCCCCCCTGACGGGTGGGGGGTTCTTCGGTGCTTTCCCTCTCTTCGAGTCCGGCGAGGGCAGAGGCCGCTGAGGGTTTTTTCTCTTCCTCCATAGGCGGACAGCGTGGGCTGAGGGAAGAGGTCAGGTGCCTCTTCCGGGTTCACGAGGTTCCGTTCCGGGTGGCGGGCGACGTCATTTCCGGGGGGGAAGAGCTTTCGGCGGCGCGCGGCAGCTTCCGGTTCCAGCTGCTGGAGCGCAGGAGGGGAGGCGGCCTTGGCGGTGCATTTCCGGGCCTCGTGGCGACGAGTTTGCCGGGAGTTTTAAAAAACGATCGGACGGCTGCTGCACTCTGAAGGAGAATGGAGCCAGAAGAGGAATCAGCAGTGGTGGCGGGAGCAGGAGCCACAAGCACCAGCCCGGCCCAGGTAGGAGACGGCGGTTTCCATGTTGCCTGGGGTCTATATGTGTCCCTCCTGTTGCCCCTCTAGGGGGAGGGGAGCCTGCAGCATTTCTTTCCCTAGTTATGTCTTTGGGAGTAATGCTTTCATGTTTTACACAGCGGTGGTGGGATTTTGTCTGTTTTGTTCACTGCTGTTGGTGTCAATGGGGTTGTTGTCTGATACACAAAAAGTTAAGCATTGGGTTGTTTGTTTATTGTGTTTTTCAGAAATGCAAAGAAAAACTTAATGTTGCATTACCCCCACCTAAGAAGAAGTGTGCTATTTGCAAAAACGTCCCTCAGGGGTTCATGGGTTAAACCCTTATGCAAAGCTTGCATTGCTGCAGTAATTACAGAGGAAGCCTCTGTTAGTACACCCTCTGAACAGCCCAAGGAGATAATTTCCTCCTTCAGGAAGGAACTACAGGAAACATTTCAATCTTTCCGTTCCTACCTAGACAAGCGTCCGATCTTTCAGTCAGCCCCTAGAGCCTCCACTAGTACCCAAGGGGGGGTAGTTAGTGAGTCTGAGGACGAGGAGCCTAGGAGTGTGGTGTCAGGGTCTGAGGCAGAGGAGGATGAGGAGAAAGATGCATCCTCATCTCGCTACAAATTGTCATTAGAGGAGGTAGATGATCTCCTGAAACAGATTCATGCTACCCTTAATATTAAGGAGGATAAGACCCAGTTGTCGTTACACGACAAGATGTACCAGGGCTTAGATGAGATTAAGCACAGAACCTTCCCAGTACACAAAGTGTTGTCTGATGCTATTAAAAGGGAATGGAGGGAACCTGAGAGGGCCCCCTTCTTTTCTAAATCTTTAAAAAGGAGATTTCCTTTTGAGGAGGACGAAGCACAAGTCTGGAATAAAAAACCCAAACTTGATGCAGCCTTTTCTAAAGTCTCACGGAACACAGACTTGGCCTTTGAGGACATGGGTACCTTGAAGGATACCATGGACAAAAGGGCTGAGACGCTTTTGAAGAAAGCTTGGGATTCAACACTAGCCAACCTCAAACCTGCTATGGCGTCTACGGTAGTAGCCAGGAACCTGGAGCATTGGCTGGACAAGCTTAAAGCCCATATTGAGGCAGGGACTTCTCGCAGAGAACTACTTGACTCTCTTCCGGTTCTGGGGAACGCTGTGAGTTACATTGCAGATGCATCAGCAGAGTCGGTAAGGATGTCGGCTCGTTCCTCGGCCCTAATTAATTCGGCCAGGAGAGCCTTATGGGTTAAAACTTGGTCAGGGGATGCAGCTTCAAAGATTAGGCTGTGTGGCCTACCTTTTGAGGGTGACCTGGTTTTTGGTTCTGGTCTAGAGGCAGTTCTAGAGAGGACAGCGGACAGGAAAAAAGCTTTGCCAGTGAAGAAAGTAGTTCCACAAAACAAAAAGAATTTTCGTTCTTTTGGACAGCCCCAAAGTTCGAAACAGACACAAAGAGGGGGAAAGTCCTGGCAGCCCCAAAGGGGACGAGGGAAGCCTGGGGTACTATTTCGTTCCCCCAGCCAACCCGCAAAATCACAATGACATCCTCCCGGCGGTGGGAGGACGTCTTCGGTTGTTTCTTCCTCAGTGGAAAGAGGCAACGTCCAGTGCGTTTGTCCTGAAAGTTATCTCGGAGGGATACGCACTGGAATTTTCGGAGAATCCACCGTCTCGTTTCTACATAACCGAGTTGTCCCGGGACAGGGAAAAAGCTCTGGCAATGATGTCCTTGATAGAGGAGTTCCTTCAACAAAAGGTGATCACTCCTGTACCGCAGCAAGAGGAAGGTCTAGGGTGTTACTCCCACGTGTTTTTTTAGTGAGGAAGTCGTCAGGAAGGTTCAGATTGATCCTGAACTTAAAGATTCTAAACAGGTCCATTCGGTACAAAAAATTCCGGATGGACTCCATCTATTCGGTGAGGAAGCTGCTTCCAGCAGGATGCTTTCTGGCCTCAATAGATCTGAGGGATGCATATCTGCATATCCCAATAAGAGCCTCATCACAACGCTATCTACGCCTAGCGTTAAGAACAGAGAAGGGGGTGAAGCACTTTCAGTTCAGAGCACTTCCCTTCGGCCTCTCCTCCTCCCCCAGGGTTTTCACGAAGGTCGTGGCGGAGGCAATAGCACCTCTCAGACTGGAGGGGGTGTCTCTTGTCCCATATCTGGACGATCTCCTTCTGTTTGCCAAATCAGAGGATCAGTTGTTCAGAGACCTGAAGAGGACTCAGACCCATCTAGAGGATCTGGGCTGGGTTCTAAATCTAAAAAAATCGAACTTGGTTCCATCTCAGGTGATAATTTTTTTGGGTTATTCCATAGACTCGGTCCAGGGAAAGATTTTCCTGCCAGAGGAAAAGATAATCAAGATACAAGGGGCGGTAAAAGCAGTACAGACAAACCTGCCAGTGACCGTCAGGACAGCAATGTCCACCCTGGGTCTGCTCACCGCTTCTATACCAGCAGTTCAGTGGGCCCGCCTCCATGCAAGGGATCTTCAGCAGGCAATCCTACGAAACTGGTCTTTCGGGGAGTCGCTGGAAAAGCAGTTCAGGATTCCATCTCAGGTAAAAAGGAGGTTGTGGTGGTGGAGGACTCGAGCAAACCTGAGTCTGGGTCTGTTGTGGTCCTTCCCCACAACAAGGATCCTTACGACGGACGCAAGTTCCTGGGGTTGGGGCGCCCATCTCGAGGGTCAGATGACCCAGGGGTCATGGTCCAGGAGGATTCCAGGAGGTCCTCCAACTGGAGGGAGCTAAGAGCCATTTTTCTGGGGCTAGGGGCCTTCAGCCAGTCTGTCCAAGGACAACACGTCCAAATCCTATCGGACAATGCCACAGCAGTGGCATATATTTCAAAGCAAGGGGGCACGAGAAGCAAGTGTCTTTTGGGCCTAGCTTTACAAATCCTGTACTGGGCAGAGGAAAATGTTGCGTCCCTGACTGCGGTACACCTGAAGGGCAACCTGAACCATCTGGCGGACTTTTTAAGCAGGAAGAGGGTTCTGGAGTCCGAATGGAGTTTAAACCAAGAAGTCTTTCAGGAGTTGGTAGACAGGTGGGGAACTCCCCAGATAGACTTATTTGCATCTCAAGCCAATGCAAAGGTCCCGCGGTTTTTCTCCCTCAACAGGTTGGACCAAGCGGAAGGACTAGATGCGCTAGTCCAGCGTTGGTCCTTCCGTTTGTGTTACGCCTTTCCCCCAGTTCAAATGATACCATTGGTTCTCAAGAAACTGCGGGAGGAGAGGACAACGCTAATCTTAGTTGCCCCATTTTGGCCCAAGAGGCCCTGGTTTTCGGGCCTGTTGGACCTAGCGATAGAGGCTCACTGGCTACTACCAGTCAGGAGGGACCTACTGTTCCAGGGTCCTCTTATTCATCCAGACGCACATCACCTGAAGCTTGCGGGTTGGCTACTGAGGAACAAATCCTAAGAGGTAAAGGGTTATCCAGGCGTTTAGTTAACACTTTACTTAGTAGTAGAAAACAAGTCACCAGGGCCATTTACTTTAAAACCTGGAAAGTTTTTAATTCTTGGTGTGAGTCCAAGGGTAGTCTTCCTTTAAATAATTTTTCAGTCCTGGAATTTTTGCAGGATGGGATGGACAAGGGTCTGGCAGCCAGCACCCTAAAATCTCAGGTTGCTGCACTTTCTGTTTTTCTAGAGAGGAGGTTATCTCTGGATCCTTATATAATTAGGTTTTTTAGGGCTTTAGCCAGGGCTAGGCCGGTACCTTTTAAGTTTTTTCCCAAATGGGATTTATCGGTTGTTCTGAGAGGTCTGACAAAAAGACCCTTTGAACCTCCAGTAGAAGCCTCACTTAAATTTTGGACGTTAAAACTGGTGTTGCTAGTAGCAATCACTTCTGCTAGGAGAGTCAGTGAGCTCCAAGCACTATCTATTACTGAACCGTTTTTGAGTATCTTTCCAGATAGGGTTGTATTAAGGACAGATCCAGGCTTTTTACCAAAAGTAGCATCAGCATTTCATAGAACACAGGAGATAGTTCTACCTACATTCTGTCCAGCTCCATCGGGTCCGAAAGAAAAGGATTTTCATACCCTAGATGTTAGAAGATGTTTAGTACATTATCTGGAGATTTCTAGCGAATTTAGAAAGGACAATTCTCTTTTTGTGCTGTTCTCAGGGTCTCGGAAGGGCTATAGAGCCTCTAAGAGCACCTTAGCCAGGTGGCTTCGTATGGCTATTCATGAAGCTTACAAGGCTATGGATATGGAACCTCCCACTGGAGTGGTGGCTCATTCAACAAGGGCAGTGGCAACATCCTGGGCGGAACGAGCTGGGGCTTCACCAGAACATATCTGCAAGGCAGCCACGTGGACGAGTTTTTCCACATTCACTCGCCACTACAGAATGGATTTGCTCTCAGCAGCGGAGCAATCGTTTGGCAGGAAGGTCCTGCAAGCGGTGGTCCCACCCTAGAGTAAGTACTCGTTATCATCTCCAAGTGCTGTCCTGAAAGACGAGGTGAGAAAACCTTAGTTAGACTTACCGGTAACGGTATTTCTACGAGTCTTTCAGGACAGCACCGATAACCCTCCCTTTGTTTTTTAAAGGACGATGTATAAATACTATGTATAAATACTAACGTGTATAGTTGCTATGTTTTGCTTATCTAATTCCAGCATGTCCGGAGGTACTCGTTAACAACTGAGGTCATGGTGGAAGTGGGCGGAATTTAAAGTGACTGCAGTGTTTCCTGGGAAAGTGGGTGGAGCTGCGCTCTCTCCAAGTGCTGTCCTGAAAGACTCGTAGAAATACCGTTACCGGTAAGTCTAACTAAGGTTTTTATTTTTTTCCTGAAAGCCCTCCTCGGCTTATACTTGAGTCTCCCGCTGTGTCATGCACAGTCTTAACTGTGGTCGGTGGCCATCCACTGTAACAAAGCTCCACCTCCTCATCTGTAATACTGGCTCGCTGCTGGGAAACTAAATGGGTGTTCCATCCATCACGGACAAGGCGGGGTTTTTGGTACAGTTGACGGCCACCGACTGTAGTTAAGACTGTGTGCATGACACAGCGGGAGATAAGATACGTAAAGCTGCAAATGGGCATTGCTGACCCGATTTCCCCCCCCCCCCCACCACACACACACATTTACAGTGGCTGCTGCACTTCTCACCCTAGGCGTATACTCAAGTCAATAAATTTTCCTTTTTTTTTTTTGTGGTAAAATTGGGTGCCTCGGCTTATACCCAAGTATATACGTTAAGTACAAATCACAGTCACTTGTCAGGGTGCCAGTTCAAAGTAAAAAAAAAAATCTAGTAAATGGGACACATTGGAATAACCTCTGATGTCTGGATCTTTTCTGATGACGATTGCTAGGGGTTCTATGGCAAGGGCAAATAGGAGCAGAGATAAGGAACATCCCTGTCTTGTGCCTCTATCTAATGGGAAGAATTCTGAATTATTTCCTGGGATCCTAATACGTGTTTGGGGGAAATTATATAGTTGTAGCGCTCACCCCCGAAGGAGCCGCTGGATGATCGGGTCTTCTGTTTTACCTCTGTGACACACCACAAACAATGAACCCACAGCACACCAGCACACCTTGTGAGAGTTTAAATAACTATTTACTGTATATATAATAATCTGAATAGCAATATACAACATCAACATTTATCTCTACACAGCATAACACAGAGACTGCATATGAGACACCAGCATAACAGTAATGAACGATAAATGCGGTTATTCTAACTGTGAACTTATATATATAAACTTAGTCCCAATGTACCTGGGTACCTAACCCACTGGCCAGTGGTAGTTTCTTCAGCTAGCCAACGTTGGGGCCCAATATGAACGGTGAAAATCTGTGTGTATGGTTAATGACAACAGGCCGGAGGCCTCTCACCCATCCACGGAGGGAGATGTCCGTCTGTAGCCGGCAGGGATGTCAGCAATTATCTTCTGCGATGAAGAGCTGTATATAGGAGCTGAAGTCTGATGTCATCAGGGGTTCTGGTCATCAAATTTGGCGTCCGTCCGGGCCGAGTCGCCGCCCGCAGTGTCCTCTCAGCAGGGTGGCACCTTACTCACAGCCCCAGAGGATCCTCTTCCAGCCAGGAACAAACAGCCGTTTACCCTGTGTAGCAGATGTCACTTCAGGAAGGCACGTGTGACCAGTCAGCACAGTCTCTCCACAAACAGGCGGCACACCCAAGCAACAGCAGTCTGTTCTCCCTGTCTCCTCACACCAGACTCAGGCCAGCAACCTCTTGCCCCAGAGTTCACTTCCTTCTTTCTCCTGTAGCACTCTGGGAACTGTAGTCTAAGTATCCATTTTCATTTGTAATTCCTCAGTGGCTGTGTCTACAATCCCCACAAAGCTGTGCTCTCCGGCTCCACCTGCAGCTGCAATATCTTTTCTCTTAAAGGAGCTGAAATCAACAACAGGGCTACATAGTGCATTGAAGCATTGTAAAAAATTGCCTGAAATTCCAAATTTGGGAAGAAGGTTAAGGTAAGACCAGCTAATGCTGTCAAATGCCTTGTGGATATCTAGGCTGAGGAGACAAGTTTGGCGAGAATGTAGGTTAGCATCTTGAATGATATTGTTTACTAATCTAATATTATCTACAATTTGTCTACCTGGTATAAAACCTGTCTGGTTTGGGTGAATTAAGGGAGGGATTACTTTCGCCAGTCTATCAGCTAGTAATCTACCAAAAAATGTTAAATAGTTATTCAGGACTGAAATGGGACGGAAGTTTTGAGGAAGGGTGTGACCTTTATTGGGTTTGGGGATAAGGGAAAGGTTGGCCAATAGCATTGCTTTAGGGAAGTGGTTGCTAATTAAAATATGATTGAAGATTGTTGTAAGGTTGGGGGCCAAAAGGGGGCGAATTTCTTATAGTAAGAAGTAGTAAACCCATATAGGCCAGGGGCTGTAGAGATTTTAAGGGATTTAATGATTGGAGAGATTTCCTCAGCAGTACAGGGTTTGTTTAAGGAGTCTATATATTGGTGTTGGTCAAGAGTAGGTATTTGTACCCCTACCCATTCACCTGGGGAAAAAGGTGTCAATAAAAAACAAAGCCACACCTCCTCCTTGTCTGTAATAGACTGAACACTGACTCACTGCTGGGAAACTGAATGGGTGTTCCATCTATCAAGGACAAGGCGGGGCTTTGTTACAGTGGACGGCTGCTGACTGTAGTTAAGACTGTGTGCATGAGGCTGCAGATGGGCACAAAGAGGCTGCAAATGGGCATTGTTGACCCTTTTTTCCACTTGCAGTAGCTGCTGCGCTTCTCACCCTAGGCTTATACTCAAGTAAAAAATTTTTTTTTTGTGGTAAAATCTGGTGCCTCGGCTTATACTCGAGTATATACAGTAAGTACAAACCTACACCACTCCATGCTTGTTGTACAAACCACGGTCACTTGTCAGGGTGCCAGTTCTAAGCCAAAAAAATAAAAAATCTAGTAAATGGACACATGCAACCGCACTCCAAGATGTGAAGGATCCTAAATCCTTTATTGTAAATCCAAATGCACAGTTCAAGAGGTAAGCGATTGCATTGACATGTTCATGAGTTTGATCATAAATCTGTGAAACGCATCGGCACCACCCCACTTGCCTGTTAACTGTAGATTTACAATAGTGTTTTTTTTTTTTCTCCCAAGCGTCTTCCAGGATAGCCCATGAGACTTAGGCTGTCCTGGAAGACTCTCAGAAAAGGAGTTACCGGTAAGCCTAACTCATATTTTTTTATTTTTTTTGGATCTTTCACATCTTGAGTGTGGTCACCTGCTTCCATTAACAAGATGTTCTTTACTTCATACATGTCTGTTCTTGGATCCTTGTAAATGGTCAAATGTTTTATCCCCCCCCCCCCCCCCCAACGTCTAGTGGCCACATCTAACTTGTATTTTTTTTTTCACTTTCAGCTGGCTCTTTCATCAACAAGAGCTGCAAAGCCACTTGTCAAGTGAGCAACTTTGTCACTACCAAAACTTCCTGCTGTTCCACCGATCTCTGCAACGTCAGCAGTGCCTCCAGTATCAAGTCCCAATACAACATCCTTGCTGTGGCCCTGGGGTTCCTGGGGGCCCTCATGAAACAATCCATATAAAGTGTGTGTGCGTTTTAGTATACAAACTAAGTTTGTTTTTATTCAATAAATGTTTTATGATGAAGTTGTGACTTTTTGGAAAGGATTTTTTTTTTTCTCATGAAAATGGGAGGTGACTTTCCAAAGCACTCTGATTGGTGGTCTTAATGATCGCCTACAAGAGGGCGTTGGGATAACAGAACCATTTTTGTAGTTATATTTCCTTAATTCCAAAAAGCCACATTTATTGTCTTAATACCGGGGTGCCCAACACACGGCTATGAATGTGGCCCAACACACGGCTATGAATGTGGCCCAACACACAATATTGTAAACTTGACAATTTTTTTAACCCAAACAAAAATCACCCCCCACTCTTCACAATCAGTTTTCCTCTGCACCGATATTTGTGAGCGACTATCTTCAGGAAATGAAGGGCACTTTTTGAACCAAATATCTTATGAGCACCATGAGAATTGTGTAAATGTGTCAATCACAAATTGTGTCAACTTTTGCACTCGTTTTTGTTGTCCTTTTTTTATAATAAAAGATTACAAAAAAGTGAAGTCTGCTTACCCGACATTTATCTATAGCGATGTTTCTTATCTTTTTTCAGTCAAGGCACCCTTCATCATCATCCTCCTTGTTCTATAGCCAAAAGAAGGCTACAGCGCTGGTTGGGGGCGCCGATTTACATCCTCCCGTTAACTGGTGATCACTGTGGGCCAGATTCTTAAAAGATACGACGGTGTATCGCAGGAAACACCGTTGTATCTCTGTTTTTTTCCCCTGGGTATCTATGTGTCTGATTCATAGAATCACTTAGGCATAGATAACAGCGAAGATCCGACAGGTGTAAAACACTTACACCGTGGGATCGTAGATGTAATTACTTCGCTGGCCGCTAGGTGGCCTTTAAGTTTTCTCATTTGCCTATGCAAATGAGCCCAATACGCCGATTCCCGAACATTTTTCCGCCGCCTCGTCGTTTTCGTAAGCGTAAACCTACCCCTGCTATATGAGGGGTAGGTTTACAAAGTTCCGTCGTATGCCATGTTAAGTATGGCATCGGGTCAGCGTCTTTTTCCGTCGTTTTACTAAGTCGTTTGTGAATAGGGCATTGCGTAAGTGTGCCGTATTCTCCAAGCACTTGCTCCGTAGTTTGCGGCGGCGTAGTGTAAATGGCTTGCGCTACGCCGCCGCAGATTCTACCAGAATCTGGCCCTGTGTCTTTAAACAGATTGGGGTGAAGAGCCAATCGCAGTTGGCCTTTACCACATGATCAGCTGTGTCCAATCATGGCTGATCCCCTTGTAAGGACAAGCCAGTTATTGGCATTCCTTTTCTTGAGCTGACAGCGGGAGGAGAGGAAATAACCAGCTTGTGTGAAGGACGTCTACACTGATCAGTACAGGAGAAAAATTACCTATTTTATAACAAATTATGAAAACTGTGTTTCAAAATTTTTGGGTTTATTTTTTTTGGCACCCTATTGTAAAATGTAAAAAAATATACACTATTGGTTTTACAAAACACAAACCCCTGCACACAACTTTAGACGTCCTTTATTCTGACATCCTTTATTCTTCCAAAGCATATGCACCTTTTGCATGCTGGTATTGCAGTGTTTCCTTCCACCGTGAGTGAATAACTTGTATAGCGCTTCACATGTGAACTAAATCGCCTCAAGGCGCTCATTCCATCCATTGTCTTCCTGATCCTTCAGAAGAGGTGGGTCTTAAGTGGGGATTTTTATTTATTTTTCTGAAGGCCCGATTGTTTTCTTCCATGCAGATGTCTGTTGGTAGAGCGTTCTATAGCCGTGGTCCTTGGACTGCAAATCTTCGTTCTCCCTTCGATTTGTAGCAAGATTTGGGGATGTAGAGGAGGCTTTGGTTTGATCGGAGAGTGCGATGAGTGGTGTAGTGTTTTATTTTCTCACATAAGTATTAAGGAGTAGGGTTGAGCGAACCCAAACTGTAATGTTCGTGTTCAGTACGGACTTTGGGTTTTTTTTTTTGTACCTGAACCCAGACTTTTTGCTAAAAGTTCGGGTCCGGTGTTCGACAATGTTACGGTGGGCTTCAGGGCAGCCAATCGCCATTTGTTTTACTACTGTTACTAAGAAGCCATCACAGCCATGCCTACTAATGACATGGCTGTGATTGGCCAGTGTGACCCAGCCTCTATATAAGCTAGAGGCACACAGCACCGCTCGTCACTCTGCTTTAGCTAGGGTAGGGAAAGCCTGCTGCTGATCTGAGGGAGAGATTGAGATAGGACTATCCTGCTTCAGAAATCTACTCCAGCACTCCATCTGTCCCCTGTGAGATACTCTGCATTGCATAGTTTAGGGCAGTGATGGCGAATCTTGGCACCCCAGATGTTATGGGACTACATTTCCCATAATGCTCAACTACACTGCAGAGTGTATAAGCATCATGGGAAATGTAGTTCCAAAACATCTGGGGTGCCAAGGTTCGCCATCACTGGTTTAGGGCAAGGTTCCTGCTTGTTATAGGGAGAGAATTATATAGGAGATACTCTGCATATTGCACCAGCATTGCATATGTTCCTGTAACATACTCTGCATTAGCTACTGTAGGGACAGTTTCCTGATTGTGCTTATAGGGAGAGAATTGGTTAGGAGTCAGTCCTACTTCACAAATCTAATTACAACAGAATAGTGTCCCATCATTGGTATTATTGGAAGGAACAGTGCCCCATTTGTGTCAGTGGGAGGAATAGTCTCCCATCATTGGGAGGAATAGTGTCCCATCATTTGTGTCAGTGGGAGAAATGGTGCCCCATCATTGGTATCAGTGGGAGGAATAGTGTCTCATCATTGGGGAAGGTTCCTGCTTAAGATTTTTATGTATTTTATGTTATTTTAAGTTATTTCCCTATCCACATTTGATTGCATAGTACTTGCCATGCTCTTACAAACATTTTGCAGCCCTTTCCCTTAGTTTTTTAGAGACATTTTAGTAGTTAAAAGTCCGGGTCCCCATTGACTTCAATGGGGTTTGGGGTCAAGTTTGGGTCCCGAACCATGACTATTTTCTGAAGTTCGGCCGAACCCAAACATCCAGGTGTCCGCTCAACTCTTTTAAGGAGCCTTTCCTTGTGTGCATTTATGGATGAGACAGAGGGTCTTGAATGTGACCTGATCCTTTACTGTTAGCCAATGAAGGGCCCTCAGGGATGGGGTGATGGGATTCCCAGGGTTTCTTTACTGTTACCAACCTAGCTGCCGTGTTCTGAATGGCTTGTAGGTGCGATATCTGGTATTTTGGTAGTCCTATGTACTTGGGAGTTTGCGTAGTCGAGTCAAGAATTGATGAGTGTTCTGACTACTACCGCTGTATCCTCTTGGTTTCTCTCTATCTCACGGTTGGGTTCACACTCTGTGTCCTGAAGCACAGCAGGGGGTCCAGTGCGTCGCAGTTTCAGGTCTGAAGTTTTGCCTGAAACTGAGCCAAAGACGCACAGGACCCTTCTGCTGTGCTCTTCACGGCTGCTCTCAAGATGTGACCCGACTCCATTGAGAGCCAGTCATGGGAAATGGATTTTAAGGGCAACCCCACTCCACAAGGGTCTCTCTTATTCCCCCACCCACAACCCTGGGTGGTGGGTCTATTGGAATCTAGAAGCCCCCTTTAAGAAGGGGGGAAAGTTTCAGCTAGGGTTGTTCCGATACCAGTATCGGGACTGATGCAGAGTATTTGCGGGAGTACTTGTACTCCCACAAATACCCCCGATGCATGAATAGAATACTTGTTCCCCCCCCTCCCGCCACAATGAAAGCCGCATGGGTTAAACAGCGTGTGGGAACATCACAGCTTTTATTTGAATAGCTGTAGTGTTCCCGCTGCGTATAGACACTCCCCCTTGCTCGGAATTGGATGGGTGATCGTGATCTGTCCAATCCCGAGCAAGGGGAAGTGTCTATACGCGCAGGGAAAACAGCTATTCAAATGAAAGCTGTGATGTATCCTGTGCGGCGGCGGCTAGGTATGGGGGACATGGCTGCATATGTGGGGGACATATTTAAAAAAAGTATCGGTATTGGTGAGTACATGAAAAAAAGTGTTGGTACCTGTACTCGGTCCTAAAAAAGTGGTATCGGGACAACCCTAGTTTCAGCCCTACCATGTGAACGAGTATAGCGTACTATGTACCCCTGTCCATTCACCAACAAAGTGTCAAAGTAATAAACGCAAAAAAAAAAAAAAGTGCCCCTGGATGTTCAATTATCAATCGTCCTGCTCCCAAAAAAACAAACTCCACCTTCATTGCTGGCCACTGAATGCCTCCTCTGCAGTTTGGTAGTTCTTGTATAGGTAAGGGAGGGGCCACCTGGCAACATCAACTGGTGCCACTGCTCTCTTATATCACTGATCCAGCATGCACCCGTCTGTGACATCACAAGGGGGCGGTGCCACCATATGGCCCCCATCCTTGCCTAATATAAGAACTGTCAAAAGGCAGAGGAGGCAATGGCGCCCCCCACCCCAAAAAAATATATATTTTTTGTATTTTGCTCAGACCGCCACTGCCAAGGAGACAGATGCAAGACCAGCGCTGTCAATAGCAGGGACAGGACAGCTGGGGAACCCCACAGTGGCAGAACACCAGGGCCCGGTGGCAAGACAACCTTTGCAACCCTGATAGTTCTCCCACTGCTTTGGACCCTTATATTTTCTTGGTGTGCTGGTGACATATATCTCTTGTTTTCTGCCACCCTGGGGGGCCCCAGTATAGTAGGAAGGGAGCTCACTGCAGAACATGTGAAAGGGCCCGTTGTGGGATCATAGTAAAGGGCCCCAGGATATATATATAACATTGAATTTTATAGTTGGCCCCCCTACTTTTGTCCCTGTCCCCCCAGGTGCCCCCCCTAAATATAAAAGCTGGAGACGCCACGGAGCATGACCGATAATGGAACATCGAGGGACACTTATTTTTAATAAAACCTGTCTGTGTTATTACTTCGACACTTTTTGGTGAATGGGCAGGGGTATGGAATAGACCCTTGTGGCATGGAGTTCCCCTTAACCACTTGCCCACGGCCTCATAATAAAAAGATGTCATGTTTTTAAAGATGGATATCTCGGTAGCAGCAGCAGCTGCTGCCACAACCGAGATATCCATCTCTTCATGGGCCGGTTCTGTTAATGATAACGGCGGTCTCCACGGCGGATTCGCCGCGAGATCGCCGTTATCGGTGGCGGGAGAGGGCCCCCCCTCCCGCCGCTCTCCCGTGCCCTCCGCCGCTTACCGTTGCCGTCGGTAGCGGCGGAGGCGATCGGGTCTGTTCGGCTCCTCAGCGGGGATACGAGTGAGGGAAAAATCGCTCTGCTGGGTGGAAGTGACGTCAAAACGTCAGTCCCGCCCAGCGTCTTAAAGAGACCTTTTTTTTTTATGTTATTTGAAAAAATGACATTTTTAATTTTTAATTTTTTTTTGCATTTAAGCCTAAATATGAGATCTTTTTGACCCCAGATCTCATATTTAAGAGGACCTGTCATGCTTTTTTCTATTACAAGGGATGTTTACATTCCTTGTAATAGGAATAAAAGTGATAATTTTTTTTATTATATGTATAAAATTATAAACTAATTTAAAATAAATAAGAAAACAAACAAAAAAAAAATTTAAAACGCCCCATCCCGACGAGCTCCCGCACAGAAGCGAACGCATACGCGAGTAGCGCCCGCATATGAAAACAGTGTTCAAACCACACAAGTGAGGTATTGCCGTGATCGTTGGAGCGAGAGCAATAATTCTAGCCCTAGACCTCCTCTGTATCTCAAAAAATGCAACCTGTAGAATTTTTTAAACGTCGCCTATCGAGATTTTTAAGGGTAAAAGTTTGATGCCATGCTACGAGCGGGCACAATTTTTAACCATGACATGTTGGGTATCATTTTACTCGGCGTAACATTATCTTTCACAATATATTAAAAAATTGGGCCAAATTTATTGTTGTCTTATTTTTTTATTCAAAAAAGTGAATTTTTTCCCAAAAAAAGTGCGCTTGTAAGACCACTGCGCAAATACGGTGTAACAAAAAGTATTGCAATTACTGCCATTTTATTCTCTAGGGTGTTAGAAAAAAATATATAATGTTTGGGGGTTTTAAGTAATTTTCTAGCAAAAAAAAAATGTTTTAGTCTCGTAAACACCAAATCTGAAAAACAGGCTCGGTGGGCAAGTGGTTAAAATACATTTCCAACGACAGGAGTGACTGGCTCTCAAGGGAGGCGGTTCAAACATCTCTGGGGCGGCCGTGAAGAACACAGCAGAAGGGTCCTTTGCAACTTTGGCTCAGTTTCAGGCAAAAATTCGGACCCAATTCAGTCCTGAACCGGACCCACCATGCAAAAGGTGTATATTGCTTTGGAAGAATAAATCACATCTAAAGTGGCGTGTCCCATGTGCAGATGTTGCCGTGTTTTGTAAAACCATTAGTGTACTGTATATATTTTTTTACATTTTAGAATGGGGTGCTACTGTTTATTTTTTATTTTTCACTAAACATGGGAAAAAATAAAATGAGTAAAATAAAAGGGGGGGGGGGGGGGGTAGAACAAGAAAAACAAAATTCGTCAATTCTGAATTTTTGCATTTCCGAATTTTGAAATTTCCGATATTCGGAAATTCAAAAAGTAAAAAATTAGAAGTTTCGAAAATCAAACATTTTCAAAATTTCGAAATAAAAAAAATCTGAATTTTTAGAATTTCTGAAAAATTTTAGCAAAAAATTAGTTTTATGCCTTTTCGGAAATTCGAGAAAAAAAAAAAAATCTGCCGAACACCTTACTTAAAAGTTTTAAACACACAGGCCTGGATTCATAAAGCACTTGCGCCGTAAATCAAGTTATGCCAACGTAAGTGCAAATGTGCGCCGGCGTATCTGTGCGCCAGAGTCACAAACCAATATACGCCTAAAAACTGGCCACCCTACACCAACGTATCTTACTTACCCCAGCGTAACGTGGGCGCATTTTTCTTTTGAATGCAGGTTGCTGTTCCCAATTATTTTTGGTACAATGGAGAGTTTTATATTCAACGTAAGGTAGTGGCGATGGGGGCCAAATTTGCCCCAAGCCTGGCAAACATTTTCATGGCCCAGTGGGAGGAGGATGTCGTCTATGCGTTTAATCGACCCGAGATAGTTCTCTGGGTTCGATACATAGACGACATCCTCCTCCTATGGAAGGGTGACCGTACATCTCTGGATGGATTCATGTCCACTTTAAACCAGAACAAAGTGGGCATCAGTCTGAGCTATGAAGCCAGCTTCTCTAATATCCATTTTTTGGATTTGGAGATCTTCGTCCAGGATAACAAAATAGTCACCAAAACCTTTTTTAAGAGCACCGACCGGAATGGAAACATTCCGGTCGACAGTTGCCACCATCCTGCCTGGCTCACGTCAGTACCCAAAAGCCAACTCCTTCGAATTAGGCGCAACTGCTTGAACAATGAGGACTTCCAACTACAGGCACAAACTTTAAAACAAAGATTTCTTGATAAGGGTTATTCCAGCTGTGCGGTGGATAAAGAGATCAATAGAATCTCACAAATTGATCGAACCACCTTGACTAGAGAAAAACCTAAGATCACACAGGACGCAAAGTTCAGGAATTCCTTTTTCACCACCTTCTCCACACAATATAAACAAATTAGGGCTATCATTGAAAGACACTGGAGGATACTGAAAGGAGATAACATTTTGGGACCCTTACTTCCAGATCGGGCCGGAATTACCTATAGGGGTGCCACTTTTCTTAAGAACCAAATAGCTCCTAACATTCCAGATCCCCCCATCAAGCCATCCTTCTTTCCCCTCTCCAAGGGTTATCCCCCTTGCAGAAAATGTTCTGTTTGCATCAACAACATATATGGGAGAAAGAAAACTACTTGTTTCAGGTCCACACAAACGGGAATTGAATACCCCATGAAACATTTTTTTACGTGTGCCACAACTCATATTGTGTACTTGATCACCTGCCCTTGTGGGAAGCAGTATGTGGGGCGCACAATACGCCGTTTTTCCACAAGGGTAGGTGAACACGTGACCAAGATTACCAAGGGCAACGATAACCACTGCCTCACTGGAGAGGAGACCCTAAACAAAGAGGAGTATCCAAACTGGAAGTTTATTGGATTTACCAATTAAAAAGTTATTTTCCACATGGTTTAAATGTGGAATGGGATATAAATGCCTTCATTAACCACTTCCCTACCAGCCTATAGGGGAATCACGTCATAGTGATCCCCTCGCCGATGAGACAGGACGTTGCACAACGTCCTGTCTTCACGGCGTTCTAGGGCGCGCGCGCGCGCCCGCGGCACCACCCGCGATCCCGCGCGCGTGCCCGACGGCCGTGATTGCCGCCAGGCACCCGCGATTTCCGGAAATCACGGCAGGAGTGTGGATCTGTGTGTGTAAACACACAGATCCACCTCCTGTCAGCGGTGAGGAGACTGATGTGTGTTCCCAGTACAGAGGAACACACATCGATCTCCTCCCCCTGTGAGTCCCCCTCCCCCTACAGTTAGAACATACTTTAGAAAACATTTTAACCCCTTCAGCGCCCCCTAGTGTTAACCCCTTCCCTGCCAGTCACATTTACACAGTAATTAGTGCAGTTTTATAGCACTAATCGCTGTGTAAATGTGAACGGTCCCAAAAACGTGTCAAAAGTGTCCGATATGTCCGCCGCAACGTCACGGTCACAAAAAAAAAAAACGCAGATCCCCGCCATTACTAGTAAAAAAAATTAAATAAAAATGCCATAAATCTATCACCTATTTTGTAGACGCTATAACTTTTGCGCAAACCAATCAATATACGATTATTGCGGGTTTTTTTTTACCAAAAATACGTAAAATACGTATCGGTCTAAACTGAGGGGAAAAAAAGTTTTTTTTTAAAAAAATATTGTGAGATGTATTAAATAAAAAGGAAAAAATATTGTGTTTTTTTTTAAAATTGTCGCTCTTCTTTTGTTTATAGCGCAAAAAATAAAAACCGCAGAGATGATCAAATACCACCAAACGAAAGCTCTATTTGTGTGGGGGAAAAAACATAATGATTTAATTTGGGTACAGTATTGCCTGACCGCGCAATTGTCATTCAAAGTGCAACAGCGCTGAAAACTAAAAATTGGTCTAGGCAGGAAGGGGGTGAAAATGCCCTGTATGGAAGGGGTTAATCAGGCATAGGCATCCCATCCATTTATCCCAGGGATTTTTTATGGCGTCATATTTTCTTACATATCCGTTTTAGTTTAAGGTGCTATGCCATGACCACATTATGGACACATGGGCCCCTCACCAGAGCTCTTTAGTCCTCTAGATACACGCATAATTTCATGTTTCATTCCACATGCCAGCTTGAGACGTTCCATTGTGGCTATATTACACGTACTTTTGTTTATTATGTTCCTTTATAACGATTTTATAGATCTGATTACGATTTTCCATGTCTAATATTCTATATTGTTCATGTTTAATGCTTGAAGTATCCTATTGGGTCTATTATTTTGATATCATGCTTAATTAGTATTTTACTGTTGAACAAATAGGTTTTTTAGGTGTAATACCCATCTGTTTAGATTAAATATAGCATCTTCACTCCCCAATGATATGGAGACAGATCTAGGGTGTTTTTTCCTAAAATGTCCACAAGAGGGGGCATTGATACATATACAGATCTGTGTTGTGGCTATATGCCCCAGGTGTTTGAAGTTGTTTCATGAATCCCGGTCAGCGCGTTCCGATCTTACTGAGGGGGATGGCGTCACTGGCTGACGGGACTGATGTTCCAATCTACCATCGAAACATGCGCTATCATGAGGCGTGGAACGCATTTTGAAGCGCATTCGACGCACAATGTGAATATCACGCGTGCGCGTATGACGTTATCACGCCCGGAAGTTACGACGGATCTGCGCACTGTCCTCCTATTGGAGTAACAGTGGACCAACAGGAGGAGACTCTTCAACACGGGGACCAGTGATCCTGCATCACACAAGCCTTACCATAGGCTGCTAATGCCTCGCCCCTCTCTTTAGGGATATGGAGCGCATAATATGGCCAAACATGCTTGATTGGAACGCACGCCGCCGCCTCTCAGAGGGGGGAGCGATTATCTCGAACAGGTGGGTTTCATCTTATTTTTAATACATATATGTGCAGGAGATGTTGTGGGCCAAGCTATCACCCCAGTAAAAATCTACAGGAGACGAAACCGGTCGGGTACGCTGGGTTCATTCCCAATATCTTGTACATTTTTTTTACATACTCCTATCCATTCCATTGGGGTAGTGGAGCGATTGTGCATTTATTATTCTGAGTTGTGTATTTTTATTGTGACCAGTTTTTTTCAATTTTGGATTGGAGTGAGACATATTGCTGTGAGATTGCTCATTTTTTTTATAATTTTAATTAAACTTTTTTACACTATGAGAGTTTTCTCTCTCTTTTCTTTGGGTATGATAACCTATTGATTGGTTACATCACTTTTGGGTTCACAGAGTCATAACTTTGCACCCCTGGATTGCGAGTACCATTTGATATCTCTGAAAGCCTCTCAGATATTGGAAAGACCGTTTGATGACACCACACAGAGGATAAAGGGAAGACAGCCTTCCAATCTGTCCATGCCTTTGAGACCCTCCACCGTATGGTGAGTTACGGGTCCACAGAATCTGGTAAGAGTATTTCACCATTTTCATATTACCGAGATGTTGCATTGTATTCTCTGAAGTATCTGAACTTAATTGTGTCTACTGAGAGGAGGAATTGACACCATTGTGATCCACAGATTGACTATCTCAAGCGTTGTCTATTCAGAGGACTAATTTCTACTCGCAACCTTATACACTGTGTTATATATTTTGTTTAAACGTTAGTATTGTGATTACAGACTAATATTTATACTTTAGCCCGAGTTTGAAAAAGCTTGTGACCTTGATTCACATTGAATGTATGTTATATTCACGCATATGTTCACATTTTGGTTTGGCTGACCATCTATAGTGTTTATATATATATATATATATATAATTATATATACACACACACACAATTTATTTATTTTTGCACTTTTTTGATTATACAGATCATTCAAATACGAGACACCTTTGTCACTATTGGGAAGTGGGACACTTAGCCCCTGTCTCCAATATCCACCTCACAAGTGGAATCATTTCACTTTTGGCGCTACACTTACCTTTTTCTCCCATTGATTAGCCATTCAAATGAGGGAAATACGCCGATTCACGAACATACGTGCACCCAGCGCAGGCTCTACGCAACGCACGTAAGTTTTACATCCGGCGTAAAGTTATTCCCCATAAAGGAGGTGCAAGTCAGCACCAGACATGCAAAGGTCTGCACCAGGGAACTCAAGCCTACGTATTTTACATAGGACGTGGGTCTAGCTGGGCGTAGGTTACGTTAACGGCGTACACAGTGATCTGGCATAGGTTAGGCAGTTGTTCCGACATGGTTGTGCGCATGCGCACGGGGATAAGTCCACGCCTCGACACATGCGCAGTTCATGTTAAGTACTTGTCTGGCACCCGGCCCTTCATTTGCATGGGGTCACGCTTCACTAGCATTGATCACGACCCACTTCCACCTAAGCCTTCGAAATACACGCTACGCCGGCGCAGAGTTGGGCACATAGCCTGCTGAATTCAGTGCATGCCTCTCCGCGCTGCGCTGCCGTAGCGTACTGTGTGCACTACACCGGCGCAAATATGCGCCCACCTCTGTGAATCCGGGCCACACAATTTTTATAGTTTGTTGCAAAATAGGTAATAGGTAATTTTTCTCCTGCACTGATCAGTGTAGAAGTCCCTTCCTTTTACACAAGACGGTTGTCAGCTCTCAGCAATAGAGGAATGCCAATAACTGGCTTGTGGTTACAAGGTGATCAGTTGTGATTGGACACAGATGATCATGTGGTAAAGGGCAACCACGATTGTCTCTTTACCCCGTTCTGTGATCAGCTGAGTTTTAAAGGACACGGCCATCACAGGACATCCATAGGTGCCCCCCTCCCCCAACCAGAAACGTGAGCCTGCTCTCTAGCAGTCTTTTGGCTGTAGAAAGGGTAGGAGGAGGATGAAGGGTGCCTTGACTGAAAAAGTTAAATACCGCTATAAGTGAGTAATCAGACTTCACTTTTTGTAATCTTTTATTATAATATTTAAGACAGAAAATATTGTATCCCCCTGAGTGGACTTTAAAAGGCACTGGAGTATAAAGTTATGTAGAACAGGTAAAAAAACAAAAAAAACAAAACAAAAACGAGGTGCAATATTTGACACAATTTTTGATGTAACACATTTACACAATTCTCAGTGAATTCTCATGGTGCTCATCAGATATTTGATTCAAAAAGTGCCCTTCATTTCCTGAAGATAGTTGCTCACCAATATCGGTGCCGAGGAAAACGGAGGACACGAACAAGGAGTGATTGTGAAGAGTGGGGGGGAGATTTGTGTGGGATAAAAATTTTGTAAAAAGTTTACAATTTTGTGTTGGGCCACATTCATAGCCGTGTGTTGGGCACCCCTGCATTAAGACAATAAATGTGACTTTTTGGAATTAAGGAAATACAAAAATGGTGCGTTATCCCAAAGCCCTCTTGTAGGCGCTCATCAAGACTACCAATCAGAGCGCTTTGTCAAGTCACCTCCCATTTACATGAAAAAAATAAAATAAAATTCCTTTCCAAAAAGTCACAACTTCATCATAAAACATTTATTGAATAAAAACAAACTTAGTTTGTATACTAAAACGCACACACACTTTATATGGATTGTTTCATGAGGGCCCCCAGGAACCCCAGGGCCACAGCAAGGACATTGTATTGGGACTTGATACTGGAGGCACTGCTGACATTGCAGAGATCGGTGGAACAGCAGGAAGTTTTGGTAGTGACGACAATGACGCTGAAGTTTATCGGCTGACAATTGGCATTGCAGTTCTTGATGATGACTTTATAGCCAGCTGAAAGGAAAAAATGAAAAAAAAAAAATGTCAAAACACAAGTTGGACATGGCGACTGAGGGGGGGGGGGGGGGATATAATATTTGACCATTTACAAGGATCCAAGAACAGGTATGTATCTAGTAAAGAACGGCTAGTTAAGGGAAGCAGGTGACCACACTCAAGATGTGAAAGATCCAACCCCCCCCCCCCCGCCACACACACACACACACTAAATTTTAAACCTATACAATCCAAAATGCACAGTCCAACAGGTAAGGGGGGGGGGGTGGTGCTGTCATGTTTCATGCATTTATGACCAAACACATGAACTATTCAAGGCGATCCCTTACCCGTTAGGCCGGGTTCACACCTACGCGAATTGAGTGCGGCGTCAATCGCATCCAATTTGCAGAACATTTCTAAATACGTTGTTTTCAATGAGGCTGGTTTACATATGTGCGATGCATTCGCACTGCCGAAAAAATGTGTGCGTTTTCTAGGCATTGCGGTGCGGCTAAGGTGCAAATTCAGGCCTATTATATTCTATGGGCACGTATCTGATTCACAGATGTGTTCATTTCTCATCAGGATTTCTCTCAATACACTTCCCCCCTTCCCTCTCTCAGGTCTCCAAATTCGCAGCTAAAAACGGAGCTGATCTGCTGAACAGCTCTCTTATCTCTCTGCAGAGATAAGAGAGCCAAAATTCACACCGCGCACGTGTGAATTCGGTCTTAAAGGCCCGGATTCACAAAGCACTCTCCTGAACTCCCCCTTCCATATCTGAATGGCTGAGAAAAATTGAACATATTGCTGACATGGAAAATCTAATCTGTCAGACGAAGGACACTCCCACTAAATTTTATGATAAATGGGCATGTTGGCTGAATTTTAAGGTTACTGCAGAATTTCGTCGCTTATCTAATGCTTCTTCATAACATTCTCAGATTGTTTGCTATCTTTTATTTCACACTGTAATGCATTATTTCTATCCCACTTCTCTTCCCCTCTTTTTTCCCTACCCCCCCCCCCCCTTTTTTTTTTTTCTTTCCCCTTTGCCGTACAACTTACTATATATGGCAAAGTTATTAATCTGTTTATACAATGCTATCTAATGGTATTTATTGCATCTATTATGGTTTGTTACACAATGTGAATTTGTTATATTCATTATTGTTCTTCAAAAATTTCAATAAAATATTTGGAATCACAAAGCACTCTCCAGATACGCCGCGCAAGTGCAAATGTGTGCCGCCGTATCTGTGTGCTGAACCCACAAACTTAGATACGCCTAAAAACTGACTTCATCCCACCGACGTAACTTGCCTACGCCGGCGTAGAGTGGGCGCATAGTTACGCTGGACGCATGTGGTGCTCCCATTGATTTTCTATTCAAATATGCCGATTCACGAACGTACTTGCGCCCGGCGCATGATTTAAGTGGTTTGCGTAAGTTTAACGTTCGGCGTAAAGTTATTCCCCATAGATGAGGCGCAACCCATGCAAAGGTATGGACCAGGGAACACAAGCCTACGTATTGTACATTGGACGTCTGTGAATATGGGCCGACGTGGGTCTGGCTGGGCGTAGGTTATGTTCACGGCGTATCTTAGGCAGTTTTTCCGACGTGGTTGTGCGCATGCGCACAGGCACATGTCCCGAGACACGCGCAGTTCATTTTAAGTACTTGTCTGGCGCCCGGCCCATCATTTGCATTGGGGCACGCTTCATTAACATGCATCACGACTACATACGCCTACAAAATATACGATACGCCTGCGCAGAGTTGGGAGCATTGTGAATTCCATGCTTGCCTCTCCGCACTGCGCCGGCGTAGCGTAAAAGATACGCTGCAGTGGCATAAATATGTGCCGATGTCTGAATCCGGGCCGTAGTTTGCACTTGTATTTACAATAAAGGATTTGGGTTCTTTCACATCTGAGTGCGGTTGCCGGCTTCCACTTACTAGATTTTTATTTGGGCTGTGAACCGGCACCCTGACAAGTGGCCATGGTTTGTAAAACACAAGATAAGTTATCGGTGAATGTCTGTCGAGTGCCGCATCCAAATACTTAAGACAGAAAATATTGTATCCCCTGAGTGGACTTTAAAAAGGCACTGGAGTATAAAGTTATGTAGAAAAATAAATTGTTTATTGTTAAAGTACATATTAACCACTTAAGAACCGCCTACTGCACATTTACGTCGGCAGAATGGCACGGCTGGGCACATCAACGTATATATATACACACACACGTTGATTTCAGTACCCAGCCGTGGGTCACAGGGGCACGCCCGCGACCCGGTCCGAAGCTCCGGGACCGCGGGATTCGCGGACCCGATCGCCGCTGCAGTGCGGCGATCCGTCCCTGGAGCGGAAGAACGGGGAGAGCACACAACTTCACAACGGCTTCCCCGTGCTTCTCTGTGGCCGTAGCATCGATCGCGTCATCCCTGTAATAGGGGGACGTGATCGATGACGTCACACCTACAGCCACACCCCCTACAGTTGTACACACAACACATAGGTCACACATCCCCTACAGCGCCACCTGTGGTTAACTCCCAAACTGCAACTGTAATTTCCACAGTAAACAATGCATTTTTTGCTGTGAAAATGACAACTGTCCCAAAAATGTGTCAAAATTGTCCGAAGTGTCCGCCATATTGTCGCAGTCACGAAAAAAAAAAAAAAAAAAGATCGCTGATCGCCGCTATTAGTAGTAAAAAAAAAAATAATTAATAAAAATGCAATAAAACTATCCCTTATTTTGTAAACGCTATAAATTTTGCGAAAACCAACCGATAAACGCTTATTGCGATTTTTTTTACCAAAAATACGTGAAGAAATACGTATCGGCCTAAACTGAGGAAAAAATATGTAAAAAATATTGAATTTTTTTTAAAATTGTCGCTCTATTTTTGTTTATAGCGCAAAATATAAAAACCGCAGAGGTGACCAAATACCACCAAAAGAAAGCTCTATTTGTGGGGAAAAAAGGACGCCAATTTTGTTTGGGAGCCACGTCGCACGACCGCGCAATTGTCAGTTAAAACGACGCAGTGCCGAATCGCAAAAAGGGGCAAGGTCCTTTACCTGCATTTTGGTCCGGGTCTTAAGTGGTTAACCACCACAATACTGGTCACATCCTGCCCAAACCATTTTCCAGCGCCGTCACAATTTGACCGACAAATGTGCGGTCATGCTACACTGTACCCAAATTAAATTTTAAGATATTTTCCCCCACAAATGGAGCTCTCTTTTGGTGGTATTTGATCACCTCTGCGGTTTATTTTTTTGCTACAAAACAAGAGAGCGACAAAGAAAAAAAAAAAAAAAACATTTTTGACTTTTTGCTATAATTATTACACACACACACACAAAAAAAAAAAAACTTTCCTCAGTTTTAGCCGATACATATTCTTCTACATATTTTTGGTAAAAAAATCCCAATAAGCGTATTTTGATTGGTTTGCGCACAAGTTCTAGTGGCTACAAAATAGGGGATAGATTTATAGCTTTTTTTTTTTTTTACTAGTTATGGCGGCGATCAGCGTTTTTTATCATGACTGCGATATTGCAGCGGACATAGACACTTAACACTATTTTGGGACCACATTTATTCAGCGAACAGCGCTATAAATATGCACGAATACTGTGTAAATGTGACTGGCAGGGAAGGGGTTAACCACTGTTGCAGAGTACGATTGATAGGTGCAGCGGAGTCAGTTGAGATCAGACATTGTGTACTAAAGGGAACTGGCTTCTTTATTGGAACATCATCACACACAGACAAAGATGTCTCCACATCATGGTAAGAAGAGGAACACACAGACAACCAGGCAGGAAAAAGAAATCAACGAGTACACTGGGGATAGAAGGATACAACATATCATAGAGAACACATATCATTAATCATTAGCGACATTTTTGTCCTTTTTGTAAACTGCATCTGATATACAGTAAAAGGCTAAGCTGAAGTTTTTGTTCCATCTCCAACAACCACTAGGGAGCGCTCAAGGGGTTAAATGTGTTTCCTAGGAGTGATTCTTACTGTGGGGGTGGGGGGGGAGGGAAATGACCGATTTGTGTCTCCTCTCTTTAGCAGGACATGGATCTCTGTGTTTACACACAGAGATCCACAGTCCTGCCCAGTTATTGGGCAATCGCGGGTGCCCAGGGGACATCGTGGCCGCCAGGCACGCGCTCCCAGTAACACGGCGGGTGCGCCCTAGTGGCTCGGCAAGGCAACCAGTAAGGCCAGTTTTACACATGTCTGGCTGCGGTTTGCAGTCCAGAGGGTTTCCATTTTGAATTTTTGCCTGAATTTGCACCTGAACTGGACCCCAAAAGAGCACAAGATCCCTTGTAAAGACCGCACTGTGGCTGTCTGGGTCATGTGTGAACTGGGTCCGTTGAGGACCGGTCACATTTTATGCAAATTGGATGCAGTAAAAAAAAAAGGATTGTGCTCCTCCAGACATTCACAACCAGGACAAGTACTGTCAGTGAGTAAAGCGGTGATGTGGCGGGTGACTGTCAGTTTCATTCCAGGACACTGTATTGTCCTGGAAGTGGCCAGTCCCTTGGTGAGGCATAAAACAAACATCCCTAAAAGATCAAAACATCGCTGTGTCAACAGGAAGATTTTTGTGCCACCGGTCTTCCACCAATGTCTGTGCGAATACGCTCACATGAGCGCATTACAGCAAAACCGTCACTGGGGGACATCTGACAATATCATAGTTGCCAACATTGCAAAAAAAAAATCCGGAACACCTTTTTACATGGAGGCGGAGCCTTGCTATAATTAGGGGGCTGGGCATTCATTTGTAGGCGTGCCACACCGTAGTAGAAAACTGCAGCGGTGGTGAAAAAACATGAAAAAAACGGATTTGCGTATATCAAGGACGTTTTGGGAGATCTGAAACCCCTCCTAGGACAGAAGTGACAGCTCGGCCCCGCCCCCCAGGTGGCTTGGCGGGGGGTAGCTCTATTTCACCTGGCCAGGTGTCTTCTCGCTGTGGTGGTCTCAGTATGTAATCCTCGGTTTGTGTCCCCCTTGTATTCTTCCCGGGCGGTGACTCACTTTCCCCTCCGCTCACAGGACCCTCAAGAGTGATAAAACGGGAAACTACGGCGTAACACTGCCAAAGTCACAAGACACGCCCACCCCCACCAATCGAGACGCTCGTTCTCCCAACCACGCCTCGTTAGAGTCTGCAGGATCGGGTGGGCGGAGCCGGCCATCACCCACGCTTCGGTGTTACGCCCACTTCCAGTAACCCTGCCGAGACCCAGAAGCCGCACCTGCCTTCCCCACTAGCCGGGACAAGTCCCGGCAGGCTAAATTAGCCGGGACTATGTCCTATTTGACGGGACTGTCCCGCTAAAAACGGGACAGTTGGCAAGTATGCAATATACATTTATAAGTGCCAGGGGGGCGCAATCTGGCAGCAATTGTTTGCGCCCCCCCCCCCCAAAAAAATTTGGTCACCAGCCTCCACTGGTGCCAACAATTGATGTAGACCTGTTGCTGGCAGAGCGCACAAGCAAGATTGGCCCAGTTTTCAATTCTACAGAATGGTGGTTATAAAACTTCTTACCAAATCCAGAGACTGTGGTCAAGCAGAAGCTATGGTTGGCAGCGCAGGTGGCAACTTTCGTGCAGTTTGCATTGCTGAACTCGGAGTTACAGGTGTAGCATTTTAGTGAAACAGCTGAGGGGGAGAAAAAGAAAAATTGTTAGAATCATTTCAAAATTACATTTTGGATGCACCGATGGCTACGTCCCATTCAGTTACTGGAAGGTCTCCCCATTATGTATGCAGAACAGCGGTGCCATCAGATAGTTGAACCGTGCGGTGGATTGACTGAAACCGGAGTGTGCAAAATCTGAGGCAGCTGTGCATATGGGAGCCACTCTGCCAAAACCGTGCGCAAAAAAACCCCCAAAAACCGCAATAAGCGTATATTGATTGGTTTGCACAAAGCTTAAAGGGGTTGATTAACGTAGGTGCGCGTATCTTTGTGCGGGCGTAGCGTATCCCATTTACGTTACGCCTCCGCAACTTTTACAGGCAAGTGCTGTATTCACAAAGCACTTGCTCCGTAAGTTGCAGCGGCGTAGCGCAAATGTGCCGGCGTAAGTGCGTGTAATTCAAATTAGGCAGGTAGTGGGCGTGTTGTATTGAAATTAACAGTGACCCCACGTAAATGACGTGCCGAACGAACTGCGCATGCGCCGGCCGTGGATGTATCCCAGTGCGCATGCTCAAAATTACACCGCAAATACTCATTGGTTTCAACATGAACGTAACTTACACAAAGCCCTATTCGTAAATGTTTTTCCCCAAAGACGGAAAATTCTACGCTGTCCCGACATCCATACTTAACATTACGTACGCCTCATATAGCAGGAGTTACTTTACGCCGGACTTACGCTTACGCAAACGACGTAAAAAAAATACGACCGGCCGCAAGTACATTCGTGAATCGGCGTATCTAGCTCATTACCTTATTCAATGCATAGAATCGACGGAAGCGCCACCTTGCGGCCAGCGTAAATATGCAACTAAGATACGACGGCGTAAGACTTACGCCAGTCGGATCCAAGACAAATCTATGCGTAACTGATTCTAAGAATCAGGCTCATAGATATGACGCCGCTCACTCAGAGTTACAATGGCGTATCTGGAGATATGCAGTCGTAACTCGTACCTAAATCGCCCATAGCGTCTACAAAATAGGGGATAGAATTATGATATTTTTTTTTTCCTACTAGTATAATAAGTAATGGTGGTTATGTGCGATTTTTATCAGGACTGCAGTATTAAGTCGGACACATCGGACACTTTTGACAAATTTTTTGGGACCATTCACATTTATACAGCGAACAGTGCTATAAAACTTCACTAGTTACTGTATAAAGTGACTGGCAGGGAAGGGGTTAACCACTAGGGGAGAGGAAGGGGTTAAATGTGTTCCCTGGGAGTGATTCTTACGTTGGGGGGGGGGGGGGGGGGAGGTGACCGATCGGTGTCCCTATGTACAAGGGACACACCATCTGTCTGCCGATCGCGGGTACCTTGGGGACATCGCAGCTGCCAGGCACCTGATTGACACGGCGTGCGCCCCCCAGTGGCTGGGAGGAGCTGAGGTCATCAATAGACGTCCTCCTGGCATTGTAGAGCCAACTTCTAGCCGTCAAATTACAATGGCCCGGGTCCAGGGCCGCCATCAGGAATTATGGGGCCCCTTACACAGCTTCAAGCATGGGCCCCCTGGAGCAGAGAACCGGAGGGGGGGGGGGGGGTGCTGCCGCCTGGAAGTTGAGAACCGGGGGGGCTCCCCTTAAAAAAAAAAAGTATATATATATATATATATATATATACACACACTTTTTTTTTGTAAAGGGCTCAGAGGTCCCCATATGTCAAACCCCCCATATATATATATATAGAGAATTATAAAAAAACATTCAAAAAAGTTTTATAAAAAAGGGGGGTTGTCATCCGGGGCCCTCTGGGCCTATTAATAATAAAAAAAATTATATTATATATATATATATATATATATATATATATATAAAAAGAGGGGTTTGTCATCTGGGGCCCTGGAGGCCTCCGGGCCCCTTGGGACCTCTAAAAAAAAATTGGCCCTTTAATAAATAAAATACAAATATTTTACATTTTTTTATATAAATAAATAAAAAAAAAGAAGAGCGGTTTGTCATCTGGGGGACCTAGGGACCTCCGGGGCCCCTTACAGGTGTACTGTCTGTAGAGTTGCCACCTCATCCCTTTAAAACCGAACACATATTAATTACACAGGTTCTGTGGCTAATTAAGGTGGTAATTAAACTCACTTGGTGCTTTACCTGCATTAAATTAGCCTCAGAACCTGTGTAATTCATATGTGTTCGGGTCTAAAGGGATGTGGTGGCAACCCTAACTGTCTGTACCCCCCTGATGGCGGCCCTGCCCGGGTCTCAAGTAGTTTATCAGCCACAGAACCTGTGTAGTTAATATGTGTTCAAAGTATGAGGTGGCAACCCTACATTGAACCCCGCTCTACATGCATGCTACAGGTGTAGCCAACCCATATGGGAGCCATTTGTTGAGTGATCGGTTGTTATTCCTAGCGATTGAACCTAAACCATACAAGTCCAAAATTGAAAGTTGTGGGTGACCAGCCAGCTCAACAAAAGTTATATATTCGATGGAGTCATAACACACATACGAATTACACAGGTTCTGTGGCCGATTAAAGTGGTAATTAAACTCACTTGGTGTCTCACCTGCATTAAATTAGCCCCAGAACCCATGTAATTCATATGTGTTCAGGTTTAACCACTTGCTTACTGGGCACATATACCCCCCTTCCTGCCCAGGCGAAATTTCAGCACTGGGTCACTTTAACTAACAATTGCGCGGTCGTGCGACATGGCTCCCAAACAAAATTGGCGTCCTTTTTTTCACACAAATAGAGCTTTCTTTTGGTGGTATTTGATCACCTTGGCGTTTTTTTTTTTTTGCGCTATTAAAAAAAAAAAAACCCACACAATATTTTTTAATTTTTGCTATAATAAATATCCCATAAAAAAAAAGAAAAAAAGTTCTCAGTTTAGGCCAAAAAATCGCAATAAGCGTATAGTGATTGATTTGCGCAAAAGTTATAGTGACTACAAAATAGGGGATAGAATTCTGACACTTTTTTTTTTTATTATTTTTTTTTACTAGTAATACGGTGATCTGCGAATTTTGTCAGGACTGTAATATTGCGGCGGACACATCGGACACTTTTGACACATATTTGGGACCATTCACATCAATACAGCGATCAGTGCTATAAAAAATGCACTAATTACTGTATAAATGTGACTGACAGGGAAGGGGTTAACACTAGGGGGTGAGGAAAGGGGTTAAATGTGTATCCTTGGTGTGTTCTAACTGTGTGGGGGGAGGGGGACTGACTGGGGGAGGTGACCGATTGTGTCCCTATGTACAAGGGACACAGATCGGTCTCCTCTCTCCCTGGCAGGACGTGGAGCTCTGTGTTTAAACCCCATCATTACACACAGAGCTCCACGTCCCTGCTCTAAAACTGCCGATCGCGGGTACCTAGCAGCCATCGTGGCCACCAGGCACGCACATCGGCATCTCGGGGGGCGCACCCGCTAGTGGCCGGAGGACGTCATATGACATCCTCCTGGACAAAGGGCCGCATGTGGCCCCAGGGCCACAGTTTGGAAACCACTGCTTTAGAACATACATAAAGAATTTTCTAATTAAAAATATTAAAAGTTTCTGCATATAAACCAATCGGCTTCCAGGTTTTATTGTAAAAACTTATTTGCACAAGCTGAAGTTACTAGCTGATTGGCTGCCATGCACAGCTGCACCCACCTGATATGCACTCTACAGATTTAGTAAGAATTAGCCCCAAAGTGTCAAAAAAAAATTTCACTACTTTAAAAATAAAAAATAACCCCCCACCCCCCCCACTCTCATCAAGCTAAACATTCTTTTGATCAGGGTTTTTCCAAACTTTCTAAACAAAGGGCCAGTTTACTGTCCTTCAGACTTTAGGAGTGCCGAACTTTGGCCATTGGGGAGTAGAAAATCTCTCGAAGTCAGTGGTGAATAAACAATTCCAGATCGATGGTGTCAGTTGGGGGGGGGGGGGTAATCGTGCCCCATCGATGGTGTCAGTGGGGGGGGGGGAATATTCATGCCCCATCGATGGTGTCAGTGAGGGGGGGGGGGGAATATTCATGCCCCATCAATGGTGTCAGTGAGGGGGGGGGGGGAATATTCATGCCCCATTAATGGTGTCAGTGAGGGGGGGCACAGTTTGGAAACCACTGCTTTAGAACATACATAAAGAATTTTGTAATTAAAAATATTATGATATATTTCAGCAGTCTAAACAAACAAGAAAAAAAATTGAAATACATAAAAAATAAATAAATGAAAACCCCACACACCCAAAATGCTAGAATATACAGGAACAGAGCCAGAGCAAATCCCACAAGAATAAAGAAGACATTGAATGGCCGTACCTGAAGCAATGCAGAGGGCCATCAGGACCAGTAGACTTGTGTAGGCTGCCATTGTTCTCTGGGAAGGAGAGTGATTGTCCTCCACCCTGCTCCTTCCTTATATAGGTTCATGTGTGTGTGAAGGCAGGCGTCCCAATACTTTTGGCAATTTAGTGTATCTGTCTAGGATTGATGGAATGAAAACCTTCACCTGCTCCGTGCCGTTGGGAGAAACCAACACTGGAGACTGGGGGCAGGGCTGCCATCAGGAATTTTGAGGCCCCTTACACAGCTTCAGACATGGGCCCTCTGGACTGAAGCAGAGAACCCGGGGGGTGCTGCGTGCGAATTTAGAAGCGGGGGGGGCGCTGCTGATTGAGGACAGGGTGATGCAAATTAAGAAGCGGGGGGGGGGTGGCGCTAATTGAGAACGGGGGTGATGTAAATTGAGAAAAGGGGGGGCGTCGCTAATTGAGAAGCGGGGGGCGTCGCTAATTGAGAAGCAGGGGGCGTCGCTAATTGAGGCCAGTGTTGGCGCGAATCGAGAAAGGGGGGGGTGAAACGAATTGAGAAGCGGGGGGGGCGTCACTAATTGAGAAGCGGGGGGGGGGTGGCACTAATTGAGAAGCGGCCGGGGGCGACACTAATTGAGAAGCGGGGGGCGGCATTAATTGAGAAGCGGGTGGGCAGCGCACTAATTGAGAAGGCAGCGGGGGGCGGCACTAATTGGGAAGCAGGGGGGCGGCACTAATTGAGAAGCGGGGGGGGCGGCGCACTGATTGAGAAGCGGAGGGGGCGGTATTATTTCAGAAGCGCGGGGGCGGCGCTAATTGAGAAGCGGAGGGGGGGGGCGGTATTAATTGAGAAGCGGGGGCGGCACTAATTGAGAAGCGGGGGGGGTGGCACTAATTGAGAAGCGGCCGGGGGCGACACTAATTGAGAAGCGGGGGGCGGCATTAATTGAGAAGCGGGTGGGCAGCGCACTAATTGAGAAGGAAGCGGGGGCGGTACTAATTGAGAAGCGGGGGGGGCAGCACTAATTGAGAAGCAGGGGTAGGCGCACTAATTGAGAAGCGGGGGGCGGCACTAATTGAGAAGGCAGCAGGGGGCGGCACTAATTGGGAAGCAGGGGGGCGGCACTAATTGAGAAGCGGGGGGGGCGGCGCACTGATTGAGAAGCGGAGGGGGGCAGTATTATTTGAGAAGCGGGGGCTGCGCTAATTGAGAAGCGGAGGGGGGGCGGTATTAATTGAGAAGCGGGGTCGGCACTAATTGAGAAGCGGAGGGGGGCGGTATTAATTGAGAAGCAGGGAACGGCGCACTAATTGAGAAGGAAGCGGGGGGGGCGGCACTAATTGAGAAGCGGGGGGGGCGGCACTAATTGAGAAGCGGAGGGGGGCGGTATTAATTGAGAAGCAGGGGGTGGCGCACTAATTAAGAAGGAAGCGGGGGGCGGCACTAATTGAGAAGCGGGGGGGGGCGGCGCACTAATTGAGAAGGAAGCCGGGGGGCGGTACTAATTGAGAAGTTGGGGGCGGCACTAATTGAGAAGCGGGGGGGGGGGGGGCAGCACTAATTGAGAAGCGGAGGGGGGCGGTATTAATTGAGAAGCAGGGGGCGGCGCACTAATTGAGAAGGAAGCGGGGGGCGGCACTAATTGAGAAGCGGGGGGGCGGCACTAATTGAGAAGTGGAGGGGGGCGGTATTAATTGAGAAGCAGGGGGGGTGGCGCACTAATTAAGAAGGAAGCGGGGGGCGGCACTAATTGAGAAGCGGGGGGCGGCACTAATTGAGAAGCAGAGGGGGGCGGTATTAATTGAGAAGCGGGGGGGGCGGCGCACTAATTGAGAAGGAAGCCGGGGGCGGTACTAATTGAGAAGTTGGGGGCGGCACTAATTGAGAAGCGGAGGGGGGCGGTATTAATTGAGAAGCAGGGGGCGGCGCACTAATTGAGAAGGAATTGAGAAGAGGGGGGGCGGCATTAATTGAGAAGCGGGGGGGCGGCATTAATTGAGAAGCGGGGGGCGGCGCACTACTAATTGAGAAGGAAGCGGGGGCGGTACTAATTGAGAAGCGGGGGGGGGCAGCACTGATTGAGAAGCAGCGGGGGGCGGTATTAATTGAGAACTGGGGCCACTGGGGGTAGAAAAGGTCCTGATGTCAGTGGGGAAAAGCTAATGCCCCATTGTTTGTTTCAGTGGGAGTAATTGTAATTGGTGTCAGTGGGAGGAATAGTGCCCCAACATTGGTATCAGTGGGAGGAATAGTGTCCCATCATTGGTATCAGTGGGAAGAATAGTGTCCCATCATTGGTATCAGTGGGAGGAATAGTGTCCCATCATTGGTGTCAGTGGGAGGAATAGTGCCCCATCATTGGTATCAGTGGGAGGAATAGTGTCCCATCATTGGTATCAGTGGGAGGAATAGTGTCCCATCATTGGTATCAGTGGGAGGAATAGTGTCCCATCATTGGTATCAGTGGGAAGAATAGTGTCCCATCATTGGTATCAGTGGGAGGAATAGTGTCCCATCATTGGTGTCAGTGGGAAGAATAGTGTCCCATCATTGGTATCAGTGGGGGAATAGTGTCCCATCATTGGTGTCAGTGGGAGTAATGGTGTCCCATCATTGGTGTCAGTGGGGGGAATGGTGTCCCATCATTGGTATCAGTGGGAAGAATAATGTCCCATCATTGGTATCAGTGGGGGGAATAGTGTCCCATCATTGGTATCAGTGGGAGGGATAGTGTCCCATCATTGGTGTCAGTGGAAGTAATGGTGTCCCATCATTGGTGTCAGTGGGGGGAATAATGTCCCATCATTGGTGTCAGTGGAAGGAATAGTGTCCCATCATTGGTATCAGTGGGAATAATAGTGTCCCACTATTGGTATCAGTGGGAGGAATAGTGTCCCATCATTGGTGTCAGTGGGAGGAATATTGTCCCATCATTTGTGTCAGTGGGAGGAATGGTGTCCCATCATTGGTCTCAGTGGGAGGAATGGTGTCCCATCATTGGTATCAGCGGAAGGAATAGTACCCCATCAGTGGTAACAGTGGGAGGAATAGTGTCCCATCATTGGTGTCAGTGGGAGGAATAGTGTCCCATCATTGGTATCAGTGGGAGGAATAGTGTCCCATCATTGGTGTCAGTGGGAGGAATAGTGTCCCATCATTGGTATCAGTGGGAGGAATAGTGCCCCATCATTGGTGTCAGTGGGAGGAATAGTGTCCCATCATTGGTGTCAGTAGGAGGAATAGTGCCCCATCATTGGTATCAGTGGGAGGAATAGTGTCCCATCATTGGTATCAGTGGGAGGAATAGTGTCCCATCATTGGTATCAGTGGGAGGAATAGTGTCCCATCATTGGTATCAGTGGGAGGAATAGTGTCCCATCATTGGTGTCAGTGGGAGGAATAGTGTCCCATCATTGGTATCAGTGGGAGGAATAGTGTCCCATCATTGGTGTCAGTGGGAGAAATAGTGCCCCATCATTGGTATCAGTGGGAGGAATAGTGTCCCATCATTGGTGTCAGTGGGAGGAATAGTGTCCCATCATTGGTGTCAGTGGGAACTTATCTGAGCAACGGAAATTTCTCATGACTCAGGGAACCCCGAGCAACCTCTGGAGGGACTCAGGCTGAGAAGCTCAGGTATAGAGACCGAGAGAATATTTGTGGAAAGGAAATGGACTTTGTAGGCATCAAATATAGAAAAAATAATTTTAATTTAATATAAAAGTAGTATAAATAGCTACAGGTCATCAACACCACACATGTTGATGTGTCATGTAGATCTAAAACAACATATTCACATTTGTACAGAAAAAAGCAATATCAAGACAATAAATAACACAGTAGATTTGTATTGGGATACCCAAGACAACGCAGATAGAGGGGGTTTTTTTGCAAACCAAGAAAATAGCTGCTGTGTGTATCGGAGAAAGATGTTTTTTTCTTTCAAGTCTTGACATTCATATGCTTCCTTTCAAAAAGCTCTACATGTTTCATGGTATAGACCACTTCATCGGGAGCATGAGGAAGATAAACAGAAAAAAGAAATTTAGTGGTATATAACAAGAACCAGGGGAGATATAAATTGAGGCTACCCAGTAGAGGCTATAGAGAGCCGTAGATGTCTCCTGAAGTGGGAGCACCGTTGCTGTAAGGATCAGGTGGGCTGGATAGCTACATGTTTCATGGTATAGACCACTTCATCGGGAGCATGAGGAAGATAAACTGCATAAATGAAACACAGATTATAATAAACAATTTAACATACAATGTACTATATATATAAATGCACATTATACTTCCATCATTGGATGGGCAGAGCAATGTGCTTAGTAAACTTACCAGAAAAAAGAAATTTAGTGGTATATAACAAGAACCAGGGGAGATATAAATTGAGGCTACCCAGTAGAGGCTATAGAGAGCCGTAGATGTCTCCTGAAGTGGGAGCACCGTTGCTGTAAGGATCAGGTGGGCTGGATAGCGCGGACAGCCCAGAGAATTATTCCGAGATGGCAGTGAGCTCCACCAGACAGGGTGCTATGAAACCTACACAGTGATTGAAGCATTGTTTTATATAATTGGCAGATATTTTGAGTATTTAATGTAATCATTCAGATTAATTAAACGTAATCTAGTAGAGGATCCAGCCCACCTGATCCTTACAGCAACGGTGCTCCCACTTCAGGAGACATCTACGGCTCTCTATAGCCTCTACTGGGTAGCCTCAATTTATATCTCCCCTGGTTCTTGTTATATACCACTAAATTTCTTTTTTCTGGTAAGTTTACTAAGCACATTGCTCTGCCCATCCAATGATGGAAGTATAATGTGCATTTATATATATAGTACATTGTATGTTAAATTGTTTATTATAATCTGTGTTTCATTTATGCAGTTTATCTTCCTCATGCTCCCGATGAAGTGGTCTATACCATGAAACATGTAGCTATCCAGCCCACCTGATCCTTACAGCAACGGTGCTCCCACTTCAGGAGACATCTACGGCTCTCTATAGCCTCTACTGGGTAGCCTCAATTTATATCTCCCCTGGTTCTTGTTATATACCACTAAATTTCTTTTTTCTGTTTATCTTCCTCATGCTCCCGATGAAGTGGTCTATACCATGAAACATGTAGAGCTTTTTGAAAGGAAGCATATGAATGTCAAGACTTGAAAGAAAAAAAACATCTTTCTCCGATACACACAGCAGCTATTTTCTTGGTTTGCAAAAAAACCCCCTCTATCTGCGTTGTCTTGGGTATCCCAATACAAATCTACTGTGTTATTTATTGTCTTGATATTGCTTTTTTCTGTACAAATGTGAATATGTTGTTTTAGATCTACATGACACATCAACATGTGTGGTGTTGATGACCTGTAGCTATTTATACTACTTTTATATTAAATTAAAATTATTTTTTCTATATTTGATGCCTACAAAGTCCATTTCCTTTCCACAAATATTCTCTCAAATCAGTAGGACGTGGCATTTATATTACTAAGGATGTTGATTGTCATCCAGGGAAACAACAATCAATCCATAAAAACAGGTATAGAGACCATCATGCTGTTTTTATGCCAATGCATTGTGGCAAAGTCTTGCAGGCGGCATTATTTCTACATGGACTTGAAGGTCGCCATTCTAGTGTATGAAATACTGAATATTTCTATTGCACTTTATTATGATCATTGTATTCGACCTTTTGTGATAATTGTATCTTGTTTCTTTGATTTTGTGTCTTGTGTGCGCAGTCTGATTTATTATCACTAGAGGGCAGCACAGTCTGGTCCTCATTATAATGACGCTCCTGCCTGTATTGCATGGGACTTTATCACAGCGTGTGAAATGTGGTACCTAATAATCATGTGATACTTGTAATACCCATTTCTGTGTTTATTAAAAGTCAGCCGCTACAAAAAGTGTATCTGATGACTTTTTACCGCTCAAGGACCGCCGCACGACTTCTTACGTCGGTAGAATGCCACGTCCCCTTTTAGATGCCCAGCCGTGGGTCGCGAGCGTGCACCCAGTCCTGTCCTCCGTGACCGCGTCTGCGTGACCCGATCGTCGCCGGTGTCTCGCGATCGGTCACAGGAGGTGAAGAACGGGGAGAGGTGAGTGTAAACAATCCTTCCCCGTTCTTCTCTGTGGCAGTGTTACTGATCGTCTGTTCCCTGATATAGGGAATGACGATCAGTGACGTCACACGTCCAGCCACGCCCCCCCTTCAGTTAGAATCACTCCCTTAGGAAACATTTAACCCCTACAGTGCCCCCCCTAGTGGTTAACCCCTTCACTGCCAGTGTCATTTTCACAGTAATCAATGCATTTTTATAGCACTTTTCGCTGTAAAAATGACAATGGTCCCAAAAATGTGTCAAAAGTCTCAGATGTGTCCGCCATAATGTCGCAGTCATGAAAAAAATCGCTGATTGCCGCCATTACTATTAAAAAAAAAGTAATTAATAAAAATGGCATAAAACTATCTCCTATTTTGTAGACGCTATACATTTTGCGCAAACCAATCAATAAACGCTTATTGGGATTTTTTTTTTACAAAAATATGTAGAAGAATACGCATCGGCCTAAACTTAGGGAAAAAATAAAAAGTTTTTTTATATCTTTTTTGGGGATATTTATTATAGCAAAAAGTAAAATATAAAGGGCCAGATCCACAAAGGGCTGGCGCTGGCGTAGCCTGTCCCAGTTACACTACGCCGATGTAAGTTACAGCGACGTATCCTTATCCACTAACACTTTCCGCTGTAACTTACGGCGGCGTAGTGTAATTGTTGCGGCGTAAGGCTGTGCAATTCAAATGACAAAGCTGTGGGCGTGATTTAATTTAAATCAGCCTGACCCCACGTAAATGACGTATTTTCCCAGTGTTTGCGCATGCGTGAAATCACGTCGAAAATAGTCAATGAAAACGACGTGAACGTAACTTACGCAATTTTCTATTCGCGAACGGTTTACGCAAACGACGTGAACGACGAAAAAATATACGCTGGCCTGACGTCCATACTTAACATTAGGTACGCCTCTATTCAGCAGGGGTAACTTTACGCCGGACATACGCTTACGCAAGCGACGGAAAAACACTGCGCCGGGCGTACGTACGTTCGTGGATCGGCGTATCTAGCTCATTTGCATATTTTACGTGGAAGCGCGCCTAGCATCCAGCGTAAATAGGAAACTTTAGGACGACGGCGTAGGACGGCGTATCTACGTAAAATACCGGCGTATCTTGTTTTGTGCATACAAAACAATGATATGCCAGTGCAGATTTGAAATTACGGCGGCGGATCTGGAGATACGCCGCCGTAATTGTTTGTGGATCTGGCCCATAGATTTTTTATTTTTTATTGTCGCTATATTTTTGTTTATAGCGCAAAATATAAAAACCGCAGAGGTGATCAAATACCACCAAAAGAAATCTCTATTTGCGGGGAAAAAAAGGACGCCAGTTTTGTTTGGTAGCCACGTTGCACGACCGCGCAATTGTCAGTTAAAGCGACGCAAAAAGGGGCAAGGTCCTTTAGCTACAAGATGGTCCGGGGCTTACGTGGTTAATAAACAGATACTCACTTGTCCCCATGATCCAGCGATGTGGCCCCGCCCCTGAAACCTCGCTCCTCTCCTTCTCCTTTCTGTGGTGCCCCGGCATTGCAAGTGTGGGCACCCGTCTGTGACAGCTTGCGGCTTCACCGCTGGCTTTGCACTGCGCAGGCGCGAGAGTCACGCTGCGCGTTCTGAATGGCAGAGCCCCCTTCTGAGACCTGTGATGACGCAGAAAATCGAAGGGAGGGAGGGGGGAGAGGAGAAGGAGTGGGGGCTGGGTACCCACCAAAAAAATGACGTGACGAATGTGGCATGTCAGGGGGTCGGAGTCCTTAAAGCTGAAGTTCTACTCTTGGGTGGAACTCCACTTTAATGTCTCAGATTAAGTGTATCTCTGGGGAAGACTAAACCTTCTTTTGATTAATCATTTATTTATTTTATATCATAAAGACATGCACTTTCCAGTACAGATTTTAATACTGATATAATATGCAGGGCTCAAAATTCCTCAGGTCCTGAGCTTCTAGCCATGTCTTAAGAGTTACTCGCCGCTAGTTGCCCCACCCAACCCCTCCCCTGCCCAGAGGTGTATTTAGGTTTTGTGCTGCCCTAGGCCTGACTTAACTCGTGCACCCCCTAATTTAAATATGACCCACCTAGGGTTGCCACCTTTTCCTCAAGCCAAACCCGAACACGCCACTACATATGGTGGGTGTGGCCATATTGAGGGAGGGGCCTCACGAGGCATGATTAAATTAAACAAAATAATTATTTTACCTATAAAATATGCTTACTTTGCTGTGCCACAAGTAAGAGTCTCACTGACATGAATAAACCTCAGCACAATCATTTAAAAAAAATAAAACTCTTCCATTACTACAGAGGTATCTGCAGTGGAGATCAGGGGCATTAGTTCACCTTTTAATTTTCATTAAGTACAGAGGGTATTACAGTATGTGCAGGGAGGGAGTGCAGAATTTACAACAGTATATACAAGAGTGTGGCGCGTATGTTGGTATGTGTAGGAAAGGAGTGCAAAGTGTAAGAGATTATGTACAGGAAATGAGTGCAGAGGGTAGGTATTACTTGCAGGAAAGGAGTGAAGAGGGTGTAACAGTGACCAGTATATGCAGTAGAGGAGTGTGGAGGGTATGATGGGAGCACTATGTACAGGAGAGGAGTGTGAGGGTATGATGGGGGCAGTATGAACAGGAGAGGAGTGTGGAGGGTATGACAGTGGGCAGTATGTACAGGAGAGGAGTGTGGAGGGTATGACAGTGGGCAGTATGTACAGGAGAGGAGTGTGGAGGGTATGACAGTGGGCAGTATGTACAGGAGAGGAGTGTGGAGGGTATGACAGTGGGCAGTATGTACAGGAGAGGAGTGTGGAGGGTATGACAGTGGGCAGTATGTACAGGAGAGGAGTGTGGAGGGTATGACAGTGGGCAGTATGTACAGGAGAGGAGTGTGGAGGGTATGATGGGGGCAGTATGAACAGGAGAGGAGTGTGGAGGGTATGACAGTGGGCAGTATGTACAGGAGAGGAGTGTGGAGGGTATGATAGTGGGCACTATGTACAGGAGAGGAGTGTGGAGGGTATGATAGTGGGCAGTATGTACAGGAGAGGAGTGTGGAGGGTATGATAGTGGGCACTATGTACAGGAGAGGAGTGTGGAGGGTATGATAGTGGGCAGTATGTACAGGAGAGGAGTGTGGAGGGTATGACAGTGGGCAGTATGTACAGGAGAGGAGTGTGGAGGGTATGACAGTGGGCAGTATGTACAGGAGAGGAGTGTGGAGGGTATGACAGTGGGCAGTATGTACAGGAGAGGAGTGTGGAGGGTATGATGGGGGCAGTATGAACAGGAGAGGAGTGTGGAGGGTATGACAGTGGGCACTATGTACAGGAGAGGAGTGTGGAGGGTATGATAGTGGGCACTATGTACAGGAGAGGAGTGTGGAGGGTATGACAGTGGGCAGTATGTACAGGAGAGGAGTGTGGAGGGTATGACAGTGGGCAGTATGTACAGGAGAGGAGTGTGGAGGGTATGACAGTGGGCAGTATGTACAGGAGAGGAGTGTGGAGGGTATGACAGTGGGCAGTATGTACAGGAGAGGAGTGTGGAGGGTATGGCAGTGGGCAGTATGTACAGGAGAGGAGTGTGGAGGGTATGACAGTGGGCAGTATGTACAGGAGAGGAGTGTGGAGGGTATGATGGGGGCAGTATGAACAGGAGAGGAGTGTGGAGGGTATGACAGTGGGCAGTATGTACAGGAGAGGAGTGTGGAGGGTATGATAGTGGGCACTATGTACAGGAGAGGAGTGTGGAGGGTATGGTAGTGGGCAGTATGTACAGGAGAGGAGTGTGGAGGGTATGATAGTGGGCACTATGTACATGAGAGGAGTGTGGAGGGTATGATAGTGGGCACTATGTACAGGAGAGGAGTGTGGAGGGTATGATAGTGGGCAGTATGTACAGGAGAGGAGTGTGGAGGGTATGACAGTGGGCAGTATGTACAGGAGAGGAGTGTGGAGGGTATGACAGTGGGCAGTATGTACAGGAGAGGAGTGTGGAGGGTATGACAGTGGGCAGTATGTACAGGAGAGGAGTGTGGAGGGTATGATGGGGGCAGTATGAACAGGAGAGGAGTGTGGAGGGTATGACAGTGGGCACTATGTACAGGAGAGGAGTGTGGAGGGTATGATAGTGGGCACTATGTACAGGAGAGGAGTGTGGAGGGTATGACAGTGGGCAGTATGTACAGGAGAGGAGTGTGGAGGGAATGACAGTGGGCAGTATGTACAGGAGAGGAGTGTGGAGGGTATGACAGTGGGCAGTATGTACAGGAGAGGAGTGTGGAGGGTATGATGGGGGCAGTATGAACAGGAGAGGAGTGTGGAGGGTATGATAGTGGGCAGTATGTACAGGAGAGGAGTGTGGAGGGTATGACAGTGGGCAGTATGTACAGGAGAGGAGTGTGGAGGGTATGACAGTGGGCAGTATGTACAGGAGAGGAGTGTGGAGGGTATGACAGTGGGCAGTATGTACAGGAGAGGAGTGTGGAGGGTATGATGGGGGCAGTATGAACAGGAGAGGAGTGTGGAGGGTATGACAGTGGGCAGTATGTACAGGAGAGGAGTGTGGAGGGTATGATAGTGGGCACTATGTACAGGAGAGGAGTGTGGAGGGTATGATAGTGGGCAGTATGTACAGGAGAGGAGTGTGGAGGGTATGATAGTGGGCACTATGTACAGGAGAGGAGTGTGGAGGGTATGATAGTGGGCAGTATGTACAGGAGAGGAGTGTGGAGGGTATGACAGTGGGCAGTATGTACAGGAGAGGAGTGTGGAGGGTATGACAGTGGGCAGTATGTACAGGAGAGGAGTGTGGAGGGTATGATGGGGGGCAGTATGAACAGGAGAGGAGTGTGGAGGGTATGACAGTGGGCACTATGTACAGGAGAGGAGTGTGGAGGGTATGATAGTGGGCACTATGTACAGGAGAGGAGTGTGGAGGGTATGACAGTGGGCAGTATGTACAGGAGAGGAGTGTGGAGGGTATGACAGTGGGCAGTATGTACAGGAGAGGAGTGTGGAGGGTATGATGGGGGCAGTATGAACAGGAGAGGAGTGTGGAGGGTATGACAGTGGGCACTATGTACAGGAGAGGAGTGTGGAGGGTATGATAGTGGGCACTATGTACAGGAGAGGAGTGTGGAGGGTATGACAGTGGGCAGTATGTACAGGAGAGGAGTGTGGAGGGTATGACAGTGGGCAGTATGTACAGGAGAGGAGTGTGGAGGGTATGACAGTGGGCAGTATGTACAGGAGAGGAGTGTGGAGGGTATGGCAGTGGGCAGTATGTACAGGAGAGGAGTGTGGAGGGTATGACAGTGGGCAGTATGTACAGGAGAGGAGTGTGGAGGGTATGATGGGGGGCAGTATGAACAGGAGAGGAGTGTGGAGGGTATGACAGTGGGCAGTATGTACAGGAGAGGAGTGTGGATGGTATGATAGTGGGCACTATGTACAGGAGAGGAGTGTGGAGGGTATGATAGTGGGCAGTATGTACAGGAGAGGAGTGTGGAGGGTATGATAGTGGGCACTATGTACAGGAGAGGAGTGTGGAGGGTATTGATAGTGGGCACTATGTACAGGAGAGGAGTGTGGAGGGTATGATAGTGGGCAGTATGTACAGGAGAGGAGTGTGGAGGGTATGACAGTGGGCAGTATGTACAGGAGAGGAGTGTGGAGGGTATGACAGTGGGCAGTATGTACAGGAGAGGAGTGTGGAGGGTATGACAGTGGGCAGTATGTACAGGAGAGGAGTGTGGAGGGTATGATGGGGGCAGTATGAACAGGAGAGGAGTGTGGAGGGTATGACAGTGGGCACTATGTACAGGAGAGGAGTGTGGAGGGTATGATAGTGGGCACTATGTACAGGAGAGGAGTGTGGAGGGTATGACAGTGGGCAGTATGTACAGGAGAGGAGTGTGGAGGGTATGACAGTGGGCAGTATGTACAGGAGAGGAGTGTGGAGGGTATGACAGTGGGCAGTATGTACAGGAGAGGGGTGTGGAGGGTATGATGGGGGCAGTATGAACAGGAGAGGAGTGTGGAGGGTATGATAGTGGGCACTATGTACAGGAGAGGAGTGTGGAGGGTATAACAGTTGGCAGTATGTAAAGGAGAGGAGTGTGGAAGGTATTATGGGGGCAGAATGTACAGGAGAGGAGGTCTGAGAGAAAGACAGCTGGCAGTATGTACAGGAGAGGAGTGTGGAGGTATTATGGTAGCAGTATGTACAGGACAGGAGTGTGCAGGATATGACAGTTGGCAGTTTGTACAGGAGAGGAGTACGGAGGATATGACAGTTGGGCAGTATGTATGGGAGAGGAGTGTGGAAGGTATTATGGGGGCAGTATCTACAGGAGAGGAGTGTGGAGGGTATGATAGTGGGCACTATGTACAGGAGAGGAGTGTGGAGGGTATGATAGTGGGCAGTATGTACAGGAGAGGAGTGTGCAGGATATGACAGTTGGCAGTTTGTACAGGAGAGGAGTACGGAGGATATGACAGTTGGGCAGTATGTATGGGAGAGGAGTGTGGAAGGTATTATGGGGGCAGTATCTACAGGAGAGCAGTGTGTAGAGAAAGACTGTTGGCAGTATGTACAGGAGAGGAATGTGGAGGGTATGATGGGGCAGAATGTACAGGAGAGGAGTGTGCAGAGTATGACAGTGGGCAGTATGTACAGGAGAGGAGTGTGGAGGGTATGATAGTGGGCACTATGTACAGGAGAGGAGTGTGGAGGGTATGATAGTGGGCAGTATGTACAGGAGAGGAGTGTGGAGGGTATGACAGTGGGCAGTATGTACAGGAGAGGAGTGTGGAGGGTATGACAGTGGGCAGTATGTACAGGAGAGGAGTGTGGAGGGTATGATGGGGGCAGTATGAACAGGAGAGGAGTGTGGAGGGTATGACAGTGGGCAGTATGTACAGGAGAGGAGTGTGGAGGGTATGATAGTGGGCACTATGTACAGGAGAGGAGTGTGGAGGGTATGATAGTGGGCAGTATGTACAGGAGAGGAGTGTGGAGGGTATGATAGTGGGCACTATGTACAGGAGAGGAGTGTGGAGGGTATGATAGTGGGCAGTATGTACAGGAGAGGAGTGTGGAGGGTATGACAGTGGGCAGTATGTACAGGAGAGGAGTGTGGAGGGTATGACAGTGGGCAGTATGTACAGGAGAGGAGTGTGGAGGGTATGATGGGGGCAGTATGAACAGGAGAGGAGTGTGGAGGGTATGACAGTGGGCAGTATGTACAGGAGAGGAGTGTGGAGGGTATGATAGTGGGCACTATGTACAGGAGAGGAGTGTGGAGGGTATGATAGTGGGCAGTATGTACAGGAGAGGAGTGTGGAGGGTATGATAGTGGGCACTATGTACAGGAGAGGAGTGTGGAGGGTATGATAGTGGGCAGTATGTACAGGAGAGGAGTGTGGAGGGTATGACAGTGGGCAGTATGTACAGGAGAGGAGTGTGGAGGGTATGACAGTGGGCAGTATGTACAGGAGAGGAGTGTGGAGGGTATGATGGGGGCAGTATGAACAGGAGAGGAGTGTGGAGGGTATGACAGTGGGCAGTATGTACAGGAGAGGAGTGTGGAGGGTATGATAGTGGGCACTATGTACAGGAGAGGAGTGTGGAGGGTATGATAGTGGGCAGTATGTACAGGAGAGGAGTGTGGAGGGTATGATAGTGGGCACTATGTACAGGAGAGGAGTGTGGAGGGTATGACAGTGGGCAGTATGTACAGGAGAGGAGTGTGGAGGGTATGACAGTGGGCAGTATGTACAGGAGAGGAGTGTGGAGGGTATGACAGTGGGCAGTATGTACAGGAGAGGAGTGTGGAGGGTATGATGGGGGCAGTATGAACAGGAGAGGAGTGTGGAGGGTATGACAGTGGGCACTATGTACAGGAGAGGAGTGTGGAGGGTATGATAGTGGGCACTATGTACAGGAGAGGAGTGTGGAGGGTATGACAGTGGGCAGTATGTACAGGAGAGGAGTGTGGAGGGTATGACAGTGGGCAGTATGTACAGGAGAGGAGTGTGGAGGGTATGACAGTGGGCAGTATGTACAGGAGAGGAGTGTGGAGGGTATGACAGTGTACAGTATGTACAGGAGAGGAGTGTGGAGGGTATGACAGTGGGCAGTATGTACAGGAGAGGAGTGTGGAGGGTATGATGGGGGCAGTATGAACAGGAGAGGAGTGTGGAGGGTATGACAGTGGGCAGTATGTACAGGAGAGGAGTGTGGAGGGTATGATAGTGGGCACTATGTACAGGAGAGGAGTGTGGAGGGTATGATAGTGGGCAGTATGTACAGGAGAGGAGTGTGGAGGGTATGATAGTGGGCAGTATGTACAGGAGAGGAGTGTGGAGGGTATGACAGTGGGCAGTATGTACAGGAGAGGAGTGTGGAGGGTATGACAGTGGGCAGTATGTACAGGAGAGGAGTGTGGAGGGTATGATGGGGGCAGTATGTACAGGAGAGGAGTGTGGAGGGTATGATGGGGGCAGTATGAACAGGAGAGGAGTGTGGAGGGTATGACAGTGGGCACAATGTATAGGAGTGGAAGGATGTTTAGGGACTGCGTAGTGGTTAAGCGGGTCATACATGAATTGAAATTACACCAATTATGCAGAGACCAGCCATAGTCGATCTATGTATGGGCTAGCTGGTTTTACACAAGTCAATCTATTAATTGACTTGAGTACAACCAGCCTGTTTTTCCAAAAACAATCAGTGTTGCCAGCTATAGATAGCAACACTGATCATTGTACTCACTGGCAGAACACAATAACACTACAGGAGGGATTCCCCCATCCACAGGTCAGCAGGTGAGAGGGTGTGTGGGGACAGGCTGGGGAGAGATACTAGTTAGTGGCTGGGTAGGCACTGGCTAGTATCAGAGCCAGATACACACAGGTTACATAAGTCACAATCGTTAGAGCGAGAGCAATAATTCTAGCACTAGAACTCCTCTGTAGCTCTAAACATGTAACCTAAAAAAATGTAAAGCATCGCTTAGGATATCAAAAAAAAAATCGTGCTAACTTTAGTGTTTTTTTTTAATGAATGAAACAGTTTATTTCCAAAAAAAAAAAAACACGTTTGAAAAATTGCTGCGCAAATACAATACCGTGCTAGAGCTGCACAATTAATCGTTAAAAAATTGTGATGTCGATTCAACCCCCCTGACATCTCCAATGCAGAGTTTGCTGATTCTTTCATATAACAAGTGGAGAGACTTTCAGCTGTCAAAAGAAAATATCTGGACAGTCTGCTAATTTAGCAGGAAACATTGTTACTAACACTTTCTTCATAGATCAAAGGGATAAACTTCTGTGTGTAAAGAAAATATCCGACTGTCTGCCAAGTTTGTAAACAACATGAAACATTGTAACCAACTTCCTTTTTAGATTAAACTTCTGTGTGTAAATGCAAGAAATGTAACCACCTAAAGTCCAACACTTGTTAAAAAGCAATATTTTTTGCTAGAAAATTACTTGGAACCACCAAACATTATATATATATTAGCAGAGACAAAAATGGGAATTGCTGCAATATTTTATGTCACGCTGCATTTTCCCACTTCATTGAATAATAAAAACCATAAAAACAAAACAGTAAAGTTGGCCCATTTTTATTTTTTTTCATTTTAATGTGAAAGATGATGTTATGCCGCACGAATCGTGAGAGAATTGTCATCTATCTTCTAAGCAAAAAAATTGCAGTTGTCGTTTTAGCCAGAATCGTGCAGCTCTATGCCGTGCAACATAAAAAGTTGCAAAGACCACCATAGAGTAATTTTCTAGCAAAAAATTAATGATGATTTTTTTTTCTCAGTCTGCTGCAGTGTGTCAGCTTGTATTTATAATGGCCGCTCTGTATGTAGCTTCTGACAGGCTGTGCAAGCAGGCCCGTATCTCCAGAACCATAAATGATAGCCATCCCATATTTTGACCAATTGTGGGGTAGGTCTTCAACTGACTACCCCCCAAATGTGGGGTTTCTGTGACCTCTGGTCATCGAGCTACAACCCCCGCTCCATCAGCCCCTCTGTTAATCCGGCCCTGTATGGAGGGGGGGCAGGACTGTATGTATGGCTGTGGATGGTATGGAGGGGGGGCAGGACTGTATGTATGGCTGTGGATGGCAATGGTATATGCAGGGGGGGGCAGAACTGTATGTTTAGTGTATGGTGGGGGTAGTGTATGGTCCGCCCATCCACCCACCTCCATGTGTATTCTGTAGCCAGTCAGAGAAGAGCTGAGCACTCTGTGTCCCATGTGTCCTCTTCCACTTCCCGGAGGGAGGGAGGGGGAGGGGCTAGCACAGTGAGAAGTTGCACACATGTTTACAGCCCGGCCGGGGGGCTAACAGAGAGCACTGCTGCGGGCGGCACACCTTCTACTAACACTCAGGCAAGCTGGTGGAGCCGGGGATGTGCAGCTCTGTTGCGGCCGGGCCAGGATGGACAGCTAAAAAAAAAAAAAAAAAAAAAAAAAAAATTTTTTTTTTTTTTTTTTTTTAAATGTGCCCGGGTTTCAGGAGGCTTCAAAACCGGGCACATGTGTCCAAACCCGGACTGTCCGGGTCAAAACCGGACAGGTGGCAACCCTAGACCCACCCCTTCCTGTTAAGGGGACGCTTTTTGGGGGCGCTAGACTAATTTTCCTAATAGTGTAGCGCAAGCCGGCGGGGGACTCTTTTCGTGCTGCCCCCCTGCAAAGCGCTGCCCTAGGCCTGGGCCTTGTTGGCCTAGGCCAGGATACAGCTCTGCCCCTGCCCCACCCCTATGTCCGCCCCCTAAACACGCTCTTGTAAATGATCTCATTAAAGTACACTGTTAAATGTTTTAACCACTCCCCGACGGCCGTACGACTTTGTATGGCCGCAGGGTGGTTCTACTTCTCTGGGAGGCCGTGTTTTTACGGCCTCTGCTCTTCCAGGCCACTCCATCTCCATCGCTAAGATGCTGATGCGCGCGCCTGGCGGCCGCGATGTCCACCGGGCACTCGCGATCGGCGGCTACAGGGACAAAACGTGGATCTATGCGTGTAAACACAGAGATCCATGTCCTGTCAGGGGAGAGAGGAGACCAATCTGTGTCCCTTGTACATAGGGACACAGCATCGGTCACCTCCCCCAGTCACCCCCCTCCCCCCACAGTTAGAACACAATGCAGGGTACACGTTTTAACCCCTTCCTCACCCCCTAGTGTTAACTCCTTCAATGCCAGTCACATTTATACAGTAATTAGTGCATATTTATAGCACCGATCGCAGTAGAAATGTGAATGGCGCCAAAAATGTGTCCGACGTGTCCGCCATAATGTCGCAGTCACGAAAAAAAAACGCTAATCGCTGCCATTAGTAGTAAAAAATTAGTAGTAATAATAATTCTGTCCCCTATTTTGTAAGCGCAATAACTCTTGCGCAAACCAGACGCTTATTGCGATTTTTTTTTTACCAAAAATATGTAGAAGAATACGTATCACTTAGACTGAGAAAAACATTTATTTATATATTTTTTAAATTGGGCTATTTATTATAGCAACAAGTAAAAAATATTGAATTTTTTTCAATTGTTTATAGCGCAAAAAATAAAAACCGCAGAGGTGATCAAATACCACCAAAAGAAAACTCTATTTGTGGGGAAAAAGGACGCCACGTTGCACGACCGCGCAATTGTCAGTTAAAGCGACGCAGTGCCGAATCGCAAAAACTGTCCGGGTCCTTTAGCTGCCTAAAGGTCCGGGGCTTAAGTGGTTAATGCAGTCTCACTGTGCCCATCAAATGCAACTTTATGGCGCCCATGAACGCAGCCTCGCTATGCCCATCAATGCACTCTGACTGTGCCCATCATTGCAGTCTCACTGTGGGAGGGATTTTTTACTGTTATATTTTTAATAAATTGGAAAACAAACTTCTTTCCTGTTGTCATTATGGGGGATTGTTTGTAGAGCTTTGAGGAAAATAATGAATTTAATACATTTTGGAATAATTTTGGAATAAGGCTGTAACATAAGAAAATGTGGAAAGGCGCAGTGAATATTTCCCGGATGCTCTGTATTATATAACTGAGGAACTACACGGGAGAGTCCTGCAAAAGGAGGGTGACAAAAGCAGCAGTCAGAGACAATACAAGGCGGTGATAAGCAGGTGAAAACAAAATAGGTTTTCCCAAGTTGCCAACTACGAAGACAGGCCACCTGTCAACAAAGAGGAACCCTTGAATAGGGCAGGAGAGCAACGTGCATCATGCACCCCTTTCAAGGACTTGGCGCAGGCTTGGAAGTCTTGACGCAACTTTACTGAGAAGTGTTGGGCATTAGAGTTGAAGGTGAAGAATGGTGATCTCCTAAACCGAAAGTCACGCACTGATTGGCTGCCCAGGACTCCGTGTACAAGGTAGTAGTTGATATTGGCGTCCTGCAAGTGCTGCTTGATCCTCGGGCTGTAGTCGGCTTCTGGAATCTTATCTAAGGGACAAACGGGGGGGGGGGGGGGTGCATTCCTTAGATAAGACTGACAGGCGCCAATCAGGTTCACCGGTTCTGGTTACCGCTAACCTGATTGAATGGGCGGGGAGGGGCATTTTATGGGCACAGTGGCGACAATGGGCACAGTGGCGACAATTAAAGGGCACAGTGGCGACAATTGATGGGCATGGCATGGCTAAGTGGCTGCGTTTGATGGCATGGCACAGTGGTGACAATTGATGGCACAGTGGCTGCGTTTGATGGCATGGCACAGTGGCTGCATTTGGCATGACCCCAGTGGTGACAATTGATGACACAGTGTCTGCATTTGATGGCATGGCACAGTGGTGACAATTGATGGCACAATGGCTGCTTTTGGCATGGCACAGTGGTGACAATTGATGGGCACAGTGGTGACAATTGATGGCACATTGGCTGCATTTGATGGGCCCAGTGGCTGCATTTGATGGGCACAGTGAGGCTTTTGTTTTTCGTTTGCGCCCCCCCCAAAAATGTTGAGCACCAACCGCCACTGCCCATTACTCATTCACATGAAGGGGTTGGCATTTGGGGGCTCTCTTATAATGAAGAGGGGCCTCTAGATTCTGATAAACCCCCAGACCCCCACAACCACTGGTCCAGAGGCCCTTGTGATGGGCACAGTGAGGCTTTTTTTTTTTCATTTGCGCCCCCCCAAAAAATTTTGAGCACCAACCGCCACTGCCCATTACTTATTCACATGAAGGGGTTGACATTTGGGGGCTCTCTTATTATGAAGAGGGGCCTCTAGATTCTGATAAACCCCCAGACCCTCACAACCACTGGTCCAGAGGCCCTTGTGCTTAACATGAGGACAAGGTGCTTTGCCAAGGAGATCCCGTCTAGCAAGGTACCTCTTCATGCGGAGGGCAAGGTTTTGGGGGGAGCATGCTTGTATCCTCCCCTTTCCTTGGCTGTCAAGCTACATGCTAAGATCATAATCTGGTATGGAATTTTGGGAGGGGCCCTGCTTTTTTATGCATGGGGTTCCCCTTTAAACCCATAGGGATATTTGGGGGCCCTTTTGTTTAACCTCTTCCTGCCCAGCCTATTGTCAAATGACAGCTGGGTGGGACCTTTGTCGTTCCGGGCTAAAAATCATGTGACGTCCTCCTGCAACACACCTCATGTGTGCCCCACGTGCCTCACTGAAGCACAATCTTTCACCAGCTGTGTCCACCAATGACTGATCAAGTGTGCCGGCCTGCTAGCCAGTACCATGTGATCACTGTTACCAATCACAGCAGATCACATGACAATTGTAAACAAAGAATGGCTTTGATTCATGATATATTTATTGTGTAGAATTGTGTTGCTAGCTGTGATTGGTCACAGTGATCACATGGTACAGACAGGGCCAATCACAGCCCACCTGTACCATGTGATTAGCTGTGGCCAATCACTATACACACTGAATGAATCAATTTCATTCAGTAAAAATGGTTGCTTATATCAGCAAAAAATTCACTGGTATAAGCAATCCTAATAAAAAAAATCTTTATCACTTTCTCAAATGATTACAGTGTCATCCCAGAAGAAATGTCCCAGAAGGAAGAGGGCCTCCTCTAACAGTGATGCACAAGAAAGACCACAAACAGTTTGCTGAAGACAAGCAGACTAAGGACATGGATGTCCTGTGGTCTGATGAGACCAAGATAAAGGTATTTGGTGTCAGATGGTGTCAGGCGTGTGTGGGGGGGCGGGGCCAGGTGAGGAGGACAAAGACAAGTGTGTCTCGCCTACAGTCAGGCATGGTGGGGGGAGGGTCATGGTCTGGGGCTGCATGAGTGCAGCCGGCACTGGGGGGCTACAGATCATTGAGAGAACCATGAATGCCAACATGTACTGTGACATACTGAAGCAGAGCATGATCCCCTCCATTCAGAGACTGGGCCGCAGGGTAGTATTCCAACATGATAACCACCAAAAGAAAGCTCTATTTGTGTGAATAAAATGATAAAAATGTAGTTCGGGTGCAGTGTAGTATGACCGCATAATTGTCATTCAAAGTGTGACAGCGCTGAAAGCTGAAAATCGGCCTGGGCAGGAAGGGGGTGAAAGTGCCCGGTATTGAAGTGATAAAATTCCGCTGTACCCCAGCTGCTAGCTGAATGGGATAGATGGGGATGAGTCATGGTTGTTAGGAAGTAGGCAGTCCCCGGGGTCTTAACAACCAGCCAGAGTGGAAGCTGTATATTTATCAGCACTATGAATACCAATGCTAAATGTATCGCTTGCCCCTAGGCTGGCCATTGGGACTACTGGGAGTTTCCCGGTGGGCCGATGGCTCAGTGGGCTGGTTTGAGTGACAGCCTGTCAAAGTAATGGCTGCATGGCTCGCACTGCTGTACTCCAGGGGTGGACTGACCTATCGGGCCCCTGGGGGCCCCATGATGCTCTGCAACACTAGCACTGGTTTCCTGCCAGCCCCCCCTTCCCTCCAGGCCACCCCAGGTGCTAGTACATGATATCATCCAAAATGGACGAGAAGAGCGGAGGGCCGGCAGAGAGCAGCGCACCATGAAAGGTCATATTGCAGGCATCGGGTGAGGCTGTGTACTATCGCCATCACTGGGGAGGGGGGGAACTGAGGCAGCCAGTACAGATGTGGGGGGGGGGAACAGAAAATGTATGGACAGCCGCACTCCAAAAAACCTTGATGGTTGTCTTTATTTAAAAGGATAAATGCACTACAGATCACAGCAAAAATTAAGGGACGAAGATCCTACGCGTTTCGCACTATTAACTATGACTAAGCACTAGTTAATAGTGCGAAACGCGTCGGCTTTTCATCGCTTAATTTTTGCTGTGATATGTAGTGCATTTATCCTTTTAAATAAAGACAACCATCAAGGTTTTTTGGAGTGCGGCTGTCCATACATTTTCTGTTCCACTAGGGTGCATTGCTGGCACCCTTGATTTCCTGAGAGGACACTAATCATTCAAGCATATCCACCTGGAGCGGTAACTCCCTTACCCTACAGATGTAGGGGGACTTGGCCCCAACAAGATCAGAGGAGGCCCCATGATACTCCCCTGTTCCCCCCACTCTGTCATCCACCCCACTGTGTCCTCCACCCCCATACTGTCCCCCTCTGTCCTCCACCCCCCACTGTGTCCTCCACCCCCATGTTGTCCCACACTGTCCTCCACCTCCCACTGTGTCCTCCACCCCCATGCTGTCCCCCTCTGTCCTCCATCCCCCACTGGGTCCCCCACCCCCCACACGGTCCCCCTCTGTCCTCCACCCCCACTGTGTCCTCCACCCCCATACTGTCCCCCTCTGTCCTCCACCCCCACTGTGTCCTCCAACCCCACGCTGTCCCCCTCTGTCCTCCACCCCCCACTGTGTCCTCCACCCCCATGTTGTCCCACACTGTCCTCCACCTCCCACTGTGTCCTCCACCCCCATGTTGTCCCACACTGTCCCCCACCTCCCACTGTGTCCTCCACCCCCATGTAGTCCCACACTGTCCTCCACCTCCCACTGTGTCCTCCACCCCATGCTGTCCCCCTATGTCCTCCATCCCCCGCTGGGTCCTCCAGCCCCCATGCTGCCCCCTCTGTCCTCCACCCCACTGTGTCCTCCACCCCCACGCTGTCCACCTCTGTCCTCCACCCCCACTGTGTCCTTCACCCCCCCATGCTGTCCCACTGTGTCCTCCGCCTCCCACTGTGTCCTCCATCCTACATGCTGTCCCCCACTGTCCTCCACCCCCCATGCTGTCCCCCCTCTGTCCACTCCCATGCTATCCCCCTCTGTCCTCCACCCCCCACTCTGTCCTCCACCCCCTCTGTCCTCCACCCCACACTGTCCCCTCTGTCCTCCACCCCCCCACTGTGTTCTCCACTCCCCATGCTGTCCCACTCTGTCCTCCACCTCCCACTGTGTCATCCACCCCCCATGCTGTCCCCCTCTGTCTTCCACCCCCCCACTCTGTCCTCCACCTCCCACTGTGTCATCCACCCCCCATGCTGTCCCCCTCTGTCTTCCACCCCCCCACTGTGTCCTCCACCCCCCCCCCCAACTGTGTCCCCCTCTGTCCTCCCCCCACAGTGTGCCCTTGTGTCCTCCATCCCCATGGTGCCCTGCTCCACCCACAGTGTTCCTGTGTCCTCCCCCCCATCACGGTGTCCCCCTGTGTCCTCCACCCTCTATGTTGTCCCACTGTGTCCTTCACCCCCCATGGTTTCCTCCAACCCCCACAGTGTCCTCCACCCCCCACTGTGTCCCCTGTGTCCTCCACCCCCCCAACGATGTTCCCCTGTGTCCTCCACCCCCCCACGGTGTCCCCTTGTGTCCTCAACCCCCATTGTGTCCTGCACTCTGCACGGTGACCCTGTGTCCTCCCCCCTCACGGTGTCCCCCTGTGTCCTCCACCCCCTATGTTGTCCCATGGTGTCCTCCACCCCCCACTATGTCCTCCACCCCCTACGGTGTCCAACTGTGTCCTCCACCCCTCCAACTGAGTCCTCCACCCCCCCACAGTGTCCCACAGTGTCCTCCACCCCCCCCCCCCGTGTTCTCCACCAACCCTACCCCCCCCCCCCTTCCCCAGGGTCCCCCTGTGTCCTCCTCCTCCCAACAATATATATACAGTTTTCGTACGTGTTTGCAAAATAAAGGGGGGTGGTCTGGATGAAGTCCAGGGCCAAATTGTTGTCCCAGTCCAGCTCTGCTTGCCCCTGCTGCCTGCCAGGGGTTTGACTTGGCTGAACACAGATTTTGGTTCAATTGTTCGCCAAACCTCCGAAAATGTGTTTTGAACCAGTAGCTCATCCCTACTAGATAGAACAAATGATAACGAGCCAGATATGTGGCCGTTACACGTTACGTCCCGTTGGAATGATCATTATCACGTGTTTGTCCTCCACACTAGAATTGACTTTGTCCATGGACTTTTCTGTCCTCATATGATTTGTATTTGGAGTGACCGGGCTTGGCTTAGCAACATGTACATTAGTCTTCCAGATAACAATGTTTTATGTTTGGGGGTGGATATGGCCTGGGGATCATCTGATAACCCAGACATGGCAGGTAGTTATGTTGGAAGATTAGCCAAGTTATTGTTAGTTGTGGCTACCGCAGTCACTCCCTGGTAGAACCTGTTTTGGAGACCCCAAGTGTCCCTTCCCGAGGCATCCTCTCCGAGTGTCCCTCCCCGAGTGTCCCTCCCCGAGTGTCCCTCCCTGAGTGTCCCTTCCTGAGGCTCCCACCCTGAGTGTTCCTCACCGAGTCTCCCATCCCCAAGTGTCCCTCCCCGAGGCTCCCACCCCGAGTGTTCCTCACCAAGTCTCCCATCCCCGAGTCTCCCATCCCCGAGTGTCCCTCCCCGAGTGTCCCTCCCCGAGTGTCCCTCCCCGAGGCTCCCACCCCGAGTGTTCCTCACTGAGTCTCCCTCCCCGAGTGTCCCTCCCCAAGTGTCCCTCCCCAAAGCTCCCACCCGAGTGTTCCTCCCCAAGTCTCCCATCCCCGAGTGTTCCTCACCGAGTCCCCCACCCCCGAGTGTCCCTCCGCGAGTGTCCCTTCCCGAGTGTCCCTCCCCGAGTGTCCCTCCCCGAGGCTCCCACCCCGAGTGTTTCTCACTGAGTCTCCCATCCCAGAGTGTCCCTCCCCGAGTGTCCCTTCCCAAAGCTCCCACCCCGAGTGTTCCTCACCAAGTCTCTCATCCCCGAGTATCCCTCTGCGAGTGTCCCTTCCCGAGTGTCCCTCCCCAAGTGTCCCTCCCCAAAGCTACCACCCAGAGTGTTCATCACCAAGTCTCCCATCCCTGAGTGTCCCTCCCCGAGTCTCCCATCCCCGAGTGTCCCTCCCCGAGTGTCCCTCCGCGAGTGTCCCTTCCTGAGTGTCCCTCCCCAAGTGTCCCTCCCCAAAGCTACCACCCAGAGTGTTCATCACCAAGTCTCCCATCCCTGAGTGTCCCTCCCCGAGTCTCCCATCCCCGAGTGTCCCTCCCCGAGTGTCCCTCCCCGAGTGTCCCTCCCCAAGAGTCCCTCCCCGAGGCTCCCACCCTGAGTGTTCCTCACCAAGTCTCCCATCCCCGAGTGTCCCTCCCCGAGTGTCCCTCCCCGAGTCTCCCATCCCCGAGTCTCCCATCCCCGAGTCTCCCATCCCCGAGTCTCCCTCCGCAAGTGCCAATGGATCTCCAGGCTACATTGTGTCATTGTGTGTCTTCAGCCTAAACAAACACATTGTATTTCAACAATTTTTGCAGAGCTTTTCCCACCTTCTAGAGGTGCCGTCATCTCCAAGACACAAGCATCGGCTCCATGAGGCCGCACCTGACTTCTCTTCGGGTCAAAGAGCACCAAAGAATAGAAGAACACGTTGTTTACTTTCATTGAAAGATCTGCTGAATACATTCCCAGATAAGAATGTACAGGATTCCGTTTACCAGAAACACATATTGATGTAAAGGCAAAGGCGGGGATCGGTGGGCACATCAGGGATCTGTGGGCACATCCAGGCCTGGATTGGGACAAATCCCCCCCCCGGTCACCCAAGCCCCCTCTCCCCCTTTACTAGCCACAAGATGTTCTACTTTATTAGAGTAGAACGGCTGGTACTGGTACTCTGATAGGCAGTACCAGTGGGAAAGCTAGACATTATTTCACCCGGGGCAAAGAATCAGTTTGGTGCCCATGGGACAAGATTAGGCAGAAGTGAGAAACTCCTGTCTGTCCCCTCCCCCATGCTCCTCTGTTGTCCCCCCTGCTCCTCTGGTCCTCCCCCTGCTTCTTTGTTCCCCCCATGTGAGCGCTGCAGGGAGGGGGAGGAGGTGAGCGCTGCGGGGAGGGAGAGACAGAGGAGCAGAGGGGGGCAGCGGTCCGCTGTCACTGAAGCTTGCCCAATGGCCAGTCCATCCCTGGGCACATCGGGGATCTGTGGGCACATCAGGGATCTGTGGGCACATCGGGGATCTGTGGGCACATTGGGGATCGGTGAGCACATCAGGGATCTGTGGGCACATCGGGGATCGGTGGGCACATTGGGGATCTGTGGGCACATCGGGGATCTGTGGGCAAATTGGGGATCTGTGGGGCACATCAGAGATCTTCGGGCACATCAGGGATCGGTGGGCACATCGGGGATCGGTGGGCACATCGGGGATCGGTGACCACATCAGGGATCTTTGGGCACATCAGGAATCGGTGAGCACATCGGGGATCTGTGGGCACATCGGGGAATGGTGGGCACATCGGGGAATGGTGGGCAAATCGGGAATCGGTGGGTACATCGGGGATCTGTGGGCACATCAGGGATCTGTGAGCACATCAGGGATCTTCAGGCACATCAGGGATCAGTAGGCACATCGGTGGGCACATTGGGGATCTGTGAGCACATCGGGGGATCTGTGGGCACATCGGGGATCTGTGGGCACATCGGGGATCGGTGAGCACATTGGGGATCGGTGAGCACATCGGGGATCTGTGGGCACATCGGGGATCTGTGGACATATCGGGGATCTGTGGACACATCGGGGATCGGTGAGCACATCGGGGATCAGTGAGCACATCGGGGATCTGTGGGTACATCGGGGATCTGTGGACACATCAGGGATCGGTGAGCAAATCAGGGAGGGGATCTATGGGCACACCGGGGATCGGTGAGCACATCGGGGATCCGTGAGCACATCGGGGATCGGTGAGCACATCTGGGATCTGTGGGCACATCGGGGATCGGTGGGCACATCGGGGATTGGTGAGCACATCGTGGATCTGTGGGCACATCGGGGATCTGTGGGCACATCGGGGATCGGTGAGCACATCGGGGATCTGTGGGGACATCGGGGATCGGTGAGCACATCAGGGATCTCTGGGTACATCGGGGATCTGTGGGCACATCGGGGATCGGTGGGCACATCGGGGATTTGTGAGCACATCGGGGATCTGAGGGCACATCGGGGATCTCTGGGTACATCGGGGATCTGTGGGCACATCAGGGATCGGTGAGCACATCGGGGATCGGTGAGCACATCAGGGATCTGTGGGCACATCGGGGATCTGTGGGCACATCGGGGATCTCTGGGTACATCTGGGATCTGTGGGCACATCAGGGATGTGTGGGCACATCGGGGATATGTGGGCACATCGGGGATCGGTGAGCACATCGGGGATTGGTGAGCACATCGGGGATCTGTGGGCACATCGGGGATCTGTGGGCACATCGGGGATCTGTGGGTACATCGGGGATCTGTGGGTACATCGGGGATCTCTGGGTACATCGGGGATCTGTGGACACATCAGGGATCGGTGAGCACATCGGGGATTTGTGGGCACATCGGGGATCGGTGAGCACATCAGGGATCTCTGGGTACATCGGGGATCTGTGGGCACATCGGGGATCGGTGGGCACATCGGGGATTTGTGAGCACATCGGGGATCTGAGGGCACATCGGGGATCTCTGGGTACATCGGGGATCTGTGGGCACATCGGGGATCGGTGAGCACATTGGGGATCGGTGAGCACATCAGGGATCTGTGGGCACATCGGGGATCTGTGGGCACATCGGGGATCTGTGGGCACATCGGGGATCTCTGGGTACATCTGGGATCTGTGGGCACATCAGGGATGTGTGGGCACATCGGGGATATGTGGGCACATTGGGGATCGGTGAGCACATCGGGGATCTGTGGGCACATCGGGGATCTGTGGGCACATCGGGGATCTGTGGGCACATCGGGGATCTGTGGGTACATCGGGGATCTGTGGGTACATCGGGGATCTCTGGGTACATCGGGGATCTGTGGACACATCAGGGATCGGTGAGCACATCGGGGATCTGTGGGCACATCGGGGATCTGTGGGCACATCGGGGATCTGTGGGCACATCGGGGATCGGTGAGCACATCGGGGATTGGTGGGCACATCGGGGATCAGTGGGCACATCGGGGATCTGTGGGCACACCGGGGATTGGTGAGCACATCAGGCAGGGGATCTGGCAGCTTCCCCTGTGTTCTCTTCTCTTCTGAGATCACAGCAGCTTCCGCCATGCATTCTCCCCCTCCTCCTCCTAGGCATCCAATAAGATCGCCTGACCTTTCAGCCAATCGGGAATTGAGTAACAGACCCGTGCTTCCTGATTGGCGGAGAGGCGATCCAAATATTCATGGGCTTTTCCAGCTCACCTGGGTGGGCTTCAAGCGCAATGCTTTGTGCCATGAGTCCACCCTATTTTGAAGCCTATTAGAGCCTGTGGCTCTGATCAGGTGCTTAAAAAAAACAAAAAACCCTGCCGCTGTAATTAATGCGCCCGGCATACTGAAAAGGGACCGGAAAGCATGAATGGGGGGTGGCCGCAGTGGCCATAGATAGATTCATGCTATAACTTACCATATATAGGGGGTGGCGTGTATAGAGGGGGCAGAGCCCATGCACCCTTAATGGACGGGCCTCCCCGCCCAGAGCGCTGCAGCCACAGCTTAACTCAAAGCGGCCCCAGGGCAGGCGGCCTACCGGGAAATTTCCCGGTATCCTGGTAGTGTAAGCTCCTTAAGGGTAGGGACTGATGCGAACGTTAAACATGTGCTATTCGTTTCATCACAAAATTTAAATTCGGAGATCCGAATCACCGACTCACAATTGTAACGAATTTCAACAAATCCACAATAAATATACGCACACTATATAACCAAAAGTATTGGGACGCCGGCCTTTACACGCACATGAACTTTAAAGCGGAGCTCCAGCCGCGAAAATTTTTTTTTTTAAAGTCAGCAGCTACTAACAGTGTAGCTGCTGACTTTAAATAAGGACACTTACCTGTCCTAGGCACCCGCGCTGATGGCCCCCCCCCCGATGCGGTCCCGCGATCGCTCCGATCCCGCGCCGCCATCCCGCGCCGCCATCACAACTATGGGAAACAGGCAGTGAAGCCGTACGGCTTCACTGCCCGTTTCCTACTGTGCCTGCGCGAGTCTCACGCTGGCTTGTGAATGGGCGCGCTGCTCTCTGAGAACACACACAGTTCCCAGAAAGCAGCGCGCCCATTCACAAGGAGAAGGAGAAGAAGAAATCAAACCGCGGAGTGGAAGAGGCAGATTACAGACTTCCGCATAGCAACAGCTATTTCGGGTGAGTATTTTTTTTTTTTTTTTTCAGGTTTTTTTTTTTTTTTTTTTTTAAACAACATGGCAAAATGTTGTTTATATGGGTGGAGCTCCGCTTTAATGGCATCCCAGTCTTAGTCCGGAGGGTTCAATATTGAGTTGGCCCCGCCCTTTGCAGCGATAACAGCTTCACCTCTTCTGGAAACACAAGGTTCAGGAGGGTGTCTATGGGAATGTGTGACTCCTCTTCCAGAAGAGCATTTGTGAGGTCGGGCACTGATGTTGGACGAGAAGGCCTGGCTCACAATTCACCCCAAGGTGTTCTATCGGGTTTAGGTCAGGCCATTATTGTGTGATTATTGCTTTTCACTGATGTTTGTAATTTAAACATCTTTAACCACTTCAATACCAGGCTTTTATACCACCTCCATACCGGGGGGCCTATTCCGGCACTTCTCTCCTACATGTAATTATCATCATTCTTTTGCTAATCGCTAGAAAATTACTCAGAACCCCCAAACATTATATATGTTTTTTTAGCAGACACCCTAGGGAATAAAATGGCGGTCATTGCAACGTTTTATCTCGCACGGTATTTACGCAATCATTTTTCAAACGCCTTTTTTTTTGTAAAAAAAATTGTTTCATGAATTGAAAAAATAACAAAACAGTAAAGTTAGCCCAATTTTTTTGTATTATGTGAAAGATTATGTTACACCGAGTAAATAGATACCCAACATGTCACGCTTTAATTATGCGCACACTCATGGAATGGCGCCAAACTTCGGTACTTAAGAATCTCCATAGGCAACGCTTTATTTATTTTTTATAGGTTACCAGTTTAGATTTACGGAGGAGATCTAGTGCTAGATTTGTTGCTGGCACTCTAACGCACGCGGCGATAACTCACTTACAGTATGTGGTTTAAAGGGCGTTTACATATGTCGGCGGGACTTACGTGTGCGTTCGCTTCTGCACGAGAGCTACCGGGGACAGGGGCGTTTTAATTTTTTTTTTTATCTTTTATTTATTTTTTTGACTTATTTTTTATTTATTTTTACACTTTTTTTTAAAAAAATTTTTTTTTTACACTTTTATTCCTATTACAAGGAATGTAAACATCCCTTGTAATAGGAAATGTGTGTGACAGGTCCTCTTTAAGGAGAGATGCGGGGGGGTCAATAAGACCTCCCCCTCCCCTCACATCTCTCCTCTAGGCTGGAAACCATGAGATCGGTGATTTTTCACCGATCTCATGAATGGTGGCTTACAGCCGCAATCGCGGCTTTGTTCACTTACGGGGACCCGGGCATGATGTCATCATATCGCGCCCGGGTCCTCCGATGGTCATAGAGATGACTGGTGACCATCTGGTCACCAGTCATCTCTATGCTTCCTGCCGACGCCGACGATTCGTTCTCCGGGCCCCCGAAGGCACGGGAGAGCCCCGAGACGCACCGGATGGCGGCGGGAGGGGGGGGGATGTCCCCTCCCGCGGCCTGTTAGAACGATTAAGCGGTGGAACCGCCGCTATGATCATTCTTACCTCATGCAGAATCGCCGGCTGAAGAAGAGGATATCTGGATGATGCCTCTGGCTGCACCCATCATCATTCAGATATTCCACCTGCAAAGCCCAGGCCGTCAATTGACGTCCACTTACGGATGGTAGATCCCATCTCTGGCCGTCAATTGTATATGGCCGGTATTGAAGTGGTTAAGTTGGTTTCCAAGAAAAAAGTTTTGCCTTTAGTTATTCTTTAACCACTTAAGGACCGCCTCCTGCACATTTACGTCGGCAGAATGGCACGGCTACGCCGCCGCAACTTTGGACGCAAGTGCAGTATTCTCAAAGCACTTGTGTCCTAAGTTACGGCGACGTAAGGTAAATGGCCCGGCGTAAGCCCGGGTAATTCAAATTATGCTTGGAGTGGGCGTGTTGCATGGTAATCAACCACCACCCCACGTAAATGTCGTTTTTTTACGAACGGCGCATGCACCGTCCGTGGACGTATCCCAGTGCGCATGCTCAAAATTACGCCGCAAATACTCTGGTTTCGACGTAAATGTAACTTACGCAAAGCCCTATGCGCGAACGATTTACGCAAACGACGGAAAATACGACGCTTAAGGGAACACTCAACTCAGAGGACCAGATTATCGTAGATCTGCCCTTTGTGTGCGTAGTGTATTCCATTTACGCTACGTCTACGCAGTTTTTACAGGCAAGTGCTGTATTCTCAAAGCACTTGCTCCATAATGTGCGGCGGCGTAGCGTAAATGGGACGGCGTAAGGCCGCGTAATTCAAATAGGGAAGGAGGGGGGCGTGCTGTATTTAAATTAAGCGCGCCCCCGCGCCGAGCAAACTGCCGTCAACGAACCCCACTGCACATGCTCCATAATACGCCGCAAATACATTGGTTTCGACGGCAAAGTAATTAACGCACAGTTGTATTCGCGACGCGTTACGTAAACGACGTAAACGACGGAAAAACACGACGCTGTCCCGACGGCCATACTTAACATGCCGTACGCCGGACCTACGCAAGGTTACCCCTCATATAGCAGGGGTAACCTTACGCGTACGCAAACTACGTAAACTACGTCCACAGCGCGCAACTTCGTTTGGGAATCGGCGTATGACGCTCATTTGCATATTCGACGCAGAAATCGACGGGAATGCCACCTAGAGGCCAGCGTAGAATTACATCTAAGATCCGACGGTGGAAGTGACTTACGCCAGTCGGATCTACGCCAAATCTATGCGTAACTGATTCTAAGAATCAGGCGCATAGATACACAGAGCCAGATACAGCCATAGCCGCCGACTGTATCACTCGTCCCCGCCCCCCGGCGCGCCGCGTCATCCACTGTGATTGACAGCAGCGCCAGCCAATGGCTGCGCTGCTATCAATCCGCCCAGCCTAGCCAATCAACGGCCAGGCTGGGAACCGAACAGGATGACATGGACGCGCCCGGCAATTTCGAACGGTCAGGTAAGTAAAACGGGGGCTCGGGGGGGGCGGTGCTGTCAGATGTTTTTTTACCTTAATGCATAGGATGCGCAGTTCGTTTGGTGCGTCATTTACGTGGGGTCAACATTAATTTAAATACAACACGCCCCCTGCCTGCCCTATTTGAATTACGCGGGGATACGCCGGGCAATTTACGCTACGCCGCCGCAACTTACGGAGCAGGTGCTTTGTGAATACGGCACTTGCCTGGAAAAGTTGCGGCGGCGTAGCGTAAATAGGATACGCTACGCCCGCACAAAGATCCGCTCTCCATCCTGAATCTGGCCCTTCATTTTTTCTAGACCCTTAAAAAATGTAATTTTTTTACAACACGAAAAACGGTCGTGTGTATGCGGCGTTGTAGTAAAAAAGGAAAAAAAAACTCCATCTTTCGCCTTTAATTTTTCTCAGCGTTTTGGTCAAAAACGGTCGCCCCGTATGTTCCCAAAATTGTATGAACTTTTCAAAAACTATTTCTTATTTATTTTTTACAAAATTTGTATACGGCCGGCTTTATTCGTGTCACCGGACATACAATTTCACTTATCAGCTGCTCTGATGTCATCCTGATTTTCAGATTGTGGAGGAGTCACCGCCATTGTTCTCAGAGGTGACAGTTTCTACGACAACCAACTGTCTGTCCTTCCATGCTGGACAGAACAATGACTCCAAATTACAGGTCTGCTGTCTCCTCTGGATGTCAGAGAACAAGGAGTGACCGCCATTAGTTTTCATGGAAACTTCTTCACCACCCCAATACACAGACCACATTGTATATATAAGAGGATGGGACAACCAGGAGGACACACTCATCTCCGACTCACAATGACGTCCACCACAAGTCTACTCCTCGTCATCGCACTCTGCGTGGGTTCAGGTAAGTCAATATTATCATTATGGGGTCTCTGTGATGGGACAACAATACACTTATGCCCAGGGCCGCCATCAGGGGGGGTACAGGCAGTACACCTGTAAGGGGCCGGGAGTCCCCAGGGGCCTGGGGCCTCAGTAGGCAACCCCCCCCCTTTTTATTTATTTTTTATAAAAAAACAATATTTTTAATATATTTTTATTTTGTTTTTGTATTAAAGGGACAATTTTTTTTGTTAGAGGTCCGGAGGTCCCCAGGGCCACGTATGTCAACCCCCCTTTTGTTATTTATTTTTTATAATATATTTTTATTTATTTTTTATTAAAGGGACAATTTTTTTTTTAGGGGTCTGGGGGTCCCCAGGGGCCCGGACATCCCCACTGCCCCGGATGACAACCCCCCCTTTTTTTATATAAAAAAATCCTTTTTTATATATTTTTTTATTTTTTATATATATTTTATTTATTTTTTTCCTTTTTATTTCATATATATATATATATATATATATATATATATACAGTTTTTTTTTAAATAAAGGACTCAGATGTCCCCAGGGCCCCATGTGGCAAACCCCTGTTAATTTTTTTATTTTTGTTTATATATATTTTTTTATTTTATTTTATTTCTTTAGAAAAATTAATTACAAAAAAGGGGGATTGCACTGGGGATGGCAACCCCCCTTTTTTGTAATTTATTTTTCTAAAAAAATAAAATTATTAAAGGGCCCAGAGGTCCCCAGGACCACATACGGCAAGCCCCCTTTTTAAAAAAAAAAAATATATATTTTTATGTACATTTTTTCCTTTCTTTTTATTAAAGGGCCCAGAGGTCCACCAGGGCCCCGGATGGCTACCCCCCTTTTTGTATATATATTTTTCTTTGTTTCTTCTTTTTTTGTAAAGGGTCCCCCCACTTCTCAATTTCCAGCAGCCCCACCGCTTCTCAATTAATTTCAGGCGGCAGGACCCCCCCCCCCCCGGTTCTCTGCTCCAGGGGGCCCATGCCTGTAGCTGTGTAAGGGGCCCCATAATTTCTCACGATCGGAAATTCCGACAAGAAAACCAGTGGATTTTTTTCTGACGGAATGTTGGCTCCAATTTGTGTTGCATACACGCCGAATTCCGACCGCCAAGAACGCGGTGACGTACAACACTACAACGAGCCGAGAAAAAATGAAGTTCAATTATTCCAAGCATGCATCTAATTGATTAAGAGCATGCGTGTTTGTTGGTCCCCAAACACTCCCCTGGGGCAGGACCCGGGTCCCCAAACACTCCCCTGGGGCAGGACCCGGGTCCCCAAACACTCCTCTGGGGCAGGACCCGGGTCCCCAAACACTTACCCTTTAAAATGAGCACTTTAGATTTCAAACGTTCGAGTCCCATAGACTTTAACAGGGTTCTAAAGTTCACACGAACTTGCCGCGAACACCCCAAATAGTTCGCTGTTCAGCGAACAGGCAATGTCCGAGTCGAAAGTGAAAAAGTGAAATTTTGTACCTAGGGGGGTGTATAGTATGCCTGTAAAGTAGCGCTTGTTTCCTGTGCTTAGAACTGTCCCTGCACAAAATGTCATTTCTGCAGGAAAAAAGTCATTTAAAATCACTCGCGGCTATAATGAATTGTCGGATACCAGCAATACAGAGAAAAGTCATTCATAAAAAAAGAATGCGTGGGGGTCCCCCAAAATTCAATTACCAGGCCCTTTAGGTCTGGTATGGATTTTAAGGGGAACTCCACCCCAAATTTAAAAAAAAAATGCCGTGGACCCCCAAACACTCCACTGGGGCAGGACCCGGGTCCCCAAACACTCCCCTGGGACAGGACCCGGGTCCCTAAACACTCCCCTGGGACAGGACCCGGGTCCCCAAACACTCCCCTGGGGCAGGACCCGGGTCCCCAAACACTCCCCTGGGGCAGGATCCGGGTCCCCAAACACTCCCCTGGGCAGGGCTGGACTGGGACAAAAATGTGGCCCTGGACTTCATCCAGATTGGCCCACTTTGACAGGTCTCTCCCATGGCGGCCTGACAACTCCCGCACACCCCCCTCGGCCACCCAAGCCCCCTCTCCCCCTTCACTAGCTACTAGGTGTTCTACTTTATTAGAGTAGAACGGCTGGTACCGGTACTCTTATAGGCAGTACCAGTGGGGAAGCTAGACATTATTCCACCCGGGGCAAAGAATCAGTTAGGTGCCCCCCACCCCTCATGGGACAAGATTAGGCAGAAGTGAGAGACTCCCAGGCCAAAGCTGTTGAGTCAGCTGTCTGTCCCCTCCCCCATGCTCCTATGTCGTCGTCCCTGCTCCTCTGGTCCTCCCCCTGCTTCTTTGTTCCCCCCAGGTGAGCGCTGCGGGGAGGGAGAGGAGGTGAGTGCTGCAGGAAGGGAGAGACAGAGGAGCCGAAGGGGGCGGCGGCCCACTGTCACTGAAGCCGGCCCACTGAGCCATCGGCCCACCGGGAAACTCCCTGTAGTCCCAATGGCCAGTCCATCCCTGCCCCTGGGACAGGACCCGGTCCCCAAACACTCCCCTGGGGCAGGACCCGGGTCCCTAAACACTCCCCTGGGGCAGGACCCGGGTCCCTAAACACTCCCCTGGGGCAGGACCCGGGTCCCCAAACACTTTTTAGGACAAAAACTTGCATATTAGCCTTTAAAATGAGTACTTTAGATTTCAAACATTCGAGTCCCATAGACTTTAACAGGGTTCTAAAGTTCACACAAACTTGCCGAACACCCCAAATAGTTCGCTGTTTGGCGAACAGGCAATGTCTGAGTCCAACATGAGTTCTACTCCAACTCGAAGCTCATCCCTATTTGCCTGTTGTACGTGTTTGTAGCCTAAATACTGAAATTTGCACCTAAAAATGTAATTTAGTAACTTTTATGAAATGCCAGTAAAAACGTGGCTGCGCCAGTAAATTTCAATCTGGTAGGTTGGCAACACTGAGTCGGAATTTCCAACCAAAAGATCCCATTGGACTTTTCTTGTCGGAATTTCCGATCGCGTGTACGCGGCATTAGAATATGGAATATATTATAAAAAAATTTAAAAAAAGAACAATGTTTTGCAACAAAAAGATTTACAAATGAAAACCTAAAAGATACAAATACAAGTAAAACATAAGGTTACGTTTGGCTGGGAAAGGAATAAAAATACAAAGTATCCATTGCGTGGAAATCTCTGCAAATAGAATGTCGCTTTACACCAGTGCGGCTATAAACTCTTCCATACCGCGCCTATTCCGGCACTCCTCTCCTACATGTAAAAATCATCATTTTTTTGTAAGAAAATTACTTAGAACCCCCAAACGTTATATATATACAAATACAGTAAAACCTCGGATTGCGAGCATAATTCGCTCCAGAAACATGCTTGTAATCCAAAGCGCTTGTATATCAAAGCATTTTTTTTACAGGGTATAAAAGAGAAGAGAGGCACCTCTAAGTCTGCATTCACACCTAGGCGACAAGTAACGCCGCTTATTTTGCCGCGATTCGAATAACTTTTTTTTTTTTTTTAACAAATCTTTTCCATTGCTGTCTATGGCCGAACGCCAATGCCGCCTGAAAAAAAGGGTCCGGGACTTTTTTTCAGGCGGCAGGCGTACCGTGTTTCGGCGTTCAGCGTGAGATGCGAACCATCTCATAGACAGCAATGGAAATTCGCCCCTCCAGCGTATCGAGCGTCAGGCGTCGGGCGTTTTGTCGCTAAGGTGTGAATGGGCTGTAAGGCCTCGTACACACGAGGGGATATGTCCGCTGAAAACGGTCCGATGGACCGTTTCAGCAGACATCTCCGCTCGTGTGTATGGGCTAGCGAACAGATTTCTCCACCCGACAGATTTCAAAGCATGCTTTGAAATCTATCCGGTGGGAATCTGTCCGCCCGACATGTCTGCTGGTTAGTACACTTACCAGCAGACATGTCGTCCCCCACCGCATGCGCGGAAGTGTTTAACTTCCTGGTGCGGTGACGTGGCGGCGTCAACGTCACCGCCGCGTCACCGCCACGTCACCGCGCCGTCTGGCGGCGGGGAATTTGATCCGATGGTGTGTACACGCCATTGGATCAAACTCCAGATCGGACATATCCGATGGAAATGGTCCGCGGACCGTTTTCATCGGATATGTCCGATCGTGTGTACGAGGCCTAAGTGTAGCAAGAAGTTGCTAAATGTTGTCCCTTCATTAAATGTAACCAGATTGCTACACTTAGAGGCTCCTCTCTTCTCTTTTATACTCAGCTGTGACATGACGCTGCTCTTATATCAAGACATCGCTTGTATATCGAGGCAAAATGTATTAAAATATTTTTCTTGTCTTACAAAGCACTCTCAAACCAAGTTACTCTCAATCCAAGGTTTTACTGTATATATATATATTAGCAGACACCCTGAGGAAAAAAATGGCGGTCATTGCAACTTTTTATCTCGCACGGTATTTGCGCAATTATTTTTTTCAAGAATTAACCACTTCCCGACCGCCGCATGTACATATACGTCCACAGAAGGGCATGTACAGGCAGATGGACGTATATATTCGTCCCTGCCTTTGCGCTATCGGGACCCCCGCCCCCGGTACATGTGGCAGTCGGAAACCCACAGGGAGCGATCCGGGACGAGGGCGCGGCTATTCGTTTCTATCCGCCCCCTTGCGATCGCTCCCCGGAGCTGAAGAACGGGGAGAGATGTATGTAAACAAGGCTTCCCCGTGCGTCACTGTGGCGGCTGCATAGTTCACGTCATCCCTTTTATAGGGAAACTCGATCGATGACGTCAGACCTACAGCCACACCCCCCTACAGTTGTAAACACACACAAATCCTACAGCGCCCCCTTGTGGTTAACTCCCAAACGGCAACTGTAATTTTCACAATAAACAATGCAATTTAAATGTCCCCAAAATGTGTCAAAATTGTCTGAAGTGTCCGCCATAATGTCGCAGTCACGAAAAAAAAATCGCTGATCGGCGCCATTAGTAGTAAAAAAAAAAAAAAATAATAAAAATGCAATAAAACTATCCCCTATTTTGTAAACGCTATAAAGTTTGCGCAAACCAATCGATAAATGCTTATTGCGATTTTTTTTACTAAAAATAGGTAGAAGAATAGGGAAAAAAAAATGATATGTTTTTGGGGGATATTTATTATAGCAAAAAGTAAAAAATATTGCATTTTTTTCAAAATTGTTGCTCTATTTTTGTTTATAGCGCCAAAAATAAAAACCGCAGAGATGATCAAATACCACCAAGAGAAAGCTCTATTTGTGGGGAAAAAAGGACGCCAGTTTTGTCTGGGAGCCACGTCGCACGACCGTGCAATTGTCTGTTAAAGCGACCCAGTGTCGAATTGTAAAAACGCCTTTGGGCATTTAGCAGCATATTGGTCCGGGGCTTAAGTGGTTAAAAATTAACAAAAAACAGTAAAGTTAGCCCAATTTTGCTATATAATGGGAAAGACGATGTTACGCCGAGTAAATAGATACCCAACATGTCACGCTTTAAAATTGCGCACGCTCTTGGAATGGCGACAAACTTCGGTACTTAAAAATCTCCATATACAAAGCTTTCATTTTTCTTTACAGGTTACCAGATTAGAGTTACAGAGGAGGTCTAGTGCTAGAATTATTGCTCTCGCTCTAACGCACGCTGTGAGACCTCACATTTGTGGTTTGAACGGCGTTTACATATGTGGGCGGGACTTACGCGTGTGTTCGCTTCTGGGTGTGAGCTACCGGGGACAGGGGCGTGTTATTTTATTTTTTTATTATGTTTTTTATTTTGCTTAATTTTTTATTTTTTTTACACTTTTTTTTTATATCACTTTTATTTCTATTACAGTAAAACCTTGGTTTGAGAGTAACTTGGTTCGAGAGCGTTTTGAAAGACAAGCAACATTTTTTGATACATTTTGCCTTGATATACAAGCGATGTCTTGATATAAGAGTAGCGTCATGTCACGACTGAGTATAAAAAGAGAAGAGAGGCGCCTCCAAGAGCCGGTTCACGCAGGGGCAACACAACTTTTAGCGCGACTTTGCGAGGTGTGTGTAGCAATCTGGTTACATTTAATGAAGATTCAACATTTAGCAACTTATTGCTACACTTAGAGGCGCCTCTCTTCTCTTTTATACTCTGGAGCTCCTCCTGGATTTTTCTTATAATCCCCTTGTGGAGGCTTCCATTGGTCGACGGACATTTTATGGTCACACAACCAATTACATTGCTGTAATCTTTTTATATGCACTATAAACTGAAGGATTTATTTATAAATGGTTGTGGAACAAATCATTATTTCTTATGCGAAAATTTGCTTTGATATACAAGTGCTTTGGATTACAAGCATGTTTCCGGAACAAATTTTACTCGCAATCCAAGGTTTTACTGTACAAGGAATGTAAGCATTGCTTGTAATAGGAATATATAGTGACAGGTCCTCTTCATGGAGAGAGGCGGGGTCAATAAGTCCCCACATCTCTCCTCCAGGTTGGAAAGCATGAGATTGAGAAAAAAAAAATTCACCGATCTCATGCTTACTAGCTGCGATTGCGGCTTTGTTTACATCTGGGGCCCGGCGTGACGTCATAACATCGCGCCCGGGCCTCTGACGGTCATAGAGATGATTGGTAATCTCTACGATCGTTATCCGGCGCCGGACGATTCGTTCTTCAGGCCCCCGATGGCACGGGGGCCCGGAGAAGTGCCGGATGGCAGCGGGAGGGTGGATGTCCCCTCTCGTCGCCTATAAGAACGATCAAAGGCAGAACTGCCGGTATGATCATTCTTATGGTCAGGGCCGCTGATAAGGCAGTACAGCCAGTCCCGTTGTAGCGGGTCCGGCCCTATCATCTCAATAGGAGGGGCCCCAGGCAGCTTTACAGTTCATTTCTGGGAAAAAAAAAAAAACAGGCCTGTAGACCCCAGATCTCTTGATAAAGAGTACCTGTCATCAGGGCCGCCATCAGGGGGGTACAGGCAGTACACCTGTAAGGGGCCCGGGGGTCCCCAGGGGCCCAGATGGCAACCCCCTCTTTTATTTTTATTTTTTTATATAAAAAAATATATTTTTTAATATATTCTTATACAATTTTTTATTAAAGGGCCAATTTATTTTATTTTATTTTTTTCTTAGAGGTCCGGAGGTCCCCAGGGGCCTGGAAGCCCCCAGGGCCCCAGATGGCAATCCCCCTTTTTTATTTATTTTTGATTAAAAAAAATATATTTTTTAACATTATTTTATTTTATTTTTTTATTAAAGGGCCAATTTTTTTTAGGGGTCTGGAGGTCCCCAGAAGCCCCCAGGGCTCCAGATGGCAACCCCCCTTTTTTATTTATTTTTGATTAAAAAAATATATTTTTTAACATTATTTTCTTTTCTTTTTTCTTTTTAGTAAAGGGCCCAGGGGTCCCCAGGGCCCCGGATGGCTACCCCCTTTTTTTTATATATATATTTATATATTTTTCTTTCTTTTTTCTTTTTTATGTAAAGGGCCCCCCCCCCCCGCTTCTTAATTTGCGGCGCAACCCCCCCCCCCCCCCCGCTTCTCAATTTCAGGCGGCAGCACCCCCCCCCCCCCCCGTTCTCTGCTCCGGGGGGCCCCATGCCTGAAGCTGTGTAAGGGGCCCCATAATTCCTGATGGCAGCCCTGCCTGTCATGGCCCATGCTATGACATGTTCAAAGCCAGAAGGCCATGTAGGGGCCAGGAGTGGGGTCAAGGGTGGGTCAAAGGGGGCCCCGAAAGGTAGAGGGTATGGGACCCCATGACTTTCCTGAGCCCTGTCTCTCTGATTAGCTAGGACTAAACCAACCAGCACGGAACAAGAGGGGAGGACAGAGGAAGAAGCCAAAATCACACTAAAGTGGAACCTCGGTTTACGAGTGACGTGGTTAACGAGCATTTTGAAAGACGAGCAACTTTAAAAAATAAATAAAAATCCTGACTCGAATTGCAGTACCGCATTTGGCCAGAGGTGCGGGGGGCGCCGGTGACACTCGGTCCAAACGGTTTGGAGCCATTTGGAAATCCTCTGAATCACTTAAATACTCGGAAATACTCAGTTCAGCATTTCCAAGGCTCTCCGGCGCCCCCCCCACCTCTGGCCACATGCGGTATTACATGCCATTGAAGTCAATGCGGAACAAATTATCTTTGTTTCCATTGACTTCTATGGGGATTATACTCGTAATCCGAGGCTTCACTGTATATCCAACTCCTTGAATATCTGTGAGTGATCTGAGAATATACAATCTGAATATATTGTGTTTCTTTTACAGCTTTATCACTGCGATGTTACACCTGCAATGCCCAGAGCACCAACACGAACTGCATGACTGCGACTAACTGCTCCGCCACCGACACCAACTGCATGACCTCCGTCTTTGCTGGAGGAATCGGTAAGATAATAACTGGACTCAGTCTGGGGAGGTCCTATGACTACTGAGATCTACCATATATCTCATGTCTCCTACATTTAGGAGAAGTTTCATAAAGGGTCTATTAATAAAAAAAAATGGCTGCACGAATGTCTCAGGATTCATATAACAGTCACACGTAATCCCCCATGTATGTTTCCTATGATTGTCGGCTCCATCTAGTGGCCTTAATGCAGTATTTTCCTGAAATACCTCAAAATAGGGAATAAAATGCATTATGGCCACTAGATGGAGCTGGCGATCATAGGAAGTAAACGCACATTACTGGGATTATTTGTGGACGTTGTGTGGATGCCAATGCAACTCTTTATATGGGAATGCAAAGTGGGAGGGTTTGTTTGCTATCACCACCTGGACATTCCTGAAATCGCAAAACAATATTGCACCCCCTGCAGGCGACACGGCATGTAATCATCTCACAGAAAATTCAATTGCCAGTACAGGGGGTGTATATCATCAGCTGACCTGAATGTTGTTAAGGAGCGTCTGCTACATTCTTAACCCAACCGATGAGTCATCAGGTTCAGATTGCAGACTGAATGTTGTTAAGGAGCGGGCCGGGAAGCTTCACATCTACGCGGCTGCGCTTTATGTATTTCCAGCGCATTTTTTAAACCGATGAGTCATCAGCTGTCAGTGGGGTTCCCTGCTGACAGCTGAATGTTGTTAAGGAGCGGGCCGGGAAGCCGGCTGGAGCATTCTTAACAACCGATGAGTCATGCAGTTTTCAGTGGGTTTCCCTGCTGACAGCTGAATTTTTAAGGAGCTCCGGGAAGCCGGCGGCTACATTCTTAACAACCGATGAGTCATCAGCTGTCAGTGGGGTTCCCTGCTGACAGCTGAATGTTGTTAAGGAGCGGGCCGGGAAGCCGGTGGCAGCAGCATTCTTAACAACCGATGAGTCATCAGCTGTCAGTGGGGTTCCCCGCTGACAGCTGAATGTTGTTAAGGAGCTGGGCCGGGAAGCCGGCGGCTACATTCTTAACAACCGATGAGTCATCAGCTGTCAGTGGGGTTCCCCGCTGACAGCTGAATGTTGTTAAGGAGCGGGCCGGGAAGCCGGCGGCTACATTCTTAACAACCGATGAGTCATTAGCTGTGGGGTTCCCCGCTGCCAGCTGCATGCAAAAAAAATTGCTGGCAAGAAAAAACAACATGGGGTCCCCCCAAATCCATACCAGGCCCATTGGGCATGCAGATCAGAAAAGGGTGAGGATGAATGAGTGCCTAACACATATAAGGCCACATGCCCTCAAGATGAGTGGGGGGGGGGGGTGATTTGGGGCAGGGGGTGGTTGTGGGGGGGTTATCAGAATATGGAAGCCCCCATTAACAAGAGGGGGGCCTTATATGAATGAGTAATGGGGCTTCCAGATTTTGATAAGCCGTCAGGTCCCCACAGCCTAGGGTTGTGGGGGAAGAGGCCCTTGACCCCATGGGCAGAGCCCCCCCCCCTGCACCAAGGCACGCCACCCCTCATGTTAAGGGCATGTGGCCTGGTATGGTCAGGTGCTCCCTTTCCTGACCTGCTGGCCTGCAATGCTTGGATAAGGGTCTGGTATGCATTGGGGGGTCCATTTTTTTCTTGGGGGGGGGGCTTGGGGTCTGGTGTTGATTTGGAGGGGAACCCCCCCAAGCAAAAAAATGCTGCAAGGACCCCCCCCCCAAATCCATAACAGACCCTTATTCGAGCATGCAGATCAGGAAAGGGTGGGGGTGAGCGAGCGCTAAACCATACAAGGCCACATGCCCTCAACATGGGTGGGGGGTGCTTTGGGGCAGGGGGTGGTTGTGGGGAGGGGCTTATTGGAATATGGAAGCCCCCATTAACAAGGAGGGGCCCTATGTGAATGAGTATGGGGTACATACCCATTCACCAAAAAAGTGTAAAAGTAAATAAAGACAGTACAAGAGTTGTTGACAAGTCCTTTATTAAAAAAATGACCGCCCCCAGCCCAGGGTTGTGGGGGAAGAGGCCATTGACCCAATGGGCAATGTACCACTTCCCATGCCAAGCGGCTACCCTCCTGCCATGGGGTGTGTAGTACCGTATTTGGCTTGAGGTGCGGGGGCGCCGGTGACACTCGGAACCGCTCCAAGCCGTTTGAAAATACTCAGAATCACTCGGAAATACTCAGATCCCAAGTGTTTCTCAACGTTTCCGGGAGTTTTGCCGAGCTGTCCCCGAGTACAGTGGAAACTCGGATTGCGATTAACGCGGTTTCATGAGCAGGATTCAAGCCACAGCGGTGTGTAGGTGGGGGGGGGGGGCACCATCCTCGCTGTGAAATACTCCGAGTTTCCGAGGCTCTCTGGCGCCCCCCACCCACATGCGGTATTGCATTCCATAGAAGTCACTGCGGAAAAAAATTATCTTAGTTTCCATTGACTTCTATGGGGAAACTCGCTTTGATATGCAAGTACTTAGGATTACGAGCGTTCTCCTGGAACACATTATGCTTGTAATCCGAGGTTTTACTGTATTTCAAAGGCTCTGTATTTCAAAGGCTCTTTGGCGCCCCCTGCCCACCTCTGCCCACATGCGGTACTGCATGCCATTGAAGTCAACAAATTATCTTTGTTTCCATTGACTTCTATGGGGAAACTTGCTTTAATATGCAAGTGCTTTGGATTACAGGCATTATCCTGGAATGCATTATACTCGTAATCCGAGGTTCCACTGTATTTACGAGGCTCTCCGGCGCCCCCCCCCACATCTGGCCACATGCGGTATTGCATGCCATTGAAGTCAATGCGGAACAAATTATCTTTGCTTCCATTGACTTCTATGGGGAAACTTGCTTTGATATGCGAGTGCTTTGGATTACAAGTGTTCCTGGAACGGATTATGCCATCCGATTCCGCTGTATAAATAAGAAAATATGGAAGATTCTGGGGCAGGTTTCAATGCCATGGTGTTGCCACCAATCCCTGATCTCATATTCATTTCTTTAGACTGTTTTGTTGGCTTTTGATCTGGGGGAATGGGGGCCTTTGGGGGCACACCTTCCTAGGGGCCCTCATGGGGGGCCCCTGCACTTTCCCCAAAGAGCTGGTCCTTGAGCCCGAAATTGGGGGCCCCATGCTGTAAAGGGGGGGGGGCAGTTGCCTCTTACCTACTTGAGTGTATAAATAGGGGCCCCAGAGCATATATGCCCAGGGGCCCATGAAATATATCTTATTAGAGATGGGGGGGTGGGGAGTCCGTATGTTGCAGAAGGTAACCAATCGCTCTCTCTCTCTCTCTCTCTCAAAGGTAGTCTTTCTGGTGCCAGTCACCAAGACTTATAGAAACCGGATACCGTTGTGATCTCCACCAAAGTAGTCTGCAACACCAGCGGGGCTTCCAGTATTAAATTTACTACACCATCCTCGGTGGCCCTCGGGTTCCTACTTTCTCAAGTAAAGCTTATGTGTATACTGTACTGTATATTCTTTTTGTGGTAACCAATGAAACATTTTATAGTCATATCACCCTGGGGGGGGGGGCACCTTCCATATATAAATAAGTAAAGCTCACACCATCTACTGATATAATGGGGGCCTTTGGGTTCCTAGGGGCCCTCATGAGAGCTTTGCTGTAAAGTTGGAGTGTATATGATGTGAAATATATCCCATGTTGTAACTTAACCTTTTCTAACCTTTTTACCCCCGAGGAACTTTCTGGTCTCCGGGACCCATCTTAACCTTTTCTAGATCTACCATGCATCGTACATTGGTGTGATGGTCAGTGGGAGGAACGCTCCTTAGTTGGTGCTCAAAAGTTTTGGGGGGGGGTGGCGCAAACAAACTGAAAATAAAAAACATCAATTGCGACCACTGTGCCCATCAATTGCCACCAGTTTGCCCCCTCAAATGCCATCAGTTTGCCCCTTTAAATGATGGCAGTTTTTCCCATCAAATGCTGCCAGTTTGCTCCTTAAAATTATGCCAATTTATCCCCATCAAAATACCAGTGCAGCCAGTCAGTGTCCCCGATCATCGCCACACTATACCAGTGCAGCCAGTCAGTGTCCCCGATCATCACCGCACTATACCAGTGCAGCCAGTCAGTGTCCCCAATCATTATTGCACTATACCAGTGCAGCCAGTCAGTGTCCCCGATCATCGCCACACTATACCAGTTTGCCCCATCAAATGCCAGTCAGTGTCCCCGATCATCAATGCCGCACTATACCAGTTTGCAGCCAGTCAGTGTCCCCAATCATTATTGCACTATACCAGTGCAGCCAGTCAGTGTCCCCAATCATTATTGCACTATACCAGTGCAGCCAGTCAGTGTCCCCAATCATTATTGCACTATACCAGTGCAGCCAGTCAGTGTCCCTGATCGTCTCCGCACTACACCAGTGCAGCCAGTCAGTGTCCTCAATCATTATTGCATTATACCAGTGCAGCCAGTCAGTGTCCCCAATCATCACCGCACTACACCAGTGCAGCCAGTCAGTGTCCCCAATCATTATTGCACTATACCAGTGCAGCCCGTCAGTGTCCCCGATCATCACCACACTATACCAGTGCAGCCAGTCAGTGTCCCTGATCATCACCGCACTATACCAGTGCAGCCAGTCGGTGTCCCCGATCATCACCGCACTATACCAGTGCAGCCAGTCAGTGTCCCCGATCATCACCGCATTATACCAGTGCAGCCCGTCAGTGTCCCCGATCATCACCGCACTATACCAGTGCAGCCAGTCAGTGTCCCCGATCATCGCCACACTATACCAGTGCAGCCAGTCAGTGTCCCCGATCATCGCCACACTATACCAGTGCAGCCAGTCAGTGTCCCCGATCATCGCCACACTATACCAGTGCAGCCAGTCAGTGTCCCCAATCATTATTGCACTATACCAGTGCAGCCAGTCAGTGTCCCCGATCATCACCGCACTACACCAGTGCAGCCAGTCAGTGTCCCCGATCATCATTGCACTATACCAGTGCAGCCAGTCAGTGTCCCCGATCATCACCGCACTACACCAGTGCAGCCAGTCAGTGTCCCCGATCATCACCGCACTATACCAGTGCAGCCAGTCAGTGTCCTCGATCGTCACCACACTATATCAGTGCAGCCAGTCAGTGTCCCCGATCATTATTGCACTACACCAGTGCAGCCAGTCAGTGTCCCCGATCATCACCGCACTACACCAGTGCAGCCAGTCAGTGTCCCCGATCATCATTGCACTATACCAGTGCAGCCAGTCAGTGTCCCCGATCATCACCGCACTATACCAGTGCAAATAATGCCAGTCAGTGTCCCCGATCATCACCGCACTACACCAGTGCAGCCAGTCAGTGTCCCCGATCATCACCGCACTACACCAGTGCAAAATTATGCCAGTCAGTGTCCCCGATCATCACCGCACTATACCAGTGCAGCCAGTCAGTGTCCTCGATCGTCACCGCACTATACCAGTGCAGCCAGTCAGTGTCCCCGATCATCACCGCACTATACCAGTGCAGCCAGTCAGTGTCCTCGATCGTCACCACACTATATCAGTGCAGCCAGTCAGTGTCCCCGATCATTATTGCACTACACCAGTGCAGCCAGTCAGTGTCCCCGATCATCACCGCACTACACCAGTGCAGCCAGTCAGTGTCCCCGATCATCATTGCACTATACCAGTGCAGCCAGTCAGTGTCCCCGATCATCACCGCACTATACCAGTGCAGCCAGTCAGTGTCCCCGATCATCACCGCACTACACCAGTGCAGCCAGTCAGTGTCCCCGATCATCACCGCACTACACCAGTGCAGCCAGTCAGTGTCCCCGATCATCACCGCACTATACCAGTGCAGCCAGTCAGTGTCCTCGATCGTCACCGCACTATACCAGTGCAGCCAGTCAGTGTCCCCGATCATCACCGCACTATACCAGTGCAGCCAGTCAGTGTCCTCGATCGTCACCGCACTATACCAGTGCAGCCAGTCAGTGTCCCCGATCATCACCGCACTATACCAGTGCAGCCAGTCAGTGTCCCTGCTCATCACCGCACTATACCAGTGCAGCCAGTCAGTGTCCCTGCTCATCACCGCACTATATCAGTGCAGCCAGTCAGTGTCCCCGATCATCACCGCACTATACCAGTGCAGCCAGTCAGTGTCCCCGATCATCATTGCACCATGCTATTGTAACGCCTGCCTTATAAATGATCAGACACATCTGATTGGATGGACTGCTCAGCTGAAGATTTTCCAGCAGCTTCCTTCAACAAAAAAAAATGATAGAATGATCGACTTCTGTTCCATGGAGCAAAGCCAGGAGGGCCGCCTGCTCAGCATCATAGGCGTGCGCACAGGGTGTGCCAGGAGTGCCCAGGCACACCCTAATCACCCTGTGCGGGACAGATTCCCCCTGCTGCTTGGCTGCAGAGAAAGAGACTGAGGAATCTCTGTCATCAGCCCCTTTCTCTGTCTCAAAAGTGAAATATCAGGTGGTCTGTTTGGGCCCCTGAAATCTCACCAAAGCCCCCCCCCCCCAATGGTGCTCCTAAAAAATTGTAAAACAAAATAATAAAAATGTATTATAAAAAAAATATTGTAAAAAAAAAAAAGTGAAAAGTAATAATAATAAAAATAATAATAATAATAATAAAAAAAAAAAGTAATAATAATAAAAATAATAAATTAATAAAATAAAAAGAAACTACTGACAACAGTCCCTGCCCACTGACACTGTCCATTGCCCTACTGCCCTACATATATATATATATACACACACACATATACGCATGTGTGTTTGAGCTTTGGGGCGCACACACCTATGCTCAGCATATTGCCCCGTGTTCCATTCTGCACAGTGTATGGTCAGCTTCGTCATTTCATTCTTTCAGTTAAAAAAATAGGATTTTTTATTATTTTTTTTACATTTATAAACTTCTAATAAAACAACTTATAGTAATAAATAATAATTAAAAAAAAAATCATCTTTCGCTTCAGTTTTTCTTGGCACTTTGGTCAAAAGCGATCACCCCATTGGTTCCCATTCATCTCAAGAACACTGCACCAACAATTTTTTATTTTTTTTTTACAAATTTTTGACCTTTGTTCACGTCGCCTGAAACCAACTGAAATAAAATTTCACTCATCAGCTGCCCTGAGGTCATCCTTGGATTGTGGAGGAGTCACCGCCATTGTTCTCAGAGGTGACACTTTCTACGAAAACTGGCTGTCCGTCCTTCCATGCTGGACAGAACAATGACTCCAAATTACAGGTCTGCTGTCTTCAGGTGTCCTCTGGATTTTGGAGAGTGAGGAGTGGCCGGTCGTTAGTTTTCATGGAAACTGCCCCACCCCCATTCCCCCACACCCTCTACAATCAGACATATAAGAGGATGGGACAACCAGGAGGACACACTCTTCTCTGACTCACAATGGTGTCCACCACAGGTCTACTCCTTGTCATTGTGCTCTGTGTGGGTTCAGGTAAGTCCAGACAATGTTCATGTAATCATTATGGGATCTCTGTGATGGGGTAACAATACACTTAGAATATCTAATATTATATATAAAAAAAAGAACAATGTTTTGCAACAAAAATATTTATAAATGAAAACCTAAAAGATACAAATACAATGGAAACATAATGTTTGGGCTACCTGCAGACTGTGCCACCCATGCCATATTGTGCTGCAGACAGGGCCACCCATGCCATATTGGGCCACCCATGCCATATTGTGCTGCAGACAGTGACACCCATGCCATATTGGGACACCCATGCCATATTGTGCTGCAGACAGGGCCACCCATGCCATATTGGACACCCATGCCATATTGGACACCCATGCCATATTGGGACACCCATGCCATATTGTGCTGCAGACAGTGCCACCCATACCATATTGGGACACCCATGCCATATTGTAAAAATCTGTTTTTTTTTTTACACTGTCCATGCCATATTGTGCTGCAGACAGGGCCACCCATGCCATATTGGGACAAATCCCAAGATTTTAACTGCCCTGCCTATTGTGCTGCAGACAGGGCCACCCATGCCATATTGGGACACCCATGCCATATTGTGCTGCAGACAGGGCCACCCATGCCATATTGGACACCCATGCCATATTGGGACACCCATGCCATATTGTGCTGCAGACAGTGCCACCCATACCATATTGGGACACCCATGCCATATTGGGACACCCATGCCATATTGTGCTGCAGACAGGGCCACCCATGCCATATTGGGACACCCATGCCATATTGTGCTGCAGACAGGGCCACCCATGCCATATTGTGCTGCAGACAGGGCCACCCATGCCATATTGGGACACCCATGCGCTATTGTGCTGCAGACAGTGCCACCCATTAGGCTGACCACATTTCCAGACTACCATTCAGGGGGACCCCCCCCTACCATTCAGGGGGACCCCCCCCCCTTCCCAAAAATTAGCTTGTGCTGTAACGAATCACAGCACAGTGATTGGACATGAGGTGGGATTTATGACTTCTCCAATCACAAGCAAGGGGCAGGGATTGTGCTCCTCTATTCATTCCTGGCCAGGGCAAGTACTGTCAGTGAGTAAAGCGGTGATGTGGCTTTTTTTTTTTTTTTGGGGGGGCATCAGATTGGCCCGGGGGGTAGCTGTGTCAGTATCATTCTGGGGACACTGTATTGTTCTTGAATGACTGTGCCCAGGACAGACCTGCAAAATGTGGGACACATGGTCACCCTACCACCCATGCCATAATGTATAGCTGCTGTAGTAGTATTCCCCCCCAAGCACACGCTCACCTGTGTCAGCTGGCCCCAGGACTCGCTTACTCCCTGATTCTGCTGCCTGGAACTTCCAGTCAGAGAGATGCCAGCTGCTTTGTGTTATTTCTTCTGCCGCCGACGCTCGCCTCACTGCTACTTTTCTCATGTGGAGGAGAGGAATCGCTCTGCGGCACCAGAGAAGGGTATGATGGAGGACGCACTGGCCGGGAAAGTCCAGCACGAGGCGTGGGCGCTGTTTGGTGAGAGGTGTTTGTGTTTGTGTGGTGTGTGTTTTTTTTTTTTTTTTTCACGTTAATCGGTTCTCTGTTCAGGGTGCCCGGGCCCCCCTGAACTAAGGAACCAAACCCCTGAAAATCAACCCCACACCATAACCACTCTCCACCAAATGATTTGAACCAGTGCACAAAGGAAGGTCCATAAAGACATGGATGACCTGGTAACCTGTAAAGTGTGTGGGGTTTTTTTTTTTTTTTTTCTTTTCTCCAACTTTGTAGTTTGTTACCATTTCAAGAGTGTGCCCAATTTTAAAGCATGAAACATTAAATCTGGATTTTTAACTGGTAAGCAAGTGTCAGAAAAAGGCTTAGACATGAAGGGGTAATACAATTCTCATCTCACAATCTGTTAATCTCTACAAAAAAAATGTCATACATCAGATCTCATCCTTTTCGGCTGTATCTCCTATGTACCCCCCCCCCTTAACATTTTTACCATGTCCCTTCATTTATGTATGCCAGAGAGATATTTAAACGTTCACTCTACTTGAAAATGAAATGTAATTTCCCCCCACATATTAAAATATCTGATAATTGCTATATCATTACTCCCTCTCTCTATCACTAGAACAGTGGTCTCCGAACTGCGGCCTGAGGGCCGGATGTGGCCCTTTGCTTGTCTTTATCTGGCCCTTGGAGCACTTTCCATCCCAATAATATGAGACCCTTTTCTGCCATCTAACTCCAGCAATGGGGCGCTATTCCTCCCTATGGCGCCAGCAATGGGGCGCTATTCCTCCCTATGGCGCCAGCAATGGGGCGCTATTCCTCCCTATGGCGCCAGCAATGGGGCGCTATTCCTCCCTATGGCGCCAGCAATGGGGCGCTATTCCTCCCTATGGCGCCAGCAATGGGGCGCTATTCCTCCCTATGGCGCCAGCAATGGGGCGCTATTCCTTCCTATGGCGCCAGCAATGGGGCGCTATTTCTCCCACTGGCGCCACTAAATGGGGCGCTATTTCTCCCACTGGCGCCACTAAATGGGGCGCTATTTCTCCCACTGGCGCCACTAAATGGGGCGCTATTTCTCCCACTGACGCCACTAAATGGGGCGCTATTTCTCCCCCTAATACCGGATGCTTACTTCCACTGATGCCAGGAAAATGTTCATTCCCGCTGGCCAAAGTCCGGCCCTCCAAGAGTCTGAAGGACAATAAACCGGCCCTTTGTTTAGAATGTTTTGACCCCTGCACTAGAAGATTGTGCATATAATACTCACACCTCACCTAGCAGATGGAATTAGGGGTGTATTAAGGTTTTGTGCTGCCCTAGGCCTGACTAAGCTTGTGCCCCCCCTAACTTAAATATGACACACCCCTTCCTGTCAAGGCCACACCCCTTGCAGTTTAAGACCCACCCTGAAATTTTCAAGTGGGGACACTAGTTCTGATGGCCTGGGGGGGGGGGGTCAATGGATTCCCTTAATTTGCATAGATTTCCTCTCACTTCCTGTTTGGCTATGGGGTAGGGATGGTAAACAATTAGAAGCGACCCCCCCCCCCCCCCAGGTGCAGAATGCCAACCGCCCACATACTGGAAGCAGTGCAGCCGATTTTATGGGGGCACTAAACTAACTTGCCTAACAGTGTAGCGCAAGCTGGCGTGGACACTGTCCGTGCTGCCCTGGGCCTTGTTGGCCTAGGCCAGGATACAGCATTGGATGGAATACATCAGTTGACATTGCAGGTTGTAATACTACACTGTCTCTACAAAACTGATGCTTCCAACAATCATTATACAATCATTATTTTACATAGGAAAAAAAACAATATTTACCACTTGCCCTCCAGGCCAATTCTGGCACTCTGCTCCTACATGTAAACACTACTTTTTTTTATTTTATTTTTTTCTTGCCCAAAAAATTACTTTTTAATATTTAAAGGAGCCCTTTAAATATTTTTATTTTAGCAGAGACCCTAGGGAATAAATTGGCAGTTTTTGCCATTAGTCACTGTATTTGCGCAGCAATTTTTCGTGTGCGTTTTTCATAAAATGCGCACTTATTTTTTTTCTTTTTTAAATTGGGCTATTATAGTTGTGTGTGTGTGTGTCAAAAAAATAAAAACCGCAGAGATGATCAAATGCCACCAAAATAAAGCTCTGCTTGTGGGAGCCACGTCGCACGACTGCGCAATTGTCCGTTAAAGCGATGTGTTGCTGAAATTTCACTTTAGGGGGGGTATATGTGCCCAGTAAGCAAGTGGTTAAAAAAAAATATATTTTTTCACTAGTACAGTGGAACCTTGGACTACGGTTAATGAGTGTTTCGTAATACGCGCACTGTATTAACCACTTGACCACTGGGCACTTAAACCCCCTTCCTAACCAGACCAATTTTCAGCTTTCGGTGCTCTCACAATTTGAATGACAATAACTCAGTGATACAACATTCTACCCATTTGAAATTTTTTTATTTTTTCACACAAATAGAGCTTTCTTTTGGTGGTATTTGATCACCTCTGGGTTTTTTATTTTTTGCGCTATAAGAAAAACGACAGAAAATTCTGTAAAAAATAAATAAAATAAAAACTTGTTTCTGTCATATTAGCAGGTTATTTCTTACACACAGCATATGCATACCACAAATTACACCCCAAAACACATTCTGCTATTCCTCCCGAGTATGGCAATACCCCATGTGTGAGACTTTTACACAGCGTGGCCACATACAGAGGCCCAACATGCAGGGAACGCCATCAGGCGTTCTGGAACACCCAGACCAATTCTGACATTTCTCTCCTACATGGAAAAAATCATCATTTATTTGCTAGAAAATTACATAGAACCCCAAAACATTATATATGCTTTTTTTAGCAAAGACCCTAGAGAATACATCTCGCATGGTATTTTCGTAGAAATTTTTTAAACTCGTGTTCTTAAAAAAAAAAAAACTGTTTTGTGCTAAAAAAACAAAACAGTAAAGTTAGCCCAATTTTTTTTTTTCTTTCATAATGTGAAAGATGAAGTTACGCCGAGTAAATAGATACCCAACATGTCACCCTTCAAAAATGCGCACAATGATGGAATGGCGCCCAACTTCGCTACTTAAAAATCCCCATAGGCGACGCTTTAATTACTTTTATTGGTTACATGTTTTTAGTTACAGAGGAGGTCTAGGGCCAAAATGATTGCTCTCGCTCTAACATTCACAGAGATACCTCGCATGTGTAGCCTGAACACCGTTTTCATATGTGGGTGGGACTTGCGTATGCGTTCGCTTCTGCATGCGAGCACACGGGGACAGGGGTGCTTTAAAAAAAATGGGTATTGGGGTATTGCAGGGTACTAGGGATTGCAGAGCTGAGATGGATTGAGGGATGGCTGGATCTGTGACTGCATTTGTCACAGATCCAACCACAGCGCTGCTGCTGACACCCTGCTCCCCCCCCCCCTCTCCTCGCTCACTGTACAGAGAGGGGACGCAGGAGAGGGAGGAACCGGTGTCAAATGACGCCGGTTTGTTTACAAGTGATCGCGCCGTCATTTGACGGCGCGATCACGTGGTAAAACGGCCGCTATCAGTGGCAATTTACTGTGATCCGTGATGCGCCGGGTCTTCTAGACCCGGCAAACACGGACACTTCCGCGAGCGCGTCCCAGGGGATGCGCAATCGTGGAAGTGAAGGACGTCGTCCCAAGATAACCCCGCCGCGCTGTAGCAGTATTTTTGCTATAGCGCGGTGGGAAAGTGGTTAAAACCACTTAAGGACCCGCTCATGTACATATATGTTGGTATTTTAAAGATGGATATCTCGGTAACGGCATCAGCTGCTGCCACAACCGAGTTATCCATCTTTATCATGAGTGTTCCTGTTTACGATAACGGTGGTCTCCGCCGCAAGATCACTGTTATCGGTGGCGGGAGAGGTGCCCCCTTTATCACCGCTCTTCCGTGCCCTCCGTCGGTAGCGGCGGAGGCGATCGGGGCCTGCTGTGTGGGGATACGAGTGAGGGCAAGATGGCCCCCACCCGTCCCCATAGCAGGGCGGAAGTGATGTCAAAACGTCTTAAAGGAACACTTATTTATTTATTTTTTTTTTTTTCAAATGACAATTTCTTTTTGACCCCCAGATCTCATATGAGGACCTGTCCTGTTTTTTTCTATTACAAGGGATGTTTACATTCCTTGTAATAGGAATAAAAGTGACACATTTCTTTTTCTGTGTAAAAAAATAAAAAAAATAAAAAAAAAATGTTTTAAAGCGCCCCATCCCAATGAGCTTGCGCGCAGAAGCGAACGCATACACGATTAGCGCCTGTGACGGTCGTTGAACATATCTCCGCCATCCATTCCCTTCTTCTCCCATAAAAGAAATCACCCAATATTCCCCGACTAGGAATATCCCTGGAATCGCTGAATAATCCACACATGAGCTAAGGCTTAATGCTGAATGTAAACAGGACACACTTTATTGAAAGTACACAGCACACTTTATACAGGATTTGGAACATCCCGCCCCCAACAACCGCTTTCCTATTGGTCCATTGTAAAGTATGCAGTCTTCATTCTGGTCCTCTTAAACCATGCAAATGAGGACTTGAAAATGTCTCCGCAGAGATTGGTCCCAATGCTTGAATAGCCTGAATATGTGTGGCCAGGCCTGTGATGTGTTTTCAGACAAAAGCCCCAAGGGGGTCAATCAATGTACACAATAGCCAGCCACAGAACAATGGAGCCGTCTGGAGAATTGAGACAGGGCAGAAGTCATTTACACCTGATAATAGAAAGGCTTTAGATAGGGTTATCACACAATGGACAATGAGTATTTCTTCTGAGTCTATTGACCTGGCTGAGGTTCAGAATTAAATCTTCTGTAATACATGAATTAGGATTTCAGTATTTCATGGTCCATGACAGCGCCCACATATGAAAACTGTTCAAACCACACAAGTGAGGTATCACCGCGAGAGCAATAATTCTAGCATTGGACCTCCTCTGTAGCTCAAAAGATGCAACCTATATACATTTTTTTTATATAATTTTTTTTTTTAAATGTTGCCTATTAAGATTTTTAAGGGTAAAAGTTGACGCTGTGCCACAAGCGGGCACAATTTCGTGACATGTTGGGTATCATTTTACTTGGCGTAACATTATCTTTCACAATATATAAAAAAATTGGGCCAAATTTATTGTCTTATATTTTTTTTTATTCAAAAGAGTGATTTGTTTTTCCAAAAAAAGTGCGTTTGTAAGACCGCTGCGCAAATAAGGTGTGACAAGTATTGCAATGACTGCCATTTTATTCTCTAGGGTGTTAGAAAAAAAAATTGTGTGTAATTTTCTTGCAAGAAAATTTTTAGTCTTGTAAACACCAAATCTGAAAAACACTCAAGGTCCTTAGATAGTAAAAGATAAAAATCCCGACTGTTTGCGAGTGTCTCGCAAAACGAGGTGTGCAATGACAAAAGCATTGTGCGATATCGCGTTTGGCCCGAGGCGGCGCCATTCGAGAAATGCTCCATTCCCAGGGTTTTCCAAGTTCAGCCGAGGTGTCCTCGGCACTTTCCTAGTGTTTACGAGGCTCTCTGGTGCCCCCTTTCCACCTCTGGCCACACACGGTATTGCAGTCTATGCGGAACAAATTATTTTCGTTTTTCCATTGACTTCAATGGAGAAACTCGCTTTGCTATGTGAGTGTTTTGGATTAAAAAGAGCATTCTCCTGGAATGGATTATGCTCGTGATCTGAGGTTCCACTGTAACTTTAAATCCAAATCCACCCTGCTGGTAAACCCTGAATTTTCCGTTTCTCGCCCAATCCAGCCACCAATGAGGGGAATGTTTTTTATAGGGAGGTGATGAGTGGATGGAGGCAGAAACGTGTTGTACACACACAATTCAATGATCACTGCCATTGGCAGAATTCTATGTATCCTGTGTCTGAATCTTGGTGTGTCCTGTATAAGGTCTGAATGTACGATCTGAACATCTAGATACTTGTATCTCTTTTACAGCTTTATCACTACAATGTTACACCTGCACTTCTCAGAGCAGCAACACAAACTGCATGACTCCGACTACCTGCTCCGCCTCCGACACCTTCTGCAAGACCTCCGTCCTAGCTGGAGGACTAGGTAAGATAATGTCTGAGGACCGTCCTATATGTCTAATGATCCACAATAATCTAATCTCGTGTCTTATCTCCCGATCCACATTGAGAAGCAATTTCATAAAAGCAATTTCTTTTTTAAAGGAAATTTGCTGCACATCCGTCTCAAATCTCCATAATGTGCCTAATCTGTATTTTTTTTTTTCCATGATCATCGGCTCCATCTAGTGGCCATACTGCAGTATTTCCCTGAAATGCCTTGGATCAGGAATAAACTTATTATGGCCACTAGATGGAGCTGATGATCATAGGACATGCAGATGTGGCACATTATGGAGATCTGGGGTAGCTGTGCAGCAAATTTATTTTGAAATTGACCCTTAACGACTTAAGGACTGCCTCCTCAACATTTACGTTGGCAGAATGGCACAGGCACATATAGGTACGTTCTCTTTAAGTGCCCAGCTGTGGGTCACGGGCGCACGCCCGCCCGCCACCTGGTCGGAAGCGCTGTGACCGCGGGACCCGATTGCCGCTGGAGTCCCGCGAACGGTCCCCGAAGCTGAAGAACGGTGAGAGTTGTGTGTAAACACAGCTTCCCTGTTCACTGTGGCGCTGCCATTAATCGTGTGTTTCCTGATATAGGGAAACGCAATCAATGACGTCACACCTACAGCCACACCCCCCTACAGGTAATGACAAGATGAGGTCACACTTAACCCCTTCAGTGCCCCCTTGTGGTTAACGCCCAAACTGCAATTGTCATTTTCACAGTAAGCAATGCATTTTTTGCTGTGAAAATTACTGGTCCCAAAAAATGTGTCAAAATTGTCTGTCCGCCATAATGTCGCTGATCGCCGCCATTAGTAGTAAAAAAAAAAAATTAATAAAGATGCCATAAAACTATCCCCTATTTTGTAAACGCTATACATTTGCGCAAACCAATCCATAAACGCTTATTGCAATTTTTTTTTTTAAATATATGTAGAAGAATACGTATTGGCCTAAACTGAGGAGAGAATTTTTTTTATATATTTTTGGAGGATTTTTATCATAGCAAAATGTTATTTTTTTAAATTGTCGCTCCATTTTTGTTTATAGCGCAAAAAATAAAAACCGCAAAGGTGATCAAATGCCACCAAAAAGCTATTTGTTGGGGGGGGGGGGGGGGAGAAAGGACGCCAATTTAGTTTGGGAGCCACGCCGCACGACCGCGAATTGTTTGTTAAAGCGACGCAGTGCCGAATCGCAAAAACTGGCCCGGGTCCTCTAGCTGCCTAAAGGTCCGGGTCTTATGAAGTTTCTTATATAATTTTTATTTTTTTTTTCATTAATGTACTTGTTTTCTATTTGGAAGAAACTTCAAAATGTGGGGGTTGTCCCTATTGACCTGCCACACCCTCTCTCTCATCCACAGGTAGCCTTTCTGGTGCCACCATCACCAAGACTTGTACATCCTCCTGCACAGAAGCCGGGTTCAACGCCGTTGTGCTCACCTCCAGCGACTCCTGCTGTACCACCGATCTCTGCAACACCAGTGGGGCTTCCAGTATTAAATCTACCTACACCATCCTCACTGTGGCCCTTGGGCTCCTAGGGGCCCTCATGAGACAGCTGAAGTAAAGCTTATGTGTATACTTTTTATATAGTCCATTCACCGGCTATGGGTTCCTAAGGGCTCCCATTGGACATTTGAAGTACAACTTGTGTATATGTAATGTGTATTCTTCATATTGTAACCAATAAAATGTTTCTACAATCTGGACCGACCCATCTGAATCTTTTCAACGCAGGGAATCTCTTCTAAAAATATTATATATATATATATATATATATATATATATATATATATATATATATATATATATATATATATATATATATATATATATATATATATATATTCTACAATGGACCTATGCAGAATGGGGAAACATTTTTGTTTTCAGAATTTCATTAAATTTTACTTTTTTTTTTTTTTTTTTTTTGTCAAATTGAACTCCATGCTAATCGATTCTATTTCGCAAGGTGGTTATATTCCATCTTCCAAAATTAGAAAAGACTATAACCATCTTCCAGGGAACAACCCAAACACAGAATTTTTTTTTTCTTTCATATTAATCGCTTCAATATGGGCCTATTCTGGCACTTCTCTCTTCTCTGTACAAATCATTGTTTTGCTAGAAAATTACGCAGAACCCCCAAACATTATATATATATTTTTTTTTTTTAGCAGACACCCTAGGGAATAAAATGGCAGTCATTGCAACTTTTTATCGCGCACGGTATTTGCAAACGCCTTTTTTTGGAAAAAAATGGTTTCATGAATTCAAAAATAACAGTAAAGTTGGCCCAATTTTTTATTTTTTTTGTAAAATATGAAAGATGTTTTGCTGAGTAAATTGATACCTAACATGTCACGCTTTACAATTGCGCACACATGGAATGGCGCCAAACTTTGGTACTTAAATCTCCATAGGTGACACTTTAATTTTTTTACAGGTTACCAGTTTAGAGTTAGAGGAGGTCTAGTGCTAGAATTGTTGCTCTCGCTCTAACGCACACTATGATACCTCACATGTGTGGTTTGAACGATGTTTACATACATGGGTGGGATTTACGTGTGCGTACGCTTTTGAGCGCAAGCTACCGGGGACAGGGGCGTTTGGATTTTTTTTTTTTTTTTTTTTTACAAGGAATGTGTGACAGATCGTCTTTAATCACTTCCGTACCAGGCACTTACGCACCTTTCCCGCCCAAGCCAATTTTCAGCTTTCAGCACTGTCGCACTTTGAATGACAATTGCGCTGTCATGCTACACTGTACCCAAACAAAATTGACTTCTTTTTTTCCCCCACAAATAGAGCTTTCTTTTGGTGGTATTTGATCACCTCTGCATTTTATTTTTTTTATTTTTTGCGCAACAACTAATAAAAGACTGAAATTTTTAAAAAAAATACATTTTTTTTTCTGTTAACTTTTTTGTAACAAAGTACGTCTTTCAATTACGGGCACTTATATGGCGGCAATGATGAGGTAGTATGATGGGCACCGATGAGGGGGCATTGATAGGCGGCACTGATGGGCACTCATGGGTGGCACTGATGGACTTTGAGGGGTGGCACTGATGGACTTTGAGGGGTGGCACTGATGGACTTTGAGGGGTGGCACTGATGGACTTTGAGGGGTGGCACTGATGGACTTTGAGGGGTGGCACTGATGGACTTTGAGGGGTGGCACTGATGGACTTTGAGGGGTGGCACTGATGGACTTTGAGGGGTGGCACTGATGGACTTTGAGGGGTGGCACTGATGGACTTTGAGGGGTGGCACTGATGGACTTTGAGGGGTGGCACTGATGGACTTTGAGGGGTGGCACTGATGGACTTTGAGGGGTGGCACTGATGGACTTTGAGGGGTGGCACTGATGGACTTTGAGGGGTGGCACTGATGGACTTTGAGGGGTGGCACTGATGGACTTTGAGGGGTGGCACTGATGGACTTTGAGGGGTGGCACTGATGGACTTTGAGGGGTGGCACTGATGTATCTGTTGCCAGTCAGTGCCCATGTGTGGGCACTGGCTTTTTTTTTTTTTTTTAAATCCGATGTTTTTGTTTTACTTAATTTTTTTTTGCCCTGCCAGTGTGGGCATCCTTGGTGGTCTAGTGTGGGCATCCGAGGTGGGGCTGCGCTGATAAACAATCAGCGCAAACCCCCCCCTGTCAGGAAAGCCGCCAATCGGCTCTCCTGTACTCGCGTCTGTCAGACCCGAGTGAGGAAGAGCCATCTACGGCTCTTCCTGTTTACATCGTGATCAGCCGTGATTGGACACGGCTGATCACGTGGTAGCGAGCCTCCGCTGGAGACTCGTTACCGAGATCGGTGATGCAGGGTGTCAGTTGGAGAACGTCCAGTCACGATTTCATAACCACTTCCCGGACGTCAATCTCCTATTGACCGGGCGGGAAGTGGTTAAAGGGTCTCTAAAGGATTTTTTTTTTTTGGTAATTGGCTTCCTTTACCTTACTGCAGTACTGGTTTCATGTCCTTATTGTTTTTTGCTTTGAAGTTGCTGTAATCCTGCTCTGATCTCCACACTTCCTGCTTGTCTGTTTCCTTATAACCACCATACTGGGAGCTTTCTCACGATGGTTTAAGCTGTCATTACTGTGTGTCTAAAACTTCCCAGAACCAATCAAATTCATTTTAAAAACAAAACACTGCCCTGGATTTGTTTGTTTTTGTTCTGTGTGTCTTTCTACTTCACAGAAACATGAAGCCAGTTCAAAAGTGAAACTAACCAGCAGACACATTATATGATTGATTTTTAATCATTTTGGAAAGGAATCAGTTAACTTTTATGTCTCTATACCCTGTAAACCGTCATTTCAGCAACTTTTTTTTTCCCTCTTTAGTGACCCTTTAAGGGGAGATGCAGGGGGGGGGGGGTCAATAAGGCCTTCCCCCCTCCCCACATGTCTCCTCCAGGCTGGAAAGAATGAGATCGTGAAATTCACAGCTCTCATTCTTACTAGCCGTAATTGTGGTTTGTTTACTTAGGGGTACCTGGGCATGACGTCATCGCATAGCACCCAGGCCTCCAGTCATCTCTATGCTGCACATCTGGCGGTCATCTCTCCGGGCACCGATGGGACGGGAGAGCCTGGAGAAGCACCAGATGGGGGGGGGGATGTCCCCTCCCGCTGCCTGTAAGAACGATCAAGCGGTAGAACCGCCGCTATGATCGTTCTTACGGTGCGCAGGATCGCCTCCGGAAAAAAATTATATCTAAATGATGCCTCTAGGTGCCCCCATCATTCAGATAACCCCGCACAAAGTACAGGACGTCATATGACGTCCACCTGGCATAACAGATCCCCCTTTTTGGATGTCATTTGACGGCATGCGGGTATTAAGTGGTTAAAATAATTTTTTTTTTTTTTTTTTTAGAAATTCAACCTGAAAACCTACTCGTGATGCGTTAGTGTGGTAGTTGAAATGCCCCTAATGCACGATCGGAAATTCCGATGTAAGCTTTTGGGCCGTGTGTAGGCTCCATCAGAATTTCCTCCAACAAAAGATTGAGAGCAGGTTCTTTTCTTTTTTTCCAGACGGAAAAAGTTCCTATCGGAAAATCCGACCGTCTGTATGCAATTCCAACACGCATGCTCAGAATCAAGCAGGAGAGCCGAGCTGCCTATTGATCTCGGCTCGTCGTACGTCACCGTGTTCTTGAAGGTCAGAATTTCTGATAAGATTTGTGTGACTGTGTGTATGCAACACACGTTTGAGCCAACATTCGGAAAAAAAATCCACGGTTTTCTTGTCGGAAATTTCCGATCGTGTGTACGCAGCATTACCCTTATGGTGGTGCATACATAAAGGGTGCACATGCGCCGCCTCCTCTCTATCGCCATAGATTCATGCTTTACGGTTGTGTGTGGGGGTGTTTTTTTTTTTTTTTTTTGTAGCACTTGATTAGAGCTATAGGCTTCCAAAAAGTGAAGAGCTGGTATGCTGGGCACTCGCTGTCCACTCAGCGTTGTATTAGACAAGCGAACATTTATTCACTTTTAACACTGAACTGCCAATCAGGTGCTCGAGTCTGTTATCTGATTGGCTGGCTGAAATGACAGGTGCTGTGATTGGATGCCTAACAGGCGTCCAATCACAGCAGATGATGGGAGAAGACATTGAGGAGCATGGAGGACACTGCCATGACCCACTGAGAAGGAGCATGCGTGCGCCTTTCTCAACTTATCTTGATTTCTAATAACATGAGAAAGGAGCACGCATGTTCTGAAACACATCATTCTGCCCTTCCCCCTGGTGATGTCACACAATGTTGTCGCTGACTTCAGACATTAACTGATTGCCGACCGCCCGCCGTCATATTACTGCGGGACGGTGGCACTGCTACGAGGGAGCACGTAGCTCTACGTCCTCCCTTTAGCAGCTTGTCGCGTGCGCGTCCCCGGCGGGTACGATCGCCGCCGGGCACCCGCGATTGCTCGTTACAGAGCGGGGAACGGGAGGTATGTGTGTAAACACATACCTTTCGTTCCTGTCAGGAACCATGTACAATGTATGAACAGAAGATCAGTTATTTCCCCTAGTGAGGCCACTCCCTCATACAGTTAGAACACACCCAGGACCACACTTGACCCCTTCCCTGCCCCCTAGTGTTAACCCCTTCACTGCCAATGGCATTTTTTATAGTAATACAATGCATTTTTATAGCATTGATCGCTATAAAAATGCCAATGGTCCCAAAAATGTGTCAAAAGTGTCCGATGTGTCCGCCATAAGGTCGCAGTACCGAAAAAAACGCTGATCGCCGCCATTACTTTTAAAAAAAATAATAAAAATGCCATAAAACGACCCCCTTTTTTGTAAACGCTATAAATTTTGCGCAAACCAATTAATAAACGCTAATTGCGATTTTTCTTTTTTAACAAAAAATATGTAGAATACGTATCGGCCTAAACTGAGGAAAAAAAATTTTTTTTATATCTTTTTGGGGATATTTAATATAGCAAAATGTAAAAAATATTGCATTTTTTTTCAAAATAGTCGCTCTATTTTTGTTTATAGCGCAGAGATGATCAAATACCACCAAAAGAAATCTCTATTTGTGGGGAAAAAAGGACGCCAATTTTGTTTGGGCGCCACAACGCACGACCGCGCAATTGTCAGTTAAAGCGACGCAGTGCCGAATCACAAAAAGTGCTCTGGTCTTTGGACAGCAATATGGTCCGGGGCTAAAGTGGTTAAAGTCTGTGTGTTGAGTTATTTTGAGGGGACTACTTTACATCGTAGCAAAGTGTAATTTCTTCAGTGTGGTCACATGAAGATACAAGGAAATATTTACAAAACAATGTGAGGGATGTACTTACTTTTGTGAGATACTGTAGATATAGGAGGAGGATCACGTCATTTTTGCATCTGTTAGTGAATGTCCATTATGGATATGTAGCATGTCCGTAAAGGACAATCATGGATGGATGAAAAAATTAAGATCCACTGTAGCCTTAGTAATCCGATAGTTACTGGCCACTTCCTGTATATGGATTCATCGGGTAGTGTGCGGGTATTCCGTCACTTCCTCGGTGCCGCAATGTCTCCTGGGAGCTTTTGTCATTGTTCCCAGGAGACATTGCGGAGGCCTGACGCGAGTTATTGCAGGATTTAGAAAGTACTTGCTACTGTTTTTTTTTTTTTCCCCCAGGTGAATAGGTAGGGATATGATGTACCTCATACTCATTCACATAGGGTGGGGGGCAGGATCTAGGGGCCCCCTTTTTGCAGACCCCAACAGCCAGGGTTTTCGGGTAGAGGCCCTTGTCAGGCCACAATACCAGGCCTCCTCCCGACAACCATGGGCTATTGGTGTCGGGGTCTTTGGGGGTCCCTCAGATTTAGGTCCCCCCTATGTGAATGGGTACATCGCACTCGTACCCATTCAGGGAGGCTACTCCCCCCATATGCTCTCTTTGCTTTGACAACTGTTATGTAGCACACCCCCGCAGAAGCTGCTGGTTAGATCGGGTCGGCCTGTTACCTCTATAGCTTCGATGTCTAGGGTAGTAGAAGAGAGCAGCAATGTTGGAATGTCCAAACGAGAAACTCCTTTTCTTGTGCTTTATTTTACCAACACGGTAAAACAATGAACTTGAGGTGAATAAGAAAAGATAGGTGAGGAGAAGAGTAGCAGATTCAGGCCAACGAGTAACAGAAGCAGTCCTGCATCAAACGACACTTTGCTTTCATCGCCACTCCAGCCGGAGTGGGTGTAGTGTACCTGGGCAGGCCTCTCACACCGACCTGGCAGCCAGGGTATCACTCGGAACCTTGTGGGAAACAGGCCTTTGCCACAGACCCTTCCCTAGAACGTAGGTCATGAAATAAATCTTCCTTAGTGAATTAGTCCCTGAATCTTACCTTAGGTAGTTCTTAGGTGGTCACCGACTGACAGGTTTCTGACATCCAACCTCAGTGTCCGGTTACCTCGATCCCCGATGGTTCACTCCAGTGCTGTTGGATCACCAGCCTCTCATTGGTGCTCCTCAACTGGAATCCCCACTGAACAGCATAAACTCGCTTGGGATCTTCAAGATGGGACCCCAGTCAATCACTGGGGCTCCGCCATAACTTCATTTGCCCTGGGCCGATAGGGACCAGGAGCTCCATGTGGCGCCCACGCCCTGGCCAGGTAGGCCATAACGCTCGGTGCGGCGATGTACAGTCACCCTAAAGGTGGGTGCCACACCAGGAACCAGAAGAACCCCTGAAGATGGCGTCTGCTTCATAAGTATCCTCTCCCAGCATGCCCAGCGAGGCCAAGGCCTCCCGATTTGGTCGCTTGGAGAGAGCACCTGAAGCTCAACTCCACTGCTGCCGCCTGTCGACTCGGGGTGGAACTACACCCCAGGTATGACAGAACAAGCCCACAGCACAGCCAGGCTGAAACAGAGAGCCCTACCATAATCAGAATTGGGATCAGAGTCCCTTACACTCAATCCCACTAAATTTCAATAGCACCCGTACTTGGAAGTACATGGGCGCTACACACTCCCCCCACTTAAACAGACACTTTCCCCAGTGTCTTAGTAAAGGCATTCAAGCCTCAATGCCTGACCTGAATCTGCACAACAGTAAAGAGGGAAATCTAGAAAAGGTAAAACTTTAAGGATACAAAACATTATTTTGTACAAATATATATATACAATGATACATTATAACATTTCACTGCCCTAACTATCTATTCTGCTCCATTCTCCGACAGCGTTGATAGAAGGTAAACATCCTGCAATATAAAATGGAAGGACACACACACACAAAAAAAATATTCACATATATGAACTATATATATAGAACTATATATATATATTAAATCACTAAGGGTGAAAGGAAGCTGCAACTTGTGGGTCAAAGCGAAACCTCTTTGTCCTCCCCAAAGAGATGTAAGTGCTGGGTATTATCTAAGTTGCAAGACCTGGGAGAAAACGAATATACACAATTAGGGCCGGATTCAGATACAATCGTGTATCTTTCCAGCGGCGTAGCGTATGCTATTTACACGACGCCTACAGGCAAGTGCCTTATTCAGAAAGCACTTGCTCCGTAAGTTGCGGCGGTGTAGCGTAAATTGCCCAGCGTAAGGGCGCCTTATTCAAAATAGGCATGTAGGGGGCATGATTCATGTAAATGAATCATGACCCCACGTAATTTACGTTTTTTCTGAATGGCGCATGCGCCGTCCGTGGACGTATTCCAGTGCGCATGCGTGAAATCACGTCGCAAGTCACGTCGCAGTACTTGTCCTGCCCGGGAATGCCTGGAGGAGCACAATCCCCGCCCCCTGCTTGTGATTGGAGAAATCATAAATCCCGCCTCTTGTGTCCAATAACTGTGCTGTGATTCGTTACAGCACAAGCTGATTTTTGTGAAGGGAGGGTGTCCCTGAATGATAGTTTGGAAATGTGGTCGCCCTACCCTTAAGGCACCCCAACAGGTCATGCCTATATAACTTAACTGTACCACCCATGTACTTCCAAGTACGGGTGCTATTAAAATTTAGTGGGATTGATCAGAGTGTAAGTGACACTGATCCCAATTTTGATTATGGTAGGGCTCTCTGTTTCAACCTGGCTGCTGTGGGTTCGTTCTGTCGTACCCGGGGTGTAGTTCCACCCCGAGTCGACAGACAGCAGCAGTGGAGTTAAGGTTCAGTGGAGTTAAGGAATCATGACCCCACGTAATTTACGTTTTTTCTGAACCGCGCATGCGCCATCCGTGGACGTATTCAAGTGCGCATGCGTGAAATCACGTCGCAAGTAGTCAATGTAAACGACGTGAACGTAATTTACGCCCAGCCCCATTCCCGAACGATTTACGCAAACGACGTAAACGGCGTACAATTCGACGCTGTCCCGACGTCCATACTTAACATTGGCTGCGCCTCACTATAGCAGGGGTAATTTACGCCCAGCCCCATTCCCGAACGATTTACGCAAACGACGTAAACGGTGTACAATTCAACGCTGTCCCCACGTCCATACTTAACATTGGCTGCGCCCAGGGCCGGCCTTAGGCCTTTAGGCGCCCTGTGCGAGAAAGATTGACAGCGCCCCATAGTAACCACACCCCTCCGTAACCACACCCCTCCGTAACCACACCCCTCCGTAACCACACCCCTTCAGTGTCCACCCCTTTCTCCAATACCGGCTCCATTTAAAGCCTTCCATTCCCAAAAAACAGATTACAAGCTATGATAAAAATACAACTTTTATTCACATAATAACGCCACCTATACTGTATATCACACGCTATAATAACACCGCCTATACTATAAATCACACGCTATAATAACGCCACCTATACTGCAAATCACACGCTATAATAACGCCACCTATACTGCAAATCACACGCTATAATAACGCCACCTATACTGCAAATCACACGCTATAATAACGCCACATATAAAGTAAATCACATGGTATCATACCACTACCTGTAAATTTACTATCAAATATCAAACATAATTACAATAAAGTATTTTTTAACTTTTGTATTTACTGTTCCTTTAAGAAACACCCTATTTAAATAATAAAATACAAAACAGACATTAAACAGTACACTGCACTTATAAAAAAATTATTTACTTACAGAAAAAAGTTTTTACATCCGCTGCCTGCTTCTGTGGATTCTTGCGCTCCTTTGTCTTCTCAGTGCGCATGGCATGTGAGCTCCTCATTCCTGCTCCTCATAGCAAGGCAAGGACAGCCGCCCACGCCGTCTTTCCAGCAGAATCCGCCTGTGGCCTGCCAGTACTTTGTCCAGTTTTAAAGATGGCCGCCGCACTGTCGCCGAGCGGCGGCAATCTTAATGAGTAACCCACAGACTACCAGTAACAGTGATCTCCGACTCCTAACAAGGCAGGGACAGCCGCCCACGCTGTCATTCCTGCAGAATCCGCCTGTGGCCTGGCCTGCCAGCAGGGGCATACCTAGAGCATTTGTCACCCGGGACGGATCCTATATCTACACCCCCCCCCCACGGTAAAATTGAAAATCCCACTGTGCCCCCTGCATCTTTCAATATCTCTATCACGACTGTGTACCCCTCTCCACAACTGCACCTCTGGACCCCGTTACATTATACAACACCCTGCATCACTTTACATTACACAGCCCCCCACAGCTCTAGACACCTATATGTTACACCCCCCTAACAGTTCTGGACCCCCTGCATGTCACGCAGACCTACCTACAGTCTCCCCCTACAGTGCAGACCCATCCCCCTATAGTACAAACCTCCCTTACAATACAGAACCCCCTCTACAATACAGATTCACCTCTACAGAGAAGACCCCCTCCTATTAAACAGAACCCCCCTCTCCTATAATACAGAACCCCCCTACAATACAGATCCACCCCTACAGTGCAGACCCCCCCACAATACAGAACACCCCCCCACAATACACACCCCCCCACAATACACACCCCCCCCCACAATACACACCCCCCCACAATACAGACCCCCCCACAATACAGACCCCCCCCACAATACAAAACCCCCCACAATACAAAACCCCCCACAATACAAACCCTCCTACAATGCAGAACCCCCTCCCACCTACAATATAGATCCACCCCTACAGTGCAGACCCCTCCAATACAGAACCACCTCCCCCACAATACAGAACCCCCCTACAATACAGAACCCCCTACAATACAAAACTCCCCTACTAATACAGAACCACCCCACAATGCAGAACCCCCCTTCTATAATACAGATCCACCCCTACAGTGCAGACCCCTACAATACAGAAACCCCCCTCCACACAATATAGAACCCCCCTCCCCCTACAGTACAGAAACCCCCCCCCCCCACAATACAGATCCCCCCTACAATACAGAACCCCCCCACAATGCAGAACCCCCTCCCCCCTACAATATAGATCCACCCCTACAGTGCAGACCCCTCCAATACAGAACCCCCTCCCCCTACAATACAGAACCCCCTACAATACAAACCCCCCCTACAATACAGAACCACCCCACAATGCAGAACCCCCCTTCTATAATACAGATCCACCCCTACAGTGCAGACCCCTACAATACAGAAACCCCCCCTCCACACAATATAGAACCCCCCTCCCCCTACAGTACAGAACCCCCCCCCCACAATACAGATCCCCCCTACAATACAGAACCCCCCCACAATACAGAACCCCCCCACAATGCAGAACCCCCTCCCCCTACTATATAGATCCACCCCTACAGTGCAGACCCCTCCAATACAGAACCCCCTCCCCCTACAATACAGATACCCCCCACAATGTAGAACCCCCCTTCTATAATACAGATCCACCCCTACAGTGCAGACCCCCTACAATACAGAACCCCCCCCCTCCACACAATATAGAACCCCCTCCCCCCTACAATACAGAACCCCCCACAATACAGACCCCCCCAATACAGAACCCCCCACAATACAGAAACCCCCCCCCCACAATGCAGAACCCCCTCCCCCCTACAATACAGATCCACCCGAACAGTGCAGACCCCCTACAACACAGAACCCCCTCCCCCCACAATACAGAACCCCCTCCCCCCACAATACAGAACCCCCCCACAATACAGACCCCCTTCAATACAGAGCCTCCACAATACAGAACCCCCCCCACAATGAAGAACCCCCCTCCTATAATACTGATCCACCCCTACATTGCAGCCCCCCGTACAATACAGAACCCCCCCTCCACGCAATACAGAACCCCCTCCCCTCTACATTACAGAACCCCCCCACAATACAGAACCCCCTCCCCCTACAATACACAACACCCCCCCACATTGCAGAACCCCCTACAATACAGAACCCCCCAATACAGACCCCCCCACAATACAGAACCCCCTCCCCCTACAATACCGAATCCCCCCTCCCCTCTACAACACAGACACCCCTCCCCCTTTCAGACCTGTAAACCAGGCAAGCTGGTCATCTGAGCCACGTGCTGCACACACACAGCACAGGACAGAAAAGGGGGAGGCGGTGCACTGTGCTGGGCTGCCTGTGACTGAGACAGACAGCCGAGACTCCTCAGACCCGCGGCGCTGCACACTGTGGGGGATTATTGCTGCCGGGTTCCGGGTGTGCTGACGGCTGGCTCAGGTGTGACTTGCACCCTCCCTGCCTGCTGTGTCTCTGCCGCCACCTCCCTGTCACCAGGCATGCCACCCGGCGCCCGCTAACGGCGCTAAGTTATATTCAGTCGCGGGGGGGGGGGCGCCGAATCTGTGACCATCGGAATCTGTGCAGGTCGCCAGGCGCCCATGTTGCTATGGCGCCCTGTGCGACCGCACACCCCGCACACCCCAAAGGCCGGCCCTGGCTGCGCCTCACTATAGCAGGGGTAACTTTACGCCGGACTAATGCTTACGCAAATGACGTAAAATACGACGCCCGGCCCCAAGTACGTTTGTGAATCGGCGTATCTCCCTAATTTACATATTCGACGCGTAAATCGACAGAAGCGCCACCTAGCGGCCAGCGTAAATATGCAACTAAGATACGACGTTGTAACAGACTTACGCCGCTCATTTCTTAGCAGAATTCAGGCGTATCTTGTTTTCTGAATGCAGAAAAAAGATACGCCGGCGATTCTTAGAAGTTACGCGGCGTATCTCGAGATACGCCAACGTAATCTGTATCTGAATCTAGCCCAATTAGTCTCTGTGGTAGTAAAATTCTGCAGAACATTGCCCCTGGTGGCCAGTGCGCTGGTACTACAATAGGCAGTCCACTGTTCACTTTAGAACACATAGCAGTAGAAGGGAGATGTAAAAAATGGCATCTTCTCCTCGTTTCCTTTTTCTGATGCTGTAAAGAAGCCGGCAAGATCCTATCCTAACTAACTGTTCAAACCCCCCAAAGTTCTGCACAAAGAACAAAATGTGGATCTGGACAGGGGCACCAACTCTTGTCCGTGACTTCTTTAAAAGCAGCAGCAGGGATGAAAATAAAGGCATGAGGCCTACTTATAGAACCGTGGATCCGGTAGGACAATGGTGTCCCCGTGGGAGTTGGTGGTGGTAATAGAAAACACTTGATCCAACCTCCCGGGACTTTTAAGAACCACTCGGTCGCTTAAGATATACCGACCAGGGCTGCATTCCTTTAGACAGCTCTCCAATCGATTGCCTACACAGAGAAAGGCGATCCTTGGTTGGGACATTCAAGTATTCCCAAACAGCGTTCCGGTACCAGTCCTCCTTTATCCTTTCAAGCTCAGACAAGAGGGCTGGAGGTACATACGGTTGTTCCCACCCGTAATCGGTAGCCACTCTTCGCATGAAGATACGCTGCAAACGGGCCAGCCTAGGCAGCATACGAGGGTCTCCAAACCCTGGTTTCACAATGGCATCAGGCGCCCATTTAAGTATAGGAAATGCGGCAGGTACTGTGGTAGGCTCTGGAACAGGGAGACTAGGTGCTGCACGTGCGCCCAGACTTTTACTACCTATGGTTAACTCTCTCCTCACTGCACAGTTCAAGACCACGACAATTCCTTGCTCTCAGTAGTAGAATAAAGACATTTCACAGTTCCGTTTTCAGAGGCAACAGCCAAATCCCGGACGAGCCCCCACATGTAGCACACCCCTTGCAGAAGCTGCTGGTTAGATTGGGTCGGCCTGTTACCTCTATAGAAAAAAGTGTGCGTCACTAGGCCCAGAGGCACATCTTAGCGCCATGGATGGTGGTATGTTTGTAAAAGTAAGTAGAGCATAAACAGTTAATAAATAATTGATAAATAAGGATAATAATTAATTCACTTAAAGTCCTAAAAAGGAAAATAAGTGAAAAAAGCAGCTATCTCAAACACTATCAGCCAAAAGCTGACAGGGTAAACATATAGGGCCAGATTCAGGTAGAGTTGATCCGCCAGCCTAACTGTCACTTTAAGCCGGCGTTTTTGTTTTCTGTAACCAGAAAACAAGAAACGCCGGGTTGGAGTTCCGATGCGAGCAGCGTAAATGAATTTCGCCATCGCATCGTTTCTTCAACTTAAAAATGGCGCCGGGGGGCGTTCCCGCCGATTTACGCTCAAAAAATATGTTAATGAGCGGGAATCGGCAATTCACGATCTTTTTCGGGTGCGACGCAGTGACTTTACGACGTTTTCGGAAGCGATACGCGGCGTATAGATAAAGCAGCCCCCTAGTGGAGTATCCTATGTTAAGTATAGGCGTCGTCATCGCGTCGGAAAAAAAACAAATCGCGTCGCTTGCGTAAAACATTCATGAATGGGGATGTGACGTCATTGACGTTCACTGACAGAATTTGGAGCATGCGCACTGGGATGCATTGACACTCGACGCATGCGCAGTACGTTCGCCGCGGGATCGCGCTTACTTTAAATACTACACGCCCCGTACCCGCCCAATTTAAATTCCGCCGGCTCATTTGCGATGCGCTGCCGCAACTTTAGGAGCAAGTGCTTCATGAATAACAGCACTTGCTCCTAAAATTTCGGCAGAGTAACGTAAATGAGAAGCGTTACTCCAGAGCAAAGATGCTCCCATCTACCTGAATCTGGCCCATAGTATAATATCAAAATTAGAACACAGAGTCCAGATGATAGACAGCGCTAATAGGGCTGGTTAAAATGTCCAACAACATATAATGAGCTCAGATGATGTAGAGAAGAAATAAACAGTGATGGGGGATTCTCAGGATCCTACACCTTGTCCCAGATATTTCACCACAAGTGAGGCACACTCCCCTTCGGGGGTTTAAACTCATCAGAAAGGCAGTAGTATCAAGCCTTAAGAGAATCACTTTTCACCTCAAACATCCGTCAGCCCAGCAGGAGATCAGTAGGGGTTGAAGCGCCACATAAAACAAATAAAATCCGAAATAGTGTAATTCCGCTTTAATGTTTAAAAAAGAAACAGCCCTTTACCATACACAGAACCCCCGCTCACAATGCACGTGCCATTAATCAGCAGAGATGAGCCATAAGAACGACAGTTTTCAGATGGAATCAGAAATCCCAGAAGCAGGCATGTAGTGTGTGAGACCAAATGTGCTTCCTGGTCAGAAACCACCAGTGGAGCGCAGAAAACGTCACTTCCGGAAACGCCGCGTTAGCCCCGCCCTGACCGGTTTCGTCTTCCAATCGACTTCAACTGAGGGCGAGTGTACCTCACTTGTGGTGAAATATCTGGGACAAGGTGTAGAATCCTGAGAATTTTCTGAGAAGCACCCATCACTGTTTATTTCTTCTCTACATCATCTGAGCTCATTATATACTGTTACCTCTATAGCTTCGATGTCTAGGGTAGTAGAAGAGAGCAGCAATGATGGAATGTCCAAACGAGAAATGTCTTTTCTTGTGCTTTGTTTTACCAACACGGAAAAAAAAAAAACTTGAAGAAAATAAGAAAAGATAGGTGAGGAGAAGAGTAGCAGATTCAGGCCTACGAGTAACAGAAGCAGTCCTGCTTCAAACGACACTTTGGTTTCGTCGCCACTCCAGCCGTAGTGGGTGTAGTGTACCTGGACAGGCCTCTCACACCGACCCGGCAGCCAGAGTATCACTCGGAAACCTTGTGGGGAACAGGCCTCTGCCACAGACCCTTCCCTAGAACGTAGGTCATGAAATAAATCTTCCATAGTGAATTAGTCCCTGAATCTGACCTTAGGTAGTTCTTAGGTGGTCACCGACTGACAGGTTGCTGACATCCAACCTCTCAGTGTCCGGTCACCTCGATCCCCGATGGTTTCGCTCCAGTGCTGTTGGATCACCAGCCTCTCATTGGTGCTCCTCAACTGGACTCCCCACCAAACAGCATAAACTCGCTTGGGATCTTCAAGATGGGACCCCAGTCAATCACTGGGGCCCCGCCATAACTTCAATTGCCCCGGGCCGATAGGGACCCGGAACCAGGAACTCCGCGTGGCGCCCAGGTAGGCCATAATGCTCGGGCCGCGGCGATATACGGTCATCTTCAAGATGGGACCCCAGTCAATCACTGGGGCCCCTTGGGCCGCGGCGATGTAGGTCACCCTAAAGGTGGGTACCGCACCAGGAACCAGAAGAACCCCTCAAGATGGCATCTGCTTCATAATTACCCTCTCCCAGCATGCCCAGCGAGGCCTAGGCCTCCCGATTGGTCGCTTGAAGAGAGCACCTGAACCTTAACTCCACTGCTGCTGTCTGTCGACTCGGGGTGGAACTACACTCCAGGTACGACAGAACGAACCCACAGCACAGCCAGGCTGAAACAGAGAGCCCTACCATAATCAAAATTGGGATCAGTGTCACTTAGGCCTTGTACACACAAGGGAATTTTTTCCGCTGAACATGGTCCGACGGACCATTTCAGCCGAAAAATCTGCTCGTCTGTAGGGGCAAACGGACCGTTTTGGCCGGATTCCTCCGGCGGAAAAGTTTCAAAGCATGCTTTGAAATTTTTCCGCCGGAGAGCTGTCCGTCAGATATGTCCGCTGGTTAGTACGACAAACCAGCGGACATATCTGCCCGCACATGCGTCGTATCCTGTGAATGGATCCGACGCATGTCCGCGGAAGTGTTTACTTCCTGGTGCGGTGACGTGGTGGTGACGTGGCGGTGATGTGGCGGCGTCAATGTCACCGCCGCGTCACCGCGCTGTCCGCCGGCGGGGAATTCGATCCGATGGTGTGTACAGCCATCGGATCAAACAGCCCGGCGTAAATATGCGCTGTAAACGGTCCGGGGACCGTTTACAGCGGATATATTCCCTCGTGTGTACAAGGCCTGACACTCTGATCAATCCCACTAAATTTCAATAGCACCCGTACTTGGAAGTACATGGGCGCTACAGTTATATAGGCATGAACTGTTGGGGTGCCTTGAGGGTAGGGCGACCACATTTCCAAACTACCATTCAGGGACACCCTCCCCCTTCACAAAAAGCAGCTTGTGCTGTAACGAATCACAGCACAGTGATTGGACACAAGAGGCGGGATTTATGATTTCTCCAATCACAAGCAGGGGGCGGGGATTGTGCTCCTCCAGGCATTCCCGGCCAGGACAAGTACTGTCAGTGAGTAAAGCGGTGATGTGACGGCCTTTTTTTGTGGGAATCAGATTGGCCCGGGGGGGGGGGGGGGGGGGTGGCTGTGTCAGTTTCATTCCGGGACACTGTATTGTCCTGGAATGAATGTGCCGGGACAGACCTGAAAAATGCGGGACTATTCCGGGGAATCCGGCACACGCGGTCACCCTACTTGAGGCCTGGAGTTGAGAAACACTGGTCCAGAGCACCTGCTGTTCCTAAATAGTTATCCAGGGGACACACGGGGGGTGCGTTCCCTGGTTAACACTGACATGCATCTCAGCCAATCAGGTTCACCGGTTCTGGTTACCGGTAACCTTATTGGCTGAATCGTCATGGAGGGCGGGAGAAGACATTGAGGGACGGTGGAAGCAGACCCCAGAAAGGTAAATTCCGGGTGGGGGGAATTTATCAGGGCACAGTGGTGCTAATTTATGGGCACCGTGGTCACAATTGATGGGCACGGTGGTGACAATTGATGAGCACGGTGGTGACAATTGATGGGCATGGTGGTGACAATTGATAGCACAGTGGCTGTGTTTGGCATGGCACAGTGGTGACAAATGATGGGCACAGTGGTGACAATTGGTGGGCACAGTGGCGACAATTAATGGCACAGTGGCTGCGTTTGATATCATGGTATGGCACAGTGGTGACAATTGATGGGCACAGTGGTGATAAATGATGGCACGGTGGCTGCATTTGATGGCATGGCACAGTGGCGAAAATTGATGGAACAGTGGCTGCCTTTGATGGGCACAGTGAGGCTGCAATTGTTTTTTTGGTTTGCGCCCCCCCCAAAAATGTTGAGCACCAGCCCTCCACTGATAGGAAGCGAGGAGGGGGCTGGTAAATATATCATGTTGAGCTTTGGCGTGCGCACTCTAATGCCATAGGCTCCCCACACCTATGATAAGGCTGCAGTTTATTATGTGACCACTAGATGTCAGATTTTACTCATAATTCAAGATTTCACAAACTAACAGTTTTCAGTGCAAATTATAGTATTTAAGCAGCAAACAAGTACAAAATGCAATTAGCAAAGTTGTTCTCACATTGGAAAAAGTAAGGGCGGTTACTATATGTTTGGTGGTACGACAGTAAACAGGCCAAATAGAGAGTGAGTCTCCCTAACTGGGGCACAGATAAGACTGACGGGCATTTCAGCCAATCAGGTTCACTGGTTCTGGTTACCGGTAACCTGATTGGCTGAAAAATCATTGAGGGCAGGAGAAGACATCGAGGGACGGTGGAAGCAGGATGGCTGACCCCAGAAAGGAAATGTCCGGGCGGGGGGCATTATACCGGCACAGTGGCAGCCTTTAACAAGGCACAGTGGCACTAATTGATGGGCACAGTGGTGCTAATTTATGGGCACAGTGGTGACAATTGATGGGCACAGTGGTGACAGTTGATGGGCACAGTGGTGAAAATTGATGGGCACAGTGGCAACAATTGATGGCACAGTAGCTGCGTTTGATGGCATGGCACAGTGGTGACAATTAATGGGCACAGTGGCGATAAATTATGGCACGGTGGCTGGATTTGATGGCACAGTGGCGACAATTGATGGAACAGTGGTGACAATTGATGGCACAGTGGCAACAATTGATGAGCACAGTGGCAACAATTGATGGCACAGTAGCTGCGTTTGATGGCATGGCATGGCACAGTGGTGACAATTAATGGGCACAGTGGCGATAAATTATGGCACGGTGGCTGGATTTGATGGCATGGCACAGTGGCGACAATTGATGGCACAGTGGTGACAATTGATGGCACAGTGGCAACAATTGATGGCACAGTAGCTGCGTTTGATGGCATGGCATGGCACAGTGGTGACAATTAATGGGCACAGTGGCGATAAATGATGGCACGGTGGCTGGATTTGATGGCATGGCACAGTGGCGACAATTGATGGAACAGTGGGGACAATTGATGGCACAGTGGCGACAATTGATGGAACAGTGGTGACAATTGATGGCACAGTGGCAACAATTGATGGGCACAGTGGCAACAATTGATGGCACAGTAGCTGCGTTTGATGGCATGGCATGGCACAGTGGTGACAATTAATGGGCACAGTGGCGATAAATGATGGCACGGTGGCTGGATTTGATGGCATGGCACAGTGGCGACAATTGATGGCACAGTGGGGACAATTGATGGCACAGTGGCAACAATTGATGGCACAGTATGGTTTGATGGCTGCATGGCACAGTGGTGACAATTAATGATGGGATAAATGATGGCACGGTGGCTGGATTTGTGAGGCACAGTGCACAATTTGGAACAGTGGGGACAATTTGGCACAATTTTGTGGGCACAGTGAGGCTGCATTTCTTTTTTTTGTTTTCCCCCCCCCCCCCCAAAAAAAATGTTGAGCACCATCCGCCACTGATAGGAAGCGAGGAGGGGGCTGGTAAATATATCATGTTGAGCTTTGGCGTGCGCACTCTAATGCCATAGGCTCCCCACACCTATGATAAGGCTGCAGTTTATTATGTGACCACTAGATGTCAGATTTTACTTAAAATTCAAGAATTTACAAAATTACAGTTTTCAGTGCAAATGTTAGTATTTAGGCTACAAATAAGTACAAAATGCAATTAGAAAAAGTGTTAAAGTAGAATTAAAAGGTAAAAAAAAAAATATTTCACATATTGGAAAAAGTAAGGGCGGGTTACTATACGTTCGGTGATTTGATGGTAAACAGGCCAAATAGAGAGTGAATCTCCCTAGCCGGGGCACAGACAGCAATACAGACCTGACGAGTCAATTATATCACCTGGAAAAGAGACAGTAATTCATTTTTACAAATAGTGAGAATGTACCTTGCAGCAGTGATGAGTGGAACAGGTGCCCCCAAATGAAGGTTTCCCCTCACCACCTCTGCTGATTGCAGTAAATCCTCAGATTGCGAGTAAAATTCGTTCCAGAAACATGCTTGTAATCCAAAGCACTTGTATATCAAAGCAAATTTCCCCATAAGAAATAATGGAAACTCAGATGATTCGTTCCACAACCATTTATTCATAAGTCCTTCAGTTTATAGTCCATATAAAAAGATTACAGCGATGTGATTGGTTGTGTGACCATAAAATGTCCCTCCACCAATGGAAGCCTCCACAAGGGGATTAGAAGCAAAATCCAGGAGGAGCTCCAGAGTATAAAAGAGAAGAGAGGCGCCTCTAAGTGTAGCGATATGTTGCTAAATGTTGTGCCTTCATTAACCACTTGCTGAGCCGCTGCACGCTGATATACGTCGGCAGAATGGCAGCAGTAGGCAAATGGGCGTACCTGTACGTTCCCTTTAACCACTTAAGCCCCAGACCATTATGCAGGTTAAGGACCAGGCCGCTTTTTGCGATTCGGCACTGCGTCACTTTAACTGACAATTGCGCGGTCGTGCGACGTGACTCCCAAACAAAATTGGCGTCCTTTTTTCCCCACAAATAGAGCTTTTTTTTGGTGGTATTTGATCACCTCTGTGGTTTTTATTTTTTGCGCTATAAACAAAAATAAAGCGACAATTTTGAAAAAAATTCAATATTTTTTACATTTTGCTATAATAAATATCCCCCAAAAAGATATAAAAAAACATTTTTTTCCCTCAGTTTAGTCCGATACGTAATCTTCTACTTATTTTTGGTAAAAAAAAAATCGCAATAAGCGTTTATTTACGCCAAATTTATAGCGTTTACAAAATAGGGGATAGTTTTATTGCATTTTTATTAATAATTTGTTTTTACTACTAATGGCGGCGATCAGCGATTTTTTTCATTACTGCGAAATTATGGCGGACACATCGGACACTTTTGACACATTTTTGGGACCACAGCGATCAGTGCTATAACAATGCACTGATTATTGTGAAAATGACAATGGCAGTGAAGGGGTTAACCACTAGGGGGCGCTAAAGGGGTTAAGTGTGACCTCATATGTGTTTCTAACTGTAGGGGGCGGGGATGGACATGTGACATGATTGATCGTCTTTCCCTATATCAGGAAACAGACGATCAGTGACACTGCCACAGTGAAGAACGGGGAAGGTCTGTTTACACTCCTGTGACCCGATCGCGGGACACCAGCAGTGATCGGGTCCTTGGATCCGTGGGCTCCTAAAGGGGTCATATATATACGTCCCTGTGCCCAACTGTGCCATTCTGCCGACGTATATTTGTGGGGAAAAAAGGACGCCAATTTTGTTTGGGAGCCGCGTCGCACGACCGCGCAATTTTCAGTTAAAGCGACGCAGTGCCAAATCGCAGAAAAGTGCTCTGGTCAGGAAGTTGTGCATTTTTCCGGGGCTGAAGTGGTTAACATGTTGTGCCAATATGCGAGGCATACTAGCACATTATGCCTCTTGCAGGTAAAATAATAAAATAAATAAAAAAATTCCAGGGGTTCACAAATGCTTTAAGTTCGGGGTCCACCCAGATTCCTGACTCAGCCGCTCCCACTCATGGGCATCCGTAGAATGTTTTTCTGGGGGTGGGGGCATTCTTTTAAGGTCACCCATTTTCAGCTTTCTGTCGCCAATTGCTCATTTTTGACAAATAGAGCTCTTTTGGTGGTATTTGAGGGCGCAGAGCGAAGCTGCTGGGCACTGACACTGATGGGCACCGATGAGGTGGCACTTTGAGGTAGTTCTGATGGGCAATTAGGTAGCACTGATGGGCAATAGAGGGGCACTTTCATTGATGGGCACTCATGGGCGTGATGGGCACTCATAGTACTCATAGGCGTGGGCACTCATTTTTTGATAGTAGGTGGGCACTGATTGGGCACTTAGGTGGCACAGGTGGGCACTGATAGGTGGGCACTGGGCATGGATTGCACTGTCACTGTGGGGTGGCACTGATGATCACTGTGGGCACTGATTGTGGGTGGTGGTCTAGTGTGGCGATCTGCGCTGAGATGTCAGGAGAGCACTCGCGTCTGTCAGACGCGAGTGCACATCGTGATCAGCCGTGATTGGACACGGCTGATCACCGTCTCGTTACCGGCGGAGGTGCAGGGTGTCAGACTGACACCCCGCATTCTGTGGGCGCGATGAAATCGTGCAATGATTTCATAGGCCGTAAATCGGCTATTGTGGTTAAGGTCACCCATGCTCGCCCCTTTTTGATCATTAAGGGGAGGGGCTTCTGCAACTTGCAAGGCATTCCGGGCGTGTGCTATGTACAGGGTGCACCCCTTGATGACCCGTCGTCAGCTCCAGCCAGGCGCACATTCCGCGATAAGCATTTCCACCGCTTGATCGTTCTTAGGCAGCGGGGGGGGGAGGACGTCTTCCGGTGCTTCTCCAGGCTCTTCCGTGCCATCGCGGGGGGCGGCGAGAGTCGGAGGCCCATGACGGACGGTCATGCTGGTACTGCCGCAATGCGGCTGTCGGCAAGCATAGAGATGAGTGGTGACCAGATGGTCAGCAACAATTCTAGCACTAGACCTCCTCTGTAACTCTAAACTGGTAACCTGTAAAAAAAAATTCAAGCGTCGCCTATGGAGATTTTTAAGTACTGAAGTTTGGCGCCATTCCATGAGTGTGCGCAGTTTTAAAGCGTGACGTGTTAGGTGTCTATTTACTCGGCGTAACATTCATCTTTCACATTATACAAAAAAATTGGGCTAACTTTACTGTTTTGTTATTTTTTAATTCACGAAACCGCTTTTTTCACAAAAAAAAAAAAAGCGTAGGAAAATGATTGCGCAAATACCGTGCAAGAAAAAAAGTTGCAATAACAGCCATTTTATTCCCTAGGGTGTCTGCTAAAAAAATATATATAATGTTTGGGGGTTCTGATTAATTTTCTAGCAATTTTTTTTAGATTTTTACATGAAGGAGAGAAGTGCCAGAATAGGCGCGGTGGTCAAGTGGTTAATATGCACATTGCACTTTGTTCATGGTTTATGATATCAATGTATATTAACATGTAGGGATGAGCCGAACACCCCCCCGTTCGGTTCGCACCAGAACCTTCGAACGGACCGAAGGTTCGCGCAAACATTTAGAACCCCATTGAAGTCTATGGGACTCGAACGTTCGAATTCAAAAGCACTAATTTTAAAGCCTAATATGCAAGTTATTGTCGTAAAACCTCTTTGAGAACCCGGGTCTTGCCACAGGGAACATGTATCAATGGTAAAAAAAAGTTTTAAAAACGGTTGGTTGTTTCAGAACCGTTTTTAAAACTTCTTTTTCATTGATACATGTTTCCTGGAGCAAGACCCGGGTTCTCAAAGACGTTTTCACAGGCAAACTATAGACACCCAGCAGGTACAATATTTATAGGAATTTTTCATATTTTTTTTATTTTTTTTATTTAAGCATCATTAACCACTTCAGCCCCGGACCATATTGCTGTCCAAAGACCAGAGCACTTTTTGAGATTCGGCACTGCGTCGCTTTAACTGACAATTGCGCGGTCGTGCGACGTGGCTCCCAAACAAAATTGGCGTCCTTTTTTTCCCACAAATAGAGCTTTCTTTTGGTGGTATTTGATCATCTCTGCGGTTTTTATTTTTTGCGCTATAAACAAAAACAGAGCGACTATTTTGAAAAAAATGCAATATTTTTTACTTTTTTCTATAATAAATATCCCCAAAAATATATATATAAAAAAAATTTTTTTCCTCAGTTTAGGCCGATACGTATTCTTCTACATATTTTTCGTAAAAAAAATCGCAATTAGCGTTTATTGATTGGTTTGCGCAAAAGTTATAGCGTTTACAAAATAGGGGGTAGTTTTATGGCATTTTTATTATTATTTTTTTTTTACTAGTAATGGCGGCGATCAGCGTTTTTTTTCGGTACTGCGATATTATGGCGGACACTTCGGACACTTTTGACACATTTTTGGGACCATTGGCATTTTTATAGCGATCAATGCTATAAAAATGCATTGGATTACTATAAAAATGCCATTGGCAGTGAAGGGGTTAACACTAGGGGGCGGGGAAGGGTTAAGTGTGTTCCTATTTGTGTTCTAACTGTATGGGGGGGTGGACTTACTAGGGGGAATCACTGATCTTCTGTCCATACATTGTATGAACAGAAAATCAGCGTTTCCCCCGCTGACAGGAACGAGCGCTGTGTGTTTTCACACACAGCTCCCGTTCCCCACTCTGTAACGAGCGATCGCGTGTGCCCGGCGGCGATCGCGCCCGCCGGGCACACGCACGGGACTCGGGGGCAAGCGGGGGGCGCGCGCGCGGGCCGCCGGCGGCGCGCACGCGCCCCCTAGTGGCCGCGAAAGGCGCGACGTAGAGCTACGGGCTCTCGCGCACCCGTGCCGACCTGCCGCCGTATAACTGCGGCGGCTGGTCGGCAAGTGGTTAAAATCACTGCTCCAGGAGAATAATGAAAAATTTCTTTAACCACTTCAATACAGTGCACTTAAACCCCCTTCTTACCCAGACCAATTTTCAGCTTTCGGTGCTCTCACACTTTGAATGACAATTACTCAGTCATGCAACACTGTACCCAAATAAAAATTGCGTCCTTTTTTTCACACAAATAGAGCTTTCTTTTGGTGGTATTTAATCACTCGTGGGTTTTTTATTTTTTGCGCTATAAATAAAAAAATATGGTAGATTTTGTGAAAAAATTGCATTTTTCTTTGTTTCTGTTATACAATTTAGCAAATGAGTACTTTTTATTCAGAAACGGGTGACAGGGCAGGTCACTGGTGGGTGACGGGTGACAGGGCACGGTCACTGGTGGGTGACGGTTGCACCGCTGATGGCAGTCTATTTACAGTATGTGTCAGGTGCACTTTATGGGTGACTGTTGGGTGACTGGTGACAATTGGGGGGGCAAAAGAACAGATGTGGTGTTTGTGCAGACACTACAGTAACACAGATCTGTAACTCACTGCTTCTAGCTCTTCTCTCCTCACACTGGAAACGATGTGTGAGGGGAGAAGAGCTGGTAACAGTTAGTTACAGCTCTTTGTTTACACTAGTGATCAGAGCTGATCACGTGGTACACAGCCCTGACCAATGACTGTGTACCATTGTCGGTGACGAGCAGTGTTCCCGGCAACATGCTGCCACCGAAGGGCATGCGCGGCGCGATCGCGAACACGCGGCGTGCACTTTGGGGGTGTTGCTATGCGTGATCAGCCGTGACTTCATCACGGCCGATCACGTGGTAAACAGCGCATCCGCGCTGCTGTTCACCTCTGTCGGTAACGAGCGGTGTCTCCGTGACACGCCGCTACCGACAGTATAGGGATGCGTGCACGCGATCGTGCGCATTCCCTATTCAAATGACTGCACCTCATATGACGTGCAGTCAGAAGATTGGAGTCCTCCGCCCGCCGTCATTTGACGGTGGGCGGTGGACAAGTGGTTAAATATTGTACCTGCTGGGTGTCTATAGTATGCCTGTGAAAACGTCTTTAAATAGCACAATCACCTGCCTGCCAGTAAATTAGGAAGAACTGATCTAGCTAAGCTATACAGTGTTTAAATATATGTACAACACCTGGGATGTATATATATATCCTCTACACACTGTAACATTAACTGACTAGCCTGCCTGCTCTATCTACCTGCAAAAAATGACACTCTCTCTGTTCTCTCTAACCACCGCCGCAACACACTACACAAGGCCAACCTGCAGGCGGCCTTTTATAGTGTGGGGCGTGTACTAAACCCCCTGAGCCATAATTGGCCAAAGCCACCCTGGCTTTGGCCGATTATGGCTCTCTGTACTGACAGCGCTGTGATTGGCCAAGCATGTGGGTCATAGTGCATGCTTGACCAATCATGAGCCAGCAATGCCGCAGTGAATTATGGGCCATGACGCGTCACTCGAATTTGGCGCAAGCGACCCGTTTTGTTCGTATTTCGACGAACGATCGGACATATGATGTTTGAGTGTTACGACTCAAATACGAAGTTCATCCCTATTAACATGTCATGGGTAATACTATAGCACTTTTTATCACACTGATGCGAACACGGTTTGAATTATTTTAAAATATATTTTTTTCTTCTGTAGATACAAGCTGCAGGCTTGAGCGGCTGCGTTGATAACCCGCCCTGCCTCTGTTGTATATGCAGGGCTGGGAGAGCAGGAAGGGTTTTGTGTGTGTGTGTGTGCTGGCTCCCGATGCTAGAGGCCGGCGCTGGAGGCGGAAGAAGCTCCGGATGATGAAAAGCCCTGCCAGCTGCTGCCCACAATGCAATCTTCCTTCCTGTGCCGGGTGCTGGTACACGGAGAGCGTCCCAGCGCTCGGCACCCACTGACAGTCTGCACGCTGCTCTCGGGTGATTAGGTGCGACAACCAGTGCGTATGCCTATGGCGGACACCTTGCCGATCCTAGATTCCAGGGGGGGGGGGGGCACTTGCCCCTACCTGCGACGCCCATGCTCCCACCCCATCCACAGCCAGGTGCTTCAGTGAGTGCTGGAGGGGCAGAGCACAGAGCCAGTGACAGTCATCAGCTGTCTACTCACTGAAGACCGAAAAATGAGCGATCGGGGGTCTTTGATCGATTGGTTCTCAGTCTTAGAACGGGCGGGGGACAGATGCAGTATCCACCTAGGTACAGTAAGTATGTGTGCTTTTTTTTTTTTTTTTTTTTTTTTAAATCCCGAACTTCTCTTTTAACCCCTTCCTTACAGGGCCATTATAAAATGACGCCGGCAGGAAGTCTCCGTCGATCCGGGTGGGCGTCATATGAAGTCCTTTCTTCCCTGGCAATCTAGGGTGACCACATTTCCAAACTTACCATTCAGGGACACCCCCCCTTCTCAAAAATCAGCTTGTGGTGTAACGAATCACAGCACAGTGATTGGACACAAGAAGGCGGGATTTAGGATTTCTCCAATCACAAGCAGGGGGCGGGGATTGTGCTCCCCCAGGCATTCCCGGCCAGGACAAGTACTGTCAGTGAGTAAAGCGGTGATGTGGCGGCCTTTTTTTGGAGCATCAGATTGGCCCGGGGGGTGGCTGTGTCAGTTTCATTCCGGGACACTGTATTGCCCTGGAATGAAGGTGCCCGGGACAGACCTGCAAAATGCGGGACTGTCCCCGGCAATCCGGGGACACGGGGTCACCCTACGCATCGCTCGTGACCTGGTGCGCGTGAGCCCGGCGGACACATTGTCCGCCGGGCAGCCTGCGATTGCCGGTGATTGCGGCAGAAGTGTGGATCTGTGTGTATAAACACACAGATGCACCTCCTATCAGAGATGAGGAGACCAATGTGTGTTCCCAGTACAGAGGAACACTGATCGGTCTCCTCCCCTTGTGAGTCCCCTCCCCCATACAGTTAGAATCACTCCGAGGGAACATATTAACCCCTTCAGCGCCCCCTAGTGTTAACCCCTTCCCTGCCAGTCACATTTACAGAGTAATCAGTGCATTTTTATAGCACTGATATCACTGTATAATTGACAATGGTCCCAAAAACGTGTCAAAAGTGTCTGATGTGTCCGCCGCAATGTCACAGTCACGATCCAAATCGCTGATCCATAAATCTATCTCCTATTTTGTAGACGCTGTAACTTTTGCGCAAACCAATTAATAAACGCTTATTGCGATTTTTTTTACCATAAATATGTAGAAGAATACGTATCGGCCTAAACTGAGGATTTTTTTTTTTTTTTTTTTTAAATTGTGATATTTATTAACCACTTAAGACCCGGACCAATACGCTGGCAAATGACCCAAGGGGTTTTTGCGATTCGGCACTGCGTCGCTTTAACAGACAATTGCGCGGTCGTGCGACGTGGCTCCCAAACAAAATTTGCGTCCTTTTTTTCCCACAAATAGAGCTTTCTTTTGGTGGTATTTGATCACCTCTTCGGTTTTTATTTTTTGCGCTATAAACAAAAATAGAGCGACAATTTAAAAAAAAATGCAATATTTTTTACTTTTTGCTATAATAAATATCCCCCAAAAATATATAAAAAAACATTTTTTTTCCTCAGTTTAGGCCGATACGTATTCTTCTACATATTTTTGGTAAAAAAAAAATCGCAATAAGCGTTTATCGGTTGGTTTTTCGCAAAATTTATAGCGTTTACAAAATAAGGGATAGTTTTATTGCATTTTTATTAATTATTTTTTTTTTTACTACTAATAGCGGCGATCAGCGTTTTTTTTTCGTGACTGCGACAATATGGCGGACACTTCGGACAATTTTTACACATTTTTGGGACAATTGTCATTTTCACAGCAAAAAATGCATTTAAATTGCATTGTTTACTGTGGAAATGACAGTTGCAGTTTGGGAGTTAACCACAGGTGGCGCTGTAGGGAATGTGTACCTAATGTGTGTGTTTACTACTGTGGGGGGTGTGGCTGTAGGTGTGACGTCATCGATCGCGTCCCCCTATTACAGGGATGACGCGATCGATGCTCCGGCCACAGAGAAGCACGGGGAAGCCGTGTGTACACACGGCTCTCCCCGTTCTTCCGCTCCAGGGACGGATCGCCACACTGCAGCGGCGATCGGGTCCGCGAATCCCGCGGTCCCGGTCCTGGAGCTTCGGACCGGGTCGCGGGCGCGCGCCCGCGACCCACGGCTGGGTACTATAACCAACGTATATATACGTTGATGTGCCCAGCCGTGCCATTCTGCCGACGTAAATCTGCAGAAGGCGGTCCTTAAGTGGTTAAATCTAAAAGTAAAAAAAAAATTTTTTTTTTTTAATTGCGCTCTTCGTTTGTTTATAGCGCAAAAAATAAAAACCGCAGAGGTGATCAAATACCACCAAAAGAAAGCTCTATTTGTGGGAGGGGGGAAATCATTTGGGTACAGTGTAGCATGACTGCACAATTGTCATTTAAAGTGCAACAGCACTGAAAACTAAAAATTGGTCTGGGCAGGAAGGGGGTAAAAATGCCCAGTATGGAAGTGGTTAACATACATGCAGGGGCGGACTGTCCATTCGGGCACTCAGGCTCTGCCCGAGAGCCCCATGCCACTAGGGGGCCCCACCAGGGTTGCCAGCCTCAGTAAAACCAGAGACAGTATGTAAAAATATGTGTTTTTTTTAAAAAAATCCCAAGATTATAGCTGCCCCGTCTCTCCGGTACCTTTTCAGTGTGTGTATTCTGTGTGTATGTATACTTGTGGGCCAGAGCCACAAAACTTTACGGCGGCGTATCTCCAGATACGCCGCCGTAATTTTGAATCTGCCCCGGCGTATCTTTGTTTTGTATCCACAAAACAAGATACGCCGGAATTGCGCTAAGATACGACTGACGTAAGTCTCTTACGCCGTCGTGTCTTAGTTGCATATTTACGCTGGCCGCTAGGGGCGTTTCCGTAGATTTTCCGCGTAACATATGCAAATGAGATAGATACGCCGATCCACGTACGTACGTACGGCCGGCGCATTTTTTTTTACGTCGTTTACGTAAGCGTATGTCCGGCGTAAAGTTACCCCTGCTTTTTAGGCATACGCAATGTTAAGTATGGACGTCGGGACAGCGTTAAATTTTTCTGTCGTTTGCGTAAAACTTTCGCGAATAGGGCTTTGCGTAAGTTCCGTTCACGTCGAAACCATTGACTATTTGCGACGTGATTTTGCGCTTACGCACTGCATACCTCCACGGATGGCACATGCGCCGTTCAAAAAAAAACGTCAATTACGTGGGGTCACGATGATTTACCATAAATCACGCCCACATCTTAGAAATTTGAATTGTGCGGCCTTACGCCGCCACAATTATACTACGCCGCTGTAAGTTACAGTGCAAATTTTTTGTGGCTAAGGAACCTGCCGCTCTAACTTACGGCAGCGTAGTGTATCTTATATACGCTACGCCTGCCTAAAGATAGGCAGTTCTTTGAGGATCTGGCCCTGTGTGTGCATATTGTGTGGCCCCATAATCTATTGCCTGGGGTCCCATAATCTCCTATTGCCTGGGGGCCCCATAATCTCCTATTGCCTGGGGGGCCCATAATCTCCTATTGCCTGGGGGCCCCATAATCTCCTATTGCCTGGGGGCCCCATAATCTCCTATTGCCTGGGGTCCCATAATCTCCTATTGCCTGGGGGCCCCATAATCTCCTATTGCCTGGGGGCCCCATAATCTTCTATTGCCCTGGGGCCCTATAATCTCCTATTGCCTGAGGGCCCCATAATCTCCTATTGCCCGGGGCCCCATGACTTGTCAGTCTGCCCCTGTGCATGGGCATCCACCCAATGGAAGAGATGGCAGACCACTGGTGGAACCCGTAAGGGTCAGTGATGTGGAGAGGTCCCCCAATAGACCAGACATTGGACTCCAAACCGCCAGAGGATGCAGCTGGTGTAGTCCGGTGGTGTGCGCACTGGATGTGACGTCACCAAACAGAGCGATGTGTCTGTGTATGTATACTGTATGTGTGTGTGTATACTGTGTGGCCCCATAATCTATTGCCTGGGGGGCCCATAATCTCCTATTGCCCGGGGGCCCCATAATCTCCTATTGCCCGGGTTCCCCATAAACTCCTATTGCCCGGGGGCCCCATGAGTTGTCACTGCATGCACATTCACTGGGAGCATTTCGATACAATTATTTTTTTAATAAATACGTCCGTTTGTTTCTGCCTCGTCTTGCCAGCAGGGCCGCTGATAGGGGGGGACCAATAGTCCTCCTGTAGGAGGCCTGGCCACACAGGGGGTCCCAAACACCAGAGGCAAGGAGGGGCAATTACAGGATGCCCTGTGCGGCTCTCGGCAGCACCTAAAAAACCTCCCGCCGACTTTTAGCTGTTGCAGGGAGAGACACAGTTGCTGGCTTCCTTGTCCTGTTAAAATATATATATATATATATATATATATATATATATATATATATAATATATATTTTTTAACCCTGTATTGTTTTAATCCCTTGTAAAAAAAAAAAAAATTGAAAATTGTATAAAAATTATTTGTAAAAACTGTAAAATAAAATAATTTATTTATTTTAAAAAAAAAAAAATATAGGCCCACATTCACAAACCACTTACGCCGACGTAAGTGCAGATGTGCGCCGGCGTATGTGTGCGGCAGACCCACAAACCAATATGCGCCTAAAAACAGGCTACACCCCGCCGACGTAGCTTGCACACGCCGGCGTAGGGTGGGCGCACATATGTGCTGGATGCACGGTGCTGCTCCCATTGATTAGCCCTTCAAACATGCAAATGAGAGAAATACGACGATTCACGAACTTGCGTGCGCCCGACGCATTCAACGCAAGGTGCGTGTAAGTTGTACGTTATGTAAGTTATTCCCCTCAGATGAGGCGCAACCCGGCAACAGGCATGCAAAGGTCTACACCAGGGAACACAAGCGTATTGTGCGTTGGACGTGTCTGGCTGGGCGTACGTTAACTTCACACGTACGTGGTGATCCGGCGTAGCTTAGGCAGTTGTGCCGGCCTGGTTGTGAGCAGGCGACGTCACGGCGCATGCACAGTATGTGATACGCCGGGCGTAAAACACTGCACCACGCTCGGACCATCATTTGCATGGGGTCACGCCCACTTCCACCTACGCCGGCCTGCGCATTCGAAAACCTACGCCACGCTGACGCAGCGTTGGGAGCAATAGCTTGCTGAATGCAGTGCTTGCCCCTCTGCGCTACGTTGGCGTGGCGTACGGCGTTTGCTCTACGGCGGCGTAATGTGCGCCCAACACTCTGTGAATCTGGGCCAAAATGTTTTTGTTAAAAAACGAATTCACCCAGCTTCTCTGTTATCTGTGTGTCTACTAAGAATGATTTTAGTATATTTATTGTGATTTTTTTTTTTATATATATATATATATATATATATATTTGAGGGGGGCCCTGGCAGGTAGGCTGTACGGGGCCCCCCGTAATTTCTTACAGCAGCCCTGCTTGCCAGACATAGAGAAGTGCCTGGAATTCCCCGCTCTCGGAGTCATTAGAATTTATGTTTGTTTCAATGTTTGTAGGTAATCACAGATGAACTTCCAGGCCACCAATCCTGAGCCGCCGTCAGCTGCTGGCCGAGACCTCTCTCTGGGAGATCTGTAGAAAGGTCCATTGTTGGTGATAATTGGGAGTCTTTGGTTACTAAGCTCTCCTAATGACAATGAAGGATCGGCATACTCTGACCTTCACACTTATTCTCCAGACTCCGCTACTGAATAGTGTTGCTCACGAATATTCGCATTGCGAATATTCGCTACGAATATTGCATATTCGAGTATTCGCGAATAACACGAATATCGCGGCGAATATTCGCTATTTCGAATATTCGAATGTTTTCGAATTTTTTTTTTAGAACAGATCACATCCTAGAGATCCCCATCGACGTCTAAAAGCATTGCTGGTATGATTAGAGACCCTGGGCCGAGTAGCTGCAGCGCTCATTTTATATTGCCGAAAAATCGCAATGCGATTATTCGGCAATAGCGATATCGCGCGATTATTTTATATTGTAATATATCACGAATATTCTGAGCCAATCAGAGTGCTCCATTCCGCATTTTTTCGAAATTTCGCAATTATTTTGTATTGTAATATATCACGAATATTCTGAGCCAATCAGAGTGCTCCATTCCGCATTTCTCGAATATTCGCAATTATTTTATATTGTAATATATCACGAATATTCTGAGCCAATCAGAGTGCTCCATTCCGCATTTCTCAAATATTCGCAATTATTGTGTATTGTAAAATATCACGAATATTCTGAGCCAATCAGAGTGCTCCTTCCGCATTTCTCGAATATTCGCAATTATTTTGTATTGTAATATATCACGAATATTCTGAGCCAATCAGAGTGCTCCTTCCGCATTTCTCGAATATTCGCAATTATTTTGTATTGTAAAATATCACGAATATTCTGAGCCAATCAGAGTGCTCCATTCCGCATTTCTCGAAATTTCGCATTCGCAATCGCATTCGCAATAGCGAAAATTCGCAATAATTTCATTTCCAAAAAAAAAATCACGAATATTCGTATTTAGCGAATATATCTCGAATATTCGACTATATATTCGAGATATATCGCGAAATCGAATATGGCATATTCTGCTCAACACTACTACTGAAAAGCATCTCTTAAAAAGTGACCCGTTGCTATGCCTGCAGGAAAACACGGCAACGTGAGATCCCCCACCCAACCCAACACAACAATGCGAAACATGACATGAGTTCAATGTTAACTCCTCGCTGTCTTGAGACGAAGGACTCGCTGATTTCCATGACAGTTGCGTGTGTCAAAACATATGCATGCTTCAGTTTGCCACCAACACATCTAAATATTCATACATCAATAAAGATGCTGAGGTCAGTCTGTGATTGGAGGTGGAGATCGGTGGCACTCCGGTGCAGAGTTCCCTTGAAGACAATACAAGACAACCAAGGGATTAACCTACCTAGCAGCAATATGAAAGATGGGGCATCAATGTACCTGAATGGGAGGACCTCCCCTCACCCAACGGCAGATAGTCTTCTGTTGTAAGCCTCTTGTTGTTTCATGACAATCAAGGAAATGACCTACCTGGTATCCGTATGAGAAATTGGGCATCAAAGTTACCCGAATTAGGGTAGTAACCTACCTAGCATTCTCCCAAGACAGCCTTATATAGTGTGGGGCGTGCAGGGCTGTCTTAATGAGAGGGCACACCTGGGCACTGCCCAGGGGCCCCAGCTGCATGGGGGGCCCCTGCACTTCCCTAAAGCAGCTGGTCCTTGAGCCCATGCTACCCCCATGATGGCACTGAAAGTGATAGATACACAGGGGAGGCAGTCTGCCTCCTACCTACATGTCTGTTTACCTGCACTGTCATCGTTGTAGGGGCCCCAGAGCATTTCTTTGCCCAGGGGCCGATGATGCTAGTAAGACGGCCCTGGGGGCGTGTACTAAGTCCCCTGAGGCATAATTGGCCAAAACCACCCTGGCCAGTAGCTGCATTTGATTTCACAGTGGCGGCAATTTATGGGTACGGTGTCAGCAATTGATGGGCACACTGGCAGCAATTGATGGGCACAGTAGCGGCAATTGATGAGCACACTGGCAGCAATTGTTGGGCACAGTAGCGGCAATTGATGAGCACACTGGCAGCAATTGTTGGGCACAGTAGCGGCAATTGATGAGCACACTGGCAGCAATTGTTGGGCACAGTAGCGGCAATTGATGAGCACACTGGCAGCAATTGATGGGCACAGTAGCGGCAATTGATGAGCACACTGGCAGCAATTGATGGGCACAGTAGCGGCAATTGATGAGCACACTGGCAGCAAATAATGGGCACAGTAGCGGCAATTGATGGACACACTGGCAGCCAGGGGCGGACTGACCATTGAGGAACTTGGGCACTGCCCGAGGGCCCCATGCCACTAGGGGCCCCATCAGGGTTGCCAGGCTCATTAAAACCAGGGACAGTATGTAAAAATCTGTGTTTTTTTTACATCTGTCCCTGATATGTTCCAAAACCGACATGCTTTTGATGTGAAAATCCTGAGATTTTAGCTGCCCCGCCTCTGTACTGCCACCTGGCTTGGTGGCCATCTGTAAGCCTGGGGGCCCCATAATCTTCTATTGCCCGGGGGCCCCATGAGTTGTCAGTCCGCCCCTGCTGGCAGCAATTGATTGGTACAGTAGCTGCAATTGATGATCACACTGGCAGCAATTGATGGGCACAGTAGCGGCAATTGATGATCACACTGGCAGCAATTGATGGGCACAGTAGCGGCAATTGATGGACACACTGGCAGCAATTGATGGGCACAGTAGCGGCAATTGATGGACACACTGGCAGCAATTGATGGGCACAGTAGCGGCAATTGATGGACACACTGGCAGCAATTGATGGGTACAGTAGCGGCAATTGATGGACACACTGGCAGCAATTGATGGGCACAGTAGCGGCAATTGATGGACACACTGGCAGCAATTGATGGGTACAGTAGCGGCAATTGATGGACACACTGGCAGCAATTGATGGGTACAGTAGCTGCATTTGATGGCACAGTGGCAGCAATTTATGGGTACAGTGGCTGCCATTGATGGGTACAGTGGCTGCGTTTGATAGGCACAGTGTTTAATGGGCAGAGTGGCTGCGTTTGACGGCACAGTGGCGGCAATTTGATGGCACAGTGGCTGCGCTTGATGGGCACAGTGGCTGTGTTTTATGGCACAGTGGCAGCAATTGATGGCACAATGTCTGTGTTTGATGGGCAGTGGTTGCAATTAATGTTTGTTTTTTCAGTTTGTTTGAGTCCCCTGCCGCCACTGGCATTAACCTTATGTAAAGACTTTGAAAAAAATTGAGATTCTCAACAAATCTCCAAAACTGACACAGAAAACACTCTCCCTTAAAGCCCAACTCCGGACACTTTTATTTTTGGTTTTGGATGGTGTGGTGAAGGGTTAGAGCCTACAACAGACTTTATTGCTCACCATCTCCGGTCCTTAAAGGATCTCTTGGAAGGTGACCTGTTGCTATGTGTACGGGGAAATTCCTGTAACATGAAATCTCACCACCCAACCCAACACAACAATGATAGAGTTGACATAAGTTCCTTGTTAACTCCTCACCGTCTTGAGACGAAGGACTCGCTGATCTGCAAGTGAAAGAATTGTCACAACACATGCATGCTTCAGTTTGCCACAAACACGTCTCCCATAGGAATGAATAGCTACATAAATATAGAGGGTGAGATCACTCTGTGAGTGGCGGTAGAGTTTGGTGGAGCTCAGCTGTAGGGTACCTTTAGAGAGAATACAAAACATCCAAGAGAATCACCTACCCAGCATCTATATGAGAGATAGGGCATCATAGTTACCTGAATGTGGGGGGGGGGGCTCCCTTCACCCAAAGGCACCTAGTCATCCGGGGGGGGGGGGGGGGGGCTCCCTTCACCCAAAGGCACCTAGTCATCCATTGTAAGCCTTTGGTTGTTTCATGATAACCAAAGGAATCACCTACCCAACATCCGTATGTGAACTGGGGGCTCAACATTACCCAACTGGGGGACTCTACCTCACCCAATGGCGCATAGTCTTCTATTATATGCCTTTGGTTGTTTCATGGTAACCAAAGGAATCGAGTGTGGGACGTTCTGTTACAGCATATATATGAGAACTGGGGCATCAACTTTACCCAACTAAGGGGCCCTACCTCACCCAAAGGTACATAATCTTCCATTGTAAGCCTTTGGTTGTTTCATGATAACCAAAGGAATCACCTACCTAGCATCCGTATGAGACCTGGAAGATCAACATTACCCAAATGGGCCACCCTACCTCACCCAAAGGTGCATAGTCTTCTATTATATGCTTTTGGTTGTTTCATGATAACTAAAGGAATCACCTACCCAGCATCCATATGAGAACTGGGGCATCAACTTTACCCAACTGAGGGGCCCTACCTCACCCAAACGTGCATAGTCTTCCATTGTAAGCCTTTGGTTGTTTCATGATTTTTTGTTCAATAAATTTTTATTATTATTCTGAAACATAGAAAATATACAGGAACAGAGTAAAAAGATAAAGGAAAACCATTCCAAAATGTAGGACATACAGCACATCAGGTATAGTATAAGCAAATACGAACAGGTAATGAGAAACAAAGTGGGAGGGGGGGGCAGACTGTGCAGTCCGTCCGAGATGAGGAACAAAGTCCATCTCTAGGTTGTTTCATGATAACCAAAGGAATCATCTACCCAGCATCCATATGAGAACTGGGGCATCAATGTTACCCAACTGGGCCACCCTACCTCACCCAAAGGCACATTGGGCCAGATTCAGGTAGATGGGAGCATCTTTGCTCCAGAGTAACGCTTCTCATTTACGTTACTCTGCCGAAATTTTAGGAGCAAGTGCTGTTATTCAAGAAGCACTTGCTCCTAAAGTTGCGGCAGCGTATCGCAAATGAGCCGGCGGAATTCAAATTGGGCGGGTACGGGGCGTGTAGTATTTAAACTAAGCGCGATCCCGCGGCGAACGTACTGCGCATGCGTCGAGTGTCAAAGCATCCCCGTTCGCATTCTCCAAATTCTGTGAATGAACGTCAATGACGTCACATTCCCATTCATGAACTTTTTACGCAAGCGACGCCATTTTTTTTTTCCGACGCGATGACGACGCCTATACCTAACATAGGATACTCCACTAGGGGGCTGCTTTATCTATGCGCCGCGTATCGCTTCCGGAAACGTCGTAACGTCACTGCGTCGCGCCCGAATTCGCTCGTGAATTGCCGATTTCCGCTCATTAACATATTTTTTGAGCGTAAATCGGCGGAACGCCCCCCGGCGCCATTTTTAAGTTGAAGTAACGATGCGATGGCGAAATTCATTTACGCTGCTCGCATCGGAACTTCAACCCGGCGTTTCTTGTTTTCTGGTTACAGAAAACAGAAACGCCGGCTTAAAGTGACAGTTAGGCTGGCGGATCACTGGATCCGCCAGCCTAACTGTACCTGAATCTGGCCCATAGTCTTCTTTTATATGCCTTTGGTTGTTTTGTGATAATCGAAGGAATGAACTACCCAGCATCCGTATGAGAACTGGGGCATCAACTTTACCCAACTGAGGGGCCCTACCTCACCCAAACGTGCATAGTCTTCCATTGTAAGCCTTTGGTTGTTTCATGTTTCATGTCCAATTTAGAACTTTGATTGAGGCCAGCTTCAGACCTCTGCCTTGCAGTAATGTACAATGGACATGTTAGTGTGAATGGAATGCCAACGCATACACTTGTGTTACAGCGTGCCCCAATACACATCAATGCACTACCTTCTATCGCAATGTAATACCTTACCAAAAAAAGAGTCAGGGGTAGTTTTGGGTGCATTAAGATGCGTCCACAGACTTCAAAGTTGATGAATTGTGTTTACACAACCTGCATTAATGTGCAACATGCTGTGTAAATGTACAATGTAACGTGCATTAAAGTGGAGCTCCTACCAAAAGGAGAAGTTCTGCTTGTTCACATCCTCCCCCCCAACTGCCACATTCGGAGAGGGGTGCAAGTACCTGGTTTTGACAGGTACCCGCTCCCACTTCCAGCTAAGATCGCAGCGGTGATCTCCGAGTATTTCCGGCATCTCCTCCTTCCCCCCAACTGCCTTCTGGGACACACACAGGTCCCAAAATACAGCGGGACAATTCAGAAAGTGCAGCGTGCCTCACACATGCACAGAAAGGCTTCACAGCCGGTTTCCCTTAGTGAAGATGATGTCGCTTGCACCCAAAGCCAATTGTAGCATCCTCTCGGGGTGCCGACATCGCTGGATCCCTAGACAGGTGAGTGTCCTTATATTAAAAGTCAGCAGCTACAGTATTTGTAGCTGCTGACTCTTATTTATTTTTCGCCCAGACTGGAGGACATCTTTAACCACATAAGGACCGCCGCACGACTATATATGTTGACAGAATGGCACAGCTGGGCACATGGACGTATATATATGTCCTCTTTAAGAGCCCAGCCGCAGGCCGGCAGCAGCGCGCTCGCGACCCGGTCCGATACTCGGATGTCCCGTGATCGGTCACAGGAGCTGAAGAAGAGGGAGAGGTAACTGTAAACAAACCTTCCCCCGGTCTCTGTGGCAATGTCAGTGATCGTCTGTTCCCTGATATAGGGAATGACGAGTAAGAATCACTCCTTAGGGAACACTTAACTCCTACAGCGCCCACTAGTGGTTAACCACTTCACTACATTGTCATTTTCACAGTAAACAGTGCATTTTTATAGCACTTTTCGCTGTGAAAATGACAACGGTTCCCAAAAATGTGTCAAAAGTGTCCGATGTGTCCGCCATAATGTTGTCGTCATGAAAAAAATCGCTGATCGCCGCCATTACTAGTGAAAAAAAAAAATATTAATAACAATGCCATACAAACTACCCCCTATTTTGTAAACGCTATAAATTTTGTGCAAATCCAATCGATAAACGCTTATTGCGATTTTTTTTACCAAAAATATGTAGAAGAATACGTATCGGCCTAAACTGAGGAAAATAATATATTTTATATATTTTTTGGGGATATTTATTATAGCAAAAAGTATTGCATTTTTTTCAAAATGATCGCTCTATTTTTGTTTATAGCGCAAAAAATTTAATCTGCAGAGGTGATCAAATACCACCAAAAGAAAGCTCTATTTGTGGGGAAAAAAAGGACGCCAATTTTGTTTGGGAGCCGCGTCGCACGACCGCACAATTGTCAGTTAAAGCGACACAGTGCCGAATCGCAAAAAGGGGCAAGGTCCTTTACCTGTATAATGGTCCGGGTTTAACCGGTTAACCTGCTGCAAAGACTTGAAAGCTTTCTAAAAATTTTGATTCTCAACAAACCTCCAGAACGGACACAAAAACATCGTCCTATAAAGCCCGACTCCAGACAAGTTTATTATTATTGATTTTAATTGGTGTATTGAAGGGTCAGAACCTCTAAGGCCCCGTACACACGGCAGAGAACCTCGACGGGCAGAACACATCGTTCCGCCCGTCGAGGTTCTCTGCCGGCCGTCAGAATCGGCGACCCGCCCGTCTGGAAAGGCAACCAGCCATTCATCCCGACGGGCCGTCGAGCAAATAGAGAACCTGCTCTCTATTTGCTCGACTGGGTTTCCCGACGGGCGGGGCTCGCCGAGAGCGTATACACGGCCGAGGTTCTCGGCAGAATGCGGCTCCCAGCGAGGTTCTCGCTGGTTTCTGCCGAGAACCTCGGCCGTGTGTACGGGGCTTCAGGCCCGGTACACACGATCAGTCCATCCGATGAGAACGGTCCTAAGGAACGCGGTGACGTTTACGTGTTTTAACACAACGACGTGTTGAAAAAAACGAAAGTTCAATGCTTCCAAGAATGCGTCGACTTGATTCTGAACATGCACAGCCTTTTAACCGATGCTTTTGCATACTAACGATCGGTTTTGACCCATCGGTCAGGGTCCATCGGTCAAATTTTATAGCAATTTATTTTATTTTTTGACCGAAGGACACTGACCGGTGGGGCCCGCACACGATCGGTTTGGACCGATGAAACGGTCCTTCAGTCAGTTTTCATCGGTTTTGACCGATCGTGTGTACGTGGCCTAATAGACCTTACTGTTCACCATCTCCGGTCCTAAGAAATTATTTCTTGAAAAGTGACTCTGAAATGTGAGATCTCACCGCTCAGCCCAACACAACAATGCTAAAGTTGACATGAGTTCAATGTAAACTCCTCACTGTCTTGAGGCAAAGGACTCGCTGACCTCCATATTGGAGTGGAACAGTTGTGGTTGTCAAGACATATGCATTATTCAGTTTGCCACAAACACGTCTTCCATAGCTACATACATAGAGAGGATGAGATCACTCTGAGTGGAGATGACGTTCGGTGGAGCTCAAGTGCAGAGTTTACCTAAAGAGAATACAAACCAACCAGGGAATTAACCTACCTAGCATTGTTTTGAGAGATGGGGCATCAACATTACCCAACTTGGGGGCCCTACCTCACCCAAAGGTGCAAAGTCTTCCATTTTAAACCTTTGGTTGTTTCATGACATCCATAGGAATCACCTACCCAGCATCCGTATGAGAGATGGGGCATCACCATTACCCAACTTTGGGGTCCTCATCTCACCCAAAGGCAGGGCTGGACTGGGACAAAAATTTGGCCCTGGACTTCATCCAGACCGCCCCATTTTTTAGTTTTGCAAACACGCACAAGGACAGTTTACATACTGTTGGGGTTGTTAAGGACACAGGAGGATACCGTGGGGGGGGTGTAGAACACAAGGGGACACTGTGGGGGGGGGGTTACACTGTGGGCTTGGAGGACACTGTGGGACACAGTGGGGGGTGCAGGACACAGTTGGACATAGTGGAGGGGGGGGTGGAGGACACAGGGGAACACCGTGGGGGGGGTGGAGCACACAGGGGAACCCATTAGGGGGGCTGGAGGACACTGTGGGACAACATAGGGGGTGGAGGACACAAAGGAACACAGTGGGGGGGGGGTGGAGCACACAGGGGAACACATTAGGGGGGCTGGAGGACACAGGGAAACACAGCGGGGGGTGGAAGACACAGGGGAACACAGTGGGGGGGGGGGGGGGGGTGGAGGACACAGTGGTACACAGTGGGGGGTGGAGGACACAGTGGTACACAGTGGGGGGTGGAGGACACAGGGGAACACAGTGGGGGGGTGTAGAGGACACAGGGGAACACAGTGGGGGGGGGGGGTGGGTGGAGGACACAGGGGAACACTGTGGGGGGGTTGGAGGAGAACGTGGGGGTTGGAGGAGACCATGGGGCTGGAGGAAACTGTGGGACAACAGAGGGGGTGGAGGACACAGGGGGACACTGTGAGGGGGAGGACACAGGGGGACACAGGGACACGATGAAGGGTGCAGGACACAGTGGGGGGGGGGGGGTGGAGGACAGAGGGGGACAGCGTGGGAAGTGGAGGACCCAGTGGGGGCTGGAGGACAGAGCTGGACAGTGTGGGGGACACAGTGGGGAGTGGAGGACACCGTGGGGGTTGGAGGAGACCGTAGGGGGTGGAGGACAGAGGGGGACAGTGTGAGGGGTGGAGGACAGAGGGGGACAGTGCCTAGTCTTCTGTTTTACGCCTTTGGTTGTTTCATGATATGAGTCCAATTTAGTACTTTGACTAAGGCCAGCTTCAGACCTTTGCCTTGCAGTAACATACCATGGACATGTTAGGCGGCGTACACACGACTGAGTTTCTCGGCAGAATCCAGCGAGAAGCTCGCTGGGAGACGTATTCTGCCGAGAAAACCGGTCGTGTGTACACTTTCGTCGAGCAAACCGTCGGGCAGCTCGTCGAGCCAAAATAGAGAGCATGTTCTCTATTTGCTCGACGGGAGTCGAATTTGGCTCGACGAGGTTATCGACGGGCTGTTTTCCCGACGAGAAGCTCGATCGTGTGTATGCTAAGAAAACCCGCGCATGCTCAGATAAAAGTAGGAGACTGGAGCACATCCTTGGTAAAAGTAGCGTTTGGAATGGAGATAGCACATTCGTCACGCTGCCAACATTATTGCATCGTTTAATTGCAGCGTTCTTTAACAAAAATTACAATGGCACAAAACTGGACCAGTGTATTTTAAAGGGGTGTTCCAGCCCTAAGTTGTGTTTATTAAAAGTCAGCAGCTACAAAAAGTGTAGCTGCTGGCTTTTAATAAACACTCACTTACCTGCTCCTGCGTTCCAGCGACGCGCCGACCGGGGCTCCGCTCCTCTCCCCCCCTGCCCGGCCGGCGTCTCCATCCTGACTGTGGGCACCCAGCCGTGACAGCCTTCGGCTTCACGGCCGGGCACCACTGCGCATGCGCGAGCCGTACTGCGCATGCGTGCGCGGCGCGGCTCGCCGCTGATGGAGAGGCGATCGCATGGGAGAGTGTCCCATGTGATGCCTACAGGGAGGGGCTGGTGTAGGCGATTAAGGCTTAATCGCCTAAAGCCCCTCGGCGGAAAGGAAGTGGGACAGGAAAGTCCCACTCCTACTGAAGCCCCCATCCCAAAAAAAATTACATGCCAAATGTGGCATTTGGGGGTGAAGTGGGATAAGCTAAGGTCGTTTTTTTGGGTGGAACACCCCTTTAAATTTGCTGCTGATATTCCCACAGAGTTCTTCTGACATAGTTTGTGAAACAACTAGATGATTAGAAATGAAAAAAAAAAATTAAAAATGAAGATCCCAGGATTTGAAATACAGGACCAAAAAAATAAATAAAAATGAGATCTCATTTTTTTTTTGGTACTGTATTTCAAATCATGATCTTCATTTTTACCTTTTTTTTATAATTTTATAATCATCAGGGGTGTCAAACTGGTGTCCCTCCAGCTGTTGCAGAACTACAAGTCCCATCATGCCTCTGCGTGCAGGAGTCATGCTTGTAATCAGGGCCGCCATCAGGAATTTTGGGGCCCCTTACACAGCTTCAGGCATGGGAGAAAATATAAATATATCTAATAAATATATATATATATATTTTTAAAAAAGGGTGGTTGACAACTGGGGCCCCGGGGACCTTTTTTTTTTTGTTATAAAAGGAAATTTAAAAAAAAAGGGGGCTTTCCATTCGGGACCTCTGGGCCCGAAAAAAAAGAAAACCTTTGGGCCCTTTAAAAAAATAAAAATAAATAAATAAAAAAATATATATAAAAAAAAAAAAAAAACATTTATATATATATATATAAAAAGGAAAAAAAAAACAAGGGGTTGCCTTCCGGGCCCTGGGTACCTCTGGGTCCTTTAATAAAAAATAAAAATATAAAAAAGAATATATAAACAAAAATAAAAAATACAATTATAAAAAAAGGGGGTTTGACACATGGGGCCCTGGGGACCTCTGAGCCCTTTAATAAAAATACATCTATATATAAAAAAAAAAAGAAATCAAATAATATAAAAAAGTTAATCAAAAATAGAAAAAAGGATTGTCAACCGGGGGCCCTGGGGATCTCCAGGTCCCTGTGGACCTCCAGACCTCTAAAAAATTTAATAAAAAAATTGGCCCTTTAATAAAAAAAAATATATATTTTTTATAAAAAAAAAAAAAAAAATTATATTTTTTTATTAAAAAAAGGGCTTGTCATCTGGGGCCCTTGGTGGCCTCCGGGCCCCTTCGGACCCCTAAAAACCTTTTTAGGGTGGTTCCCATCCGGGCCCCTGGGGACCCCCGGGCCCCTTACAGGTGTAATGCCTGTACCCCCCTGATGGCGGCCCTGCTTGTAATTGTCAGTCTTGCAATGTCTCATGGGACTTGTAGTTCTGTAACAGCTGGAGGGCCGCCAGTTTGACACCTGTGATCTAGTTGTATTTGGGTGTCAAGTTACCCCCCACTGAAACATTATTGTTTGGTCTTATCTCATCTGTCCCTTTCTAATTACACCTTTAAAATGATTTAAAAACATAACCTGCCTTCTCACAAGCTACATTATTTTTTGGAGTAAAAACACATAGACAAGTATGAACTGTAAACTCAAAAATCACCATTTATTTTGGTTAAGGATTAGAATAAAAAATAAAAAAGGCAGCACTGGATAGCTTGCTGCCATTTGTGCACAGACAGGTGGGGCGTCATGTGACTGCTTAGCAGTTGGATTCAAAATTTGGAAGTTGAGAGGCTCATCCAGGAAGGAACGTGTCAAGGTCTTGGACTCCCAGAGGTCAGAAACTGGAGCAGGGCAGGCAGATGTCACAAAGTTGTGGGACTACAGCAGACTGTCCTCTGGTACACCACCTGGAAGGAAGGGAGTCATCTTTTGGTTTTTCGCAAGGCCTTCCTTGGTGGATTCCCTCCAGCCTGCTCTCTGACCCTCTCTGCAGCCTTCCTCTTCTGCCTGGCTGGAGGCGGGGCCATGGAGGCAGTACTCATGCCAGGAGGAGGAGTAGCAGAACGTGGTGGAGGAGGAGAAGGAGCAGGAGAAATAGAATCAAGGGGAGGAGGAGAATGAGACGGAGGAGGGGGAGGAGAAGGAAAAGCAAAAGAAGAAGGTGAAGAATGAGTAGGGGTAAGCAGTAGGGGCAGGGGAAGAATGAGTAGGGGAAGCAGTAGGGGCAGGGGAAGAATGAGTAGGGGAAGCAGTAGGGGCAGGGGAAGAATGAGTAGGGGAAGCAGTAGGGGCAGGGGAAGAATGAGTAGAGGGAGCAGTAGGGGCAGGGAAAGAATGAGTAGGGGGAGCACTAGGGGCAAGAGAAGAATGAGTAGGGGGAGCAGTAGGGGGCAGGGGAAGAATGAGTAGGGGGAGCAGTAGGGGCAGGGGAAGAATGAGTAGGGGGAGCACTAGGGGCAAGAGAAGAATGAGTAGGGGAAGCAGTAGGGGCAGGGGAAGAATGAGTAGGGGGAGCAGTAGGGGCAGGAGAAGAATGAGTAGGGGAAGCAGTAGGGGCAGGAGAAGAATGAGTAGGGGAAGCAGTAGGGGCAGGAGAAGAATGAGTAGGGGAAGCAGTAGGGGCAGGGGAAGAATGAGTAGGGGAAGCAGTAGGGGCAGGAGAAGAATGAGTAGGGGAAGCAGTAGGGGCAGGAGAAGAATGAGTAGGGGAAGCAGTAGGGGCAGGAGAAGAATGAGTAGGGGAAGCAGTAGGGGCAGGAGAAGAATGAGTAGGGGAAGCAGTAGGGGCAGGAGAAGAATGAGTAGGGGAAGCAGTAGGGGCAGGAGAAGAATGAGTAGGGGAAGCAGTAGGGGCAGGAGAAGAATGAGTAGGGGAAGCAGTAGGGGCAGGAGAAGAATGAGTAGGGGAAGCAGTAGGGGCAGGAGAAGAATGAGTAGGGGAAGCAGTAGGGGCAGGAGAAGAATGAGTAGGGGAAGAAGGGCAGGAGGAGGAGAAGAAGGAGGAGGAGGAGGTTGTGAGCGAGATGTTCTTCGGCGATGGCGATGTGAACAGAGCACCGTCTCCTCAGTGAGATGACCCCTCACCGCCTTATTGGCTAAGATGACGAGGAGTCCCTCAAAGAGGAGACGCTGGTCCTCACTCATGTGGTCCATTTTGGCCAGAATAAAGGTCAAAAAGCCCTCCTGAGAGGTGGCAGGCTGCTGGAGGCTGGCCTGTGCCTCGCGAATGAGGGCCAGTGAGGCCTCGCGAACCCTCATATCCCTCGCGGCCCTTCTGGGTTGAAGGCGTATTGGAGGCACCTGACACCTAGTACTGCTACTAGGCCCGGCCACCTCCTCCGAGCCAATTGGGCCTGCAACCTCCTCCGAGCCAATTGGGCCTGCAACCTCCTCCGAGCCAATTGGGCCTGCAACCTCCTCCGAGCCAATTGGGCCTGCCACCTCCTCTGTGCCACTCACCCTGCCTGGTACTTTCCTGTACCTCCTGCTGGCTGATATCCTCCTGTGTATTAAAAAAAGGGACAGTTTTACTTTTGGGTTCCAAAACCACACACAATTTTCAGCTCATGACTGTTGCAAACTGTTTGTCAAGAAATTGATAAGCCAATCATTCTGACCCCTGCAGTTTGTATATTTTTAACCTCTTCTCTTCTTAATGCACCAATATAATACATTTAGATATTTAGATATAATATAAATTTAAACAAAAATACTCAAAATTTACTTCATTAATTTTGAAATGTATACCTATATCCAATTTTTTTTTTAATTTTACCCCTCCCTCTATTTTTTAGTTCCCTCTCTCACTAAATAATGGTGGGTGGGCTTATTAGTCCATCCAACACATTAAATCAGGGATCCTCAAACTACGGCCCTCCAGCTGCTGTGGAACTACACATCCCATGAGGCATTGGAAAACTGACATTCATTCACAGACATGACTGAGCATGATGGGAATTGTAGTTCATGAACAACTGGAGGGCCATAGTTTGAAGACCCATGCATTAAATGATATATAAATAATTATTTAAGCAGAATATAAACTTTAAATATACACTTTAATTCACTTATTAATTGGATTTTTTTCACCCTTTTTTTCTCTCTCCTTTCTCCTTGCTTTCTCATCCCTCTCTACCCTCTCCTCTACTTGTGTTTTATCTCCCGCACACTCCCCCCCTCCCCTTCTCCACAATTCTTCTTCCATCTACCCCCGGGGACTGTACTTCTGAGGTCCTAGAGGTACAATAGGTGAAAATATAGTTTGGGAGCCCATCCTGTAGAAGTGAGTTTAGGATATTGAAATACCCATATTATCCATACTATAACCAACGTAGATTAACTTAATACACTGAGACCATTTTTGGCCTTTTTTGTATGTTAATGTATATATGTATTCTGTGTCCTTCAGTTTGTTTTTGTATGTTTCCTAAAAAATATTTTTAGAAAGTTTAAAAATAAAAAAAATATTTACCTCAACATTAGTGGCCACTACTGACTAATGATATGTAAAACACATTAAGCTAGTCCTTTTTTTTCACCTTTAAACATCAAAACATCTATTTTCCAAAATTAAAACCACACACACACATTTGCACATTGAAAGTACTATACCTGGCTCCAGACAGCCAAATCTGGCTCTTGCTCCAGGATGGAAGGCTGCTGAGAGGTCTCATCTAATGGAGGAGCATCAGGTTGCCTGGAGGGAAGTCTGGGGGGAAGGCTGGACCTCCATCTTCCTCTTCCTCTTCCTCTCTGTCTTCTGGGGGGAAGGCTGGAAAGTGATGGCCTTACTTCCAAGTGGTCATCCAGAAAGGACAGTCTGTTGTAGTACCACAACTTCGGTACATATACCTGCCCTGCTCCAGCTCCAGACCTCATAGAATCTAACACCTTGTTGCGTTCCTTCCTGTAGGAGCCTCTCAAAGTTCCAATTCTCACCTCCAACTGCTCAGCAGTCACATTATGCCCCACCTGCCTGCGCACAAGTGGGAGCAGGCTCTCCAGTGCTGCTGTCCTCAGGTCTTTGTTTCGGGACCTAGGGTCTTTGGTGGCCCACAGCACTGTCTGCTCCCTCCATCTGTCTATGAAGACTTCTAGAAAATCCCTTTTGTTGAATCTATTCATTTCTGCCAGAAAAAAGAAAAATACTATAATGTCAATCCACAGTCTTGAAACTCGAGTACTCTTTATCAACATCTAGCCCTTAAATGTCTGACTTTCCTGAATAGGCCTCTGCTGCAGGGCCGCCATCATGATTTTTGGGGCCCCTTACACAGCTTCAGGCATGGGCCCCCTGGAGCAGAGAACCGGGGGGGGGGGGGCTGCCGAATGAAATTGAGAAGGGGGGGCTGCCACAGAAAGAAAAAGAGAGAGAAATATACATACATATATATATATATATATTTTGTTTATTTTTTTATTATTTTTGTAAAGGGTGGTTGCCATATGGGGCCCTGGGGACCCCCGGCCCCTTACAGGTGTACTGCCTCTACCCCCCTGATGGCGGCCCTGCTCTGCTGTCCCAAGTTCAAAGCCTACCTACACGCCTGTCGTGCAATCGTCTTCCTTCCGCACCCCGGTCGGACGTACGACACGTGTGTTCGAGCATTACATACACTCCGCACACGTCTTCCGCCCATGATTATGAATTCGATGTTTCCCCGCCCCTTCCGTCGTGCAAACGACAAGGAGGAATTTGCATATCATGTGTTGGTCAAGTTCATAGGAAACAGATGACCAGTTGTGTGTAATGAGGCCTAGATCCCTTCACTCATTTGTGGATGACACGTTAGAAACGATCTAGTTTGGGCAAGACTTTTAAAAGCGACCATTTTCAACATGTATTAAACCACCTATTTTACAAATACATCTGTGAAAAACTATCTTGCCCCCACACCATACTTTGAGCAAAATGCTGTATCTAAACGCGGTTATGTACGACAGCACTATAGATGGCCATTTCAGAAAATGTTTATTGTAACTTTCTCCTAGGTTATCATATTTAAGTAGCCCACCAACTCATCCCATCACTAATAAACGTAGTTACATACCGTCGTTGAACCCGAGCGTTCTCTCCGCCGTCTTCAACAAACTGGGAATGCCACTTTCAATTCACGTGGTATCCCGTTATAGACGCGGATGTGCGATGCAACGCACGTCTCCCCACCCCTGACGTTCTGTGTCGTCCTTTCCCCGACCCTCTTTCATTATTTCTCCTAGGTTATCATATGATACATAGCTCAACAACTTCTACCATCACTAATAAACTTTAAAAAGTAGTTACATACCGTCGTTGAACCCGAGCGTTCTCTCCGCCGTCTTCAACAAACTGGGACCGCCCCTTTCACTTCACATGGTATCCCTTTATTCGCGCGCATGTGTGACGTTCCGCACGTTTCCCCACCCCTGACGTTCAGTGTAATCCTTTCTCCGCCCCTTATCCTTCATTTTATTTATCGGGGAGCCAACAAAAATGGACGCACAACAAGCAGGCCGGGCGGGAGAGAGCTCAAGGAGAAGGCGAAGCTTTAAGGCAACCAATATGACCTTCGAGGAGATGGTGAAGCTGGTCTTCATATTTAAAAAGGAGGACTATGATGGCAGGCGTGGACCTTACAAGCACCCCAATAAAGTAAAGGCGGAAATAATGGAGAAGGTGGTGAGGAGGCTCTATCAAAAATTTGGGGTGCGAAGGAGCAAGGAGCAGATCCGAAAGAGGTGGTCGGATCTAAAACTGCGGGAGCCAGAGACCATGAGCAGGATCAGGAGAGTTCTAAAAAGTAAGTAATTTTTTTATTTTTTTTTGCGCCATGTGCATTTTCTTGCAGGTTGTATTCAAATTTTTTGGGACAAAGAATTGGTCGGAAAAGTCGTCGATTCTTTCGGAACGTCGACTCCTACGATCAAATATTGAACTATTTTTACAGGGCTGGACTTACCATTGTTTATTTTTATTTTTTTTATGGGTCCGGAGGTCCCCAGAGCCCCGGACAGCAACCCCTACTTTTTTCCTACGTTTTTCTTAAAACCAAAAACTATTTTTTTTTTAAATATATTTATTTAGATATATTTATATATATATATATATATATTTTATATATATATTTATTATTATTATTAATATTATCATTATTAAAGTGCCCAGAGGTCTCCTGGGCCCCCGGATGGCAACCCCACCGCCCTTTTTTTTTTTTTTTCATATATATATATATATATATATATATATATATATATATTTTTTTTTTTAGATTTTTTTTTTGGTTATCATTAAAGGGCTCAGAGGTCCCCAGGGACCCATGTGGCAACCCCCCCCCCCCCCATTTATTTTAAAGCTAAAAATTTCTTTTGTATTTTTGTTTATATATTTTTTTTTTTTTATAAAAGGCCCGGAGGTTCCCCAGGGCCCCCCTTTTTTATGTATTTTTAAATAAATGTTTATTTTTTTTTGTTTTTTTTAGGGGTCTGGAGGTCCCCAGGGCCCCGGATGGCTACCCCCCTTTTATATATATATATATATATATATTACATTTTTTTAGAAATTTCATTTTTTTTGTTAAAGGCCCCCCTTGCTTCTCAATTTCAGGCGGCAGCAACCCCCCCCCCCCCCCAATTCTCTGCTCCAGAGGGCCCTTGCCTTAAGCTGTGTAAGGGGCCCCAAAATTCCTGATGGCGGCCCTGCGCATACCTCCCAAGACGCACTGATTCTGTGTGACTTTCCGCTTCTTCACGCAGTCCCGGGAAAGGGTTAATTTTCCCGCACTGCAATAGGAGGCAGCACGGAAGCAAGAGGAACCGGAGCGGTGTGTGGAGGACTGTGGCTGCTGAAGGGAAGAAAGCCAACAGCCGGGCTAATGACAGTCTGTGGCCCTGGCTGTCGGCACAGATGAGAGGCACTCCCCCCGCTCAACAACTTTGATTCCCCCCTCCGTCCAGGGGGCCCCTTCAACACTCAAGCCCAGGGGCCCCCACCACCCTAAGTCCTGCCCTGGTTGTGAGCATGATATTTGGTCGTAGAAGTCGCCGTTCCAAAATAACGACGACTTTTCTGACCAATTGTTGGGCCCAAAACATTGATCTCACTAATGTTGTGCACTTTTTTAGTTTAAAGTGAGATCAATTGTGTTATTAATGTTGATGTATTATTAAAGAACTTCTCTTACTGTAAAATAAGACAATATACAGTAAAAGGAGAGTCTGCTCAGCAGTTGGTGACACATGTGGACTCATTTGCAGAATTGTTGGCCACAAGAATAATCCATTTATGGGTTCACACAGAGGTGAGGTGATCCAGTGTATACTTGGTTTGCCTACATGTTTGAAATTATAACAAAGGTACAAGAAATGTAATAATGTTTGGGAATGCCTAGAATCCTGTGTTCTGGCCAGAGGGGGCTGTTCAAAACATCAATCGTCCCACAAATGGTCTAAACCAAAACAGATTCCTCTTTCAGGCCTCTTCATCTTTCCATTTTCTTTATTCCCGTAGGGCGGAATGAAGCTTCTACACAGGAGCAGCAAGGCAGCACCCAAGCCCCACCCCCGCGGGATGATGATGCCACTACATCCGGTAAAGTAACATATTAACACAGCTTCAGCTAATCTAGATGTAGGCCTGCTAAATTTTAATACCTGATTTTGGTCATACATTTCAGGAGCTGGTGGCGGCTTGGATACCCACAGTGCTCATCTCCTAATTTCCCAGGTCCAGTCCTGCAGGGATGACATTGAGGATATGAACCACGAGATACGGAAAAAGACAAAAGAAGTGGAAACCAAATTAAAAAATATAATTGATGTTCTGGGGAGGGTTTGATTTTGAGGGTTTTAGTTTTGTAATGTTTGTTTGAAAAAAAAAAAAAGATATATATGTTTTAATCAAAAAGACCAAAAAAAAAATTATATATGTTTTAATCAAAAAGACCAAAAAAAAAAAATTATATATGTTTTAATCAAAAAGACCAAAAAAAAAAAAATGTATATATATGTTTTAATCAAAAAGACCAAAAAAAAATAAAAAATTATATATGTTTTAATCAAAAAGACCAAAAAAATAAAATAAAATAAATTATATATGTTTTAATCAAAAAGACCAAAAAAAATAAAAGTTTCTATTTTTTTAAATCAAAAAGCAAAAATATTTTTCAAAAAATTGTAACAATTATTACCTCATTTCTGTTTGTTAAAAACCTAATTGTTGAAAAAGTAAAGAGATTTTGAAATCTAAAAAAAAGTGTGTGTGGTTTTGCTTAAAATACCAATAACTGTACATGTGATTTTTTAGGATGTCACCTAGGAAATTAGTTAAGGAAAATACACTTGACACTACATGTAGAAGAATATGAAAAAATATGAAACATTGAAAAACACAAGCGAGACATAAAAATTTTTGCATCAAGATTTTACATTTTTGGAAACAGAAATTAAAACACATTTGGTTGTGATGGTATGGCCCCCCTACCCATAAAGTATTGTACATATTTGTCCCTCACTTCACGGGCACTCTGGGGGGGCAGTCCTTGATGGGCAGCTTCAAGACCTGGCAATGTTTGCTCGGTTTCAAAAAGTACAGCCTCGGGTCCAACCGGGGCAAGATATGTTGTCGATTGTCTTCGCAAAAAGTATGCAACAAGCAAAAATAATATAGTTCCACTTGTACTCCGCCATGTGGAGAGAGGTCAAGAAATGGCGGAACTGGCTGGCCATTATTCCGAAGGTGTTCTCCACCACTCTCCGGGCTCTGGCCAGCCGGTAGTTAAAGACCCTCCTCTCTGGGGTGAGGGTCCGCTGAGGGAATGGCCTCATAAGATGGGGTCCCAACGCAAACGCCTCATCAGCCAAGAAAACAAATGGCAACCCTTCAAGATTCTGGTCATCCGGTGGCAATGACAGATCCTCCTCTTGAAGGCGAAGCGCAAACTCGGTCTGCTTGAAGGCTCCCCCATCCGAAATCCGTCCACTCATCCCGACATCCACAAAAAGGAATTCGTACTGCGCTGACACCACCGCCATCAGCACAATACTATTGAACCCCTTGTAATTGTAGAACTGGGATCCTGAACGGGGTGGAGGCACGATGCGGACGTGCTTCCCGTCGATGGCTCCCCCGCAGTTGGGGAAGTTCCACCGCCTCTGAAAGTCCATGGCCATAGACTGCCACTCCTGTGGCGTGGACGGAAGCTGTGGAAGAAAAAAAAATAAGAAAAAAAAAATTATACACCGAAACATTGCAAGCGGATTATACAAAGACATTATAAGCATTAAAACATTTATTTGAACTAGCATATTATACATAAATAGATTTAGTCAATTCTCACAGTAAACACCCCCTCTGATGTGCCAGTGCCCAAGTTTTGTGTGGGCCTAGATGAGTTTGGGAGTACACAAAAAAAAAAAGTGTACATAGACTTTTAAAACACATTTTGGAGGGGAGGGCTAGATGAGTTTGGGAGTACACAAAAAAAAAAAAAAAGTGTACATAGACTTTTAAAACACATTTTGGAGGGGAAGGCTAGATGAGTTTGGGAGTACACAAAAAAAAAAAAAAAAAAAAGTGTACATAGACTTTTAAAACACATTTTGGAGGGGAGGGCTAGATGAGTTTGGGAGTACACAAAAAAAAAAGTGTACACATTTTGGAGGGGAGGGGGCAAACATTACAATGGATATAATACAATACATTGGGAAGTACTCTGACTCTGGGCATACTCTGGCATACTCTGTACTCTGTTTGTACTCTGCAATACCAGGATAGCATACTCTGCTACTCTGGGATACTCTGCAATACTCTGGGCATACTCTGCAATACTCTGGGCATACTCTGAAGGGAAATAGGCATACTCTGTACTCTGGCCTCTGCAAACTCTGGGCAACTCTGCAATACTCTGGGCATACTCCGCATCATTAAACTTTACAGCATACTCTGCATGGGCATACTCTGGCATACTCTGAGGGGACATTCACAGCATATACCAAACGGTAATTATGGAAGAAGGAGATGATAAGTGCAATACATTAGCATACATTATATACATAAAATGAGATAGTAAAGGAGAAAACTTACCCTCATATATTCCTCCTGCAGAACCTGGATGATAGCAGAGCAGGTATCAGGAATAATAAGGCCCAGAGCCTGGGGGGAGATGCCCGTAGAGAACTTTAAGTCCTGAAGGCTTCTCCCAGTTGCCAGATAACGTAACGTGGCAACTAGCCTCTGCTCAGCACCAATAGCCTCCCGCATAACGGTGTCCTGCCTGGTAATATAGGGGGACACCAAGGCCAACAGGTGCTGGAAAACGGGATCCGACATCCTCAGGAAATTCCTGTAATCTTCAAGATTATTTTCCTGAAGCTCCCGCAGCAAAGGCATATGTGAGAATTGGTTCCTACGGAGCAACCAATTCTTGGTCCATGAACACCTCCTCACCCTGTTCAAGGACTCGTCATCTAGGTCTAAAAGCAATAGACCTATAGACATGGCACGCACAGCACGAGCTCGCCTATGACGAGATGCCTGCAACATGGCTACAAGGTTAGAAACGAACGTCTAAACAGAATTGCACTAAACAGACCGCACTGAAGAACAGCAAGACCTATGAAGAACGACCTGAAAATCAAAAACGGGCGGACAGGACCGCAATGTAAAACAATACGACCTGACCGCACGCCCCGATAGCCAAGATACGAACCCACAAGTACAAACTGAACGGCAGAGATCGATCTGAAAAGCACGAAAACTGAGAAGCGCGAATCGTCACTCACCAAACTTTTACTAACACGCGTAAACACGAGATTAGCAAAAGGAGCCCAATGGGTGGCGCCAAACCAAACGTACGTCCCCTTTATAGTGCCGTCACACGTGGTGAACGTGAGATCGACGAGATTTGGACTTTGAACGTGTGTACGCAAAGCAAGCTCATCGAGCTGCTCGACGAGCAGAACGGGAAACTCGACGGGCGGAACGATGTGTTTGGCTCGACGAGTTTCTGGGTCGTGTGTACGCGGCCTTAGTGTGAATGGAATGCTGAGGTACTAAAGCCATATTCTTGTGTTCCAGCGTGCCCCAACACACAATAATGCACTACCTTCTATTGTGATACAGTAAGTTACCAAAAAAAGGTCAGGTGGTGTTTTTGGTGGGCTAAGATGAGCCTACAGACTATTCAAAATTGATTGACCGTCTTTAAGCAAGATCCATTATGTGCAACATGCCCTGTTAATGTACCATGTTGTCATGTGCATTAACCTTGTGTAAAGGCTTGAAACCTGTCCAAAAACTACACAGAAAACACTGTCCCTTAAAGCCCAACTCCAGACAATTTTATATTTGGTTTTGGATGGTGTGTTGAAGGGTTAGAACCTCTAATAGACCTTACTGATCACCATCTCCGGTCCTGAAAATTACTTTTTGAAAAGTGACTGAAATGTGAGATCTCACCACTCAGCCCAACACAACAATGCTAAAGTTGACATGAGTTCAATGTAAACTCCTCACTGCCTTGAGGCAAATGACTCGCCGACCTCCATAATAAGTGGAACAGTTGCGGTTGTCAAGACACATCCATGCTTCAGTTTGTCACAAACAAATCCTCCAAAGGATTGAATGGCTACATACATAGAGAGGATGAGGTCACTCTGAGTGGAGATGAAGTTCGGTGGAGCTCAGGTGCAGAGTTCCCTTGAAGAGAATACAAAACAACCAAGAGATTAACCTACCCAGCATCAAAATGAAAGATGGGGCACCAACGCTACCCAACTGGGACCCCTACCTCACCCAAAGGTGCATAGTCTTCCATTATTAACCTTTGGTTGTTTCATGACAACCATGGAATTAACCTACCCAACATCCATATGTAATATGGGGCATCAACGTTACCCAACTTGGGGGCCCTACTCACGCAAAGGAGCATAGTCTTCCATTATTAACCTTTGGTTGTTTCATGACAACCATGGGAATCACCTACCCACCATCCATATGCGAAATGGGGCACCAACATTAACCAACTGGCGGGCCCTCACCTCACCCATAGTGCATAGTCTTCTGTTGTAAGCCTTTGGTTGTCTCATGACACAAGTCCAATTTCAAAGTTTAACTGAGGCCAGGTCAGGTGTTGTTTTGGGTGGGCTAAGATGCACCCGCACACTATTCCAACTTAATGGGCCGTCTTTACCCAACATGCATTAATGCGCAACATGCTGTGTTAACATACAATGTAATGTGCATTAACCTGGTACAAAGGCTTCAAACCTGTCTAGAAATTGAGACTCTCAACAAATCTCCAAAATTGTCAGAGAAAACACTTTCCCGTAAAGCCCAACTGCAGACAATTGTATTTTAGATGTTGGATGACGTGTTGAAGGGTTAGAACCTACAGCAGACTTCATTGCTCACCATTTTCGGTCCTCAAAAGTTTTTTTTTGAAAAGTGACCTGTTGCTATGTGTGCAAAGAAATTCTGCAACATGAAATCTCACCACCCAACCCAACACAACAATGCTAAAGTTGACATAAGTTCATTATTAACTCTTCACCGCCTTGAGACGAAGGACTCGCAAGTGAAAGAGTTGCGTCTGTCAAAACATATGCATTCTTCAGTTTGCCCCAAACACGTCTTCCATAGGAATGAATGGCTACATAAATATAGAGGGTGAGATCACTCTGATTAGAGGTGGAGTTTGGTGGAGCTCAGCTTGAGGGTTCCTTTGATGAGAATAAACAACCTCCAAGAGAATTTCCGACGTAGCATCCGTATGAACGATGGGGCATCATAGTTACCTGAATGGGGGGACCTCCCCTCACCCAAAGGCACATAGTCTTCCATTGTAATGCCGCGTACACACGGTCGTTTTTTGTGATGAAATAAAACAATGTTTTAAAAAACGTCATTTAAAATGATGGTGTGTGGGCAAAACGTCGTTTTATGTCTTCTGAAAAACGACAAAAAAAAAATTCAAACATGCATTAATTTTTTATGTCGTTTTTCAGAATGCCGTCTTTTGTTTCACAAAAAATGATCGTGTGTGGGCAAAACGACGTTTAAAACAAGTTATGAGACGGGATCTTCAATGGAACAGAGTGCCGTCGTACGCGGTGTACGTAGCCGCACTTTGCAAGAGCATTTTCAGAAAACGATGGTGTGTAGGCAATGTCGTTTTTTAAAATGAAGTTTGAAAAACGTTGTTTTGTTTCGTGAGATAAAACACATTTTTTTTTACATCACAAAAAGTGATCGTGTGTACGCGGCATTAGTCTTTGGTTGTTTCATGATAACCAAAGGAATCATCTACCATATGAGAACTGGGGCATCAATGTTACCCAACTGGGGGACTCTACCTCACCCAAAGGCACATTGGGCCAGATTCACGCAGGAGCGCGTATCTTTGTGCGGGCGTAACGTATCCTATTTACGTTACGCCTCCGCAACTTTTACAGGCAAGTGCTGTATTCACAAAGCACTTGCGCCGTAAGTTGCGTCAGCGTAGCGTAAATGGGCCAGCTTATCCGCGCGCAATTAGCAGGTAGGGGGCATGTTATATTGAAATGAACGGTGACCCGACGTAAATGATGCGCCGAACGAACTGCACATGCGCCGGCCGTGGACGTATCCCAGTGCGCATGCTCCAATAGTCAATGAAAACGGCGTGAACGTAACTTACGCCCAGCCCCATTCTGAATCGGCTTACGGAAACAACGTCAAATTTAAAAATTTGGGCGCGGTCCCGACGTCCATACTTAACATTGGCTGCGCCATCTTTTTGTTGGAATAACTTTAGCCTGAAAAAGACCTTACGTAAACGACGTATCAGTACTGCGACGGCCGGGCGTACGTTTGTGAATCGGCGTATCTAGCTAATTTACATATTCGACACGTAAATCGACGGAAGCGCCACCTAGCGGCCAGCGTAAATATGCAACTAAGATACGACGGCGTATTACAATTACGCCGCTCGTATCTTAGCTCAATCCTGGCGTATCTTGTTTTCTGAATACAGAAAAAAGGTACGCCGGCGCATTTTAGAAGTTACGCGGCGTATCTCGAGATACGCCGTTGTAACTCTTGATGAATCTGGCCCATAGTCTTCTATTATATGTCTTTGGTTGTTTCATGATAACCAAAGGAATCATCTACCTAGCATCAGGGCTTTTTTTCAGTAGGAACGCGGGGGAACGCAGTTCCGGCACCTTCAGAACTGAATGTATGTAATAGGAAGGGGTGCTGGGGTGTACTGAAGGGTCTATTAATGGCTGCTTGGGAATCTATTGTTGCTGGAGTGGATCTATTTTTACAGAGGAAGGGGGGCTGTTGTTGCTGGGGAGGTCTTCTGTTGGGCATGGGGGACCTATTGTTGCTGGGTCAGGCCTTATGTTGCTGGGGGTCAGTTCTTTATGGGAGGGATTTACTGTTGAGGGAGGGGTCTTTGTTGCTGGCTGCTGAAGGGTCTATTGATGTTGGCTACTGGGGAATCTGTTGTTGCTGGAGAGGATCTATTCTTAAGGGGGGGAACTATTGTTTTTGGGGACGTCTATTGTTGTTGGCAGTAGGTCTTATATTGCAAGGGGGTCAGTCATTGCTGGGAGGGATCTACTGTTGAGGGAGGGGTCTTATTCTTGCTGGCTGCTGGAGGGTCTATTGATACTGGCTGTTGGGAGTCCTTTGTTGCTGCAGTGGATCTATTGTCACTGGGGTGTCCATTGTTGCTAGATCTATTTTTGTTATCATTAACAAATCCCATACAAAATACTTGGCACTACAAATTTGTTCTGTATTCTCTAAAAGGGGTGGTACTGGGAGGTGGGTAAGGGGTGGAGCCAAGGAACAGTGCTCCGAGGTGGGTTGGGGGCGAAGACATGAGGTGACTCAGAAGGGTGGAGTTCCTGAACCTATTCCCTGAGAAAAAAAAGCTCTGCCTAGCATCCATATGAGAACTGGGGGATCAATGTTACCCACTTGGGGGGCCCTACCTCACGCAAAGGTGCATAGTCTTCCATTATAAGCCTTTAATTGTTTCATGACATCAGTCCAATTTAGTACCTTGACTAAGGTCAGTTTCAGACCTTTGCCTTGCAGTAACGTACCATGGACATGTTAGTGTGAATGGAATGCCAACACATACACTTGTGTAATTTGTTCTACAGCGTGCCCCAATACACATCAATGTATTGGGGTATTCAAGGAATTCTATCACAATGAAGTACCTTACCAAAAAAGAGTGAGGTGTGGTTTTGTGTGCATTAGGATGAGTCCGCAGACTTTTCAAAATTGATGATCTGTGCTTACACAACATGCATTAATGTGCAACATGCTGTGTTAATGTACAATTTAATGTGCATTAAAGTGGAGCTCCTACCAAAAGGGGAAGCTCTGCTTGTTCACATCCTCCGCCCCAACTGCCACATTCGGAGAGGGGTGCAAGTACCTGGTTTTGACAGGTACCCGCTCCCACTTCCAGCTAAGATCACAGCGGTGATCTCCGAGTATTTCCGGCACCTCCTCCTTCCCCCCAACTGCCTTCTGGGACACACACAGGTCCCATAATACAGCGGGACAATTCAGAAAGCGCAGCGTGCCTTGCACATGTGCAGTAGTTCACAATCCTCCCCCCCCAACTGCCACATTTGGAGAGGGGTGCAAGTACCTGGTTTTGACAGGTACCCGCTCCCACTTCCAGCTAAGATCACAGCGGTGATCTCCGAGTATTTCTGGCACCTCCTCCTTCCCCCCAACTGCCACATTTGGAGAGGGGTGCAGGAACCTGGTTTTGACAGGTACCCGCTCCCACTTCCAGCTAAGATCACAGCGGTGATCTCCGAGTATTTCCGGCACCTCCTCCTTCCCCCCAACTGCCACATTTGGAGAGGGGTGCAGGAACCTGGTTTTGACAGGTACCCGCTGCCACTTCCGGTTAAGATCACAGCTGTGATCTCCGAGTATTTCCGGCACCTCCTCCTTCCCCCCAACTGCCTTCTGGGACATACACAGGTCCCATAATACAGCGGGACAATTCAGAAAGCGCAGCGTGCCTCGCACATGTGCAGTAGTTCACATGCTCCCCCCTCCCAACTGCCACATTTGGAGAGGGGTGCAGGAACCTGGTTTTGACAGGTACCCGCTGCCACTTCCGGTTAAGATCACAGCTGTGATCTCCGAGTATTTCCGGCACCTCCTCCTTCCCCCCAACTGCCTTCTGGGACATACACAGGTCCCATAATACAGCGGGACAATTCAGAAAGCGCAGCGTGCCTCGCACATGTGCAGTAGTTCACATGCTCCCCCCTCCCAACTGCCACATTTGGAGAGGGGTGCAGGAACCTGGTTTTGACAGGTACCCGCTGCCACTTCCGGTTAAGATCACAGCTGTGATCTCCGAGTATTTCCGGCACCTCCTCCTTCCCCCCAACTGCCTTCTGGGACATACACAGGTCCCATAATACAGCGGGACAATTCAGAAAGCGCAGCGTGCCTCGCACATGTGCAGTAGTTCACATGCTCCCCCCTCCCAACTGCCACATTTGGAGAGGGGTGCAGGAACCTGGTTTTGACAGGTACCCGCTGCCACTTCCGGTTAAGATCACAGCTGTGATCTCCGAGTATTTCCGGCACCTCCTCCTTCCCCCCCAGTGTCTTCTGGGACACACACAGGTCCCATAATACAGCGGGACAATTCAGAAAGCACAGCGTGCCTTGCACATGCGCAGTAGGAAACCGGGTGTGAGGCTTCACAGCCGGTTTCCCTTAGTGAAGATGCCGGAGCTTGCACCCAAAGTCAATTGTAGCATCCTCTCTGGGCGCCGACATCCCTGGATCCCTAGAGTGATAGGTGTCTTTGTAGCTGCTGACTTTTATACATTTTTTGCCCAGACTGGAGCGTCTCTTTAACCTGGTGCAAAGACTTGAAAGCTGTCTAAAAATGTTGATTCTCGACAAATCCCCAGAACGGAAACCAAAACACCGTCCTATAAAGCCCGACTCCAGGCAAGTTTATTATTATTGGTTTTGGATGGTGTGTTGAAGGGTTAGAACCACTAATAGACCTTACTGCTCACCATCTCCGGTCCTGAAAATTATTTCTTTAAAAATGTCTCTGAAATGTGAGATCTCACTCACTCAAAATAAAATATAGGACATCAATATAACTGAATGGGAGGACCTCCCCTTACCCAACAACAGACAGAGTGGAGGACACGGGAGACAGAGGGGGGCAGTGTGGGGGGGGGGGGTGGGACGCAGTGGGGGGTGGAGGACAACGTGGGGGTTGGATGAGACCATAGGGGGTGGAGGAAACAGTGGGGTGAGGGGGACAGCGTTATGGGGTGGAGGACAAAGGGGGACAGTGCATAGTCTTCTGTTGTAAACCTTTGGTTGTTTCATGACAATCAAGGAAATCACCTACCTGGTATCCATATGAGAGGACCTCCCCTCACCCAAGGGTGCATAGTCTTCCGTTCTAAGCCTTTGGTTGTTTCATGACAAGAGTCCTATTTAGAACTTTGATTAAGGTCAGCTTCAGACCTTTGCCTTGTGATAATGTACCTTGTGGTGTAAAGACTTAAAAACTGTCCAAAAAGTAGATTCTCAACAAATCTCCAGAACTGAAACAAAAACACATGCGCAGTAAGAAACCGCGGCTGATGGCTCCACCTATGAAGGGATCCATGATGTCGGCACCCAGAGAGGATGCTACATTTGGCTTTGGGTGCAAGCGCCGACATCTTCACTAAGGGAAACCTACAGACACCGTCCACTGCTCTACTTGACACGGTCCACTGACCTACTGACACGGTCCACTGACCTACTGACACCATCCACTGCTCTACTGACACTGTCCACTGCCCTACTGACACCATCCACTGCTCTACTGACACCGTCCTCTGCTCTACTGACACCGTCCACTGCTCTACTGACACCGTCCTCTGCTCTACTGACACCGTCCACTGCTCTACTGACACCGTCCACTGCTCTACTGACACTGTCCACTGCCCTACTGACACCATCCACTGCTCTACTGACACCGTCCACTGCTCTACTGACACCGTCCTCTGCCCTACTGACACCATCCACTGCTCTACTGACACCATCCTCTGCTCTACTGACACCGTCCACTGCTCTACTGACACCGTCCACTGCTCTACTGACACTGTCCACTGCCCTACTGACACCATCCACTGCTCTACTGACACCGTCCACTGCTCTACTGACACCGTCCTCTGCCCTACTGACACCATCCACTGCTCTACTGACACCGTCCTCTGCTCTACTGACACCGTCCACTGCTCTACTGACACCGTCCACTGCTCTACTGACACTGTCCTCTGCTCTACTGACACCGTCCACTGCTCTACTGACACCGTCCACTGCTCTACTGACACCGTCCTCTGCTCTACTGACACCGTCCACTGCTCTACTGACACCGTCCACTGCTCTACTGACACTGTCCACTGCCCTACTGACACCGTCCTCTGCCCTACTGACACCATCCACTGCCCTACTGACACAGTCCACTGCTCTACTGACACCATCCACTGACCTACTGACACCGATCACTGCTCTACTGACACCGATCACTGCTCTACTGACACCCATCCACTGCTCTACTGACACCCATCCACTGCTCTACTGACACCGATTACTGCTCTACTGACACCATTCTCTGCTCTACTGACACCATCCACTGCTCTACTGACACCATCCACTGCCCTACTGACACCATCCACTGCGCTACTGTCACATTTTCAGTATATATACACACACGTTTGTGTTTGAGCTTTGGGGTGCACACCTTAATGTGATAGGCTATGCACACCTATAGCTGCTGCCTCCACTTGAACAACTACCAGGGAAGATGTCAGAGTAAGAAAAGAGAGAGATTGTAGGGTGGGTGTGGAGCTGCTTGTGTTAGGTGTGTCTGTACGCGCTTCAATGTGTATTTTTAGCAACAAATATGTGACCAATAAAGGCATTACACCCTGATGTTTTAAAAATGAAACAAATGATATGCCCACTAGAACATCAATGTACATTCACATGCCTTCAAATAAAAGTGCCCAAAAAAACTAGCAGTGCAAAAATGCAGTAAAGTGATAAGTGCTATAATTCATAATTGCATTCGTGCTTCAGTGCATTCGTGACACGTGCTTACAATGATTATTAATCCTTGGTGCAATGCTGCAAATGGTCACTTTTATAGAGTTGTGCTTCACAAAATCACACAAGTTCCCCAATAACCCTCTAGGGGGGTGTCAGAGGCACTGATAGGAGGCACTGATAGGCTGCACTGATACATGGCACTGGTAGATGGCACTGATAGGCTTCCCTGGTGGCACTGGCAGTGGCAGGCATTGTGGGTGGGCACTGATTGGCAGCTGCCTGGGCACAGATTGGCATTCCCTGGTGGTCTAGGGGTGGCATTCCTAGTGGTCCAGTGTGGATGGCCATCTTGGTGGTCCTGAGCAGCATCCTGGTGGTCCTGGGTGGGCATCCGAGGGCTAACAAACTATCAGCTTAGACCCCCCTGTCAGGAGAGCAGCCGATCGTCTCTCTTTTACTCGCGCCTGTCAGACACGAGTGAGGAAAAGCTGATCAACGGCTCTTCCTGGTTACATCGTGATCAGCCATGATTGGACACGGCTGATCACATGGTAGAGTCTCCGCCGGGGCCCGTGATGTGCGCTGACCCTGAAGGTGGGTGCCGCACCCCGATCCAACCTCGAACTACTGATGCCAAAATGGCATCTTGAAGAAGTACCCTCCCCCAGCATGCCCCACGAAGGAAAAACTCCTCTGATTGGCTGCTGGAAAGAAGGCGCTCTCGCTGATCTCCACTGCTGCCACCTGTCTTTCCAAGATGGAAAGGCATCGTTGGAACACAGAATGAAACAACAGCACTAAACTAGCATTTATTCACATGGATGAGAGCTGAGTAAGTGTCTCATCCCCCTCTAAATTTGAATAGCGTCCGTACTTGGAAGTACAGGGGCGCTACATTTATATTGTGAAAGATAATGATCCCCTGAGTAAATTGATACCCAACATGTCACACTTCAAAATTGCGCCCGCTCGTGGAATGGCGACAAACTTTGACCTTTCAAAATCTCCATAGGCGACGTTTAAAAATGTCTACAGGTTGTATGTTTTGAGTTACAGAGGTGGTCTAGGCTAGAATTATTGCTCTCACTCTAACGATTGCAGTGACACCTCACATGTGTGGTTTGAACACTGTTTTCATATGCAGGCGCAACTTACGTATGCGTTCGCTTCTGTGCATGAACTCGGCAGGACAGGGCGCTTTCAATTTTTTTTTTTTTTTTATGATTTATTTAACTTTTATTTTTTTTATTTTGACGTTTTAAAAAAAAAATGTGTCACTTTTATTTCTATTACAAGTAGGGTTGTCCCGATACCACTTTTTTAGGACCGAGTACAAGTACCGATACTTTTTTTCAAGTAATCGCCGATACCAAATACCGATACTTTTTTTAAACGTGTCCCCAAATGCAGCCATGTCCCCCACATATTGCAGCCATGTCCCCCACATATTGCAGCCATGTCCCCCCACATATTGCAGCCATGTCCCCCACATTGCAGCCATGTCCCCCACATTGCAGTCATGTCCTCCACATTGCAGCCATGTCCCCCACATTGCAGCCATGTCCCCCACATTGCAGCCATGTCCCCCACATTGCAGTCATGTCCCCCACATTGCAGCCATGTCCCCCACATACAGCCATGTCCCCCACATTGCAGCCATGTCCCCCACATACAGCCATGTCCCCCACATTGCAGCCATGTCCTCCACATTGCAGCCATGTCCCCCCATATACAGCCATGTTCCCCACATATTGCAGCCATGTCCCCCCACATATTGCAGCCATGTCCCCCCACATATTGTAGCCATGTCCCCCCACATATTGCAGCCATGTCCCCCACATTGCAGCCATGTCCCCCCACATTGCAGCCATGTCCCCCCACATTGCAGCCATGTCCCCCCACATTACAGCCATGTCCCCCACATATTGCAGCCATGTCCCCCACATATTGCAGCCATGTCCCCCACATATTGCAGCCATGTCCCCCCTACCTGATGATGATGCCGCCGCCGCCTTATATACAAAGCCGCCGTGAACATTAAAGGCAGTGCCTTTCAATAGCTATTTTCCCTGCCGCACGCCATGTTAAGGACACTCCCTCTTGCTCGGTATTGGACAGATCCGAGCAAGGGGGAGTGTCTATACACACGCAGCGGGAAAACAGCTATTCAAAGGTGCCTATAATGTTCGCGGCGGCAGTTTTTTATATACAAAGGCGGGGTCGGATTTACTTATGCGGCGTTGGCGGCGGGGGGGGGGGAGGGAAGTATTCTATTTGGGTATCGGGGGTATTTGCGGGAGTACAAGTACTCCCGCAAATACTTGGTATCGGTCCCAATAACGATACTAGTATCGGTATCGGGACAACCCTAATTACAAGAAATGTAAACATCCCTTGTAATAGAAAAAAAAAGCACGACAGGTCCTCTTAAATGTGAGATCTCACATCTCATATTTACTCTAAAATAAATAAATAAAAATAATAAAATAAATAAAAAGTTATTTAAAAAAAAAGAAAAGAAAATAATTTCCCCTTTAAGACCATTGGGCTGGAGGAGACGTTTGGCGTTGCTTCCGTCATCCAATTATTATGAAGTGTGGGGGGCCATCTTTCCTTTACTCGACTCAAGGCCTTTCAAAGGAAAAAGAAGATCGGATCGTCTCTGCCGCTACCGACGGCTCCGGTAAGCAGCGGATGCGACCAGAGCGTGGCAGGAAGGAGGGGCCTCTCCCCGATAAAAGTGATCTCGTGGCGAATCTGCCGCAGAGACCACTTTTATATTAAAGGGGTGTTCCACCCAAAAAAATGACCTTAGCTTACTCCACTCCTCACCCCCATACATGCCACATTTGGCATGTAATTTTTTTGGGGGGGGAGTGGGGGCTTCAGTAGGAGTGGGACTTCCTGTCCCACTTCCTGCTTCCGCCGAGGGGCTGGTTAGGCGATTAAGCTTAATCGCCTACACCAGCCCCCTCCCTGTAGGCGATCACATGGGACACTGACAGGTCCCATGCGATCGCCTCTCCAATCAGCGGCGAGCCGCGCCGCGCACGCATGCGCAGTACGGCTCGCGCATGCGCAGTGGGTGCCCGGCCGTGAAGCCGAAGGCTGTCACGGCTGGGTGCCCACAGTGGAGATGGAGACGCCGGCTGGGGAGGGGGGGAGAGGAGCGGAGCCCCGGTCGGCGCGTCGCTGGAACGCAGGACCAGGTAAGTGAGTGTTTATTAAAAGCCAGCAGCTACACTTTTTGTAGCTGCTGACTTTTAATAAACAAAATTTTGGCTGGAACACCCCTTTAACCACTTGCTTACTGGTCACGTAAACCCCCCTCCTGCCCAGACCAATTTTCAGCTTTCAGCGCTGATTCACTTTGAATGACAATTGCGCGGTCATACGACACTGTACACAAATGACATTTTTATTGGGTTTTTTCCCCACAAATAGAGCTTTCTCTTGGTGCTATTTGATCACCTTTGCGGTTTTTATTTTTTGTTACTTTTTTTATATTTTGTTATAAAATGTTGCAAACAGGTCATTTTTCTTCTTCATTGATGTACGCTGATGAGGCTGCACTGATAAGCACTGATAGGCTGCACTAATTGGCACTGATGGGCTGCACTGATGGGCACCGATGGGCTGCAGTGATGGGCACTGATAAGGCGACACTGGTAGGCACTGAGAGGTGACCCTGAGAGGTGGCACTGATGGGTGGCGCTAACGAGCATTGATAGGTGGCACTGGTGGGCACTTATAGGTGGCACTTATAGGTGGTACTGATAGGTGGCAGTGATAGGCACTAATGGGTGGCAGTGATGAGCACTAATAAGCACTGGAAGTTTACACTTATAGGCAGCACTGCTAGGTGGCACTGAAAGGCATTGATAGGTGGCACTGGTGGGCACTTATAGGTGGCACCAATAGGTGGCAGTGATGGGCAGTGATGGGTGGCAGTGATGGGCACTGATGAGCACTGGAAGTTTACACTTATAGGCAGCACTGCTAGGTGGCACTGAAGGGCATTGATAGGTGGCACTGGTGGGCCCTTATAGGTGGCACTGATAGGTGGCAGTGATGGGCACTGATGGGTGGCAGTGATGGGCACTAATCAGCACTGGAAGTTTACACTTATAGGCAGCACTGCTAGGTGGCACTGAAGGACATTGATAGGTGGCACTGGTGGGCACTTATAGGTGGCACCAATAGGTGGCAGTGATGGGCACTGATGGGTGGCAGTGATGGGCACTGATCAACACTGGAAGTTTACACTTATAGCCTGCACTGCTAGGTGGCACTGAAGGGCATTGATAGGTGGCACTTGTGGGCACTTATAGGTGGCAGTGATGGGCACTGATGGGTGGCAGTGATAGGCAGGTGGTTAAAGCGAAGTTTCAGGCACTGATCAGCACCAGAAGTTTACACTTATAGGCAGCGCTGCTAGGTGGCACCGATGAGGCAATGAATGACAGCACCGGTGGGCATTGATAGGTGGCACTAATTGGCACTGGCAAGTGGCACTGGCAGACAATAATGATGGGCACAGATGAGGCAGATCGGCTATTTTTCTCCTCACGCTGTCAGCATGAGGAGAAAAAAAACTGATTGCCAGGCTTTTTTTTTTACACCATGTGATCAGCTGTGATTGGCTGACAGCTGATCATGTGATAAGATCTGCCCCATACTTGGATCTGTGATCCCCCCGAGTCTCAGTGACCCGGTAATCACAGTGTGCGGGGAGCGTGCAAAGGGGGAGGCCGTCTATTGAAAAGCAGATCTGCACTGTAGCCGTCAATGGTTAAAGAGGACTGCCCACCGCCATTGCTGAAAATACGGGGGGGGGGGGGGTTATGGCAGCTAGCTAACAACGGTATATACAGCTACAGAGGTTTGCCGGAGGTGGTTAAAGCGAAGTTCCAGGCTCTATTTATTTTTTTATAAAGTCGGCAGCTACAAGTAATGTGACTGCAGACTTTTAATATAATCACACTTATCTGTCCAGGGTACCCATGAGGTTGCCCCCCCCCCCCCCCCCCGAAGCCGTTTCTTCCATTGGCTCGGGTGCAGTCGCCGCCATTGCAACTAAGGGAAACCGGCAGTGATGCCTTCAGACTTCACAGCCGGTTTTATACTGGACATGTGCGAGTCTCACAGCGCTTTCTGAATGGCCGGTCTTCTGGGACACACACGTCTCCCAGAAGGCAGTATGGGGGGGGCGGGAGGAGTTGGTCCGATGCAGAAATTGCCTAATGACGGGGTGGGGTGGTCTATTGTGCAAGACCTATTTGTATTTTTGCCTGGAACTCCATTTTAATTTCCTCTGCCCCAACAGTCTCATACACAGGGCCGGCCTTTGCGTTGTGTGGGTTGTGCGCCCGCACAGGGCGCCATGACCAACAGGGGAGCCGTGTGTAGGGTTGCCACCTGTGCCCGGGTACACATTCCATCGTCCTGTGGAATGTGCCGGATCGCAGCCGGGTCACTGTCTATCATTGAGGAATGCGCTCTGAGCCTCTGTGCCCTGTGGTTGGCCGAGCGGGCGATGTGCGGGGCGGGATGTAGTAGACATGGGGGTCTGTGACTGGCCCTGCGGAGCTGGTGTTGGTCATGTGTGGAGGCATGGGCGGAGGCATGGGCGGGTCTACACTGTGGATTCCAATCGATAATCGTGCCTGCTTGCTCCCGGATTCCTGCCTCACGATGTGTGCCTCCTGAAGTGAGGGCTCCTCTGCTCTGTGTCACCCCCCTCCTCTGCCCTGTATCACCCTCCCTCCTCTGTCCTGTGTCATCTGCCCTGTGTCACCCCCCCTCCTCTGCCCTGTGTCGCCCCCTCCTCCTCTGCCCTGTGTCACCCCCCTCCTCCTCTGCCCTGTGTCACCCCCCTCCTCCTCTGCCCTGTGTCACCCCCCTCCTCCTCTGCCCTGTGTCACCCCCTCCTCCTCTGCCCTGTGTCACCCCCTCCTCTGCCCTGTGTCACCCCCCTCCTCTGCCCTGTGTCACCCCCCTCCTCTGCCCTGTGTCACCCCCCTCCTCTGCTCTGTGTCACCACCCTCCTCTGCCCTGTATCACCCTCCCTCCTCTGTCCTGTGTCATCTGCCCTGTGTCACCCCCCCTCCTCTGCCCTGTGTCACCCCCCTCCTCTGCCCAGTGTCACCCCCCCTCCTCTGCCCTGTATCACCCTCCCTCCTCTGGCCTGTGTCATCTGCCCTGTGTCACCCCCCCTCCTCTGCCCTGTGTCACCCCCCTCCTCTGCCCAGTGTCACCCCCCCTCCTCTGCCCTGTATCACCCTCCCTCCTCTGTCCTGTGTCATCTGCCCTGTGTCACCCCCCCTCCTCTGCCCTGTGTCACCCCCCTCCTCTGCCCTGTGTCACCCCCCCTCCTCTGCCCTGTGTCACCTCCCCTCCTCTGCCCTGTGTCACCCCCCTCCTCTGCCCTGTGTCACCCCCCTCCTCTGCCCTGTGTCACCCCCCCTCCTCTGCCCTGTGTCACCCCCCTCCTCTGCCCTGTGTAACCCCCCTCCTCTGCTCTGTGTCACCCCCCTCTGCCCTGTGTCACCCCCCCTCCTCTGCCCTGTGTCACCCACCCTCCTCTGCCCTGTGTCACCCCCCTCCTCTGCCCTGTGTCACCCCCCTCCTCTGCCCAGTGTCACCCCCCCTCCTCTGCTCTGTGTCACCACCCTCCTCTGCCCTGTATCACCCTCCCTCCTCTGTCCTGTGTCATCTGCCCTGTGTCACCCCCCCTCCTCTGCCCTGTGTCACCCCCCTCCTCTGCCCAGTGTCACCCCCCCTCCTCTGCCCTGTATCACCCTCCCTCCTCTGGCCCGTGTCATCTGCCCTGTGTCACCCCCCCTCCTCTGCCCTGTGTCACCCCCCTCCTCTGCCCAGTGTCACCCCCCCTCCTCTGCCCTGTATCACCCTCCCTCCTCTGTCCTGTGTCATCTGCCCTGTGTCACCCCCCCCTCCTCTGCCCTGTGTCACCCCCCTCCTCTGCCCTGTGTCACCCCCCCCTCCTCTGCCCTGTGTCACCTCCCCTCCTCTGCCCTGTGTCACCCCCCTCCTCTGCCCTGTGTCACCACCCTCCTCTGCCCTGTGTCACCCCCCCTCCTCTGCCCTGTGTCACCCCCCTCCTCTGTCCTGTGTAACCCCCCTCCTCTGCTCTGTGTCACCCCCCCCTCTGCCCTGTGTCACCCCCCCTCCTCTGCCCTGTGTCACCCACCCTCCTCTGCCCTGTGTCACCCCCCCTCCTCTGCCCTGTGTCACCCCCCTCCTCTGCCCTGTGTCACCCCCCCTCCTCTGCCCTGTGTCACCTCCCCTCCTCTGCCCTGTGTCACCCCCCTCCTCTGCCCTGTGTCACCCCCCTCCTCTGCCCTGTGTCACCCCCCTCCTCTGCCCTGTGTCACCCCCCTCCTCTGCCCTGTGTAACCCCCCTCCTCTGCTCTGTGTCACCCCCCTCTGCCCTGTGTCACCCCCCCTCCTCTGCCCTGTGTCACCCACCCTCCTCTGCCCTGTGTCACCCCCCTCCTCTGCCCTGTGTCACCCCCCTCCTCTGCCCAGTGTCACCCCCCCTCCTCTGCTCTGTGTCACCACCCTCCTCTGCCCTGTATCACCCTCCCTCCTCTGTCCTGTGTCATCTGCCCTGTGTCACCCCCCCTCCTCTGCCCTGTGTCACCCCCCTCCTCTGCCCAGTGTCACCCCCCCTCCTCTGCCCTGTATCACCCTCCCTCCTCTGGCCCGTGTCATCTGCCCTGTGTCACCCCCCCTCCTCTGCCCTGTGTCACCCCCCTCCTCTGCCCAGTGTCACCCCCCCTCCTCTGCCCTGTATCACCCTCCCTCCTCTGTCCTGTGTCATCTGCCCTGTGTCACCCCCCCCTCCTCTGCCCTGTGTCACCCCCTCCTCTGCCCTGTGTCACCCCCCCTCCTCTGCCCTGTGTCACCTCCCCTCCTCTGCCCTGTGTCACCCCCCTCCTCTGCCCTGTGTCACCACCCTCCTCTGCCCTGTGTCACCCCCCTCCTCTGCCCTGTGTCACCCCCCTCCTCTGTCCTGTGTAACCCCCCTCCTCTGCTCTGTGTCACCCCCCCTCTGCCCTGTGTCACCCCCCTCCTCTGCCCTGTGTCACCCACCCTCCTCTGCCCTGTGTCACCCCCCCTCCTCTGCCCTGTGTCACCCCCCTCCTCTGCCCAGTGTCACCCCCCCTCCTCTGCCCTGTATCACCCTCCCTCCTCTGTCCTGTGTCATCTGCCTTGTGTCACCCCCCCCTCCTCTGCCCTGTGTCACCCCCTCCTCTGCCCTCTCCTCTGCACTGTGTCTCCCCTCCTCTGTGTCACCCCCCTCCTCTGCCCTGTGTCACCCCCCTCCTCTGCCCTGTGTCACCCCCCTGTGTGTCACCCCCCTCATCTGCTCTGTGTCACCCCCCTCCTCTGCTCTGTGTCAGCCCCCTCCTCTGCTCTGTGTCACCCCCCCTCCTCTGCCCTGTGTCACCCCCCTCCTCTGCCCTGTGTCACCCCCCTCCTCTGCCCTGTGTCACCCCCTCTTCTGCCCTGTGTCACCCCCCTCATCTGCTCTGTGTCACCCCCCTCCTCTGCTCTGTGTCAGCCCCCTCCTCTGCTCTGTGTCACCCCCCCTCCTCTGCCCTGTGTCACCCCCCCTCCTCTGCCCTGTGTCACCCCCCCTCCTCTGCTCAGGATTAGCTCGCACAGGGTGCCTGAACTACTAAGGCCGGCCCTGCTCATACATATTCAAAGATAACAAAGGTATCCATAGCAAAAAGGGGCCTGGTCATTGACCAGCAATATGGTCTGGGGCTGAAGTGGTTAAAACATGGCTGACAGACGATCAATGTTAAACATCATGCTTGATATTGAACTTCAATCTCACCCAAACCTCGGGCGGCTGACTTGGGCATATCAAGGCCGGTGCTGGGGGCAACCAAACGGTGTATAGGTGCTGGATGTCGCATGGGCATAGGCGGACTGACCATTCGGGCACTGCCCAAGGGCTCCATGCCACTAGGGGGCCCCATCAGGGTTGCCAGCTTCAGTAAAACCAGGGAGAGTATGTAAAAATCTGTGTTTTACAAAAAAAAATCTGATTATAGCTCCTCACCTTTCCAGTACCTTTTCAGTGTGTGTATACTGTATGTGTGTATGTGTGTGTATACTGTATTTGTGTGTGTGTATACTATATGTGTGTGTGTATACTGTATTTGTGTGTGTATACTGTATGTGTGTGTATACTGTATTTGTGTGTGTGTATACTGTATGTGTGTGTGTATACTGTATGTGTGTGTGTATACTGTATTTGTGTGTGTGTATACTGTATGTGTGTATACTGTCTGTGTGTGTATACTGTATGTGTGTATACTGTATGTCTGGGTATACTGTATTTGTGTGTGTGTATACTGTATGTGTGTGTATACTGTATTTGTGTGTGTATACTGTATGTGTGTGTATACTGTATGTGTGTATACTGTATTTGTGTGTGTATACTGTATGTGTGTGTGTATACTGACTGTGTGTGTATACTATGTGTGTGTATACTGTATGTGTGTATACTGTATGTGTGCGTATACTGTATTTGTGTGTGTATACTGTCTGTATGTGTATATTATGTGTGTGTATACTGTATGTGTGCGTATACTGTATTTGTGTGTGTATACTGTATGTGTGTGTATACTGTATTTGTGTGTGTGTATACTGTATGTGTGTGTATACTGTGTGTGTATACTGTATGTGTGTGTATACTGTGTGTGTGTATACTGTATATGTATACTGTATGTGTGTGTATACTGTGTGTGTGTATACTGTATGTGTGTGTATACTGTATGTGTGTATACTGTGTGTGTGTATACTGTGTATGTATACTGTATGTGTGTACACTGTGTGTGTGTGTATACTATGTGTGTGTATACTGTATGTGTGTGTACTGTATACTGTATGTGTGTGTATACTGTGTGTGTATACTGTATATGTATACTGTATGTGTGTATACTGTGTGTGTGTATACTGTATATGTATACCTTATGTGTGTGTATACTGTATGTGTGTGTGTATACTGTATGTGTGTACACTGTGTGTGTGTATACTGTATATGTATACTGTATGTGTGTGTGTGTGTATACTGTGTATGTATACTGTATGTGTGTACACTGTGTGTGTGTATACTATGTGTGTATACTGTATGTGTGTGTGTGTGTATACTGTGTGGCCCGATAATCTCCTTTGCCTGGAGGCCCGATAATCTCCTTTGCCTGGGGGCCCCATATTCTCCTATTGCCCGGGGGCCCCATGAGTTGTCAGTCTGCCCCTGCGCACGGGCATCCACCCAAGAGATGACAGGCCACTGGTGGGACCCGTCAGTGATGAGGAGAGGACCCCCAATAGACCAGACATTGGACTCCAAACCCCCAGAGGGTGCGGCTGGTGTGAAACACAGCGATGTTGAACCGACTCGCCACAACAAGTCCCAGACTATGGAACGCTTTACCAACCAGCATTCGGTTGGAGGAGAACCACTCAGCATTCAGGAGAAAGATCAAGACTCATCTCTTTTGATATCAAAGGAGACAGGAACAACAAGCGCCCAGAGGCGATTCAGTTCGCATGTGCCGCGCTAAGTTTTCATTCATTCATTCATTCAACAAGGCTTGGGATGGAACCATGAGTCAGTTGTAGAGAACATAGAAAGCCCTCAGCAGGCTGTAATACTGATAACGCGTTTCGGGCGTGGCCCTTTACTGCTGACCCCACTCCTGGAGCATTTAAGTGTCCCTGTAACTGTATCAACATTTCACATTCAGTCTTTTTTTATATGTAAAATAAAATACGATTTTTTTTTCATCTTACCACTTCATAACCGCACACGGTCTTGACGTGCACAAATGGGATCTCCCATCCCGGGTGGGCGTCATATGACGTCCTGGACTTTGTGCAGTGATATCTGAATGATGGGGGCACCTAGAGGCATCATTCAGATATCATTTTGTTCCGGTGGCGATCCTGCGCACCATAAGAATGATCATAGCGGCGGGTGTCTTGGTGTCTGCTAAAAAAAAACATATATAGGGCCAGATTCAGAAAGAATTGTCTAACTTTCGGCGGGCGTAGCGTATCTCAAATACACTACGCTGCTGTAACTTAGAGCGGCAGGTACCGTATTCAGAAAGAACTTGCGCCCTAATTTATGGTGGCGTAGTGTAAATGGCGCGCGTAATTCAAAGTAGCCAGGCAGCGGGCGTGTTGTAGTAAAATGAGCCGTGACCCCATGCAAATGAGGGTCCGAACGAACGTCCGTGGACGTATCCCAGTGCGCATGCTCCAAAATCACGTCGCAAATACTCAATACTTTCGACGTGAAAGTAACTTACACACAGCCCTATTCGTGTACGACTTACGCAAACGACGTACAATGCGACGTTGTTCCGACGTCCATACTTAACATTGCCTGCGCCTCATTTAGCAGGGGTAACTTTACGCCGGTCGAACGCCTTACGTAGACGAGGTATATCAATACGCCGGGCGCAACTACGTTCGTGAATCGGCGTATCTAGCTCATTTGCATATTTTTGATGGGAACGCCGAATGCGTCCCGCGTAACTATGCGCCCACGATACGCCGGCGTAGGCAAGTTACGTCGGACAGCTGAAGCCAAGTTTTTCAGCGTATCTTGCTTTCTGAATCGGCATAAAGATGCGACGGCGCACATTTGAAATGACGGCGGCGTATATCAGGATATACGCCGGCGTACTTTCTTTCTGAATCTGGCCCCATAGTGTTTGGGGGTTCTGAGTAATTTTCTAGCAAAAGAATGATGATTTGTACATGTAGGAGAGAAGTGTCGGAATAGGCCCCCCGCTATGGAGGTGGGTATAAAAGCCCCGGGATTGAAGGGGTTAAATGTGAATTTTCCCTTGCCGGTCCCGAGATTGTCCTCTGTTTCTCAGTGGAGACCGGACCGGAATCTTGATTTTTTTTTTTATAGGTATCAAGAATCCGATCACATAGGAAATCCGATCGCTACAAACTTCAGAGTAACAGGAATGTGGTTCCTCCTGTACCATTGTTAGCAGATTGCAATCAGCGGGACGTGGAAACAACTTATATTGTGTCTTTGTATCGATGAGTATTGTGTGAATAATAATTACTGGCTTTAGGTAAACTGACAATTTCCTTTTATCTAAGCAAAAGCAGTGTTTGTGTTAGGGAGGCCGGGATGGAGTACACAGTGTGGTGTTCATGGTGACAAGTTTGGGCAAACACATGGAGATGTATATATTGGGGCACAAAGCCTTGGGGGAGTCACAAGTCTCCTCCGGCTCACAATCACAATGGCATCTTATGCAAGCTTCCTCCTCTTGGCCGCTCTCTGCATAGGGACAGGTAAGGGGCCACTGAGGGGCCACTGAGGTCCTTTAGCCAATAATTCATATTAAGATACTAAAGTGGTGTATGTCAAGTCAATAACTTTTTTTAGCGAGAGTTACATTTAATTTTATTTATTTTGTTTACTTTTATTGTCATTTAGGTTACTTTTTTATTTTTTATTTACTGTTCTTTGTTTATTTTTATTTTATTTTTTTTGTTTTTTTATTGATTTTTTTGATCATTGCATACTGTCACTTTTTTAATTTAAAATTTATTTAATTTAATACATTTTAAGAACAGATCCAGGGTAGAAGGAAGGAACTTCTGCAAGCCGTTTAAACCAAAGACTATAAAAAGGCCAAAGACCAAAAAATAAATAAAAATAAAATGCCAAAGACAAAAAAAAAAAAAAAACAGGATATAAACAAAATATTTTTTTTTTTTTGTTTGTCATTTAGGTTAGTTTTTTTTATTTACTGTTCTTTGTTTTTTTTTATTTATTTTTTGCATTTGATTATTGTTTGAATAGTGTCACTTTTAAAATGTTATTTAAAATGTAATTTAATTTAATTTAATTACTTTTAAGAACGGATAAAGGGTGGAAGAAAAGAACTTCTGAATGCCATTTAAACTAAAGATAAAAAAAAAGGCCAAAGGAAAAAAAAAAAAAAAACAGCATAGAAAAAAATAATATAGCATAAACAAAATATAGCTTTGTTTGTATACAGACACTTTTTAATTTAAAATTAATTTAATTTAATTAATTTTAAGAACAGATACAGGGTAGAAGGAAAGAACTTCTGAAAGCCATTTAAACTAAATGAAGCCTTAAAAACCACTGAGGAGGGGCCTGTATTTTTAGAACAAGAATAGTGTAGAAAGATGGAACTTCTGCAAGCCATTTAAACCAAAGTCCAAAATAAAAGGCCAAAGACAAAATAAAACAAAAAAACAACAACAGCATATCATTTTATAAACAAAATATTATATCATAAACAAAATATGGCTATTTACTATAGCCAATAATTTATATTCTTTGTTATTTTTTTTATTTTTTTTGTATTTGATCATTGTTTGTATACTATAAATTTTTAATTTTCAATTATTTAATACATTTTAAGAACAGATACAGGGTAGAAGGAAAGAACTTCTGCAAGCCATTTGAACCAAATGAAGCCTTAAAAATCACTGGGGGGGGGGGGGGCTGTATTTTTAGAACAAGAACAGTGTAGAAGAAAGGAAGTTCTGCAAGCCATTTAAACCATTTGAAAAAATAAAATAAAAACAGCATAGAAAAAATAATAATATAGCATAAACAAAATATAGCTATTTACTACATAGGGGCAGGTAAGGGGCCACTGAGGTCCTATAGCCAATAATTCATATTAAGATACTAAAGTGGTGTATGTCAAGTCAATAACTTTTTTAGCGGGAGTTGAATTTAATTTTACTTATTTTTTTATTTTATTTTTTGTCATTTAGGTTAGTTTTTTTATTTTCATTTGATCATTGTTTGTATACTGTCACTTTTTAATTTAATTACTTTTAAGAACAGATACAGAGTAGAAGAAAGGAACGTCTGAAAGCCATTTAAACCAAAGACCAATGAATAAATAAACAGGATATAAACAAATAATATAACATAAACAAAATATAGTTATATTCTGCATAGGGACAAGTAAGAGGCCACTGATGTCCTATAGCAAATATTTAATATTAAGATACTAAAGTGGTGTATGTCAAGCTGATCATTGTTTTGTATAATGTCACTTTTTAATATTCTTTTTTTTTGTTTGCTTTTTGTTTTAGTTTTCAGTTTTCTGTGAAAAAAACGTAAAGTTTTAAGTGTGTGTGGGGGGGGGGGGGGGCAGTATGTTTACAAAATGTATTCGAAAATCCGAATATTTGAAAATAAGAACAAAAATCTAAAAATAAGTATGAAAATTTGAAGACCTGAACATTTTGAAAATCCAAAATAATTACTAACTATTAAATGATAGTTATTTCCTTTCAAATTTGGCTGTTAGTAAATGTAACAAATACAAATTTATCCAAAGTTATTAATTATCCAAAATAATGAATACTGCATCTACACAAATGAAACGCAATGAATTAATAATAATAATAATAATAGGAACAAATTAATAATAATAATAATAATAATTAATATTAATTAGTTCCATTCGTTAGATGTGGTATTTGTTATTTTGGATAATTCCTATCTTCTGATAAATTAGTATTCGATACGTTCACTAACAGCCAAATTTGAAAGGAAATTCCAATACCCATATTTTAATAGTTACCGGTAGTTGTTAGTTATTATTTCAGATTTTCAAGTTTTCGAATAATAATAAAAAAAAAAATGTTAAAAGAAGTAAATATAATCTTCCTTCCTTATCTACAGTGCCTTGAAAAAGTATTCATACCCCTTGAATTTTTTCACATTTCGTCATGTTACAACCAAAAACATAAACGTAATTTATTGGGATTTTATGTGATGGACCAACACACAGTGTCACATAATTGTGAAGTGAAAGGAAAATGATAAATGGTTTTCAACGTTTTTTTTACAAATAAATCTGTGAAAAGTGTGTGTGTGTGTGTGGGGGGGGGGGGTACATTTGTATGGCGCCCCCCGGAGTCAATACTTTGTAGAACCCCCCTTCTCTACAAGTCTTTTTGGGGGTGTCTCTACCAGCTTTCCACATCTAGAGAGGGACATTTCTGCCCATTCTTCTTTGTAAAATATCTCAGTCTCTGTCAGATTGGATGGAGCGTCTGTGATCAGCAATTTTAAAGTCTTGCCACAGATTCTCAATGTGATTTAGGCCTGGACTGTGACTGGGCCATTCTAACACATGAATATGCTTTGATCTAAACCAGGGGTCTCCAAACTGCGGCCCGGGGGCCAGATGTGGCCCTTTACTGGCCTTTATCCGGCCCTTGGGGCACTATTCCTCCCATTGACCCCAACAATGGGGCACTATATTATCCACTGATACCAAAGATGAGATACTATTCCTCCTACTAATAGGGAGAATACTCCTCTTCCTATTGACCACCAACCCTGAGGCCATATATGTTCTCACTGATGCCGGGCCCGTGACTTTTTCTTCCCTTGCTGGCCCCAAACCGGCCCTCCTAAAGTCTGAAGGGTAATAAAGTGGCTCTTTGTTTGAAAAGTTTGGAGACCCCTGATCTAAACCATTCCATTGTAGCTCTGGCTGTATGTTTAGGGTCGTTGTCCTGCTGGAAGGTGAACCTCCGCCCAGTCTCAAGTCTTTTGCAGACTCTAACAGGTTTTCTTCTAAGATTGTCCTGTATTTGTCTCCATCCATCTTCCCATCAACTCTGACCAGCTTCCCTGTCCCTGCTGAAGAAAAGCATCCCCACCACATGATGCTGCCACCACCATGTTTCACAGTGGGGATGGTGTGTTCAGGGTGATGTGCAGTGTTAGTTTTCCCCACACATAGGGCCAGATTCTCAAAGAATCCCTGGCGGCGTAGCGTTAGGCATTTACACTACGCCGCCGCAATGTACTAGAGCAAGTGCTTTATTCTCAAAGCACTTACCTGTAAAGTTGCGGCGGCGTAGCGAAAATCCCCCGGCGCAAGCCTGTGTAATTCAAATGAGCCGGGTAGGGGGCGTAGAGCATTTAAATTAGGCGCGTTCACGCACCGAACGTACTGCGCATGCACCGTCCCAAAAACTTCCCGCATTGCGCAAAATGACGTCGCAAGGACATCAGTGTTTTAGACGTGTACGTTAATGGCGTCCAGCCCCATTCACGGACGTCTTACGCAAACGATGTAAAATTTTCAAATGGCGACGCGGGAACGACGGCAATACTTAACATAGGATGCGCCACCTTCGGGCTGCATTATCTTTACTCTGCGCAAACCTTACGGAAACGACGTAAAATCGTTTGGGAATCGGCGTATTAGGCTCATTTGCATAGGCAAATTAGAAAACAACGTTATGGCTACCTAGCGGCCAGCGTTGTCATTACATCTACGATCCGACGGTGTAATTCTTTTACACCTGTCAGATTTTTAGTGTATCTATGCGTAAGTGATTCTAATAATCACACGCATAGATACCCATTGAGATACGAATCTGAAGGCCGGCAGAGAACCTCGATGGGCAGAACGATGTGTTCCGCCCGTCGAGGTTTTCTGCCGTGTGTACGCGGCATCAGATGTTCTTCCATGTTGGCTTCTCCAACATGGCGACTTTTTTTTTTGTGTTGGAGAATTTCCCTCACTTCCTGTCTGAGGGCTGTGATGTCATCATGTTGCGATAATAAATTAACCAATCAAAGACAAGGAAATGTAGTCATTGTAAAGGTATTTTGATGCACATGACGGTATACTACTCGCAGTATAATATTAGCAATTTTATCACTTTTATTATAAAGTGGAGTAATGCTTTAAGTTGTTCTCTTTCAGCCCATTCCCTGCAATGTTACACGTGCACCGCTGCGACCAGCAACAGCAACTGCAAGACAGCAACTACCTGCTCAGCCACACAAGGCTACTGCGAAACCATTGTAGGAAGCGCTACATTCCGTAAGTCACTTTACATCCAACATGTGGTCAAAGAGAACAAATTAGCCATAATGAAGTGTGAAGAACAAGGCCAAGTTACATATATATACAGAGGAATGATAGTGGGGTGTATACAGAGAAGAATTATAGTGGGGTGTATACAGAGGAATGATAGTGGGGTGTATACAGAGAAGAAAGATAGTGGGGTGTATACAGAGAAGAATGATAGTGGGGTGTATACAGAGGAATGATAGCGGGGTGTATACAGAGGAATGATAGTGGTGTGTATACAGAGAAATGATAGTGGGGTGTATACAGAGGAATGATAGTGGGGTGTATACAGAGGAATGATAGTGGGGTGTATACAGAGGTGGGGTGTAATGAGGAATAGTGGGGTATATACAGTGTATGGGGTGTACAGAGGAATGATAGTGGGGAATGTATGGGTGTACAGAGGAATGATAGTGGGGTATATAGAGGAGGAATATAGTGGGTGTATACAGAGAGGTGGGGTGTAACAGAGGAATGATAGTGGGGTGTATACAGAGGAATGATAGCGGGGTGTATACAGAGGAATGATAGTGGTGTGTATACAGAGGAATGATAGTGGGGTGTATATAGAGGAATGATAGTGGGGTGTATACAGAGGAATGATAGTGGGGTGTATACAGAGGAATGATAGTGGGGTGTATACAGAGGAATGATAGTGGGTGTATACAGAGGAATGATAGTGGGTGTATATAGAGGAATGATAGTGGGGTGTATATAGAGGAATGATAGTGGGGTGTATATAGAGGAATGATAGCGGGGTGTATACAGAGGAATGATAGTGGGGTGTATACAGAGGAATGATAGCGGGGTGTATACAGAGGAATGATAGTGGGTGCATATAGAGGAATGATAGTGGGGTGTATACAGAGGAATGATAGTGGGGTGTATACAGAGGAATGATAGTGGGGTGTATATAGAGGAATGATAGTGAGGTGTATACAGAGGAATGATAGCGGGTGTATACAGAGGAATGATAGTGGGTGTATACAGAGGAATGATAGTGGGTGTATACAGAGAAATGATAGTGGGGTGTATACAGAGGAATGATAGTGAGGTGTATACAGAGGAATGATAGCGGGTGTATACAGAGGAATGATAGTGGGGTGTATACAGAGGAATGATAGTGGGGTGTATACAGAGGAATGATAGTGGGGTGTATACAGAGGAATGATAGTGGGGTGTATACAGAGGAATGATAGTGGGGTGTATACAGAGGAATAATAGTGGGGTGTATACAGAGGAATGATAGTGGGGTGTATATAGAGGAATGATAATGGGTGTACACAGAGGAATGATAGTGGGGTGTATACAGAGGAATGATAGTGGGGTGTATACAGAGGAATGATAGCGGGGTGTATATAGAGGGAATGTACACAGAGGAATGATAGCGGGGTGTATACAGAGGAATGATAGTGGGGTGTATATAGAGGAATGATAGTGGGGTGTATACAGAGGAATGATAGCGGGGGTGTATACAGAGGAATGATAGTGGGGTGTATACAGAGGAATGATAGTGGGGTGTATACAGAGGAATGATAGAGGAATGATAGTGGGGTGTATACAGAGGAATGATAGTGGGGTGTATACAGAGGAATGATAGCGGGGTGTATACAGAGGAATGATAGTGGGGTGTATACAGAGGAATGATAGTGGGGTGTATACAGAGGAATGATAGTGGGGTGTATACAGAGGAATGATAGTGGGGTGTATATAGAGGAATGATAGCAGGGTGTATACAGAGGAATGATAGCGGGGTGTATACAGAGGAATGATAGTGGGGTGTATACAGAGGAATGATAGTGGGGTGTATACAGAGGAATGATAGTGGGTGTATACAGAGGAATGATAGTGAGGTGTATACAGAGGAATGATAGTGGTGTGTATCTAGAGGAATGATAGTGGGTGTATATAGAGGAATAATAGCAGGTGTATCTAGAGGAATGATAGTGGGGTGTATACATGAAACATGCAGAGTTGCAGTCTGAATAGACAAGTTCTCTGCTAATCTCCCTCCCCGACACAAATTTTCAGCTGCTTTTATCTCCTGTGATGGAGAACTTGTCAGATATCATACTGATAACAGAGGAACAGAGCAGCAGAAAGACACAGCACTTAAGCTTTACAGAGAGATAAGTAAACACTACAAATACAGTATATGTGCTTAGGTCATAATTTCATGAATGGGATTACATCCACTCTAAGCCCTGATTTACACAGAACTTCCATCCCAGATCCAGATTTCATTCAGAAAGGATATTTTAATGCTGAAAACTAAAGACTGTTCCATTTGTTCTCTTCTCTAGTTGGAGTTACTGCGACCTCAATAACAAAAACCTGTTCCACATCCTGCACAGCAAGCGGCGGCAGTGCCTTAGGGGTGGCGTCGGCCTACACTTCCTGCTGCACCACTGACCTGTGCAACGTTAGCGGAGCCAACAGCATCAAGTCCAGCTCTGCCGCCATTTTCCTGGTGATGGGAACCCTTGTGATGCTCATCAGCTCATCTCTGATATGAGAAGGGAGATAACAGATTGTCCAACCGGCATCAATAAACAGGATGTAATGTGAAAGCTCTGAGTTGTTTGTCCGTTTCTTCGTGTATATATCAATCTTTTCAACACAGAGTAACCCTTGAAATATCTTTACGATCTCAGGGAACCCCCTGCTAAAAATTCCTAGATCTACAACTCATGATACCGTGTCTTAAAAAGTATTCATACTAGAGGTAGACCAATATGGCTTTTTCTCTGGCCAGTGCTGATATTTAGAAATTGGGGAGGCCGATATATGATGCCGATTTTTGTGGCCGACACTGGCTGGCAGAGGTTGGCACTGGTGGGTGACACTGGTTGGCACTGACAGATGGCACTGATTGGCGGTGGCACTGACAGGCACTAGCTGGTGTTCGGCAAATTTAACTTCTCTCATCCTTATTCGTCAACAAACACACTTGGGTAATTTGTAGCTATAGATTTGACACCCTACAGGCCCACACCACATATATTTGTCTAAAAAAAAAAGTGGCTTTTTTTTACCTCACTGAAGTCACTGCAGTTCCCTATCCCATTTCAGAAAAAAGGAAGATGATTACCCCGCGCTTCCAAACTTTGGTTAACCCCTTCCATACAGGGCATTTTCACCCCCTTCCTGCCCAGACCAATTTTTAGTTTTCAGCACTGTTGCACTTTGAATGACAATTGCGCGGTCAGGCAATACTGTACCCAAATTAAATCATTATGTTTTTTTCCCCACACAAATAGAGCTTTCGTTTGGTGGTATTTGATCATCTCTGCGGTTTTTATTTTTTGCGCTATAAACATAAGAAGAGCGACAATTTAAAAAAAAAACACAATATTTTTTCCTTTTTATTTAATACATCTCACAATATTTTTAAAAAAAAAACTTTTTTCCCCCTCAGTTTAGACCGATACGTATTCTACGTATTTTTGGTAAAAAAAAAAAACGCAATAATCGTATATTGATTGGTTTGCGCAAAAGTTATAGGGCCAGATTCACGTATTCCAGAGCATCTTTGCTCTGGAGTAACGCTTCTGATTTGCGTTGCGCTGCCGAAATTTTAGGAGCAAGTGCTGTCATTCACGAAGCACTTGCTCCTAAAGTTGCGGCAGCGCATCACAAATGAGCCGGCGGAATTCAAATGTAGCGGGTACGGGGCGTGTAGTATGCTAACTACGCGCGATCCCGCCGCCAACGTACTGCGCATGCGTCGAGTGTCAAAACATCCCCGTGCGCATGCTCCAAAATCTGTGAATGAACGTCAATGACGTCACATTCCCATTCATGACCGTTTTACGCAAGCAACGTTTTTTTTTTTTTTCCGACGCGATGACGACGCCTATACCTAACATAGGATACTCCAACCCCATGTAGGTATATCTATGCGCCGCGTATCCCGTCCGGAAACGTCGTATCGTCATTGCGTCGCGCCGGATTTCGATCGTGAATTGCCGATTTCCGCTCATTAACATATTTTTTGAGCGTAAATCGGCGGGAACGCCCCCGGCGCCATTTTTAAGTTGAAGTAACGATGCGATGGCGAAACTCAGTTACGCTGCTCGCATCGGAACTTCAACCCGGCGTTTCTTGTTTTCTGGTTACAGAAAACAGAAACGCCGGCTCAAAGCCACAGTTAGGCTGGCGGATCACTCGATCCGCCAGCGTAACCTTTCCTGAATCTGGCCCATAGTGTCTACAAAATAGGTGATAGATTTATGGCATTTTTATTTTATTTTTTTTACTAGTAATGGCGGGGATCTGCGTTTTTTTTGTGTGACCGTGACGTTGCGGCGGACATATCGGACACTTTTGACACGTTTTTGGGACCGTTCACATTTACACAGCGATTAGTGCTATAAAACTGCACTGATTACTGTGTAAATGTGACTGGCAGGGAAGGGGTTAACACTAGGGGGCGCTGAAGGGGTTAAAATGTGTCCTAAAGTATGTTCTAACTGTAGGGGGAGGGGGACTTACAGGGGGAGGAGATCGATGTGTGTTCCTCTGTACTGGGAACACACATCAGTCTCCTCACCGCTGACAGGAGGTGGATCTGTGTGTTTACACACACAGATCCACACTCCTGCCGTGATTGCCGGAAATCGCGGGTGCCCGGCGGCAATCACGGCCGTCGGGCACGCGCGCGGGATCGCGGGTGGTGCCGCGGGCGCGCGCGCGCGCGCCCTAGAACGCCGTGAAGACAGGACGTTGTGCAACGTCCTGTCTCATCGGCGAGGGGATCACCATGACGTGATTCCCCTATGGGCTGGTAGGGAAGGGGTTAAATGGTAGCTGCTGACACGGCTCATATGAGAAAAGCAAAAAGAATTAAATGTGTAGGAAATGTGTAGCGCTTTAAAGTGACTGTCTGTTAATGACACTCAGAAGCACAAAAAAAGAATAAACAAATTTTGTGTAGAGTAAAACAAATAAAGGACCCTGGAAAATCCAAGGACAAGCACTGTATAACTCGTGCGTGATGAACAGTGTGAAAATAATCTATTAGTGAGATGACACCCGTTGTTAAATACAATTAATCACATATAGAAACATATATACATTGAAAAACAACAGTGATTGTTCATTTCTTTAGAAAGACATGTGTAAATTATTGGCCACTGACTGCCAAGTGCAATAATGTCCCGTGAAAGGAAAATAAAACAAATCCTGATGTAAATAAGTAATAGTCAATCTGATGATTGGTGAATAACAAATAATGACTCCTCCACTGTGTTGTTCCCACCACCGAAAGCAATGCAGGCTTACCAGAACCAGTTGACTTCAGATGGCTTACGCCACTGAAAGTCAAATTAGGCTTGTAGTGGCTGATATCACAATGGGCTCCTTGGCAAGGCAATACTTTGAATGGTCAGCAGAACCTCCGTGGGATGGATGAAGCCCAGCTGGGAGTGCGATCCCCAAGTGGATATTCTCATAGAAAATGGTTTGTATAAGAGACAAGAGAAAGAAGTGGCCACATAGCGTAATCCCGTTTAAGTAGAAAAATAAAATAATTTATTTACAGCTATCAAACTTACATTTTAGCTTTCACGGGACATTATTGCACTTGGCAGTCAGTGGCCAATAATTTACACATGTCTTTCTAAGGGCCCTTTCACACTAGCGGACGAACGGTCCGCTCATTACAAGTCCGTTTACGGACTTGTAATGGGTCCCTATGGGAGCGGATCCGTTAGCGGATGATGCATCCGCTAACGTCCGCTCGATCCGCATCCGTTTTTGCGGACGGAAGAATGTCCTATTTTTCTTCCGTCCGGGCAAACGGATCGGATGCAAACGGACAGACGGTCCGTTTCCATCCGACTCCCCATAGGGGAGAGCGGAGGAGAGACGGAGCGGTCCCTGCACAGTGTGCGGGGACCGCCCCGTCCGCCCGACAGCTCAGCGGAGACCCCCCGCTGAGCTGACGGACACACGGAGCGGACCGAAAAACGGACCGCTCCGTGTGTAAGGAGCCTTAAGAAATGAACAATCACTGTTGTTTTTCAATGTATATATGTTTCTATAGGTGATTAATTGTATCCAACAACGGGTGTCATCTCACTAATAGATTATTTTCACACTGTTCATCACGCACGAGTTATACAGTGCTTGTCCTCGGATTTTCCAGGGTCCTTTATTTGTTTCACTCTACACAAAATGTGTTTATTCTTTTTTTGTGCTTCTGACTGTCATTAACAGACAGTCAATTTAAAGCCCTATCCCATTTCAGCTATAAGAAGCCAGATCCTGACCCAGCCCATTGGGCTCCATCAGTAACCCTTGAAGACGTCAGACGTAGGCTGACGAAACGGCGTTGGGTGGTGTTTGAGATACGTAATTTCCAGTCAGCTGGTATGTTGATAAATGTAAAGTTTTGCACTTGGGGGCCAAGAATATGCATTCTACATAATAGGAGGAGTACAACTGGGGGGATCCGTAGTGGAGAAGGATCTGGGGGTTTTGGTAGATCATAAGCCCAATAATAACATGCAATGGCGACCGCCTAACGCCGATATACTTTGGCAGAATGGCACGGCTGGGCACAATCATGTAAGGGTACGTCCTCTTTAAGTGCCCAGCCGTGGGTCACGTGCACGCCACCGGCACGTGCCCACGACCCGGTCCGAAGCTCCGTGACCGTGCCCGCGGGACCAGCGGACCCGATCGCCACCGGAGTTCCGCGATCGGTCACAGGAGCTGAAGAACGGGGAGAGGAGAGTGTAAACAAGCCTTCCCCATTCTTTACAGTGGCAGTGGCAGTGATCGTCTGTTCCCTGATATAGGGAAAGACGATCACTGACGTCACACATCCAGCCCCACCCCCCTACAGTTAGAAACACATATGAGGTCACACCTAACCCCTACAGTGCCCCCTAGTGGTTAACTCCTAAACTGCAATTGTCATTTTCACAGTAACAGCGCATTTTTATAGCACTGATCACTGTGAAAATGACAATGGTCCCAAAAATGTGTCAAAATTGTCCGATGTTTCCGCCATAATGTCGCAGTCACGAAAAAAAAACTCTGATCGCCGCCATTAGTAGTAAAAAAATATTAATAAAAATGCCATAAAACTATCCCCTATTTTGTAGATGCTATAAAGTTTGCGCAAACCAATTGTTAAACGCTTATTGCAATTTTTTTTTACCAAAAATATGTAAACTGAGGAAATAAAATGTTTTTTTATATATTTTTTGGGGATATTTATTATAGCCAAAAGTAAAAAATATTGCATTTTTTTTAAATTGACGCTTTTTTTGGTTTATATCGCAAAAAATAAAAACCGCAGAGGTGATCAAATACTAGGGTTGTCCAGATACCGATACTAGTATCGGTATCGGTACCGATACCAAGTATTTGCAGGAGTACTTGTACTCGCGCAAATGCTCTCGATGCCTAAATAGAATACTTTTTTTGTATTTATCAACATGTTCTGTGAAAATTCTTTGAGTTTTTTACTACTGCGTGACAAGCAAATAAAACATTTTTATTCATTTTTACTCATTTTTATTCTTTTATAATGTCTTGAGTTAGAGTTCTTCATAATTCTAAAGAAAATATCCTCAGTCTGTATTTTGGTTTGAAAACTGTCACATGACATTTAAAAAAGTATCGGTATTCGGTATGGGTGAGTACATGGAAAAAAGTATCGGTACTTGTACTCGGTCCTAAAAAAGTGGTATGAGGTAGGAGATATCTAGAGGGGTCAGAGTGCTGGGGGCATATCTGGGATGTAGAGGTGCAGCCCGGGCTCAAGGACCAGCTGCTTTGGGGAAAGGGCAGGGGCCCCCAATGCAGCTGGGGCCCCTGGGCAGTACCCAGGTGCGCCCTCTCATTAAGATAGCCCTGAGTTGCATCTTCTATGACAGCCTAAATCTTTCTAACTTGGACTAAATCCTTCCAAAAATTTCTCAGTTCTCAGAATCATTTACTCCTGGGGCAGTGGTCACGCCCCCGGTGATTAATCCAACCCAACTCTTGTTGTCACACCCAAAACACAAAAATCTTTGTTTTTTAGACACGACAAACAATTCACCCAAAACCAGCACAGGGATAGAATCACTAGTCAGTAGATTGACAGATTCAAAGCCATAAAGGATTTTCATCTCTTAAGCCCCGTACACACGACCAGGGCCGCCATCAGGGGGTACAGGCAGTACACCTGTAAGGGGCCCGGGGGTCCGGAGGTGCCCAGATGCCCCCAGCACCACAGATGGTAACCCCCCTCTTTTTTTTTTTACTATATTTTTTATTTTATTTTTTTATTATTTTTTATTAAAGGGCCAATTTTTGGAATTTTTATTTTTTTTAGCAGTCCGGAGGTCCCCAGGGGCCCAGAGGCCCCCAGGGCCCCGGGTGGCAACCCCCCATATTTTTTGTTATTAAAGGGCCAATGTTTTTTTTGGGGGGTCTGGAGGTCCCCAGTGGCCCGGAGATCCCCAGGGCTCCAGATGACAACCCCCCTTTTTTTTAAAAAAAATACAAAAAATGATATATTTTTATATATATATATTTATATATATATATTTTTAACATATATATATATATATATATATATATATATATATATTTATATATAATATGATTATCAAAGGGCCCAGAGGGCCCCAGATGACAACCTTTTTGCTTATAAAAATGTTATAAACATTTTATATTTTCACCAGGTTGTTTTTTTTTTTTATTATTATTTTTTAAAGTGTATTTTGTGCGTGAAGTCGAGAGAGAGGAGCTGGACTGTAGGCAGACCCTCCCCCCGGAGGCAATCACCATCCTTCTCCATGCCCCCGGTGGCAATGGCAGGTGTGAGGGGGGGCCTCCCACTCACCCCACCCTACCTGCTCCACTTGGGAGCCCGACGGGACAGAGGGACTCCCCCTATGAGGGAGTCTAGCCCACCCAGCCAGCCCTGTAGGTCCTTCGCCTCTCTTTATTTTAAGAGACCTCATGGCCAAAGTGCGTGCGTGTTAAACCAATTTCGTGTGCGTGCAAGTGTGGTGTTTTTTTTTGGGGGGGGGGGGGGAGCCGGGCTAAAACCACCAAACTCAATTCACATGTAGCCGAGACCGGGATCCGAACCCTTGGCTGCAGAGGTGAACGGCTTGTCAGCGCGGTGCCAATCACGTTGAGCCACCACAGCTCCCACCCCATGTTATTTTTGTTAAGATATTTTTTTACTTATTTTTTATTAAAGGGCCCAGAGCTCCCAAGGCAACCCCCCCTTTTTATATATATATATATAGATATTTTTATTTATTTTTCATTAAAGGGCCCAGAGGTCCCCAGGGCCCCCGGATGGCTACCACCCTCTTTTTAATATATATTTTTCTATATTTATTTTTTTGTAAAGGAACCCCCCCGCTTATCAAATTGCGTCAGCCCCCCCCCCCTTCTCAATTTCAGGCGGAAGCACCCCCCCTGTTCTCTGCTCCAGGGGCCCCATAATTCCTGATGGCGGCCCTGCACACGACAGGGAACCTCGACGGGCGGAACACATCGTTCCGCCCGTCGAGGTTCTCTGCCGGCCATCAGAATCTGCGACCCGCCCGTCGGGAATGGCAACCAGCCATTCATCCCGACGGGCCGTCGAGCAAATAGAGAAGCTGTTCTCTATTTGCTCGACGGGTTTCCCGACGGGCAGGGCGAGCAGAGAGCATACACACGGCCAAGGTTCTCGCTGGAATGCAGCTCCCAGCGAGGTTCTCGCTGGTTTCTGGCGAGAACCTCGGCCGTGTGTACGGGGCCTAAGAAATAACTCAATGAGTGTCTAAGAAACAATCACCCCAGCGGCACCACATTCCACTACTTTCACTCCAACCACATTCCACCACTAGGTGATAAAGTGTGAAAAAAAAACACACCAGCCCATTGAAAAAATTAGTAAAATGTCTTTGAGGAAACATATCTCACGGTGCATCAACTCTCCTCTGTCACCACCAGACCTGGGACAAGGGGGGGGGGGGTAGGAGGGACGGCTGCCCTGGGTGCAGTGGGAATTTGGGAGATTTTGCTAGAAGGGGTGGGGGGGGAGTTGGTACTAGGAGCAGTTGCCGCTGGTGGTATATTTTTGGTGGGGGCAAAAACAATGCACTCACAGCCAACCCCAGTAGGATGCCAGGTCACCTGCACCTCCTGCCATATGCTCCCCCCCACCGGTTGCGTAATCTAGGTCGTGGTGGCTCTGGGCATCTCCTTCTCCCCTGCATCACGCTGTGCATCTCCTTCCTACTCTCCTCGGTGCATCTCCTCCCTCCTCTGTGTGTCTCCTCCCTCCTCTGTTCGTCTCCTTCCTCATCTCCTCTGTGCGTCTCCTCCCTCCTCTCCTCTGTGCCTCACCTCCCTCCTCTCCTCTGTGCATCTCCTCCCTCCTCTCTTTGTGCGTCTCCTCCCTCCTCTCCTCTGTGCCTCGCCTCCCTCCTCTCCTCTGTGCGTCGCCTCCCTCCTCTCCTCTGAGCGTCTCCTCTCCTCTGTGCTTTCCCTCCCTCCTCTCCTCTGTGCGTCTCCTCTCTCCTCTCTTCTGTGCATCTCCTCTCTCCTCTGTGCATCTCCTCCCTCCTCTGTGCGTCTCCTCCCTCCTCTCCTCTGTGCCTCTCCTCCCTCCTCTCCTCTGTGTATCTCCTCCCTCCTCTCCTCTGTGCGTCTCCTCCCTCCTCTCCTCTGTGCCTCGCCTCCCTCCTCTCCTTTGTGCGTCTCCTACCTCCTCTCCTCTGTGCATCTCCTCCTCTCCTCTGTGCGTCTCCTCCCTCCTCTCCTTCCTCCTCTGTTCGTCTCCTCCCTCCTCTCCTCCCTTCTCTGTGCATCTCCTCCCTCCTCTGCTTTGTGCATCTCCTCCCTCCTCTCCTCCCTTCTCTGTGTATCTCCCCCCTCTTCTCCTTTGTGCGTCTCCTACCTCCTCTCCTCTGTGCATCTCCTCCCTCCTCTGTGCGTCTCCTCCCTTCTCTCCTTCCTCCTCTGTGCGTCTCCTCCCTCCTCTCTTCCCTTCTCTGTGCATCTCCTCCCCCGTCTCCTCTATGGGTCTTCTCCCTACTCTGTGTGTCTCCTCCTTTCCTCTCCTCCCTCCTCTGCGTGTCCTCCCTCATCTGGGCATCTCCTCCCTCCCCTCCTCTGTGCGTCTCCTCCCTCCTCTGTGCGTCTCCTCTCTCCTCTGTGCGTCTCCTCCCTCCTCTGGGCTTCTCCTCCCTCCTCTCCTCTGTGCGTCTCCTCCCTCCTCTGTGCGTCTCCTCCCTCCTCTCCTCTGTGCGTCTCCTCCCTTTTCTCCTTTGTGTGCGTCCTCCCTTCTCTCCTCCATGCGCCCTGCATCTCTACACTCCTCTCCTCCATTCGCTGTGTGTCCCCCTTCTCCTAGGCTGTCAATCGGATTGCCTATCCTTTTGGCAAATCGGGTGACGGGCCTCAGAATATGCTTCCTTATTGGCTGGCAGGAGAATCAGTATCGGAACTGGGAGGCACTGTGGGAAGTTAGGACATCTGCAGTTGGCTGCAAGCTCAGAAGGAGGGAGGCCACAGCCCAACAGCACTCCATGGCCTAGTGGTTGAGAACCACTGATCTATGTCCCACACCTCTAGGAAATGTTTGCACCCCCTACAAAAGTAAGATAACATTTGAGTATGAAGAAGTCTAAGTTCCGGTTTTTTAACCAGAATGGGTTACCAGAATATGGAAAGACCAACACACACAAAGGAGTTTACATTGCTTGGGAAGCAGGAAACTAGAGGCAGCTTGGGACAAATGTTGACTCCTGTGTCCCCTGCATTCCTTAGTCCTTCGCATTATACAATAGACATGTGCAATTAGTTTCGGTCCGAATACCAATTCTGACACATTTTTGGTTATTCAGAGATTCGAATGTATCCAAATCTCTGAATGAAATAGTAATGAATAGTAACGAATTTCCTTGAAACCTGTTAAAATATGTTTTGTTTATTGCTTTCTAATGAATTCCAACCGTTCAGAACAATTACAATTCAGATCGGTCGAAAAACTGTGCGAAGAAATAGCTGGATGATAAGCAGCTGTTGGAAAGCCCACCACCCGTGTCCTTAACAACCATGAGTCATCATTTGTCAGCGTGTTTCACCACTGACAGAAGAATGTAAAGAAATTCCGGCATTGCCAGTTCATACCAGGCCTTTTGGGTCTGAAGTGAAACCCCATGCCCCCCCCCCCAAATCCATACCAGACCCTTATTCGGGCATTCCGCCTGGCAGGTCAGGAAAGGGGGGGATAAGCAAGCACCCCCCCCAAACCATACCAGGCCACTTGTGCTCAATATGCTCTGAACAAGGGACATGTTGATGGGGACAAGGGCCTTATCCCCACAACCCTGGCCGGTGATTGTTAGGGTCTGCGGACAGGGGGCTAATCTGAGTCTGTAAGCCTCCTTTAACAAGGTGACCCCCAGATCACGCCCCCCCCCCATGGGAATGAGTATCGGTACATAGTACCCCTACCCATTCGCCAGAAAAGTGTCAAAAAGTAATAACTGTTTTTGACAATTGCTTTATTAGAGAAAAAAAAACATGTGCCCCCTTCTGACGTCACGGACTGGTGCATGCTGGGTCTGTGACATCAGAAGGGGAGTGGCTTTTGGGGGACATACCCAGGCGGGAGCGTTTTTGTTTTTCGGGTCGGCAGGCGGAGTGATTGACGATTGATTTACATTGCGGGATACTATTTAAAAAAAAGGATTTGTCAGAAACTGTTTCTTGTGTTTAATTACTTTTTCACACTTTTTTGGTGAATAGGTACTATGTACCTGATACTCATTAACATGGGGGGGAGGGGTCGGGATCTGGGGGCCCCCTTGTAAAAGAGGACTTCCAGAATCCGAGAAGCCCCCCTCCCGCAGACCCCCACAATCACTGGCCACAGTTGTGGGAATGAGGCCTTTGTGCCCATCATGGGGACACAATACCGGGGGGGGGGGGGGGGGGGTTAGAACTGCATGCCCGGATAAGGGTCTGGTATGGATTGTTTTATTTTTTTGTTTTTTTTTGGGTGTGGGGTTTTCCTTAAAATCCAAATCAGACCCGGAGGGTCTGTCATTGGGGAAACCCTCTGACAGATGATGACTCATGGTTGTTAAGGATGTGGCGGGCCTCCTGGCCTGCTGCATAACAACCAGATATTCTTCAGACAAAGGACAAACTCGGGTGTAACTTCGACAGATGGCCAGACCATACAAAAAACATTCTGCACTTATTATAAAGAACTCTATAAGACTAAAGGGGGGTTGAAGAAAGGAGCCATGGAAACTTTCTTCCAGAAGATAGCAGTTCCTACACTGTTAGATAAGGACAGACAGGAGCTAGAAGCACCAATTACCCTAAAAGAAATCCAGCAAGCGGTATCACACATGCCAGATCAGAAATCCCCGGGTCCGGATGGGCTTCCTATTGAGGTGTATAAGAAGTTTGGCGAGATTTTGCTCCCAGAACTATTGAAGACTTTGGAGTGGGCTGCAAGTGTGGGGACACTACTCCGCTCAATGACGGAAGCAATTATTGTAGTAATACACAAGGAGGGGAAGGACCATCTGGAACCCTCATCTTACCGCCCAATTTCCCTTTTAACCTCTGATATAAAGATCTTAGCCAAAATTTTTGCGACCCGCTTAAATAGAATTATTAGCTACCTTATCCATCCAGATCAGTCTGGTTTTATACCAGGTAGGGCAACAAGTAACAACATTAGGAGAACCTTCTTAAAGAGGTGGTTCACCCTAAATATAATCTCTCCCATGTGATCCAGCATACTGGCGTCGGCGCCAGTATGCTGGGTTTTTTTTTTTTAATCCCCCACTTACTGTATTATCTTCAATTTTAATTTCTTACCCCCGTGGTGGACGGCGCCAGTATAGCGCGTCACATCTTACGAAAATACCCGATTAAGGACTCGGGTAATCTCGGCGAAATGCGGCGCCTGAGCACAGACCTGGGAGCTGACTGCGCAGGCGCCGTATTTCTCCGAGTCCTACGGCTATGGCGCGTCACGCCCTCCGAAAAAAGCCGGAATAGGACTCGGAGAAATTAAAATTGAAGATAATACAGTAAGTGGGGGATTTAAAAAAAAAAAACAGCATACTGGCGCTGACGCCAGTATGCTGGATCACATGAGAGAGACTATATTTAGGGTGAACCTCCGCTTTAAATATATATACACCAATAGATAATGAAGGTCCCAGAGCAGTACTGTTGCTTGATGCCGCCAAGGCCTTTGATAGTCTTGAGTGGGCATATCTCTGGAGGGTACTCGACAGCTTCGGCTTTGGCCCTATCTACATCAACTGGGTCAAATTGCTGTACGTCGAACCAAGAGCCAAGGTTAGAATTAATAATGAGACCTCCGAGACCTTCCAGCTGGAGGGAGGGACGAGGCAGGGGTGTCCTCTATCCCCTCTTCTGTTCGCCCTCGCTATGGAACCCCTGGCAATCATGGCCAGGGAGAGGTCGGACATAACGGGGTTTAGAAGACACCACGGAGAAGACAAGATAGCTCTTTTTGCAGACGATATTCTGTTTTTCTTGGGGGATGTGGGAGGAACATTGGACAAAGTGATCCAACTGGTGGAGGAATTTGGCCAGTTTTCAGGCCTCACCATCAACTGGACAAAGTCAGCTTTGCTGCTATTGGACCAGGTGGACCTCCAACCGTCGATAGGCGCCTCCCAAATAATCCTAAGCACTAAACTCAAGTACCTAGGGATCTGGATTTCAAAGGACCCCATTCAATATATTAACCTAAATCTTGTTCCACTACTATTGAAATGGAAAAGCAAAAGTGAAATCTGGAAAATACTTCCTTTGTCTGTTGCAGGTCGCTGTAACCTAATAAAAATGATCTGGCAACCGCAATTATTATACATACTACATAACTCTCCGGTATGGATAGGTTACAAGTGGTACAAAAAGATAGATTCATTATTTAGAGAACTTATATGGAGGGAGGCCAACCCAGAATAATCCTACAAACATTACAAGTTCCTGTAAAAGAGGGGGGAATGGCGGTTCCACATCCAAGGCTATACTTTCTAGCAGCACAACTGCAACATTTGGTAGGATGTGGAACCGTCGAAGGAGACGGTTCAAACACCCGACTCCTGCTAACGGATAACCCTCATAAATTATTAGTGGACGCTCTAGAGGCAATTTTTTTTTTGCCATAACCACTCAATTATAAAATTAGTGACTAAAACGTGGCACACAATAAAAGCAATATTGGGATACGCTGGTCTAACAGAATTCTCCCCTCTCTGGAATAATAACAATTTACAGGAGATAATAAGTATTGAGGTACCGCCCGATTGGATGAGTAAAGGCATATGTCGGCTAAAACATCTGTTCGAAGGTAATACTATGAAATCATTTCAAGAACTAGTAAAAGGATTCAAAATCACAAATAAAACCTTTTTTAAATACTTACAGGTCCGTTATGCTATACAAGCACAACTTGGCTCCCAGACAGTTGCATGGGCACAGATTCCTGTACTGCTCACTGTAATCAAGGCAACAGCTGCACACAGTCAATAAGACAATCAATAAGATTTAGCGTTTGTTTGCTTGGCCCAATGGATATCTATTGGGTTCTGAAGCTACTGTGCCTTCTATTTTTTCTTACTTTGTATGTAAAATGACTGTATATTTGTTTGTTGATTTGTGTCAAGGTTTTAAAAACAAATACAAAAATAAATGAATTAAAAAAAAAGATATTCTTCAGACAGAATTCGAATTAGTCGATCATTTTTTTCATTTTGTCTATGGTCTGATCGATCATTAGAATTATAGACATTTTTATCAGCAATTTCTTTATGATCTGTTAGTGTTTGTATATGTATGTATTTGTGTATATACACATTATATATACACATAGGGCCAGATTCAGGTAGATGGGCGAATCTTTAATCTGGAGTAACGTTTCTCATTTACGTTACTCCGCCGAAACTTTAGCAGCAAGTACTGTATTCACACAACACTTGCTCCTAAAGTTGCGGCGGCGTAGCGAAAATGAGCCGGCGGAATTCAAATTGGGCGGGTAGGGGGCGTGTATTATTTAAACTAGACGCGATCCCGCGGCAAACGTACTGCGCATGCGTCGACTGTCAGTGCGCATGCTCCAAATTCTGTCAGTGAACGTCAATGACGTCAATCCCCATTCACGGACGTTTTACGCAAACGACTCGAAAAAATGTTTTTCCGACGCGATGACGACGGCCATACTTAACATAGGATACTCCACTAGGGGGCTGGTTTTTCTTTGGGCCGCGTATCTCTTACGGAAACGTCGGAGAGTCACTGCGTCGGGCCCGAATACGATCGTGAATTGCCGATTCTCGCTGATTAACATATTCTTGGCGTTAATCAGCGGGAACCCCCCCCCCCGCGCCATTTTTAAAATTGAAGTTCCGATACGATGGCGAAATACAATTACGCCGCTCGTATAGGAACTCCAACCCGACGTTTGTTTTCTGCTTACAGAAAACAGAAACGCCGGCTCAAAGTGAGAGTTTAGGCTGGAGTATCACTGATACTCCAGCCTAACTCTACCTGAATCTGGCCCATACAGTACAGACCAAAAGTTTGGACACACCTTCTCATTCAAAGAGTTTTCTTTATTTTCATAAATATGAAATATGAAATTTGTCACACTGAAGGCATCAAAACTATGAATGTGGAATTATATACATAACAAAAAATTGTGAAACAACTGAAAATATGTCATATTCTAGGTCCTTTTGCAGCAGACACATCTCTAGAAGAACTGATAAGAGGAGACTGTGTGAATCAGACCTTCATGGTACAATATCTGCTAGGAAACCACTGTTAAAGAAAAGCAACACGCAGAAGAGACTTGCTTGGGCCAAAGAACACAAGGAATTGACATTAGACCAGTGGAAATCTGTGCTTTGGTCTGATGAGTCCAAACTTGAGATCTTTGGTTCCAACCACCGTGTCTTTGTGCGACGCAGAAAAGGTGAACGGATGGACTCTACATGCCTGGTTCCCACCGTGAAGCATGGAGGAGGAGGTGTGGGGTGGGGGGTGCTTTGCTGGTGACACTGTTGGGTATTTATACTGAACCAGCATGGTTACCACAGCATCTTGCAGCGGCATGCTATTCCATCCGGTTTGCGTTTAGTTGGACCATCATTTATATTTCAACAGGAAAATGACCCCAAACACACCTCCAGGCTGTGTAAGGGCTATTTGACCAAGAAGGAGAGTGATGGGGTGCTGCGCCAGATGACCTGGCCTCCACAGTCACCGGACCTGAACCCAATCCAGATGGTTTGGGGTGAGCTGGACCGCAGAGTGAAGGCAAAAGGGCCAACAAGTGCTAAGCATCTCTGGGAACTCCTTCAAGACTGTTGGAAGACCATTTCAGGTGACAAGAGAATGCCGAGAGAGTGCAAAGCAAAAGGACCTAGAATATGACATATTTTCAGTTGTGTCACACTTTTTTGTTATGTATATAATTCCACATGTGTTACATTCATAGTTTTGACGCCTTCAGTGTGACTCTACAATTTTCATAGTCATGAAAATAAAGAAAACTCTTTGAATGAGAAGGTGTTCCAAACTTTTGGTCTGTACTGTACATATATGCTTTTTAAACATTGCAATGTTTTTAAGTATGTCAGTTGAAATATAAAATGCATGAGGACAAAGAAAAATGGATGCCGCACTCCAAAACCTGATGGGTGGTCTTTTATTCAATAGACAGCATGTACAAAAATAGGGTCACAGCAGTAGAAAACAAGGAATAGCCGACGCGTTTCGCACTGGATCAGTGCTTATTCATTGTGAGAATTATATAGCGCTCGTTATAAAAAAAAATAATCAAAAAAATGAAAGCTGCAATAATAAAAAGGTTATACAACCTAAAACATGATATACAAAAACAAAATTGCGCTAAAAACTGCAAATATCACTAAGCAGTGTAATATTAAGCCATAAGTATAGTCCATATACATAAAAAGAGGTGAATGCACAGGATCACTTGTGTTCTTAAAGTTCAGTTATAGGATGAATGTCCGTAGTAAGGATCTCCCAGGTGTAAACATATAATAAATAAGCATTGGCATATTTTAAAAAATGATAGGGTTTTGGGTAACTTGCTCCCTATCAAACCACAGGTTGTCTTTCGTGGAGCATCGTCTCTCAAAGACAAAATAGCCCCTAATATTCTGAATCCGCCTAACATGGAGTCTAGATTTTTAGCAGAACTTACGGGCTATTACAAATGCAGCAGGTGCCAAGTTTGTAGCCTTAATGTTCGCAGCTCAAGGAGAACCACCAACTTTAGTTCCTCCTGTACCTCCAAGGATTATTCCATCAAACCTTTCATTACGTGTAGCACCAAGGGGGTGGTCTACATGTTGCAGTGCCCGTGTGGTCTGCAATATGTGGGCAGGACGAAGCGCCCCCTACAGGTATGCTTAAATGAACACATAAAAAATATTAGGTTGGGATATACCAAACATTCTGTGTCAAAACACTACCTACTAGCTCATAGCATGGATCCGAAGAATACTATCTTCTTGGGTATTGACAAATTTGATCCCCACTGGAGAGGCAGCCATCTTGTGAGAACCATCTCCAAGTTAGAAATGTCATGGGTCCATAAACTAAAATGTTACACTCCCTTTGGCCTCAACATAGAAGTGGATGTGAACTGTTTTATAGCTAATTCATAAAAAACAGGCTCACCAACCATAGATTATCTCCTCTGAGCATTTTTCCAACATCAGAATAGTAATGTAAGGTCATTTTTTTCTGTGTATTATTTTTTGTACAAACCACAAATGTATGTGTCATGTCTATATAGGATTATATATGGAGATCGCATTAAAGTTTTCTTACTTCTATTTGTAATACCTCGGTGTGGGAGCAGTCTCGATGTGAGCCCCAACTTTTTTTTGGACAAGACACACTGTACTTACCTGAAATAGGGTAGTGCCGTTTTTGTTTTCCTCTTTTTTCCTTTTTTTTATTTTTTCCAACTAAGGGTATCAATGCTTAAACTCTTGGTGGTATGATCCCTTTAAGGCCTGACCTGGAAGGTGAATAAATTGCATTTATTTTTATCAGCCACCTATTTTCTTTTTAGTATTTAAGATGGCGGGGGTGTGGCCCGGTGTGACTGACATCGAGGCTGCACGTCACACAATTGGTATATACTTATCCATTTTTTGTGTAAACCATCAATTTATGTTTCATTTGTGTATAACAGCACATATGGATGACATGTGAATATTTCTTGTATTTCATTTGTATTGGATGGAGGTGTGGGCTGAGTACACTGGATGTGAGCTCTACCCACGTTCAGAATGGATACGCTGTGCTTACCATCATTAGGGGAGTGCTGCTATGCGAGTTCATTCTGTCCGTCTTGCAAATAGTGTTAATGAGTAATACTGTCGATATAGGTCTTTGCGATTCTAGTGGTATGACAAACTTAAAAATATTGTCAGCTTTGGCAAGGGAAATTTTTCTCCGTCGCCAACATTAGTAATCATAAGAGGTCTTTTTCCAGTACCTAAGATGGCGGGCGGGCGGCCTGGTGTGACTGACATCGAGGCTGCGCGTCACGCTCTGTGTACATATGCGGTGATTCAGCGCGCCGCCTGTATCCCGTGAACACGTCCCTCTAGTGACGAAACGTAGGGAGGCGACGTGCTGACGTCACCGCAAAAAATTTCTCTCTACCCGGAAGACACGGGCGGAAAGTGCTAGCCGGCCGGCTTATTTGTATTGGATGCCTGCTTTTGAAACGATCTCTTGTAAGTGCATACCATTTTTTATTTTATTAAAACCTGACGATTTTACACTATGAGAGCCTTTCTGTCCTTTCATACATCCTGACGCATACTGATGACACCGAGGATGGTCTGTGTATAGATGATCTGGACGTTGGAGGTGTTGACGGTGATTTCTGGGTTTTGGCATAAGGCTCATTTGTATTTTGGATCTGGTAAGAGGCCATTCATACCTATGGTGGAGGTGTTTACTTTCAACACTTTTTCCTAAAGTTTGTCATCAATGTTTACACCTGGGAGATCCTTACTACGGACATTCATCCTATAACTGAACTTTAAGAACACAAGTGATCCTGTGCATTCACCTCTTTTTATGTATATGGACTATACTTATGGCTTAATATTACACTGCTTAGTGATATTTGCAGTTTTTAGCGCAATTTTGTTTTTGTATATCAGTGCTTATTCATGCCTTGAATAGCCATGAATAAGCACTGATCCAGTGTGAAAACGCATCGGCTGTTCCTTGTTTTCTACTGCTGTGACCCTATTTTTGTACATGCTGTCTATTGAATAAAAGACCACCCATCAGGTTTTGGAGTGCGGCTATCCATTTTTCTTTGTCCTCATTTTGCTTAGTGCACCGCCAGCACCCTCGGTATCCTGCTCCACCTGTAACCACATAGTGATCCCACCTGGAGCGGTTTCTGGATTTTGAAATATAAAATGCATGTAGCACTATTTTAAGACAGGTGTTTTGGGTGCAGCCTGATTGGGGCAGATTCCTTAAATTGCCAGTCTGTCCAGTGCTACAATTGTTGTCAACAAGCAAGCCATCGCTTGTGAAATGCATCAACTGCTGTAACTGCTGTTCCTGTGCTCGTCTGACATTTGTGACAATAAAGACTCATCAAGTGATTTTGGAGTTCCAGGGCCAGATTCAGAAAGATCAGTGGATCTTTCCCCGATACGTTACGCCGCGGTAAATATTTGCGCAAGTTCTTTATTCAGAAAGAACTTGCGCCATTATTTACGGCGGCGTAACGTATGTGTTGCAGCTTAAGGCCGCGCAATTCAAATGAGTGAAGTGGGGGCGTGATTTATGTAAATGAATCATGACCCCACGTAATATAGTTTTTTTTGGATGGCGCATGCACCGTCCGTGGACGTTCCCAGTGTGCATGCGTGAAATCACGTCGCTTTTCCTCAATGAAAATGTAACTAACGTCGAGCCCCATTCCCGAACGATTTACGCAAACGACGTAACCGAAGTACAGTTTGACGCTGTCCCGACGTCCATACTTAACATTGGCTGCGCCTCCTATAGCAGGGGTAACCTTACGCCGCTCTAACGCTTACGCAAACGACGTAAACTACGACGCGCCGCCGCAAGTACGTTCGGGAATCGCCGTAAATCGCTCATTTGCATATATTACGCGAAAACCGGCGTAAGCGCCACCTAGCGGCCAGCGTAAATATGCAACTAAGATACAACGGTGTAAGCGGATTACGCCGCTCGTATCTTAGAAGAAAGCCGGCGTATCTTCTTTTCTGAATAGCAAAAAAAGATACGCCGGCTATTCTTAGTATTTACGCAGCGTATCTCTTGATACGCTGCATAAATAGTTTTCTGAATCTGGCCCCCAGCGTGAGGCCACTTCTTTGTTCTGGTGAACGTAACGAATACAAATTTATCTGAAGTTACAAATTATCCAAAGTAATGAAAGCCGTATCTAAACGAATGCAACGTAACAAATTAAAAATAATACATAACAATAATAACATTATTATTATTATTATTATTATTATTATTATTAATTTGTTCCATTTGTTTAGATGCAGCATGTGTTATTTTGGATAATCCGGAACTTTGGATGAATTTGTATTCGTTACGTTCAATAACAGCCAAATTTGAAAGGAAATTTCAATAGCTATAATTTAATCATTAGTTATTATTAGTTATCTAGTTATTCTTGTAGCTCCCTGTTCCTGTTGAACAGGCGCTGCTTTAAATTTAGTGGGGGTCTGGGCTGTTATTTGGCTCAGACCAGAGTGATTAAGGGCAATTTAGCTTCTGTTCCAGCCATGGCTGTGCTGAGAGTATCCACCATTGCTCGCCTGGGGGTGTCATTACCACCCCAGGCCAATGGTGGCAGTAGCAAGGTCAAGGTGTATTGAGTGTCTCCCATGGCAGCAAATCAGTGGGAGTGGTTTCCCGCTGTGCAGGCTGAGGAGGGGTACTTAACCACTTGCCTACTGTGCACATACACCCCCTTCCTGCCCAGACCAAATTTTAGCTTCCGGCACTGCGTTGCTTTAACTGACAATTGCGCGGTCGTGTGACGTGGCTCCCAAACAAAATTGATGTCCTTTTTTTCCCCACAAATAGAGCTTTCTTTTGATGGTATTTGATCGCCCGAGCGGTTTTTATTTTTTTGGCTATAAACAAAAGAAGAGCGTAAATTTAAAAAAAAAAACACATTGGGCCAGATTCAGGTACACGTACATTTGCGCAGCGTATCCGAGATACGCTACGCAGCCGTATTTTATCAGGCTCTACAACGAATTCTGGTAGATTTTTGCCCGTACGATACGATGGCGTAGTGTATTTCTCGCCGCGTAATCGAAATACGCGATTAGGGGGCGTGAAGCATTTAAATTAGGCGCGTCCCCACGGCGATCGAACTGCGCATGCTCCGTTCAGAAATTTCCCACCGTGCATTGCGCGAAATAACGTCGAGTAGCGTCGTTTACGGACATTCCTATTCCCGGACGACTTACGTAAAAAATAATAAAAGATGTCGCAAAACGTTGAAATTCGACGCGGGAACGAAGGCCATACTTAACATGGGCTGTCTAATATTAGAGCAGCAAAAAGCTGGTATAACATTACGCAGTGAAAAGATGACTAAAGATGCCGTAAGAGATTGCGATTGAAGATCGTAATTTCGGGGATCGCCGGCAAAAGCTCATTTGCATACCCCGACGCGGAAAACTACGGGAAGTCCACCCAGCGGCCGCAATTTTATTGCAGCGTAGATCCGAAGGCGTACGAACACGTAATCCAGTCGGATTGAAGCGCAAAGCCGTCTTTTCATGGTTTGAGGACTCAAACTAGTGAAAAAATGCGCGTAATTAGAAAGTACTCCGGTCTAACACTAGTTAGACTGGAGTTACGGCTCTGTGAATCTGGCCCAATATCTTTTGCTTTTTGCTATAATAAATATCCAATTTTTTTTAAAAAAACTGTTTATCTCAGTTTAGGCCGATACGTATTCTTTTATGTATTTTTGGTAAAAAAAATAAAATAAAAATCGCAATAACTGTATAGTGATTGGTTTGCGCAAAAGTTATATTGCATACAAAATAGGGGACATAATTAAGATTTTTTTTTTTTTTTTTACAAGGAATGGCAGCGATCTGCGTTTTTTTTCGGGACTGTGACATAATAGCGGACACATTGGACACTTTTGACACATTTTTGGGACCATTCACATTTATACAGTGAACAGTGCTATAAAAATGCATTGATTACTGTGTAAATGTGACTGGCAGGGAAGGGGTTAACCACTAGGGGGCGAGAAAGGGTTAAATGTGTAGCCTAGTGAGTTTTCTAACTATAGGGGGAGGGGGTGACTGGGGGAGGTGACCGATCTGTGTCCCTATGTACAAGGGACACAGCATCGGTCTCCTCTCCCTGACAGGACATTGAGCTCTGTATTTACACACAGAGCTCCACGTCCCTGCTCAGTTACTGGGCAATCGCGGGTTGTGTTCCCAGTAACAAACATGTCATACTTACCTCCACTGTGCAGTTCGTTTTGCACAGAGTGCCCCCGATCCACATCTCCTGGGGTCCCTCGGCGGCTGTCTCTGTCCTCCCCGCAATTAGTCACCACAGTCATGCGAGAGCTCGTATGGTGGTCACTAATTGCGGGCACGCTCCCGTGAGACAGCGAGCGGCCATAGCCGTTCATTGTATGAGTGCGCCACGTCACTGGATGTGATTGACAGCAGCGCCAGCCAATGGCTGCGCTGCTCTCAATCCATCCGCTCTAGGCAATCAGCGACCAGGCTTAGCGGCGAAGAGGATATCGGGACCGCAAGGGACTTTTGAGGGGTCAGGTAAGTATAACGGGGGCTCGGGGGGGCAGCGTCAGATGTTTTTTCACCTTAATGCATAGATTGCATTAAGATGAAAAAAAAATTTCCTTTACAACTCCTTTAAGGAACAGACGCCATTGGTGCAGTGATCGCCCGTTCGCACCTCGTGGCCTGCCTGGCCTGAGGTGCGTGTTCTGAATCCTAGTTCCGGTACCACATTGGCCCGGGGCTGTGGCTTCGTCTAGTGGGCCCAGTTGTCTGGCTGGGGCCTGTTTTGCAAAGGTGACGAAGGATGATGAAGGAAGTCAGGGGAGAACCTATCCTAAAGAGGACCATGCAAGAGGCTGGTACCTTGGGAGAAAGCCTGGAAACTTTAGTTCGGATGCACCGCACACCGAGAGGCTTGACAGTGTCGCTGGATCGAAAAGTTCTAAAGAAACCTAAAGAGATCCAGGTGCTGAATCCTGTGGCAGAGGATACGGACCAAAATATCTCACGAGAAAGGAAGGTCTGTGGCAGAGACTGTACTTTACTTCATGCGCCATCCCAGCTGCTAGGCCAGTAAGAGGGACCTATCCGGGTGAGCAATACCCACAGAACTGTTCGCTGGAAACAGGAGTGTTTCCTTACTTTTGATTATGCACCCAAACCTACCTACCCTTCCACCCTTTACTCCTCTTTTCTACTAAAGTTCTGCAAAATAAACCCAAGAAAAAGAAGTGTATTGTGTGGACATTGAAATTCTTCAGACTCTCACTTCACCCTGGACAGCGAGAACATAGAGGTAACGTGCCACCCAAAAATATAACCAGCAGCTCCTGCGGGGGTAGTGCTAAATTCTTAAGAATTTTCTGATTTTCTTGTGTAGCGCCCCCTTGCTTTTTGCATGGGCGCTGCGTTAAAACTAGTTGGACTAGGAGAGTTAAGTTGCTCTTAGTTGTGATTTGTTTAGGTTGTTGACCTGTCTCATTCTGAAAAGGTCCACTGGCTCGGATTGCATTCTGGGGATGTCATTTCATCCTTGGCCGGCAGTGGGAGCCAGCGGGATTTCTGGAGGATGGAGTCTTCCTCAGCAGCCAATTGGAGAGGGTTTTTCCTCGCTGCATGCTGGGGAAGGATATATCTGGGACCTAGGTCGGGTCTTCGTGGTTCGTCTTCTTCACGTGCGCAGGGTCCCGGACTCGGGGTGCGGCATCCACCTTCAGGGTGTGAGCGCCCATGGACCCCGCTGGCGCGGCCCGCCTGGCCAGGTTCCTGGGCCTTCCTGAGTCTCAGCCGGAGACGAGAATCAAGGGACCTCAGTGACTTACTGGGTTCCCGAAGCTTAAGAGAATCCCAGACGGGGATTCGGTGACCGGGATGCTGGCAGGTACGCTTTGCTGCCACCCGGTGACTTATGCTGAGAAATTACTGGGAGGATTCGCTCTGTTCGCACATTTAGTCTATCCAAATTAACTGGCCTGTGGCAGAGGCCTAGAGCCGGGCCTGTGAGAGAGACCCGTGCCTCCCAGCCAAAATTTAACCCTTTCATGCCTAAGGGTAAAACAAACCTTAATGCCTGAACGCAGTTTTGCAATTTTGACATGTGTTTGTTAAACTGTACATATCTTTGTAACTGCTTGGTGTATCCAGGTGAATTATACCTTGTTTTTTTCAGGACACAATGGGCTTTCTTTTGGTAGTAAATTTTATTGCATAACTCATTAATTATGTTTTGATATTAAAGGAAAACTGGTCAAAAAGGTAAAACAAATAACAGTTTTTACATTTTGGCTATATATTTCTTGCTGCTACCATAACCCACCACCAAAAAACAACCAAAAATAACTTCTCCTAATACTTCTGTAAATAAATATGCCACATATGTGTGTGTTAAATTGTTAAATTGTGTTAAATTATGTACCCATAATTGGTCCCAGAAACCATAGTGCATAAATTGCTTTTTTTTCCCCACAAATGTTTTAAAATGAGAAGTTCACCTTTTGTAACATGTTACATGTTACACCCTCAATAACCTCCTATCTCACTAGTTTCTAATAATGTGGGATGGTGTGGTAAATTTCAAAGCAAGGGTCGAGGCACAGGCCTGGATTGGAAGGGCACGTGGGACAGTGGTAACGAATGTCGCATCTTTTGCCATTTTTGCCACACACACGACACTTCTTCCTGGGTAATTTGCAGCTTGCTGTGATTGGGATAGGACGCAAAAAGTGTCTTTCTGTTAGTCTTCTAACATCCTCTGATTCTGAAGGCTGTCTGGGGTCTTCTTGAAACATCAGGTGTTCTATAATTTTTTCCTGGTATTGCAGGAAGGTGTCAGTACCACCAGATTTTTTATAAAGGACAAATGAATTGTGGATTGCCACCTGGATAAGATATATTGCCACTTTTTTGTACCAGGTTTTAGATTTCCTCAGCACCAGGTAGGGCTGCAAGATCTGGTCAGAGAGGTCGACTCCACCCATGTATTTGTTGTATGCCGTAATGCACAGTGGCTTTTCCTTCGGTGTAGTTGACCCACGTTCTGTTACAGTCACTGTGCCTTCTGGGTGGATTGTTGTCAGCATATAGACTTCTTTTCTGTCTGAAAATTTGACAGCCATCATTTCCTCCTGTTGGTAACTTAGTGATGTGCCTCTCTGCAAACGTTGTCTCACCAGCTGCTGTGGAAACTCTTTGCGGTTTTTCCGTACGGTCCCACATGCTCCTGTGCCAGCATCATGCAGAGATCTAAAAAGTGTCACACTGACTGCTGTAATAATTGTCGACATAAAGATTGTAGCCTTGGTGAAGCATAGGTTGGATCAGTTGCCAGACAATTTTTCCACTGACTCCAAGATTGTCTGGGCAGCCCTGGGGGTTGAGATGTCTGTCCCGTCCTTCATAGATCAAAAAACTAAATGTATAGCCTGTTGTGCTTTCGCACAGTTTGTAAAATTTTATGCCACACCGGGCACGTTTGGATGGTATGAACTGCCTAAAATGCAGTCGGCCTTTAAAATTCATCAGGGATTCATCAATAGAGATGTTTTTGTCCGGGGTATAAACCGCTGCAAATTTCTTAGACATAAAAGAAATTAGGGGCCGCAGTGTGAACAGTCGGTCATAACTGGCGTCACTTCTTGGGGGGCACTGCAAATTATCGTTAAAATGCATAAAGCGCAATAATGCTTCAAAGCGGTCTCTTGGCATAACTGCAGGAAAAGCTGGGGTGGCATGGATGGGACTAGAGGACCAATACTGCCGAATTGTAGGCTTTCGGACTATGCCCATGTTGAGTAACAAACCCAGTGCAATTTTTATTTCTGTAAGGTGTGTTGGCACCCATCTCTTCCTGTGAGAAGATGTCGGGTTTTTTGCTATAAACTGGGTGACGTTGAGGTTAGTTTGATCAACCATGTGCTGTAGGTGCTCGTCATCCACAAATATCTTGAAGAAATCCACAGGGCCAAAATTTTCAACGTTGATATTTATGCCTGGTGAGGCTGTAAATGTTGGCATTTGAGGGGTAAAAGAGCTCGCTGGTATCCACTGAGAGGTGTATGGCTGTGCAACTGATGGGGTGCTACCCTGTACATCCTCTTGCTGCCCGCTAGTAACAGGCTCTTCATGGTCAGAAGAGCTGCCTGAAGTGTCACATTCACTGTCACAGATGAAATCCTCATCTTCTGAGCCCAACTCAGGTTCGCTGTCCGAGCACAGGAAGGCATATGCCTCTTCAACAGTATAACGCTTACTTGCCATTTTTTTAGGCACTCTACAGACCTAAAAATATGCAAAAGTAAACCTTTTTGTTATATATTATAAAAAAATAAAACCTAAAACTTTTTTCCTAAAACACTGACCCTATCAACGACACTGATAGGAGCACTGATATTGGCTAACTAACTAATGCTGAGATGAATGGTGACAAACACCAACGCTGAGATGAACGGTGACAGAAACTAACGCTGAGATGAACGGTGACAAACACTAACGCTGAGATGAACGGTGACAAACACTAACGCTGAGATGAACGGTGACAAACACTAACGCTGAGATGAATGGTGACAAACACACTAACGCTGAGATGAATGGTGACAAACACACTAACGCTGAGATGAACGGTAACAGAAACACTAACGCTGAGATGAACGGTGACAGAAACACTAACGCTGAGATGAACGGTGACAGAAACACTAACGCTGAGATGAACGGTGACAGAAACACTAACGCTGAGATGAACGGTGACAGAAACACTAACGCTGAGATGAACGGTGACAGAAACACTAACGCTGAGATGAACGGTGACAGAAACACTAACGCTGAGATGAATGGTGACAAACACACTAACGCTGAGATGAACGGTGACAGAAACACTAACGCTGAGATGAATGGTGACAAACACACTAACGCTGAGATGAACGGTGACAGAAACACTAACGCTGAGATGAACGGTGACAAACACTAACGCTGAGATGAACGGTGACAGAAACACTAACGCTGAGATGAACGGTGACAGAAACACTAACGCTGAGATGAACGGTGACAGAAACACTAACGCTGAGATGAATGGTGACAAACACACTAACGCTGAGATGAACGGTGACAGAAACACTAACGCTGAGATGAATGGTGACAAACACACTAATGCTGAGATGAACGGTGACAGAAACACTAACACTGAGATGAACGGTGACAGAAACACTAACGCTGAGATGAACGGTGACAGAAACACTAACGCTGAGATGAACGGTGACAGAAACACTAACGCTGAGATGAACGGTGACAGAAACACTAACGCTGAGATGAACGGTGACAAACACTAACGCTGAGATGAACTGTGACAAACACTAACGCTGAGATGAACGGTGACAGAAACACTAACGCTGAGATGAACGGTGACAGAAACACTAACGCTGAGATGAACGGTGACAAACACTAACGCTGAGATGAACGGTGACAAACACTAACGCTGAGATGAACGGTGACAAACACTAACGCTGAGATCAACGGTGACAAACGCTAACGCTGAGATGAACGGTGACAAACGCTAACGCTGAGATGAACGGTGACAGAAACACTAACGCTGAGATGAACGGTGACAAACACTAACGCTGAGATGAACGGTGACAAACACTAACGCTGAGATGAATGGTGACAAACACACTAACGCTGAGATGAACGGTAACAGAAACACTAACGCTGAGATGAACGGTGACAGAAACACTAACGCTGAGATGAACGGTGACAGAAACACTAACGCTGAGATGAACGGTGACAGAAACACTAACGCTGAGATGAACGGTGACAGAAACACTAACGCTGAGATGAACGGTGACAGAAACACTAACGCTGAGATGAACGGTGACAAACACTAACGCTGAGATGAACGGTGACAAACACTAACGCTGAGATGAACGGTGACAAACACTAACGCTGAGATGAACGGTGACAGAAACACTAACGCTGAGATGAACGGTGACAAACACTAACGCTGAGATGAACGGTGACAAACACTAACGCTGAGATGAACGGTGACAAACACTAACGCTGAGATGAATGGTGACAAACACACTAACGCTGAGATGAACGGTAACAGAAACACTAACGCTGAGATGAACGGTGACAGAAACACTAACGCTGAGATGAACGGTGACAGAAACACTAACGCTGAGATGAACGGTGACAGAAACACTAACGCTGAGATGAACGGTGACAGAAACACTAACGCTGAGATGAACGGTGACAGAAACACTAACGCTGAGATGAACGGTGACAAACACTAACGCTGAGATGAACGGTGACAAACACTAACGCTGAGATGAACGGTGACAAACACTAACGCTGAGATCAACGGTGACAAACGCTAACGCTGAGATGAACGGTGACAAACGCTAACGCTGAGATCAACGGTGACAAACGCTAACGCTGAGATGAACGGTGACAAACGCTAACGCTGAGATGAACGGTGACAAACACTAATGCTGAGATGAACGGTGACAAACGCTAACGCTGAGATGAACGGTGACAGAAACACTAACGCTGAGATGAACGGTGACAGAAACGCTAACGCTGAGATGAACGGTGACAAACACACTAACGCTGAGATGAACGGTGACAGAAACGCTAACGCTGAGATGAACGGTGACAAACACTAACGCTGAGATGAACAGTGACAAACACTAATGCTGAGATGAACGGTGACAAACACTAACGCTGAGATGAACGGTGACAAACACTAATGCTGAGATGAACGGTGACAGAAACACTAATGCTGAGATGAACGGTGACAAACACACTAACGCTGAGATGAACGGTGACACAAATTCTAACTACTGACACTACAAAATACTCTAACTGAAACTGTCACTATTACTGTACTGAAATGCTACTACTAACACTACAAAATACTCACTCAAACTGAAACTGTCACTATTTACTAACCTAACTAATGCTAACAGAGGTGATCAAAATCTAATCTAAGATCTATTTATGTTATTTATCTGTTTTTTTACTTGTACTGATGATTTCAGTTCCTTTACACAGTTCAGTACCTTTTGTATCAATTTCTCCTCAGACGATCTGACAAGAAGATACAAAAGGATACTTTTCTATAGACTTCCCATTCATGTGCTCACTGTGATTGGCTGTCACAGTGATCACGTGACTGGGGGCAGGTTCTCCGACATGTGTATCGTTCGCCGGAGACCCGCCGCTGAATCCGACACCCCTGTCGCGTCGCTGCGTGCACGCGATCGGGCGCGCTCCTGGCCAGAAAACATGTACGCAGATATGCGGCTCCACGGAAGAAAGCCCAGGCATTTGGGGCCGCATATCTGCGTCCCGTAGGCGTGAAAGGGTTAAGGTGGCGCCTCGGCTGCCAGGTCTGTGTGAGAGACACCTGTCCGGGGGCACCTTGCCCACTCAGTCTCATAGGAGTGGCGACGTGTGAAAATTTGTGCTACTACTGATCTGCCTTATCCAGGCCTGACATCGAAAGTTTCTCTTCTCTCATCAACCTATTCTTCCTTCACCAAAGTTGATGTTGGCTAATGTTGGCCTGGAATTAAAGCATTGAGAAAATCTTTATTGACTGTGTGGACCTCAGTTTACTACTTAGTTCTTCTGGTGCATCCCTAGACCAAGCTGGGGTATCTTAATTTGCCGATCCCAAAACAATCCAGCGGCTCCTTCGCTACACTTTTTTTATTTTCTAATTTACTATTAAACCTGAAAAACTGAAAAAAAAGAAGAATAAAAAGAGAATGAAAATAAACAATTTTTTTTCCGACAGTGCACATGTCTATTTGCCACTGCACCTAATAACCAGGGCTGTCTTAATGAGAGGGCAAACCTGGGCACTGCCCAGGGGCCCCAGCTGCATGGGGGGCCCCTGCACTTTCCCCAAAGCAGCTGGTCCTTGAGCCCACACTGCCCCGAAATTACAAACATATTTAACATATTTAACCTTTTCAATTAAGCCATTGAAAACGAGTACCTTATTGTCAGGCCTCGTACACACGACCGAGGAACTCGACGGGCGAAACATATCTTTTTCCTCGTCGAATTCCGAGGAACTCGACGAGCCAATTTTCTCCATTCCCGTTGAGGAAAAAGAAGACATGCTCTCTTTTTGGCTCGTCGAGTTCCTCAACAGTTTTCTTGTCGAAAAATGTACACACGACACGGTTTTCTCGGCAGAATACGTCTCCCATCAAGTTTCTTGATGGATTCCAGCGAGAAAACCTGTCGTGTGTACGCGGCCTCAGATTATATCAGCATGTGTACAGGTAAGACCAGTTTTTGGCCTCTTTTAGAGCCACAGAACTCGTTTTACAAGGATAAGTCTCCTCTTTGCCTCGGCTCATTTTGTTAGAAGCCTCTTGTACCTAATGGTAGATGTCATCCATCTTATAGGTCTCAAGAATCTGGTCACATAGGAAACTCGATCACTACAAACTTCAGAGTAACAGGAATGTGTTTTCTCTTTTGTACAAATGTTAGTAAGTTGCAATTAACGGAGCGTGACACCTTATGTTGTGTTTTTCTAATGTTGAGTGTCATGTGAACATAATTGATGTATTTTTCTACCATTGGACATCATGTGACTATACGTAGGGGCATTTGGTCAACACCTCCCCTGTGTTGGGGAGGCCGGGATAGAGAATACACAGTGTGGTTTTCATGGGGACGGCCGTAACAAACACATGAAGATGTATATATTAGGGCACAAAGCCTTGGGGGAGTCACAAGTCTCCTCCGGCTCAAAATGGCAGCACAAGCAAGCATCCTTCTCCTGGCCGCTCTCTGCATTGGGACAGGTAAGGGGCCGCCGACTTCTTATAGCCGGTAGTTCAGAAGTTGCAGTGTAGGTAGGGTTGCCACCTCATCCCTTATTGATTACAGGGGTTCTGTGGCTGATTAAGGTGGTAATTAACCACTTCAGGCCCGGAGGATTTGGCTGCCCAAAGACCAGGCCACTTTTTGCGATTCGGCACTGAGTCGTTTTAACTGACAATTGCACGGTCGTGTGACGTGGCTCCCAAACAAAATTGGCGTCCTTTTCCCCCCACAAATAGAGCTTTCTTTTGGTGGTATTTGATCACCTCTGCGGTTTTTATTTTTTGCGCTATAAACAAAAACAGGGCGTCAATTTTGAAAAAAAAGCAATACTTTTTTACTTTTTGCTATAATAAATATCCCCCAAAAATACATATTTTTTTTCCCTCAGTTTCGGGCGATACGTATTCTTCTTTTTTTGGTAAAAAAATAAAAATTGCAATAAGCGTTTATTGATTGGTTTGCGCAAAATAGGGGATAGCTTTTTGGCATTTTTATTAATATTTTTTTTTTTACTAGTAATGGCGGTGATCGGTGTTGTTTTTATTGTGACTGCGACATTATGGCGGATACATCGGACACTTTTGATGCCATTTTGGGACCATTTAAACAGCGATCAGTGCTATAAAATGCTATAAAATGCACTGATTACTGTATAAATGTGACTGGCAGTGAAGGTGGTTAACCACTAGAGGGTGAGGAAGGGGTTAATTGTGTCCTAGGGAGTGATTCTAACTGTTAGGCGGCGTGGCTTACTGTGACACATCACTGATCGCTGCTCCCGATGAGAGGGAGCATAGATCAGCTTCAGTGTCAATAGGAAGAACGTGGAGATGTTGTGTTTACACTGGCCTCTCCCCGTTCTGCAGCTCTGTGACCCGATCGTCAAGTCATCATCAACATCAAGTCCGCGGGTCCCTGCGGGCATGGTCACGGAGCTTGCGGCAGGGGTGCGCGCCCACACGGTGGGAATTTCAAAGTGACGTAAATATACATCACTTTGTCCAGGCGTGCCATTCTGCCGACTTGTATTAGCCTCAGAACCTGTGTAATCCATATACAGTGGGCTAGATTCAGGATGGAGAGCGTAAGTTTGTGCGGGCGTAGCGTATCTGATTTATGTTACGCCGCCGCAATTTTTCCAGGCAAGTGCTGTATTCACAAAGCACTTGCTCCGTAAGTTGCGGCGGCGTAGTGTAAATGGGCCGGCGTATCCCCGCGTAATTCAAATAGGGAAGGTAGGGGGTGTGTTGTATGTAAACTAAGTGTGACCCAACAAAATCGACGCACCGAACGAACTACGCATACGCCGGCCGTGAACGTAGCCCAGTGCGCATGCTCCAAATCACGTCGCAAATAGTCAATAAAAATGACGTGAACGTAACTTACGCTCAGCCCCATTCTGAATCGACTTTCGCAAACGACGTACAATAAGACGCTGTCCCGACGTCCATACTCAACATTGGCTGCGCCTCATATAGCAGGAGTAACTTTATGCCGGATTTACGCTCATACGCAAACCACGTAAAAAAATACGATACTTTCGTGAATCGGCGTATCTATCTCATTTGCATATTTGACGCGTAAATCGACGGGAACGCCACCTAGCGGCCAGCGTAAATATGCAACTTAGATACGACGGTGTATCTCCTACCTGAATCTAGCCCAGTATGTTTGGGTTTAAAGGGATGAGGTTGCAACCCTAGGTGTAGGTCAAGCCAAAAAAAAAAAACGTTTTCTTTTCACCAACATGGCAGCATACTGACACATGTATTCTGCTTTGAATTGGCACCAAGGAAGGGAAATTTTGAGCCTTTTATGTGTTGGAAAATGGACACCTTTATGGCACCTTTATGGCACAAATCTGTAAAAACTGCCAAATAAGTTCTGGTTTTATACAGTGGTGCAAACAAAGGCCCAGATTCACAGAGCAATTACGCCTGTCTAACTGGTGCTAGACAGGAGTAATTTCAAATTTCGCGCGCCGTATCACTAGTTTGAATCCTCAAACATGATACGGCGGCTTCGGGCTTCGATCCGAGAGGCTTACGTCCTCGTAAGCCTTCGGATCTACGCTGCGATATATTTGCGGCCGCTGGGAGGAGTTCTCGTCGTTTTCATGCGTCGGGATATGCAAATGACTTTTTACGGCGATCCACGAAGGTACGAGTGTCCCTCGCAATCGCCTACGTCATTTTTTGGCTGCGTAATGTTAGAGGAGCTTTTTGCTGGTCTAACAGTGTGTAACCCATGTAAAGTATGGCCGTCATTCCTGCGTCGCTTTTAAAATATATATTTTTTTTAACGTAACTCGTTCGGGAATAGGAATGTACGTAAACGACGCTACTACGACGTGACGACGTGTTTACGCGCAATGCACGGCGGGAAATTTGGGAGCGGAGCATGCGCAGTTCGATCGCCGCGGGAACGCGCCTATTTTAAATGCTTCACGCCCCCTACTCGCGCAGATGGATTGCGACGGGAGAAATACACTACGCCGCCGTCGTTTACTGGACAAAATCTACCTGAATTCCACGTAGAGCCAGGTAAAAAACGTCAGCGTAGTGTATTTCTGATACTCTACGAGAATCTAATTCTCTGTGAATCTGCCCCAAAGTATTTAGTCCCCACCAATTGTGCAAGTTCTGCCACTTATAAAGATGAGAGAGGCCTGTAATTGTCATCATAGGTAGACCTCAACTATGAGAGACAAAATGTGTAAACAAAACCAATCACATTGTCTGATTTGGAAAGAATTTATTTGCAAATTACGGTGGAAAATAAGTATTTGGTCTCCTTTGCAAACAAGCGAGATTTCTGTCTCTCACAGACCTGTATCTTCTTCTATAAGAGGCTCCTCCTCCTCCGCTCATTACCTGTATTAATGGCTCCTGTTTGAACTTGTTATCAGTATAAAAAAAGCCTGTCCACAACCTCAGACAGTCACACTCCAAACTCCACTATGGTGAAGACCAAAGAGCTGTCCAAGGACCAGAAACAAAATGGTAGACCTGCACCAGGCTGGGAAGACTGAATCTGCGATAGGCAAGCAGCTTGGTGTGAAGAAATCACCTGTGGGAGCAACAATTAGAAAATGGAAGACATACAAGACCACTGATAATCTCCATTGATCTGGGGCTCCACACAAGATGGGGTCAAAATGATCACAAGAACAGTGAGCAAAAATCCCAGAACCACACTGGGGGGACCTATTGAATGACCTGCAGAGAGCTGGGACCAACGTAACAAAGGCTACCATCAGTAACACACTACGCAGACAGGGACTCAGATCCTGCAGTGCCAGACGTGTCCCTCTGCTTAAGCTAGTACATGTCCGACCCCGTCTGAGGTTTGCTAGAGAGCATTTGGATGATCCAGAAGAGGACTGGGAGAATGTCATATTGTCAGATGAAATCAAAGTAGAACTGTTTGGTAGAAACACAACTCGTCGTGTTCAGAGGAGAGAGAATGCTGAGTTGCAACCAAAGAACACCATACCTACTGTGAATCATGGGGGTGGCAACATCATGCTTTGGGGCTGTTTCTCTGCAAAGGGAATAGGACGACTGATCTGTGTACATGAAAGAATGAATGGGGCCATGTATCGTGAGACTTTGAGTGCAAACCTCCTCCCATCAGCAAGGGCATTGAAGATGAAACGTGGCTGGGTCTTTCAGCATTACAATGATCCCAAACACACCGCCCGGGCAACGAATGAGTGGCTTCGTAAGAAGCATTTCAAGGTCCTGGAGTGGTCTAGCCAGTCTCCAGATCTCAACCCCATAGAAAACCTTCAGGGGGAGTTGAAAGTCTGTGTTGCCCAACGACAGCCCCAAAACATCACTGCTCTAGAGGAGATCTGCATGGAGGAGATCTGGGCCAACATACCAGCAACAGTGTGTGACGACCTTGTGAAGACCTACAGAAAATGTTTGACCTCTGTCATTGCCAACAAAGGATGTATAACAAAGTATTGAGATGAACTTTTGATATTCACCAAATACTTATTTTCCACCATAATTTGCAAATAAATTCTTTCCAAATCAGACAATGTGATTGGATTTGTTTCCACTTTTTGTCTCTCATAGTTGAGGTCTACCTATGATGACAATTACAGGCCTCTCTCATCTTTATAAGTGGGAGAACTTGCACAATTGGTGAGGACTAAATACTTTTTTGCCACACTGTATTTATTTTAATTGTCTGGAATTGCACTGGATCACACCAAAAATTAGTGCATGGGATCTGGTGATGGCAAATAGACTGCATTTGTGGTGTGGTTAGGATTACATTGACACCCTCAACAGATCCCATGCCCAGGTCATTTTGAACACGGTGTGGGAAGCATGCACAGAACATGAGTTTTCCGCTCTGTGTTCTGTTGTCAACGGGCCCTAAATCACTTGTCAAAAGCCAAAGATTTTGAAAACAATTTTTGTTACTGTTATAAAGAGGACGGGGGTAAAGTCATTTTCTCTAAAGAATCTCCTTTCCTTTTGTTTGTGGTATCTGGAAAAAACCTTGCCCGAAGAAGAAAAGGTGATGGCTACCAATAGTGCTGTGTCATTCCAAAAGTAAAGCATCCTGAGACCATTCATGTGTGGGGGCTTCTCAGCCAAGGGAGTGGGGGGGGGGGCACTCACAATATTACCTAAGAACACAGCCATGACTATAGATGGTACAAAAACATCCTCCGAGAGCAACATCTCCCAACCACCCAAGAACAGATTGGTGAGGAACAATGCCTTTTCCAGCATGATGGAGCTCCTTGCCAGAGTGCAAAAGTCAGAACTGAGTGGCTTGGAAAACAAAACATCATCATTTTGGGGAGCAAACCCCCCGGACCTTTATCCCATTGAGAACTTGTGGTCAATCCTCAAGAGGTGGGTGACCAAAAACCCCACAAATTTTGACAAACTTCAAGCATTGATTATGGAAGAATGGGGGGGGGGGGGGGCGGCCATCAGTCAGGATGTGGCCCAGAAGTTGATTGAAAGCATGCCGGGGAGAATTGCTGAGGTCTTAAAAAAGAAGGGTCACCATTGCAAATATTGACTTCTTACCTAAACTTCATGTCATTGTCAATTAAAGCCTTAGGACAAGCTTGTAATTATACTTCAGTATCTCATAGTAACATCTGACAAAAATATATAAAAACACTGAAGAAACAGACTGTGAAAATTAATATTTGTGTCATTCTCAAAACTTTTGGCCCACGGCTGTATATTGCTTCTATCAATATAACATTAGCAATTTTATAATTTTTATTAAAATATGGAGTCACACTTTAAGTTGTTCTCTTCCAGCCTATTCCCTGCAATGTTACACATGCAGCCTTCAAACCAGCAACAGCAACTGCAAGACAGCGACTAACTGCACCTCCGGATTAAACTACTGCGAGACGAACGTAGCAAGTGTTTCAGTCGGTAAGTTTTGCTTAATCACATTATCACCAGATATCCAACACAAGGTTGAAGAATGCATCAGTTATAATGCAGTGTCAAGTACGCTGTCCAGTTGCAGCAGATCAGCAGTTGATGGTGTACACAGAGCTCACCCCCTCGTGTGTCTCAGGTTACCAGGTTTTAATTAGGGTTGAACCGATATAGATACCGGGTATCTGTGCCGATACTAAGCATTTGCAGTACTCATACAAATGCTCCAATACTGGAAACCGATACTTTCAGGCTCGGTTCGTTCAACTGTGAGCGGGATCCCCCCGACAGCTAAAATATAAATTTAAAAAAATGCCGTAAATAACTGGTTGTAAGGGGCAGAGCCACCGCCTCCATAACAATCGATGACTCATTCAGTTGTGAATATGTTGAAGTGCAAATGAAGTCCCGGCAATTGGAGCTGTAAAAAAACTGAAAGATAAAAAGAAACATGGTTTCTTTTTGTATCTTTCTGTTTATTCATCTACAGATCAACTATTGCATTCAATTAAACCACACACTCCATTCAAAGTCCCACCTTCTTTGCTCCTTTAATATTTGTATATATTGATAGGGATGGAGGCACATGACCTTACCAGGCCATGGCCTCACTCAAAGTCTCAAGATTTCCCCTTTTCCCACAGCTGAAATATAAATTTAAAAAAATGCCGTAAATAACTGGTTGTAAGGGGCAGAGCCACCGCCGGCTCCATAACAATCGATGACTCATTCAGTTGTGAGTCTGTTGAAGTGCAAATGAAGTCCCGGCAATTGGAGCTGTAAAAAAACTGAAAGATAAAAAGAAACATGGTTTCTTTTTGTATCTTTCTGTTTATTCATCTACAGATCAACTATTGCATTCAATTCAACCACACACTCCATTCAAAGTCCCACCTTCTTTGCTCCTTTAATATTTTTATATATTGATAGGGATGGAGGCACATGACCTTACCAGGCCATGGCCTCACTCAAAGTCTCAAGATTTCCTCTTTTCCCCATTTTTCACTTACAGATCAAACGGTATGAACTTTCATCTGCCTCCCTAACAATCGATGACTTATTCAGTTGTGAGTAGGGTTCCTCTGTTGAAGTGCAAATCAAGTCCCGGCAATTGGAGCTGTCAAAAAAAAAAAAACAGAAAGATAAAAAGAAATGTGGTTTATTTTTGTATCTTTCTGTTTATTTATCTACGAATCAACCATTGCATTCAATTCAACCACGTGCTCCATTCAAAGTCCCACCCTCTTTGCTCCTTTTATATTTTTATATATTGATAGGGATGGAGACACATGACCTTACCAGGCCATGGCCTCACTCAAAGTCTCAAGATTTCCCCTTTTCCCCATTTTTCACTTACAGATCAAAAGGGATGAACTTTCATCTGCAGATGAAGTAAGTTTAAAGCAACCTGTGAAGTAAAAAAATAAAAATAAATAATATTAATATATTTTTTATTAAATGTTCCACCGTTTATCCCCTTATTAAACCTTAATTTACTCGAATCAGCCTTAATTAACTCCTTAGCCCATTCACACAAGTCCGATTTGGGATCCGACTTTAGGTCGCCCCATGTCGCCCCTAGGCCACGTACACACGATCGAACATGTCCGCTGAAACTGGTCTGCAGACCAGTTTCAGCGGACATGTTCGATTGTGTGTACGGCCTATCGGACCGTTTTCCAGCGGACCAAAGTTTTAAAACATGCTTTGAAACCTGTCCGCTGGAACCTGTCCTTCGGACAGATTCGATGGTTAGTACACAAAATCATCGGACCAAAAACCCGCGCATGCTCAGAATCAAGTCGACGCATGCTTGGAAGCATTGAACTTTGTTTTTTCATCACGTTGTTGTGTTCTACGTCACCGCGTTCTGGTCCGATGGGATTTTGGTCCGATGGTGTGTACGCACATCAGACCAACAGACCACTTCAGCCTGGTCCGATGAAAAGGGTCCATCGGACATGTTTCATCGGACATGTCTGATCGTGTGTACGCAGCCTTAGTCGCCTCAAGTCGTGCTGCATGAAGAAATCAATGGAAGTGACTGGAGCCGTCTTCGCTTCCTGTACTACTTCAATCTGACTTGTAGGCGACTTGTACCCATTAATTTCAATGAAAGTCGCTTCCAAGTTGGATCCCCGTTCACAGTGAGGCAACTTTACAGGAAGTCGCCCCAGTGTGAACCTGTTCTAAGGCAAGCCCCTCCCTCCCACAGGAAAACTCCATGGCAAATTATAAATAAAAAACAGGGATAGGTTCCCCCTCCAAGGGCATACCAGGCCCTTGGGTCTGGTATGGATTTCAAGGGGAACCCTCTACGCTGAAAAAACGGCGTAGGGGTTCCCCCCAAATCCATACCAGACCCTTATCCGAGCACGCAGACCGGGCCAGTCAGGAAATGGGGTGGGGACGAGCAAGCGCCACCCCCCCTTCTGAACCGTACAGGTCAGAGTAGGGGGTTCCCCTTGAAATCTATACCAGACCTAAGGGCCTGATATGCTCTTGGAGGAGGAACCCATGACGTTTTTTTATTTAAAATTTTGGCATGAAGTTCCCCCTCCTGGAGGCGACTTCATGTCGCATTGTAAGTCGTCCCAAGTCGCTTTGTGATTCATACTCAAGTCGTGTTCAAGTTGCCTCCCAAAGTCGAGCTGAAAGTCGTGTTGCCCTTGTGTGAATGGGCTCTGACATATACAGTATTTACGCGTTTCACATCGAAAAATTTATAAATACCTTTGTTTGTAAATCATTTTTCAATGCTTTGTGCCATTGCTAGCAGCTGTAGTGTAGACAAACCAGCTGCGGTAGGTATTGGTAATTGGTATCGGCGAGTACTGGAGAATAAAACGGTGGCTTTTGCAATTTATTTTAACGTTGCACGATGTTGGCGTAGAAATTTATTGAATGCAAGTTTATAGGAAAAAAATTAATTTAAAGAAATGTCAGTGCCCACACACAATATAATACTTGCTTGTTTGGTAAAATATAAAAGATGGGGTTACATTGAGTAAGTAGATACCAAACATGTCAAGACTCAAAACTGTGTGCTTCTGTGAAATGACGACAAACAATGGTGCCAAAAAATGTCATAGGTGACACTTTAACCATTTAAGACCCGGACCAATAGGCGGGTAAAGGACCGGGCGGTCGTGTGACGTGGCTCCCAAACAAAATTTACGTCCTTTTTTCCCCACAAATAGAGCTTTCTTTTGGTGGTATTTGATCACCTCTGCGGTTTTTATATTTTGCGCTACAAACAAAAATAGAGCGACAATTTAGAAAAAAATGCAATATTTAAAATGTTTTGCTATAATAAATATCCCTAAAAAATCTATAAATTTTTTCCCTCAGTTTAGGCCGATACGTATTCTTCTACATATTTTTCCCCCCCAAAAAATGACAATAAGCGTTTATTGATTGATTTGCGCACAATGTATAGCATTTACAAAATAGGGGATAGTTTTATGGCATTTTTATTAATATTTTTTTTTTACTAGTTATGGCGGCGATCAGTGATTTTTATCGTGACTGCGACATTATGGCGGACACATCGGACAATTTGACATATTTTTAGGACCATTGTCATTTATGCAGCGAACAGTGCTATAAAAATGCAATGATTACTGTGAAAATGACACTGGCAGTGAAGAGGTTAACCATGAGGGGGCGCTGTAGGGGTTAAGTGTGTCCTAAGGGAGTGTTCTTACTGTGTGGGGGGGCGTGGCTGTGCGCGTGATGTCACTGATCGCTGTTCCCTAACACAGGGAACAGGCGATCACTGGCAGCCACACTAGGAAAAACAGGGAAGGTTTGTTTACACACACCTCTCCCCGTTCTTATTCTCTGTGACCGATCGCGGGACACGGGCGGCAATCAGATCTGCGGGTCCCGCGGGCACGGTCACGGAGGACAGGACCGGGTCACGAGCGCACCGCCGGTGGCGCGCTCTCGACCCACGGCTGGGCATCTTAAAGGGGACGCACCTGTACGTCCATGTGCCCAGCCGTGGCATTCTACCGACGTAAATAGTCGTGCGGCGGTCCTTAACCGGTTAACTACTTACAGACCAGCCGCCGTCGTTATATGTCGCTACTTTGACGTTAAATACCGTTGTTATGGCAGCAGCTAGCTGCCATAAACCTGTTATTTTTTTAAACGGCAGACTGCTTTCTGATAAAAGTGGTCTCAGCGCGGATTCGCTTTTATCGGTGGCGGGAGAGGGCCCACCCCGTCCGCCACACTCCGGTCGTCTCCGCCGCTTACTGGAGCCGTCGGTAGTAGGGCCAGGGGAATTTAATTTGTTTCAAATGATATTTAATTTTATTTGAATTTTTTATTGCATTTTAGTGTAATTATGAGATGTGAGGTGTATTTGACCCCACATCTCATATTTAAGAGGACCTGTCATGCTTTTTTTCTATTACAAGGGATGTTTACATTCCTTGTAATAGGAATAAAAGTGACCCAAGTTTTTTTTTTTTAAAACGACCATGTCAAAATAAAAAACAAAAAGTAAAATAAATAAGAACTATTTACTAATTAGGTGACTTCTGAAGGCAATTGGTTCCACTAGGTTTTAGTTAGGGGTATCAGAGTAAAGGGGGACTGAATACAAGTGCCCCCCCCCCCACTTTTCACATATTTATTTGTAAAAAAAAATTAAAACCATTTATAATTTTCCTTCTACTTTACATTACATTTATTATGTGACACTTTGTGTTGGTCTATCACATAAAATCCCAATAAAATACATTTACGTTTTTGGTTGTAACGTGACAAGATGTGAAAAATGTCAAGGGGTATGAATACTTTTTTCAAGGCACTGCAGATCCATTATCCTGGAAATTAAAGACAGTTCCATTTTTTTTGTAGCTGGAATTTCTACAACCTCAATAACCAAGTTCTGCTCGGCCAGCTGCACGGCTACCAGCCTCAGTGCCTACGGGGGTTCCACCTCTACGTCCTGCTGCACCACTGACCTGTGCAACACCAGCGGAGCCATCAGCATCAAGTCCAGCTCTGCCGCCATTTTCCTGGTGATGGGAACCCTTGTGATGTTCATGAGTGGCTCCCTTCTCTGATAGATGATGTGAGATAACAGATTGTCCAACCTGCATCAATAAACGGGTTGTAATATAAAAGCCTTACATTGTGTGCTTGTGTTTTTTGCAGATGCCGTTCCATGCGGTGCCTGTCTGATGATGTACGGTGCCTTTGCAAAAATATCTACAATGTAATCCACACCTTTCATATACTTTTTTTATACTCTGATAACAGAACCAGTAGTAGGTTCAAGCTGGCTACTCGGTGTCATCCATAAAATGCAAATCTTTATTGGCTGCATGATAAAACACAACTATGACCGGTTAACACGTTTCGGCTATATCGGTCTTCCTCATAGCTGAAATGCGTAAGTAAGCTATAGTCCTGTGAGCGAGTGAATAACTTGTATAGCGCTACAAATGCGAACTAAATTGCCTCAAGGCGCTTTTCCCATCCAGTGTCGTCCTTATCCTTCAGAAGAGGTGGGTCTTATGTTTTTTCCTGAAGGCCCGATGGGTTTCTTCCATGCAGATGCTCGTTGGTAGAGTGTTCTATAGCCGGGGTCCTTGGACTGCAAATCTTCGTTCTCCCTTCAATTTGTAGTGGGACTTGGGTATATATATATATATATATATATATATATATATATATATATATATATATATATATATATATATATATTTATATTAGACATGTGCAAACTGGAATATTTTGTTTAGTTTTTTCGTTTTCGTTTGGAAAATAAATGTATTTAGTTACTCCCAAAAATCGTTTTGATTTATTTTGTTTTTCGTTGGGGAATAGCTTTCGTCTGAAAATCCAATAATACTTGGTTTCTGTCGAATGGTCAAAAGAATATTCGATGGAACGTCAAATCTTTTTGGTTTCTGTCGATTGGTCAAAAGAATATTTGACGGAACGTCGAATCTTTACGTTGAATCGTACATTTTCGTTTTAATAAGAATAATAACAAGAATTCTAATGTTGTATGACTAGTAATAATGTCGAATCTATTCTCTATAATGTCGAATCTATTTTCTCATAAATCGAAATCTATTCTCTGTAATGTCGAATCTATTATTTCTATAGTGTCGAATCTTTTCTCTATAATGTCGAATCTTTTCTCTATGACGTTGAATCTTTACCCTATAATGTCGAATCTCTCTATATCGAATTTTTACCGCAACGAAAACAAAAATAAAGCATTTTTTATGTCGGATCTTTCGGTTTTCGTTTCTTGCACAGATTTTCGGACGAAAATGCATTCTAACGAAAACGAATGCACAGGTCTAATATATATATAAAAATAAAAACACCTAACACATTACTACATACTATACTACAACATTGGGGATGTAGAGGAGGTTTTGGTTAGATGATCGGAGAGTGCGATTGGGGGTGTAGTTGTCACGGTCTTGAGTCAGGCTCAGAGGCCAGTAGCTATAGCAGCAGAACAGATATTCACGCAGGTCAAACTGGCTGATTACACGGGTTCATCTGAGGTGCGGGGTCTAAGATCTAACCGGTATTTATCAGAGCTCCTGATGGTGGAGGTAGGGTTTGCTGCGTGTTCGTGCCAGGTCGCGGTCCTCAGGATAGCCCCACCAGGAGGTGAGCAAGCTGGGGTCCAGAAGCAGATAAAACAGGTAGGGATCAAGCAGAAGCGTAGTCGTGGAACGAGCCAAAAGTCGGTAACAAATAGTTGCAGGTTAGGATTCAGCAGAAGCGTAGTCGGTAGTTAAGGTCGGCAGCAAGAGAGACAGGAGCAAGATATTGGCTGGTGAAGGCACAATATTCTGGCAACCAGGAAGTGCAGGGACATGGCTTAAATCAGGAAGGAGCAAAGGGTTCAAGGTTCAAGGCAAATAAGAAGGCCAGTATGGTGGCCTGAGTTTATGGGAGGAGCTCGGAGGGTATTTAAGCAGCCCACTCACACATGCTCTTTGTCGGTTCAGTGTGCAGTACTACACGTCACTGGGCCGACTCTTCCCAGCTCACCTCATGTCCGTGAGTCTGCGCATTCAATCGCATTCGACATCGCAATCGCTTTGTGGCTTCTCCCTTCATGGTCTTCGCCGGCGGTTCCCGCTTACTGTCGCAGGTAGGATTCAAACCTTTTCGTATCTTGTGCAATCTTGCAATTCGTTATGCTTCCTATCCTGCATTTCTTTTGGAAAAAAAATCTGCCTCTGAGTTATTGTTGCTCATGTTCCAACATCATTTGGCTCAGGCGTAGTACATTTGTTATTTCCTTCTGGCAAACATACGATTCATTTGTAAATCCATTTGGAGATTAGCATGTGTTTGTATGGGTTCTTTGGCAGATTGAGGTGGTAATTGGACTCACATGGTGCCTTGTCTGCACTTGATTGGCCTGGGGGGATGGGTGGTTGGTAGGTGTTCGGTTTCAAAGCACGGGGTAGCATACATTCTACAACCAATTTGTATCAGATTCGTTTAATACTCCTTACTACCGATTCGTATCGAATTTGTTTCATGCATTTTTACAACCGTTTGTATCAGATACATTGCATGCTTTCTATTGTTGTCATTCATTGTTCCCTCATGCCGTGTGTTTTTAGTTCCCGCAGTGGAACTTACGAATTGTTTGTTTACGGTTCTTCTCTCTCATTTATTTACCAAAGTTATTGCCTGTGCGTCATGCATGGCGCCACACCACACTCTTCGGATGGGTTGCACATCCACTCCAGTCCAAAGCAAACCCAGTCGCACGTTTACTGTCCCAGGTAGGATTCGTTAGCTTGTTTGTCATGTCAAATTCGTGGCCACTCATGGTGTCACCCGTACCATATGTTTGGTTCCCGCAGTGGAGCTTACAAAGCATTGATACGCACTTTTAGTGTTCTATTTTCTACACCAAACCTCATTGTTTTGCCCCATGCACGGCATCACGCTACACCTTCCCGACATGTTTCACTCCAGCCACAGTCCGCCGCAAACTCACTTGCATGGCCCACTGTCGCAAGTAAGATTTGTTATTACATTCTTTATGTCCTATCAATTTGCTACCATTCGTTGTCTCCCATATCGATCATTAGTGGCCCCTACGGAACCACGATTCAAACAGGCGTTGTCCTTCTACCTTATACTGCTTGCTTAAGGTACAAACAAACCAGGTGTTTCTATCCTTTCTCAGTAACCCAATTCTTATTGATTGAGACCTTGCAACCATGCAAATCATCTCAGCAGCCTGACACCCTTGTTAAGACCCTTGCAACACATGACCTTTACAAAACGCAAAATAAAAAAATGAATAAATATAAAAATGCAAAAAAAAAAAAACGCAAAAAAAAAACGCAAAAAAATATAAAAAAAACCTTTGCCACCACGCAGTCTCAACCTGACACCTGTTGAGACCGTTGCAACCACGCAAAATCGTCTCAGCAGCCTGACACCCTTGTTGAGACCCTTGCAAATGCAATATCGTCTCAGACCCTTGCAACACATGACCCTTACAAAAGGCAAAAAAAAAAAAAAGATATATAAAAACGCAAAAAAAAAAAAGAAAAGCAAAATTAAATATTAAAGTGCAAAAAATAAATAAAAAACTTTGCCACCACACAATCTCGGCCCAGCAACCTGACACCTGTTTAGACCATTGCAACCACGCAAAATCGTCTCAGCAGCCTGACATCCTTGTTGAGACCCTTGCAAACGCAATACCGTCTCAGCAGACCCACACTCATCGAGACCCTTGAAACCACACAAAATCATCTCAGCAGCCTGACACCCTTGACGCAAAGAAAAAAAATATATATAAAAAAAAAAAAAACGTTGCCACCACGCAATCTCGGCCCAGCAACCTGACACCTGTTGAGACCATTGCAACCACGCAAAATCGTCTCAGCAGCCCTACATTCATCAAGGCCCTTGCAACCACGCAAAACCGTCTCAGCAGCTTGACACCCTTGTTGAGATCCTTGCAAACACAATACCATCTCAGCAGCCCCACATTCATCAAGGCCCTTGCAACCACGCAATACCGTCTCGGCAGCCTCACACCATTGTTGAGACCCTTGCAAACGCAATACCGTCTCAGCAGCCCCACATTCATCAAGGCCCTTGCAACCACGCAATACCGTCTCGGCAGCCTCACACCATTGTTGAGACCCTTGCAAACGCTATACCGTCTCAGCAGCCCCACACTCATCGAGAGCCTTGCAACCACGCAATACCGTCTCGAGCAACCTCCCACTCATCAAAGACCTTTGTGACCACGCAGTCTCGCCCCAGCAACATGGCATTCATTGAGACCCTTGCAGCCAGAAATCAGCCGCCCCTGATCTCTCCTCTATGTTATCTTACCAGTACGTCTACACAGGATCCCCAATCACTCCTCTATGTTATATTATCAGTACATGTACACAGGATCATTTATAGTAATTTCTAGGCAGTTGAGTTCAGAAACCTTCTCGAAAAAAAAAAAAAAAATGGGTTCAGACGGATGTTCAAAGGCATTCGAAACGCCGATGCTTGTAAACACAGCCAGATGTGGTAACTCATGTTTACCAGCGTTTCATTTACAGTCGTTTTTATATAAAAAAAAAAAGGGGGGGGAATATTGTCTCAGCAACTTGACACTCATTTGAGACCCTCGCAAAATGTAATATCATCTCAGCTACCTCACACTCGTCTAGACCTTTGCAACCACACAATCTCGTCTCAGCAACCTAACGCCCGTTCAGACCTTTGCAGCCATACAAAGTCGTCTTAGCAAACTGACAACTCATTTAACACCATTGCAAACGCAATATCGTCTCAGCAACCTGACACCCGTTCAGACCTTTGCAGCCATACATAGTCATCTCAGCAGCCTGACACTCACTTGAGACCATTGCAAACGCAACATCGTCTCAGCAACCCCTCACTTGTTGAGACCCGTGCAACCACACAAGGCCATCTCAAAACAAACCTCATAATCATCGAGACCTTTGCAACCACGCAATATTGTTATAGCAAACCAGACTGAGACCCTTGCAACCACACAATATTGTTTGCAGCAGTATAAAACACTTTGCAGCACGCACCTACGTGCAAACCCGAATACAAACTAAACTTGCAAACACACCTCAGTGACAATCAGCCAAACAAACACACAGTGGCACCCAGTTGGCCATTCATCTTTAGTGGCACGCGGGCCACTCATCTTTTCCCTGTCTTTTTCCCTGCACTTAGTTCAGGTTTCCATCCAGCACCAGCGAGTGCACGTTGGTCTGCGAGTGCACGTTGGTCAGCGAGTGCACGTTGGTCAGCGAGTGCACGTTGGTCAGCGAGTGCACATTGGTCAGCGAGTGCATGTGTGCACGTTGGTCAGCGAGTGCACGTTGGTCAGCGGTGCACGTTGGTCAGCGGTGCACGTTGGTCAGCGGGTGCACGTTGGTCAGTGAGTGCACGTTGGTCAGCGAGTGCATGTGTGCACGTTGGTCAGCGAGTGCATGTTGGTCAGCGGTGCACGTTGGTCAGCGAGTGCACGTTGGTCGGCGAGTGCACGTTGGTCAGCGAGTGCACGTTGATCGGCGAGTGCACGTTTGTCGGCGAGTGCATGTTTATCAGCGAGTGCACGTATATCGTCTTGTTGAGCACCTGTGTATTGTCTTGATTTTTTCACACCAATGCAAGATCCAGTCCAAGTTCTCAAACTAGACCAAGCATCAGTAGCAGACTTAGCTATGTGGGACAACTTCCTAACCTGATAGAACAGCATTTCAATCTTCATCCCGGCAGTGTCAGCCGAGCCACCACAGGCTTTTGCGTGCATTTTTCGTCCGCCACTGGTTCTCCAAACCTTGGCCCCCAGAAATTCTCTTAAATTTCTGCTTCACCCAGTCTTCATCACGCCTCGTGCTGTACCCCATTGTGGCAGCTGCCCAGGTTTGGGGCCACACTTGAACTGGACAGACAGTGTTCTTCACCACAGACAATCAGGCCACAGCCGACAATTAAGGTAGATCAAGCCTCTCCCCATCACATCCTTCTTGCGCAGGCTCGCGCAGCTGTCACTCCGTCACCAGTTTAATATCTTCTGTGGTCATATTCCAGGCAAATGCAAAATCGCAGCTGATGCTCTGTCCCATTCTAACCTTATTTGTTTTTCCAGCAAGAGCCTGGAGCTGACCCAATAACCATCCCTGTCCCACCCTGGTCATTGCTGACGATGGACTGAAGTAGCATCTCACCAACTCATCCCAGCTTATTAACCACTCCTTGGCACGCAACACACTGAAGGCCTATCACACTGCTTGGAACACTAACTGCTAATTTTTGGCCACTTGCCTCGGAGCAGCAATAGGCAACGTTAGACACGTCCTAGCCTTCATATCGTATTGCCACACGCAGCTGACCCTTTCTCACAATACTATCACGCCATATCTAGATGGCGTCCAGCATTTCCTGTCCCTGCAGGACCCCAGTAAACTGTCAGTATTCTCGAGCCCATGCAGTCAAGTCCCTCCTACAGAGCATACAGAAGCACCAACCTGTAGTCCGTGGCAAGCGCCTATCTTTCAAGAGTGCCCTTTTTAGGGACATGTCTGAAATCCTTACTCATTCCCCATTTAGGGCCTTGCCAGCATAGTCATCCTAGCAGCCATCTACCAGGCCTTCTACGGTTCCCTACGACCTAGTGAATTTACAGTCAGTGGCTCCGGCAGTCAGACACTGCTCCGACGCCACCCGACTGGCTTTCGAACCCCTACACTCTCAGTCTGCAAACGCAACAAACCAGCCCCGGGGGTTGACATCAACCTGTTTCAGACTAACAATGCCTGACGCCCAGTGATGGTGCTCGACCGACTACTGCTCCATCTACCCAGCCAATCTGATGGTAGCTTGTTGCTACCTTTTCTAAACCAGCTCCCTGAGTGGCAGCCAGTTTGTCAAGCAGGTCAGAATCCTAAGCAATTTGGGCTTCAAATCCCAGTCTGTTCTCAGGACATTCTTTCCGAATTAGAGCAGCCTCATTTGCCTCCCAACAGGGAGTACCAGACCACGTAATCAAGATACCAGGCTGATGGGAAGTCTCCTTGTTTTGCCACATACATCCCAAATCCTCAGGAAGGAATGGCACAAGCCTTTACCAAGCTGGCTCAATAAATACAAGAAATCAATATAAGCTATTTCCCTATCTGAGTCTTTTGCCCCCTTTTCTTGGCATACTGACCAGACCACCAAGGCACACTTCAGGTCTATTTATGTTGTAAGTCTTGTCGCGTGTTTATGTGATCCACATCACTCTCAGTCAGAGGGCCACGACCATAAATAAGAAGGCCAGTATGGTGGCCTGAGTTTATGGGAGGAGCCCGGAGGGTATTTAAGCAGCCCACTCACACATGCTCTTTGTCGGTTCAGTGTGCAGTACTACACGTCACTGGGCCGACTCTTCCCAGCTCACCTCATGTCCGTGAGTCTGCGCATTCAATCGCATTCGACACCCTCCCGCCCTTCCCTTTTTCAGGGCACTTCTCAGCATATCCTTCTTCAATTAACTACCCATTACTTACTTTGGGTATGCCCCCTTTTCTTGGCATACTGACCAGACCACCAAGGCACACTTCAGGTCTATTTATGTTGTAAGTCTTGTCGCGTGTTTATGTGATCCACATCACTCTCAGTCAGAGGGCCACGACCATAAACAAGATTCAAGACAAGATCATTTAAGGAATTATTCAAGGAACTGTCCAAGGAGCTGTCCAGCATTCCAGGTGGCTCAGCAAGCAGAGTCACCACCAGACACACCAGAGGGCCCAGGTCCTACCAGTAGTGTTTTATTTTCTTGCATAAGTATTGAGGAGCGTTTGTTTGTGTACTTTTGTGGGTGAGGCAAAGGTCTTGAATGTGACCCGATCCTTTACTGTTAACCAATGAAGGGTCCTCAGGGATGGGGTGATAGATTCCCAGGGTTTTTTCCCGTTACCAGCCTGGTTACCGTGTTCTGGACGACTTGTAGGCACAAAATCTGGTATTTTGGTAGTCCTAAGTAAAGGGAGTTTGCATAGTCGAGAATTGATGATTGTTCCGACTACTACTGCTCTGGGATGAAGGGGATGAGTCTACGCAGTAGGCGGAGAAGGTAATGGGATCTGCTGACTACTGATCCTATTTGCGCATCCATTGTCATCTCTGAGTCAAAGGTTACTCCGAGGCTTTTGACCTTGGTACTTGGGGTGATGATCTGTCCAAGGATGGTGGGTGGTACTCGCTGTAGTCTTTTGGTTTGCGTGGAGGAGAAGTTGTTCTGTTTTGGATCCGTTGGGTTTGAGGGAGTTCTCAGCCATCCACTCATCGATCAATGGCAGGCATTTTTCTAATCCATGATATCGGTCATTTTTTCTGCTGACCCGAAAGTAAAGTTGAGTGTCATCCACATAGGAGTGGTGGCAAAATCCTGTTCTCTGATGATTTTGCTGATGATTTTGAGGAGTGAGCAGAGGTAGATGTTGAAAAGCACGGGTGACAGCAGTGGAAGTCTATGCACCTTTGGGTGAGGTAGGGCCCCCTAAGTGGGTAACATTGATGCCCCAGTTCTCATATGGATGCTGGGTAGGTGATTCCTTTGGTTATCATGAAACAACCAAAAGCATATAATAGAAGACTATGTGCCTTTGGGTGAGGTAGGGTGGCCCAGTTGGGTAATGTTGATCCTCCAGTTCTCATACGGATGCTAGGTAGATGATTCCTTTGGTTATCATGAAACAACCAAAGACTTATAATGGAAGACTATGCACCTTTGGGTGAGGGGAGGTCCCCCCATTCAGGAAACTATGATGCCCCATCTTTCATATAGATGCTACTTCTGAAATTCTCTTGGAGGTTGTGTATTCTCATCAAGAGAACCCTCAATCTCCACCAAACTCCACCTCTAATCAGAGGGATCTCACCCTCTATATTTATGTAGCCATTCATTCCTATGGAAGACGTGTTTGTGGCAAACTGAAGAATGCATGTGTTTTGACAGACTCAACTCTTTCACTTGCGAGTCCTTCGTCTCAAGGCGGTGAGGAGTTAATAATGAACTTTTGTCAAATTTAGCATTGTTGTGTTGGGTTGGGTGGTGAGATTTCATGTTGCAGAATTTCCGGGTCACTTTTCAAGAAATACTTTTGAGGACCGAAAATGGTGAGCAATGAAGTCTGCTGTAGGTTCTAACCCTTCAACACGTCATCCAACATCTAAAATACAATTGTTTACAGTTGGGCTTTATGGGAAAGTGTTGTCTCTGACAATTTAAAAAAAAAACAAAAAAAAACAACACCTGACCCTTTTTTGGTAACGTATTGTATCACAATAGAAGGTAGTGCATTATTGTGTGTTGGGGCACGCTGGTACACAAGTGTATGGCTTTAGTGCCCTCGGCATTCCATTCACACTAACATGTCCATGGTATGTTACCGCAAGGCAAAGTCTGAAGCTGGCCTTAGTCAAAGTACTAAATTGGATTCATGTCATGAAACAACCAAAGGCTTACAACAGAAGACTATGCACTGTCCTCCACCCCACAATACTTTCCCCCTCTGTCCTCCACCCCACAATACTGTCCCCCTCTGTCCTCCACCCCACAATACTGTCCCCCTCTGTCCTCCACCCCACAATACTGTCCCCCTCTGTCCTCCACCCCACAATGCTGTCCCCCTCTGTCCTCCACCCCACAACACTGCCCCCCTCTGTTCTCCACCCTACAATGCTGTCCCCCTCTGTCCTCCACCCCACAATACTGTCCCCCTCTGTCCTCCACCCCACAATACTGTCCCCCTCTGTCCTCCACCCCACAATACTGTCCCCCTCTGTCCTCCACCCCACAATACTGTCCCCCTCTGTCCTCCACCTCACAATACTGTCCCCCTCTGTCCTCCACCCCACAATGCTGTCCCCCTCTGTCCTCCACCCCACAATGCTGTCCCCCTCTGTCCTCCACCCCACAATGCTGTCCCCCTCTGTCCTCCACCCCACAATACTGTCCCCCTCTGTCCTCCACCCCACAACACTGTCCCCCTCTGTCCTCCACCCCACAATACTGTCCCCCTCTGTCCTCCATCCCACAACACTGTCCCCCTCTGTCCTCCACCCCACAACACTGTCCCCCTCTGTCCTCCACCTCACAATACTGTCCCCCTCTGTCCTCCACCCCACAATACTGTCCCCCTCTGTCCTCCACCTCACAATACTGTCCCCCTCTGTCCTCCACCTCACAATGCTGTCCCCCTCTGTCCTCCACCCCACAATGATGTCCCCCTCTGTCCTCCACCCCACAATACTGTCCCCCTCTGTCCTCCACCCCACAATACTGTCCCCCTCTGTCCTCCACCCCACAACACTGTCCCCCTCTGTCCTCCACCCCACAATACTGTCCGACTCTGTCCTCCATCCCACAACACTGTCCCCCTCTGTCCTCCACCCCACAACACTGTCCCCCTCTGTCCTCCACCTCACAATACTGTCCCCCTCTGTCCTCCACCCCACAATGCTGTTCCCCTCTGTCCTCCACCTCACAACACTGTCCCCCTCTGTCCTCAACCTCACAATGCTGTCCCCCTCTGTCCTCCACCCCCTATGGTCTCCTCCAACCCCATCGGTGTCCTCCACCCCCCACTGTGTCCCAGTCCTCTACCCCCATAATGTCCCCCTCTGTTCTCCACCCCCTATGGTCTCCTCCAACCCCGTCGGTGTCCTCCACCCCCCACTGTGTCCCAGTCCTCTACCCCCATAATGTCCCCCTCTGTTCTCCCCCCACAGTGTCCCTCTGTGTCTTCCAACCCCTATGTTTAGGCCGATACATATTCTTCTACATATTTTTGATAAAGAGAAAAATTGCCATAAGCGTTTATCGATTGGTTTGCGCAAAATGTATAGCGTTTACAAAATAGGGGATAGTTTTATGGCATTTTTATGAATATATTTTTTTTACTACTAATGGCGGCGATCAGCGATTTTTTTTTTTGTGACTGCGACATTATGGCGGACACATCAGACACTTTTGACACATTTTTGGGACCATTGTCATTTTCACAGCGATCAGTGCTATAAAAATGCACTGTTACTGTAAAAATGACACTGGCACTGAAAGAGTTAACGACTAGGGGGCACTAAAGGGGTTAAGTGTGACCTAATGTGTGTTTCTTACTGTAGGGGGGCGTGGCTGGATGTGTGATGTCACTGATCGTCGTTCCCTATGACAGGGAACAGACGATCAGTGACAAGCCACAGAGAAGAACGAGGAAGGTTTGTTTACACTCACCTCTCCCCGTTCTTCAGCTCCTGTGACCGATCGCGGGACACCGGCGGCGATCGGGTCTGCGGGTCAAGGTGGACAAAACACAACTCAAAGTTTACACGAGACATTACAGGAATTAGATGTGCTTAAAAAAAATAGACGGGTTGGTGGAGATTTTTTTTTAATTAGACCTCTATTGTGATAGATCGGCAAGTGGTTAAAAAACAAAACACTAAACAAGAGGTCCTCTGTGCTACCAGCCAATGAGATCTTCAGACCTGTCGAGTAATTATGAAATAATAAATGATACAGTGTGTGATCCGTCACTTTAACTTCCTTTCCTAATATGGAGACCCGAAAGAGAGTTCCGGGATAATTGCACCGCGGTGAGCTTAGCGTTTCAAGTGATTTAAAAGGTAGAAGGTTTTTTACCCAAATTCATTCTATGCATGGAAAACCATCACCAACCTCTGTGTGCACCCTAAAGCAGGGGTCTCCAAACTACGGCCCATGGGCCGAAAGTGGCCCTTTGCTTCTCTTTATCCGGCCCTGAGGAAATACCTCCCACTGATAGAAAGCACTATTCCTCTCATTGACACCAATGATGGGAATTATTCTTCCTACTAATACCAATGATGGGGCACTATTCCTCCCACTGATACCAATGATGGGACACTATTCCTCCCACTGATACCAATGATGGGACACTATTCCTCCCACTGATACCAATGATGGGACACTATTCCTCCCACTGACATCAATGATGGGACACTATTCCTCCCACTGATACCAATGATGGGACACTATTCCTCCCACTGACACCAATGATGGGGCACTATTCCTCCCACTGATACCAATGATGGGACACTATTCCTCCCACTGATACCAATGATGGGACACTATTCCTCCCACTGATACCAATGATGGGACACTATTCCTAACACTGACATCAATGATGGGACACTATTCCTCCCACTGATACCAATGATGGGACACTATTCCTCCCACTGACACCAATGATGGGGCACTATTCCTCCCACTGATACCAATGATGGGACACTATTCCTCCCACTGATACCAATGATGGGACACTATTCCTCCCACTGACACCAATGATGGGGGCACTATTCCTCCCACTGATACCAATGATGGGACACTATTCCTCCCACTGATACCAATGATGGGACACTATTCCTCCCACTGATACCAATGATGGGACACTATTCCTCCCACTGATACCAACGATAGGGCACTATTCCTCCCTCTGATACCAATGATGGGGTACTATTCTTCCCACTGACACCAATGATGGGGCAGTATTCCTCCCACTGACACCAATGATGGGGCACTATTACTCCCACTGACACCAATGATGGGGCATTATTCCTCCTACTGACACCAATGATGAGGCACTATTCTTCCCACTGACACCAATGATGGGGCACTATTACTCCCACTGACACCAATGATGGGGCACTATTCCTCCCACTGACACCAATGATGGGGCACTATTCCTCCCACTGACACCAATGATGGGACACTATTCCTCCCACTGACACCAATGATGGGACACCATTCCTCCCACTGACACCAATGATGGGACACTATTCCTCCTAAACTGAGGGAAAAAAATTGTTTTTTTTAAATATATTTTTGGGGATATTTATTATAGCAAAAAGTAAAAATGATTGCATTTTTTTTTTAAATTGTTGCTCTATTTTTGTTTATAGCACAAAATATAAAAACCGCAGAGGTGATCAAATACCACCAAAAGAAAGCTCTATTTGTGGGGAAAAAATTATAACAATTTCACTTGGTTACAGTGTTGTATGACCGCGCAATTGTCATTCCAAGTGTGTCAGCACTAAAAGCTGAAAATTGGTCTGGGCAGGAGGGGGTTTTAATTGTCCAGTAAGGAAGTGGTTAAAAGGTAAAACTAATATCTGAGACTCATTACATGCAAAAGCCGTGATTTGTCAGAATTGTGATGATTACGGCTTCCAGCTCATGAAAACCCCAAATCCACAATCTCAGAAAATTGTGAAAATATGGTGAAAAGGTGCAATATCCACCGGGTGGATTTTAAGCGAATCAGGTAGGATTCTCTAAACATTTGCTCCGTAGTTTGCAGAGGCGTAGAGTAAATCGCCCAGCGTAAGCCCGCGTAATTCAAAGGGGGGGTTTGTATTTAAATTAAGCGCGCCCCCACGTCGATCGAACTGCGCATGCGCCGGCCAGGGGGAAAAAGCCCAGTGCGCATGCTCCAGCTCACGTCGGAAAGCGTCGTTGAAACCGACGTCAAAACGACGTAATCGTCACTTACGCAATGCCCTATTCACGAACGAGTTAGTAAAACGACGTAAGCAACGGAAAAAGCCGACGCTGACCCGACGGCACACTTAACATGGCATCCGACGGTACTGCGTAAGGTTAGCCCTCATATTAGCAGGGGTAACCTTAAGCGGACAAAACGACGTGCGCGACGACGGGGCGGCGTAAAAGCGATCGGGAATCGGCGTAGTAGCCTCATTTGCATAGGCAAATGAGAAAACAACGTAAAGGCCACCTAGTGGCCGGAGTTGTCATTACATCTACGATCCGCAAGTGTAATTGTATTACACTTGTCAGATGTTCAAGCGTATCTATGCAAAAGTGATTCAAGGAATCATTCGCATTGATACCCGGCAAAAAAAAAGGCGATGCGACGGGGTATCTGAGATACTCCGTCGTAGCGCCCCTGAGAATCTGGCCCTTAGTTTAGTTTTTTCCTAATTGGAAAAGGGCCAATAAACTTTGGTGCCAACTTCTCAGGCCCCGTACACACGGCAGAGAACCTCGATGGGCAGAACACATCGTTCCGCCCGTCGAGGTTCTCTGCCGGCCGTCAGATTCGGCGTCCCGCCCGTCGGGAAAGGCAACCAGCCATTCATGCCGACGGGCCGTCGAGCAAATAGAGAACCTGTTCTCTATTTGCTCGACGGGTTTCCCGACGAGCGGCGCTCGCCGAGAGCGTACACACGGCCGAGGTTCTCGGCAGAATGCGGCTCCCAGCGAGGTTCTCACTGGTTTCTGCCGAGAACCTCGGCCGTGTGTACGGGGCTTCACTCGCATAGATACGAGGCAAAAAAAATGGCGATGCGACGGGGTATCTGAGATAATCCGTCGTAGCACCTCTGAGAATCTGGCCCTCAGTTTAGTTTTTTCCTAATTGGAAAAGGGCCAATAAACTTTGGTGCCAACTTCTCAGATTGCAGTAGACAGCCACACTTGATTGCCTGGTTGGAGACACAGTTCGCCTCTTCCCTTTCGTCATATACTGTATTCTCTTATTAGTTGCCTGTGCCTTGACTATGGTCTCCTGTAACAATTTGTTGTTGCAACCCGGGAAGTCAACAGTGCTCTGTAACGCTGGAACCGGAGATTCAGGGATAATGTTAGGCAAGATGACAGGGTGGAACCCGTAGTTTGTAAAAAAAATGGAGACTGACCCGTAACTGAGTGACTGGCATTATTGAAGGCAAATTCTTCCAACAACAATAGTGCTACCCAATCGTCCTGAACAAATGTGGTAAAGCATCATATACAGTGGGGATCGAAAGTTTGGGCACCCCAGGTAAAAATGTGTATTAACTGCTTGCGGACCGCCGCATGTACATTTACGTCGGCAGAATGGCACAGGCAGGCACATCAACATATATATACGTTGGTGCCTTGCCGAGGGTCGGGGGTCCGATCGGGACCCCCCCCCGGTACATGCAGCGGTCCCCGTGGCTGGCCGAGCGATCCGGGATGAGGGGGCGGCTATTCGTTTTTGTCCACCCGCTCCGGATCGCTCCCAGCCAATGCGCGCGCCCGCCTGTGTGTCACTTCCTCCTCCTGTGTAAACACAGGAAGAGGGAAGTGATGTGATCTCTCCCCTCGGCGGTATTTTTAACCGCCGCTGAGGAGAGATCACATCTCACAGTAAGTCTGCACAACACTACACTGACACCAGGACACGTAGGCACATTAACCCCTTGCGATCACCCCCCCTCCCCCTGTCACAGTGTCACTGAATACAGTAAACCTATATGTATGATCACTGTATTTAGTGTCGGTGTGACAGTCAGTTAGTGTTAGGTCCAGGGTAGCCCCCGTACCCCCCCCAATAAAGTTTTAACCCCTTGATCACCGCCCTAGTTAACCCTTTCACTCCCTATTGCCACCGTCACTAAGCGATCATTTTTCTGATCGCTGTATTAGTGTCGCTGTTCCCACTAGGCAGCTATTTTTTTTTTACTAAAGACATGTGGATAAATACATTTTGGCCTAAATGTTTGAATAAAATTTAGTTTATTTGATTTTTCTTATAACAAAAAGTAAAAAATATATATATATATTTTTTTAAATTGTCGCTCTATTTTTGTATATAGCGCAAAAAATAAAAATCGCAGAGGCAATCAAATACCACCAAAAGAAAGCTCTATTTGTGGGAAGAAAAGAACGCAAATTTTGTTTGGGAGCCACGTCAGTTAAAGCGACGCAGTGCCAAATCGCAAAAAGGGGCCTGGTCCTTTACCTGCATTTTGGTCCGGGTCTTAAGTGGTTAATGTGCATAACGAAGCCAAGGAAAGATGGAAAAATCTCCAAAAGGCATCAAATTACAGATTAGACATTCTTATAATATGTCAAAAAAAGTTAGATTTTATTTCCATCATTTACACTTTCAAAATGACAGAAAACAAAAAAATGGCGTCTGCAAAAGTTTGGGCACCCTGCAGAATTTCTAGCATGCACTGCCCCCCCTTTGCAAAGCTGAGACCTGCCAGTGCCATGGATTGTTCTCAATCATCATCTGGGAAGACCAGGTGATGTCGATCTCAAAGGCTTTAAATGCCCAGACTCATCTGACCTTGCCCCAACACTCAGCACCATGGCTTCTTCTAAGCAGTTGTCTAGAAAACTATATGTGAAAATAGTCACAAAGCTGGAGAAGGCTATAAGAAGATAGCAAAGTGTTTTCAGATGTCAATATCCTCTGTTCAGAATGTCATTAAGAAATGGCAGTCATCAGAAACAGTGGAAGTTAAAGCAAGATCTGGAAGACCAAGAAAAATATCAGACAGAACAGCTCGCAGGATTGTGAGAAAAGCAATTTGAAACCAACGTTTGACTGCACGATCTCTCCAGAAAGATCTGGCAGACACTGGAGTTGTGGTACACTATTCCACTATAAAGAGATACTTGTACAAATATGGTCTTCATGGAAGAGTCATCAGAAGAAAACCTCTTCTATATCCTCACTAGGGATGAGCTCCGCGTTCGATTCAAACGTATGTTCGACTCGAACATTGTCTGTTTGTACGTTCGATGAATTTCGAACAAAACAGGGCGTCCGCGCCAAAATTCGAGTGACGCGCACCGGCCCATAATTCACTGCGGCATTGCGCGCTGATGATTGGCCAAACATGCACTATGATTTCACTCCTCACTACCTATCACAGTTTCGAAGGCCATAAAATGCCAAAATAGCACAAAACCCCCCCAAATGACCCCATTTTGGAAAGAAGACACCCCACGCTATTTGCTGAGAGGCATGTTGAGTCCATGGAATATTTAATTTTTTTGCCCCAAGTCATTGAATAATGACCTAAAAATTTTTTTACAAAACTTTGTCACTAAATGATATATTTCTCACACATGCCATGGGTATATGTGGAATTGCACCCCAAAATACATTCTGCTGCTTCTCCTGAGTACGGGGATACCACATGTGTGGGACTTTTTGGGAGCCTAGCCACGTACGGGGCCCTGAAAACCAATCACCGCCTTCAAGATTTGTGTGAGTGAAATCAAAAATGTATGTCCTTAGAAATCTTGAAGGCGGTGCTTGGTTTTCGGGGTCCCGTACACGGCTAGGCTCCCAAAAAGTCCCACACATGTGGTATCCCCATACTCCGGAGAAGCAGCAGAATGTATTTTGGGGTGCAATTCCACATATAACCATGGCATGTGTGAGAAATATATAATTTAGTGACAATGTTTTGTACATTTTTTTTTTTTTGGTCATTATTCAATCACTTGGGGCAAAAAAATTAAATATTCCATGGACTCAACATGCCTCTCAGCAAATAGCTTGGGGTGTCTACTTTCCAAAATGGGGTCATTTGGGGGGGGGGGGGTTTGTGCTATTTTGGCATTTTATGGCCTTTGAAACTGTAATAGGTAGTGAGGAGTGAAATCAAAAATTTGCGCCCTTAGAAATGCTGAAGGCGTTGCTTGGTTTTCGGGTTCCCGTACGCGGCTAGGCTCCCAAAAAGTCCCAAACATGTGGTATCCCCATACTCAGGAGAAGCAGCAGAATGTATTTCGGGGTGCAACTCCACATATAACCATGGCATGTGTGAGCAATATATCATTTAGTGACAACTTTTTGAATTTTTTTTTTTTTTGTCATTATTCAATCACTTTGGACAAAAAAAAAAAAATCTATGGACTCAACATGCCTCTCAGCAGTTTCCTTGGGGTGTCTACTTTCCAAAATGGGGTCATTTTTTTTTTTTGTGCTATTTTGACATTTTATGGCTTTCGAAACTGTGATAGGTAGTGAGGAGTGAAAGCAAAAATTTACACCCTTAGAAAGCCTGAAGGCGGTGATTGGTTTTTGGGGTCCCGTACGCGGCTAGGCTCCCAAAAAGTCCCACACATGTGGTATCCCCGTACTCAGGAGAAGCAGCAGAATGTATTTTGGGGTGCAATTCCACATATAACCATGGCATGTGTGAGAAATATATCATTTAGTGACAATGTTTTGTACATTCTTTTTTTTTTTTGGTCATTATTCAATCACTTGGGGCAAAAAAATTAAATATTCCATGGACTCAACATGCCTCTCAGCAAATAGCTTGGGGTGTCTACTTTCCAAAATGGGGTCATTTGGGGGGGTTTTGTGCTATTTTGGCATTTTATGGCCTTTGAAACTGTGATAGGTAGTGAGGAGTGATATCAAAAATTTGCGCCCTTAGAAATGCTGAAGGCGTTGCTTGGTTTTCGGGGTCCCGTACGCGGCTAGGCTCCCAAAAAGTCCCAAACATGTGGTATCCCCATACTCAGGAGAAGCAGCAGAATGTATTTTAGGGTGCAACTCCACATATAACCATGGCATGTGTGAGCAATATATCATTTAGTGACAACTTTTTGAATTTTTATATTTTTTTGTCATTATTCAATCACTTTGGACAAAAAAATAAATAAATCTATGGACTCAACATGCCTCTCAGCAGTTTCCTTGGGGTGTATACTTTCCAAAATGGGGTCATTTGTTTTTTTTTTGTGCTATTTTGACATTTTATGGCCTTCGAAACTGTGATAGGTAGTGAGGAGTGAAATCAAAAATTTACACCATTAGAAAGAGTGAAGGCGGTGATTGGTTTTTGGGGTTCCGTAAGTGGCTAGGCTCCCAAAAAGTCTCACACATGTGGTATCCCCGTTCTCAGGAGAAGCAGCAGAATGTATGTTGGGGTGTAGTTCCACATATGGATTGATCGGTGGGTATGCCCACCATTAGAATACCTCCCTTCATTCACCCACTTCTAATGATGGGCATACATGCACCATTTATATATGCCAAAGCATGGGGGCATCCTCCCGCAAAAAAGTTATGCCACGTACACGTGGTCTGACTTTTCTATGCCGTGTACACATGGTCAGACTTTTCCACGGGTAAGGCCTCCGTAGGTTGGTCAACCGTATGTACGCGGCATTAGGAACAAAATCGCTCCTCCACCCCTAATGCCCCCATGCTTCGGCATATATGCTCTTTTTTGGACTGTGGTGGTGAAATCACCTGCTACAGCGTTGGAGTCGCAGCTTTATATATATCGTGGGAGCAAACGCTGTTGCTGTCACGCTAAATAAATCTGCGCTGCAACTGAATGGCGTACCTGCTAAGCAAATGATGGTTAACATTAAAACAAAGTAACATTACATTATAACAGTAAGATCTTACCATACCATACCTGCAAAGCAAATACCAATAAAAAAAACATAGTAAAAAATAAAACATTTTTTAACACAACCTGTGCCTAATATATATATGCCGAAGCATGGGGGCATCCTCCAGCAAAAAAGTTATGCCGCGTACACACGGTTGGACTTTTCTATGCCGTGTACACATGGTCAGACTTTTCTATGCCGTGTACACATGGTCAGACTTTTCCACGGGAAAGCCTCCGTAGGAATGTCAACCGTATGTATGCGGCATTAGGAGCAAAATCGCTCCTCCGCCCCTAATGCCCCCATGCTTCGGCATATATGCTCTTTTTTTAACTGTGGTGGTGAAATCACCTCCTACAGCACTGGAGTCACGGCTTTATATATCGTGGGAGCAAACGCTGTTGCTGTCAAGATAAATAAGTCCGCGCAACAGCTGAATGGCGTACCTGAAAACAGTAAAGTAAATTACATACCTGAAAAGCAAGCATGAAAAAACATAACAATAAAACTTTGCAGAATAAAATAGAGTAAAAAAGAGCAGAACAATAGAGTGAGAATAGAGAGGGAGAGAACAATAAAACGACAACTATTTTTGTTTTTTTTATTTTATATTTTTTTTGTGTTTTTTTACTTTTTCCTTTTTTACACTTTTTTTTTGTAACTGTTCAACTTTTCGGTTCCAGGTTTGGGTCTCTCAAAATGCGACAGCATCTTGGGAGACCCTGTGTACGTGTGCCTAGCCTGTGATATGTTTTGCCCTACGCTAATACTTCACTAGTGTGTGGAAGCGTTCAAAACATTTGCCAATACAAAGACCAGGATCGGCAGGACATCGGGGACATATAAATCCGCGCTTGCTACAGACACGACATCTTCTTTGGGGGGCTTTTTGGGTAGGGGTACTCTCGAGGGCATATATAAAATGCCTCTCATGCAGTCGGCTTACTGCATTTGGTAGGGGATGGTGAGGTGCAGAACCACTTGGATACAGGAGTTCTGTGACGATATCCTTCTGGAATTGGAGGAAGGGTCCGTTCTGTCCTGAAGTTTTGTACAAGACAAAAGCACTCAGCAATGTCAATTGGAATAAATGTAGAGACACTTTTTTGTACCAGCGTCTCGATTTACGGGCAATATGATATGGCGCCATCAACTGGTCGTTGAGGTCCACCCCTCCCATATTTTGGTTATATTTGTGGACACAGATGGGTTTCTCCACAACACCAGTCGCCGTTTGAATTTGTACTGTCGTGTCTGCGTGAAGGGTGGTAAGCATGAAAACATTCTTATTGTCCCGCCACTTCACAGCGAGCAAATTATTACATCTGCAGCAGGCTCTCGCCCCCAGCTTAAGACGGGCATCTACAAGCCGCTGCGGAAAGCCCCGGCGATTAGGTCGCACGGTGCCACATGCTCCAATCTGATGATCAAACAAGTGACTAAAAAGTGGCACGCTGCTGTAATAATTGTCCACATACAAGTGGTATCCCTTTCCGAATAAGGGTGACACCAAGTCCCAGACAATCTTGCCAGCGCTCCCCATGTAATCTGGGCATCCTTCCGGCTCTACGTGACTATATTTGCCCTCATAAACCCTAAAGCTCCATGTGTAGCCTGTTGCCCTGTCACAAAGCTTATAGAGCTTGACCCCGTATCTGGCACGCTTGCTGGGAAGGAACTGCTTGAAAGACAAGCGGCCAGCAAATTTAATCAGGGACTCGTCAACGTAGACAACTTGCTGGGGATTAAACAAGGCTGCATAACGTTCATTGAAATGGTTTATGAGGGGCCGAATTTTGTAGAGCCGGTCAAATTCAGGGTCTCCACGTGGACGACAAAGTGCATTGTCACTGAAATGCAGGAACCGCAGGATCATCTCGTATCGTTTCCTGGCCATGTGAGCAGAGAATATGGGCATTTGGTCAATTGGATGTGTCGACCAATACATGCGCAATTGAGGAAATGGATGTATGCCCATATTGAGGGTAAGGCCCAGAAAGGTCTTAAATTCGGAAACCGTAAGAGGTCTCCATTCTTTGGCAAGGACGGACTGGGGATTAGCGGCGATGTAGGTACCAGCATACAAATTACTCTGGTCCACAATAGATCTATAGAGATCTTCCGTGAAATACAGCGAATAAAAATCAAGTGGCGTAAAATTCGCTGTATCCACCTGAATTCTGGGTTGGCCAGTGAATGGGGGTAGTACGGGTTCTGCAGAAGTGGTGGGGACCCAATCAGGATAGGCGAATTCTGCAGGAAGGGCACTATGGGCACGACGGGCCTGTCTTTTTCTTCTTCTTGGTGGCAGCGGGACACTACTTGTGCTTGCCACCTCGCCAGCTTGAACTGCACTTATGGGACTCGCCACGTCACCACGTGATACTGCAGTGCTGGATGAACGACCAGGGTGTACTAGGCCGCTGGTGCTTGCCAATTCACCAAAAGGAATAGCGGCGCTAGTACTCGCTCTCTGCTCCATACAAGGGTCCTGCGGTTCTTGCTCCTCAACAACCTCAGAACGGGGTCGGGTACGCCTGGCCTTAGCAGGGACCACAACTCCGTCATCAGAGCTATCTGACATGGAGCCGCTGTCGTATTCTGAGCCCGAATCTGTCAGATGCGTGACCTCCTCATCATCATCTGATGACATGCACAGGATCCTAACAGCCTCTTCACCAGAGTACATCCGCTTTGACATTTTGGGCTTTAAATTTAGTCGTAGACTGGTGATGATTCACGGGTAAAAAAAGCACCTGGCTATAGAAAGGCAAATGTAGAAAACGCCTTCAAAAAAACTGTTAGCGATCGCAGGGATCAGGCCTGTCTCTGCGAACGCTGCAGTTGTGTGTGATGTGTTTTTGAAGTGACAGTGATCGATCGATACTGCACTTGGGTGGGTTGGGCTGGGCGGAGGGGCAAAACGCAAGTGCTAGCGGGTATCTGGGCTGATTCCACTAACAATACGTTTTTGGGTACCCTAAACTGCTGGGTACGCTAGTATAGATTTGATCAGATCAGGTATCGATCCGTTCAGATACTATACCACTAAGGGGGGGTGTATGCTTTGCGAGTGTGTGTAAGCGTTACTGGCACTAACCTAACGCTGCCTGGGGCGACGCAGACCCTGACTGATGCAAAAATTTAATTTATATCACCCGCCGGGCGATCAGGGGGTTAAACCTTTATTGGGTTATATACGGCGGGTGCCCTGATGCTATAAACAGCAAACTAACTAACCAGCGTCAACTGTAACACTTATACGGTGATCACTGGTGAAAGGGTTAACTAGGGGGCAATCAGGGGGTTAAAACCTTTATTAGGTAATATATGGGGGTACCTAACGCTTTCTAAAAACCTAAATAACTAACTGGCTAACCTGCGTCAACAATGACACTTATATGGTGATCACTGGTGAAAGGGTTAACTCTAGGGGCAATCAGGGGTTAAAAACTTTATTTATGGGGGTACCTAGCGCTATAGAACCTGGCGGCGAACCTCAAAAAAAACTAACTGCCTAGCGGCAACAGTGACACTAATACAGCGATCAGAAAATCGATCGCTTAGTGACACTGGCAATAGGGGGTGAAAGGGTTAACTAAGGCAGTGATCAAGGGGTTAAACCTTTATTAGGGGGGGGTAGGGGGCTACCCTAGACCTAAAGGGGGCTAAGACTAACTGCCCTGACACTTTTTACTGTAACACTGACACTAAATGCAGTTATCCAAAAAAAAAATGTTTACTGCATTTAGTGACACAATGTTACAGTGGACTGGGGGGGGGGGGTGATCGGCGGTGACAGGAAGGGGTTAAGTGTGCCTATGTGTACCTGTGTCAGTGTACTGTTAGGTGCAACTTACTTGGTGATGTGTTCTCTCCTCGGCGTCGGACGAAAAGACCGACACGAGGAGGAACACAGCACTTCCCTCTTCCTGTGTTTAGACTTAGCACAGGAAGAGGCGGCGGCGGGCGCGCGCATTGGCTGGGAGCGATCGCGAGGGGGTGGCTGAAAACGAATCGCCGCCCCCTCATCTCAGATCGCTCCCGGAGCTAAAGGAACCGCCGCATGTACGGGGGGGGGGGGGGTCCGATCGGACCCCCGAACCCCCTCAAGGCACCAACGTATATATACGTTGATGTGCCTGTCGGTGCCATTGTGCCGACGTAAATGTACATGCGGCGGTCCTTAAGTGGTTAAAGACGTTATCACAGGTATAGACACCCAGCAGGTACAATATTTAAAGGAATTTTTTTATTTTTTATTTTATTTAAGCATCAATAAAATCACTGCTCCTGGAGCAGTAATTTTAATAATGTTTAAATAAAAAATAAAAAAAATGAAAAATTCCTTTAAATATTGTACCTGCTGGGTGTCTATAGTCTACCCGGGTCTTTCCCGAGGGAACATGTATCAATGGAAAAAAGTCCTTTTTAAAACTGTAATTTTTACAGGAGTCTTTTTTAAAACTTTTTTTCCATTGATACATGTTCCGTCGGGCAAGACCCGGGTTCTCAAAGACGTTTTACAACAATAACTTAAATATTGGTCTTTAAAAGTAGCACTTTTGAATTCGATTGTTCGAGTCCCATAGACTTCAATGGGATTCTAAATGTTCGATCGAACGTGCGGTCTGTTCGAACGTTCTGGTGCGAACCGAACGCGGGGGTGTTCAGCTCATCCATAGTCCTCACCACAAAAATCAGTGTTTGAACTTTGCAAATGAACATATAGACAAGCCTGATGCATTTTGGAAACAAGTTCTGTGGACCGATGAGGTTAAAATATAACTTTTTGGCCGGAATGAGCAAAGGTAAGTTTGGAGAATAAAGGGCACAGAATTTAATGAAAAGGACCTATGTCCAACTGTGAAGCATGGGGGTGGATCAATCATGCTTTGGGGTTGTATTGCAGCCAGTGGCACAGGGAAAATTTCACGAGTAGAAGGAAAAATGGATTCAATACAATTTCAGCAAATTTTGGATGGTAACTTGATGCCATCTGTGAAAAAGCTGAAGTTAAAGAGAGGATGGCTTCTACAAATGGATAATGATCCCAAACACACCTCAAAATCCATAGGGGATTACATCAAGAGGAGTAAACTGAAGGTTTTGCCATGGCCTTTACAATCTCCTGACCTCAACATAATTGAAAATCTATGGATAGACCTTAAAAGAGCAGTGCGTGACATACAGCCCAGAAATCTCAAAGAACTGGAAGACTTTTGTAAGGAAGAATGGGCAAAGATACCTCAAACAAGAATTGAAAGACTCTGGGCTTGCTACAAAAAGTGTTTACAAGCTGTGATACTTACCAAAGGGAGCAGTACAAGATATTAACTCTGCAGGGTGCCCAAACTTTTGCATTTTTTTTGTTTTCTGTAATTTTGAAAGTGTAAATGATGGAAATAAAACCTAACTTTTTTTACATATTATAAGAATGTCTAATCTGTAATTTGATGCCGTTTGAAGATTTTTCCATCTTTCCTTGGCTTCGTTAAGCACATTATTACAAATTTTTACCTGGGGTGCCCAAACTTTTGATCCCCACTGTAGGCTCGGAACTTTGGTCTGGAAACTTGCTGGTACAAAGATTTTATTGTCCTTCCAAAGTAACCCATCCCTGGGTATCAAAGACACTCCGGGTGGACTGGGCATTCCTGCTGAAGCTTGCTTTAGATTAGACATCATATCTGTCTGGATAAGCAAAAAATTGCCTTTGACAGTTCTCAAATATTCCTGATTTTTGTGATCCGTGTAAATAAGTATGGGATGTGCTGCGCCCTCCAAGAAATACCGCCACTAGGGATGAGCCCAACATACCCGTGTTCGGTTCGCATCAGAACGTTCGAACAGACCATGGGTTCGCGCGAACATTTAGAACCCCATTGAAGTCTATGGGACTCGAACGTTCGAATTCAAAAACGATCATTTTAAAGACCAATATTCAATTTAATGTTGGAAAACGTCGTTCAGAACCCGGGTCTTGCCGGGTCATGTATCAATGATTTTATTTTTTTTTTAAACGGCCGTTTTTTCCGGAGCAGCCATTTTAATGATGCTTAAAGTGAAAAAAATAAAAATAAACTCCTTTAAATATCACACCTGCTGGGTGTCTATAGTAGTGGCACGTGTTTAGAAATGTCCCTGCACAACATGAGAGGACTATAAAAAAAAAAGTAGATAATACTGCTTGCGCACGTGCTGTGTGGCAACAATATGTCGAATATTTTAGCGGTGGTGGGGGGCCATTATTGTTTTGTGAAAGAAAAATTTTAGAAAAAAGGACACCCCTCAAACATACTGTAATTGGAGCGCAAACAAGGAGCCACGTGCAAAGTATTGCATCAAAAATTGTTATTAGGCGCCCCCTGTTAAACAGGGGCTGAAAAATTGTGCCTTGGGCACAACACAACACTTGCAACCCCTCCCAATAACTCCAATTGGAGCGCAACAAGGAGCCACGTGCAAATTATTGCATCAAAAATTGTTACTAGGGTGCCCCTGTTAAACAGGGGCAGAAAAATTGTGCCTTGGGCACAACACAACACTGCAACCCCTCCCAATAACTCCAATTGGAGCGCAACAAGAAGCCACGTGCAAATTATTGCATCAAAAATTGTTGTTATTAGGCGCCCCTGTTAAACAGGGGCAGAAAAATTGTGCCTTAGGCACTGGTGGTGGAGCCCAGAAACACAACATTTCTTATTAGCTATCAGCAAGAAAAGTGAGGAGGAGAAGGATATTCCATCAGCAGCATAAGAGGACAGTCACTCAGCATCAGCATACGCAGTCTAAAAGGGACAAAAAAATATTATTCAGTAACATCAGCATCAGGTGCTTGGTAGCTGGTGTTGATCCAAGCCTGATTCATTTTGATGAAGGTCAGTCGATCAACAGAGTCGGTGGAGAGGCGCACCCTGTGATCGGTAACAAAGCCTCCAGTTCTGAAAGAACACTGGATGCAGGGCAAGCCAGTAGCTCAATTGCGTACTGTGCAAGCTCTGGCCAGTTGTCCATCCTCAAGACCCAGTAAGCCAGAGGATTTTCGGTGGGGAAGGAGTCCAAGTCGGATCTTGCCCCTAGGTATTCCCGGACCATGTAAACCAGACGCTGGCGATGGTTGCTGGAACCGGTCAGACCTTGGGGCTGTGGACTAAAAAACTGTCTGAAGGCATCGGTCAGACGGCCACCTTCTCCACCGCTCCTTCTGTGACTCACCGAAGCCTCAGCAAGATGTCGTCCAGAGCCAGGTTTTGGTAATCTCCCCGGTTCTGGGAACGCATTGCACAGACCCTTCTGTAAGGCCTCCCGCAGAAGTTTCATTTTCTGCTCCCTCTGCGATGGCAACATAAGGTCCGCAACCTTACTCTTGTAACGTGGATCAAGGAAAGTTGCCAGCCAGTAATGATCCGTCTCCTTGATAGCACAAATACGAGGATCCTTACACAGGCTTTGCAGGATCAGGGAGGCCATGCAGCATAGGTTTGCAGAGGCATTCGGGGCACAGTCCTCTGGGTCATTGAGGACGACAGGATCCACAGGCACCTCATCCCAGCCACGTAAAAGTCCACGTGTTCCTTGGGACTGTAAATGATCCCTTGAAGACTGCTGCTGCTGATGCTGAGTGCTAGGCTCCACCTCCATGCTGCTGATACAATTCTCCTCCTCCTCCTCCTCTTCCTGTGTGATAGGTGGGCAAGCAGGCCCACTGTCTGGGTAAAGGGGGCCTTGAGAGGTAAGGAAGTCCTCCTCTTCCTCCCTCTGTTCTGCCTCAAGGGCCCTGTCCATTATTCCACATAGCGTGTGCTCCAACATGTGAATAAGAGGGACAGTCTCACTGATGCATGCACTGTCACTTCTCACCATCCTCGTGGCCTCCTCTAATGGTGACAGGACAGTGCATGCATCCCTAATCAAGGCCCACTGGCGTGGGGAAAAAAACCTAGCTGCCCTGACCCAGTTCTGCTGCCATATGGGCACAGGTACTCATTGATGGCCCGCTGCTGCGTGTGCAGCCGCTGCAGCATGGCCAACGTAGAGTTCCATCTGGTGGGCATGTCACAAATTAGGCGGTTCTTGGGCAGGTTGTATTCCCTTTGGAGGTCAGTCAGCCGAGCAGTGGCATTATATGACCTCCGGAAATGCACACAGACTTTCCTGGCCTGCTTCAGGACATCCTGTAAGCCCGTGTACCTGCCCAAAAACCGCTGCACCACCAAATTCAGGACATGCGCAAAACAGGGCACGTGGGTGAGTTTTCCCTGTCGCAGGGCAGAGAGGAGGTTGGTGCCATTATCGCTGACCACCATTCCAGGCTACAGCTGGCGTGGCGTCAACCACCTCTGAGCCTGCCCCTGCAGAGCTGAAAGAACCTCTTCCCCAGTGTGGCTCCTGTCTCCCAAGCACACCAGCTCTAGCACCGCATTGCATCTCTTGGCCTGCATTCCTGCGTAGCCTCTCGTACGCCTACGGAGCACGGTTGGTTCTGAGGAAACATCAGCACAGAAAGAGGCCACAGAGGAAGACGAAGAGGAGGGGGTGGAGAAGAGAGGTGTGTCACAACCTCCAAAACTACTGTACCTTGCCCTGCGTCCTTCCCAGCTGCCAGCAGAGTCACCCAATGGCCCATAAAAGACAGGTAACGTCCCTGTCCATGCCTGCTGGACCATGAGTCAGCGGTAAGATGCACCTTACCACTGACTGCCCTGTCCAGCGAGGCATGGACATTGCCTTCCACATGCCGGTAGAGAGCCGGAATCGCCTTCCCTGAGTTTGGTACTTGCCACTGAGGTACTGCACATTCCACAAACTCACGGAAGGGGGCAGAATCTACCAACTGAAAAGGTAGCAGTTGAAGTGCTAGCAATTTCGCTAAGCTAGCATTCAACCGCTGGGCATGTGGATGGCTGGGAGTGTACTTTTTTTCGGCGCTGCAGCAGCTGGGGCAGGGAAATTTGTCTGGTACTATCATTAGATTGCCCGCATGTACTACCACTACTAGGTTGTGACACACCTATTTCTACAACTTCAGTGCAGGCTTCAGAGAGGACTGGGGGTTTAGTGGGGTTGGAGGTCACAAAAGGGCAAGGGGAGGTCCGCTTTGGTCTTTGGTGTGGGTCTTTCTGGTATGCCTGCCAACGAGTTGCATGGCAGGTCGACATATGTCTTGACAAGCATGTGGTGCCCATGCGGGTGATGTTTTGGCCACGCGAGATACGCTTGAGACATATGTTGCAAACAGCAGAGGTACGATCTGATGGACATGTTTCAAAAAAGGCCCACACCAAAGAACTTTTGCTGTACCATTGAGACACCGCAGTGCCATGCAAAGATGTGCCACGTAATGCAGTTGGTGTGCTGCCCTTAAGCTGACCCCTGGAGGGCATCCTGCCTCTTTGGAGATGTGCCTGTGCCTCGTCCTCCTCCTCCTCCTTTTCCTCCTCCTCTCTCCTATCAGGCACCCAGGTAGAGTCAGTGACCTCATCATCCACTCCTTCCTCATCATAACTATCGAAAACCTGGCAGTATGCTCCAGCTGGGGGAACATCACTCCCAGATTGCTGTCCCTCTCGGCCACCCCCTCTCCCTGGGCTCACATCAATGCCTTCCTCCATCTGTGTTCCGCCATCGGAGTCTTTACAACGCTGCGCATCTTCCTGCAGCATGTACCCAACACTGTGTTGAAACAGTTCGGGGGGACTCCTCAGGAGGACAGGGTGGTACTAGGGAAGTATTGTGTGAAGCCATTGTGCAGAGGGAAGAGGACGCCTTGGCAGCTGCTTTGCCAGATGAACTTTGATCAGTCTGTGTGAGAGAGGATGAGGAGGATGAGGACGGCTTGGTCATCCAATCTACTAATTTCTCTGCATGTTGAGGCTCAACACGGCCATCTCCCAAAAAGAAGGACGAGCGGCCACGGCCACGTGCTGAAGAGGATGCACCACATCCACCACCAGCGTTACCTCTAGATGCACAGCCTGCTTGCCCTCGTGACTCTCTGCCTCTCTTTGTTGTCCTTCCAGACATATTTATGCGTTCAGGTTCTATGTAACAGCACAAGCGCAGTGACACCAACTGCGTTTAGGTGGTATTAAACAGCACACGCGCAGTGACAACAACTGCGTTCAGGTGCTATGTAACAGCACACGTGCAGTGACACCAAATGCGCTCAGGTGGTATGTAATAGCAAACGTGCAGTGAAACTAACTGCGCTCAGGTGGTATGTAACAGCACACGTGCAATGACACCAAATGCGCTCAGGTGGTATGTAACAGCACACGTGCAGTGACACCAAATGCGCTCAGGTGGTATGTAATAGCACACGTGCAGTGACACTAACTGCGCTCAGGTGGTATGTAACAGCACACGTACAGTGGCACCAAATGCACTCAGGTGGTATGTAACAGCACATGTGCAGTGACACCAAATGTGCTCAGCTGGTATGTAACAGCACATTTGCAGTGATACTAACTGCGCTCAGGTGGTATGTAACAGCAAACGTGCAGTGACACTATCTGCGCTCAGGTGGTATGTAACAGCACAAGCGCAGTGACACCAAATGCGCTCAGGTGGTATGTAACAGCACAAGCGCAGTGACACCAACTGCGCTCAGGTGGTATGTAACAGCACACGTGCAGTGACACCAAATGCGCTCAGGTGGTATGTAACACCACACGTGCAGTGACACTAACTGCGCTCAGGTGGTATGTAACAGCACACGTTCAGTGACACCAAATGCGCTCAGGTCGTATGTAACAGCACAAGCGCAGTGATACTAACTGCGCTCAGGTGGTATGTAACAGCAAACTTGCAGTGACACTAACTGCACTTAGGTGGTATGTAACAGCACAAGCGCAGTGACACCAACTGCGCTCAGGTGGTATGTAACAGCACACGTGCAGTGACACCAAATGCGCTCAGGTGGTATGTAACAGCACATGTGCAGTGACACCAAATGCGCTCAGGTGGTATGTAACAGCACATGTGCAATGACACCAAATGCGCTCAGGTGGTATGTAACAGCACACGTGCAGTGACACTAACTGCGCTCAGGTGGTATGTAACAGCACATGTGCAGTGACACTAACTGCGCTCAGGTGGTATGTAACAGCACAAGCGCAGTAACACCAACTGCGCTCAGGTGGTATGTAACAGCACACGTGCAATGACACCAAATGTGCACAGGTGGTATGTAACAGCACACGTGCAGTGACACCAAATGCGCTCAGGTGGTATGTAACAGCAAACGTGCAGTGACACCAAATGCGCTCAGGTGGAATGTAACAGCACACATGCAGTGACACCAAATGCGCTCAGGTGGTATGTAACAGCACACGTGCAGTGACACTAACTGCGCTCAGGTGGTATGTAACAGCACACGTGCAGTGACACCAAATGTGCTCAGGTGGTATGTAACAGCACACGTGCAGTGACACCAAATGTGCTCAGGTGGTATGAAACAGCAAACGTGCAGTGACACTAACTGCGCTCAGGTGGTATGTAACAGCACAAGCGCAGTGACACCAACTGCGCGCAGGTGGTATGTAACAGCACACGTGCAGTGACACCAAATGCGCTCAGGTGGTATGTAACAGCACACGTGCAATGACACCAAATGCGCTCAGGTGGTATGTAACACCAAACGTGCAGTGACACTAACTGCGCTCAGGTGGTATGTAACAGCACAAGCGCAGTGACACCAACTGCGCTCAGGTGGTATGTAAAAGCACACGTGCAGTGACACTAACTGCGCTCAGGTGGTATGTAACAGCACAAGCGCAGTGACACTAACTGCGCTCAGGTAGTATGTAACAGCACAAGCGCAGTGACACCAACTGCGCTCAGGTGGTATGTAACAGCACACGTGCAATGACACCAAATGCGCACAGGTGGTATGTAACAGCACACGTGCAGTGACACCAAATGCGCTCAGGTGGTATGTAACAGCACACGTGCAATGACACCAAATGCGCTCAGGTGGTATGTAACACCAAACGTGCAGTGACACTAACTGCGCTCAGGTGGTATGTAACAGCACAAGCGCAGTGACACCAAAAGCGCTCAGGTGGTATGTAACAGCAAACTTGCAGTGACACTAACTGCACTTAGGTGGTATGTAACAGCACAAGCGCAGTGACACCAACTGCGCTCAGGTGGTATGTAACAGCACACGTGCAGTGACACCAAATGCGCTCAGGTGGTATGTAACAGCACATGTGCAGTGACACCAAATGCGCTCAGGTGGTATGTAACAGCACATGTGCAATGACACCAAATGCGCTCAGGTGGTATGTAACAGCACACGTGCAGTGACACTAACTGCGCTCAGGTGGTATGTAACAGCACATGTGCAGTGACACTAACTGCGCTCAGGTGGTATGTAACAGCACAAGCGCAGTAACACCAACTGCGCTCAGGTGGTATGTAACAGCACACGTGCAATGACACCAAATGTGCACAGGTGGTATGTAACAGCACACGTGCAGTGACACCAAATGCGCTCAGGTGGTATGTAACAGCAAACATGCAGTGACACCAAATGCGCTCAGGTGGTATGTAACAGCACAAGCGCAGTGACACCAACTGCGCTCAGGTGGTATGTAACAGCACACGTGCAATGACACCAAATGCGTACAGGTGGTATGTAACAGCACACGTGCAATGACACCAAATGCGCTCAGGTGGTATGTAACACCAAACGTGCAGTGACACTAACTGCGCTCAGGTGGTATGTAACAGCACAAGCGCAGTGACACCAAAAGCGCTCAGATGGTATGTAACAGCACACGTGCAGTGACACTAACTGCGCTCAGGTGGTATGTAACAGCACAAGCGCAGTGACACTAACTGCGCTCAGGTAGTATGTAACAGCACAAGCGCAGTGACACCAACTGCGCTCAGGTGGTATGTAACAGCACACGTGCAATGACACCAAATGCGCACAGGTGGTATGTAACAGCACACGTGCAGTGACACCAAATGCGCTCAGGTGGTATGTAACAGCAAACGTGCAGTGACACCAAATGCGCTCAGGTGGCATGTAACAGCACACGTGCAGTGACACCAAATGCGCTCAGGTGGTATGTAACAGCACACGTGCAGTGACACTAACTGCGCTCAGGTGGTATGTAACAGAACACGTGCAGTGACACTAACTGCTCTCAGGTGGTATGTAACAGCAAACGTGCAGTGACACCAAATGCGCTCAGGTGGTATGTAACAGCACAAGAGCAGTGACACCAACTGCGCTCAGGTGGTATGTAACAGCACACATGCAATGACACCAAATGCGCTCAGGTGGTATGTAACACTAACTGATTTTACACTGCCTGTCACACTGACACTAAATGCAGTGATTAGATCACTGCATTCAGTGACACTGTGACAGGGGGCGTGGGGGGGCAGATCGCAAGGTGTTAAGTATGCCTATGTGAGTGTGTGTCAGTGTAATGTTGGTGCAGGACTTACTCTGAGGTGTTCCTCTCATCGCAGCGGTTGGAAATACCGCTGCGATGAGAGATTACATCACTTCCCCCTTCCTGTGTAAACACAGGAGGAGGAAGTGACAGGGCGGGAGAGCGCAGGGATTGACTGGGAGCGATCGCGGGGGGGCGGGCAAACACCGACATCCGCCCGCTCATCCCGGATCGCTCCCGGAGACACGGGGACTCTCCGCACGCCGGAGGGGGTCCCGATCGGACCCCCGACCCGCTACTGGGCGAGGACGTAAATTTACGCCCTTGTGCCCATCCGTGCCATTCTGTGGCCGTATATGTGCGTGCGGAGGTCCTTAAGTGGTTAAGGACCGCATAACGCCGATATACATCGGCAGAATGGCACGGCTGGGCACAATCACAGACCTGTACGTGTTTCTTTAAGCCCAGCTGAAGCTCCGTGACCGCGGCCGCGGGACCCGCGGACCCGATCGCCGCCGGTGTCCCGTGATCGGTCCCTGGAGCTGAAGAACGGGAAGAGGTGAGTGTAAACAAACATTCCCTGTTCTTCACAGTGGCTGTGTCACTGATCGTCTGTTCCCTAATATAGGGAAACACGATCAATGATGTCACACGTCTAGCCCGCCCCCCTACAGTTAGAAACACATATCAGGTCACACTTAACCCCTTCAGCGCCCCCTAGTGGTTAACTCCTAAACTGCAATTCTCATTTTCACAGTAATCAGTGCATTTTTATAAAAAAAATTGCTGTGAAAATGACAATGGTCCCAAAAAAGTGTCAAAATTGTCCGATGTGTCCGCCATAATGTCGCAGTCACTAACAAAATCGCTGATCACCGCCATTAGTAGTAAAAAAAAAAATATTAATAAAAAATGCCATAAAACTATCCCCTATTTTGTAAACGCTATAAATGTTGCGCAAACCAATCGTTAAACGCTTATTGCGATTTTTTTTTTTACCAAAAATAGCGCAAAAAATAAAAACCGCAGAGGTGATCAAATACCACCAAAAGAAAGCTCTATTCGTCGTAAAAAGAGGACGCCAATTTTGTTTGGGAGCCACGTCGTACGACCGCGCAATTGTCAGTTAAAGCGACGCAGTGCCGAATCGCAAAAATGGGGCCTGGTCCTTTACCTGCATATTGGTCCGGGTCTTTAAAGGCCGCTGGGCATCAAGGCAGAGTCACTGTGCACGCGTGCACAATCTCGGTGATCAGCGCACGGGCATGTGCATTGGCGCGCGTCTGTTTACAGTTGGGAGCCTGCCAGCGGGGATGCCCCCCGAGCCCCCGTTGTGGATCTAAGCGGTGTGCGTCCATGACAGATATGCGAGTGCTTTGGATTACAAGCATTCTTCTGGAATGGATTATGCTCGTAATCCAAGGTTCCACTGTATAGGTAAGATGGGGGTAGGGCCATCTCAATAGCATCATGGGCCCCTGGGCAAAGTAATGCTCTGGGGCCCCTATAATGGAGGCAGCGCAGGAAAACAGACATCAAGTAGGAAGGAGGCAGACAAGTGGAGCTTCCCCTTTTGGGTGGAGCTCTGCATTAACTATATAAACAATCATTCTGTACAGTAAAGAAACAGTTGGGAAAATACTACATACTTAACCAAGCTGTCTTCTGTTATATAAAAAAAAAAAGTAACAAAGCTGTCCTGTAAATATAATATATCTGCTAGAGTGATGCCTCCCCAGCACTCTGACCCCTCTACACCCCAGATATCCCCCCAGCACTCTGACCCCTCTACACCCCAGATATCCCCCCAGCACTCTGACCCCTCTACACCTCAGATAACCCCCCAGAACTCTGACCCCTCTACACCCTAGATATCCCCCCAGCACTCTGACCCCTCTACACCCCAGATATCCCCCCAGCACTCTCACCCCTCTACACCCCAGATATCCCCCCAGAACTCTGACCCCTCTACACCCTAGATATCCCCCCAGCACTCTGACCCCTCTACACCCCAGATATCCCCCCAGCACTCTGACCCCTCTACACCCTAGATATCCCCCCAGCACTCTGACCCCTCTACACCTCAGATATCCCCCCAGCACTCTGACCCCTCTACACCTCAGATATCCCCCCAGCACTCTGACCCCTCTACACCTCAGATAACCCCCAGCACTCTGACCCCTCTACACCCCAGTAATCCCCCCAACACTCTGACCCCTCTACACCTCAGATAACCCCCAGCACTCTGACCCCTCTACACCCCAGATATCCCCCCAGCACTCTGACCCCTCTACACCCCAGATATCCCCCCAGCACTCTGACCCCTCTACACCTCAGATAACCCCCAGCACTCTGACCCCTCTACACCCCAGATATCCCCCCAGCACTCTGACCCCTCTACACCCCAGATATCCCCCCAACACTCTGACCCCTCTACACCCCAGATATCCCCCCCAGCACTCTGACCCCTCTACACCTCAGATAACCCCCAGCACCCTGACCCCTCTACACCCCAGATATCCCCCCAGAACTCTGACCCCTCTACACCATAGATATCCCCCCAGCACTCTGACCCCTCTACACCCCAGATATCCCCCCAGCACTCTGACTCCTCTACACCCCAGATATCCCCCCAGAACTCTGACCCCTCTACACCCCAGATATCCCCCCAGCACTCTGACCCCTCTACACCCCAGATATCCCCCCAGCACTCTGAGGCGGCGTACACACGAGGGGATATATCCGCTGAAAACGGTCCGATGGACCGTTTCAGCAGACATCTCCGCTCGTGTGTATGGGCTAGCGGACAGATTTGTCCACCCGACAGATTTCAAAGCATGCTTTGAAATCTATCCGGTGGGGATCTGTCCGCCCGACATGTCTGCTGGTTAGTACACTTACCAGCAGACATGTCGGCCCCCACCGCCGCCGCGCCGCTGCCGAATGGATTCGGCGCAAGCGCGGAAGTGTTTTACTTCCTGGTGCGGTGACGTTGCGGTGACGCGGCGGCGTCAACGTCACCGCCGCGTCACCGCCACGTCACCGCGCCTTCCGGCGGCGGGGAATTTGATCCGATGATGTGTACACGCCATCGGATCAAACTCCCGATCGGACATATCCGACGGAAATGGTCCGCGGACCGTTTTCATCGGATATATCCGATCGTGTGTACGCCGCCTGACCCCTCTACACCTCAGATATCCCCCCAGCACTCTGACCCATCTACACCCCAGATATCCCACCAGCACTCTGACCCCTCTACACCCCAGATATCCCCCCAGCACTCTGACCCCTCTACATCCTAGATATCCCCCCAGCACTCTGACCCCTCTACACCCCAGATATCCCCCCAGCACTCTGACCCATCTACACCCCAGATATCCCACCAGAACTCTGACCCCTCTACACCCCAGATATCCCCCCAGCACTCTGACCCCTCTACATCCTAGATATCCCCCCAGCACTCTGACCCCTCTACACCCCAGATATCCCCCCAGCACTCTGACCCCTCTACACCCCAGATATCCCCACAGCACTCTGACCCCTCTACATCCTAGATATCCCCACAGAACTCTGACCCCTCTACACCCTAGATATCCCCCCAGCACTCTGACCCCTCTACACCCCAGATATCCCCCCAGCACTCTGACCCCTCTACACCCCAGATATCCCCCCAGCACTCTGACCCCTCTACACCCCAGATATCCCCCCAGCACTCTGACCCCTCTACACCCATATATCTCCCCAGCACTCTGACCTCTCTACACCCCAGATATCCCCCCAGTACTCTGACCCCTCTACATCCTAGATATCCCCCCAGCACTCTGACCCCTCTACACCCCAGATATCCCCCCAGCACTCTGACCCCTCTACACCCCAGATATCCCCCCAGCACTCTGACCCCTCTACACCCATATATCTCCCCAGCACTCTGACCTCTCTACACCCAAGATATCCCCCCAGTACTCTAACCCCTCTACACCCTAGATATTTCCCCCAGCACTGTTACCATATACCATAAGATACCCCTGGTATTGTGATCCCACTTAGGGTTGCCACCTGTCCGGTTTTGACCCGGACAGTCCGGGTTTGGACACATGTGTCCGGTTTTCAAGCCGCCTGAAACCCGGGCACATTTTTGAAATTTTAAATTTTTCTGCTGTCCGTTTTTTTTTTTCTTTTTCTGCCGTCCATCCTGTAATCAGAGGCCTCGGCAGCCTGCCCGGCCGCAACAGAGCTAAAACGATCGATTGAAGTTTGTTCCCGTTGCCGCCCAGAGTGAGTGAGTGCCGCCTCCCTGCCTGGCGCTTGCTTTGCCTGCTGTGTATGATCTCCCCAGCTTGTCTGACTCAGTAGTCTGTGTGTGAGCTGTGCCAGCGCCGCCCACAGCACTGCTCTCTGTTAGCCCCCCCCCGTGTGTGCATCGTGCAGGCAGCACTGAGCGCAGCCATGTTGACCTCTGGGACTGGGTTCTCTCAGACTCTCTCCCATCACCGTCGCCGTCCCGACAGGCTGACACAACTCTCCTACTCTACAGTGAGTGAGTCAGTGAGGGACTGTATCCTAGCAACCGCGACGCTTATGCAGGAGGGGAGGAGTCTTGAGCGAGAGCATGGTGTTAGACTCCGCCCCCTTAGGTTCATACACAGCGTAGCGGCTCCTGACCTGAAAGGTAAGGGGTGTTTTTTCCACGCTCTAAGGGGGAGGGGGGGGGGAATCGGAAGGGGTCCCGTCCTGGCCCTGGCCCTGGCCCTGGGGAGGTCTATTATGCATGCTGATATAAAGGGGGGGCCCTGCCCTGGGGAGGTTGATGCATGCTGGTACAAAGGGGGGCCCTGGCTGGAGTAGGTCTATGGTGCATTGTGTGTCTTCTCCTGAGGTCTCTGTGTCATCTGCCCTTCCACCAGCCTGCCTCTCTGTCAGCACACCCCCCGCAGTAAGCCACCCCCTCTGTGAGCCCCCCTCTCTCTGTGAGCCCATCCCCCTCTCTGTGAGCCCCCCCCCTCTGTCAGCCCATCCCCCTCCCTGTGAGCCCCTCTCTCTGTGACCCCACCCCCTCTCTGTGAGCCCCCCTATCTCTGTGAGGCCACCCCCTCTCTGTGAGCCTCCCTCTGTCAGCCCATCCCCCTCTCTGTAAGCCCCTCTCTCTGTGAGCCCCCCTCTCTGTGAGCCCACCCCCCTCAGCCCATCCCCTCTCTCTGTGAGCCCATCCCCTCTCTGTAAGCCCCTCTCTCTGTGAGCCCCCCTCAGCCCCCCCTCAGCCCACCCCTCTCTCTGTGAGCTCCCCCCCTCAGCCCACCCCTCTCTCTGTGAGCCCCCCCCTCAGCCCACCCCTCTCTCTGTGAGCCCACCCCCTCTCTCTGTGAGCCCATCCCCTCTCTCTGTGAGCCCATCCCCTCTCTCTGTGAGCCCATCCCTTCTCTTTGTGAGCCCATCCCTTCTCTCTGTGAGCCCATCCCCCTCTCTGTGAGCCCCCCCCCTCTGTCAGCCCATCCCCCTCCCTGTGAGCCCCTCTCTCTGTGACCCCACCCCCTCTCTGTGAGCCCCGCCATCTCTGTGAGGCCACCCCCTCTCTGTGAGCCTCCCTCTGTCAGCCCATCCCCCTCTCTGTAAGCCCCTCTCTCTGTGAGCCCCCCTCTCTGTGAGCCCACCCCCCTCAGCCCATCCCCTCTCTCTGTGAGCCCATCCCCTCTCTCTGTGAGCCCATCCCCTCTCTGTGAGCCCCCCCTCAGCCCACCCCTCTCTCTGTGAGCCCCCCCTCAGCCCACCTCTCTCTGTGAGCCCCCCCTCAGCCCACCTCTCTCTGTGAGCCCACCCCCTCTCTCTGTGAGCCCATCCCCCTCTCTCTGTCAGCCCATCCCCTCTCTCTGTGAGCCCATCCCCTCTCTCTGTGAGCCCATCCCCTCTCTCTGTGAGCCCATCTCCTCTCTCTGTGAGCCCATCCCTTCTCTCTGTGAGCCCCCCCTCTCTGTCAGCACCCCCACCTCTGGTTTAGCCCCCCCTCTGTCAGAACCCACCCCCTCTTTGTCAGCCCACCCTCTCTCTGTTAGCACCCCCCCTCCTCTGTCAGCCCACCCCCTCTCTCTCCTGCCTCCTCCCCCCTTACCTCCTCCTCTCTTACCACCTCTTTTCCCCCCTCAGGTGGTGGAGGCCCCATGATTCCTAACAGAGGCCCTGTGAGTGTACCAGTTCAAATGTGTCTTGCCAACACACTGGGCACAGCGATGCAGCATCTGCCTCTACTTTGCCTTATCCTAAAGCCCCCCCCCACACACAATGGAAGGAAGGGAAATGGCACTACAGAAGAGCAGCTTCGCTCTGCCCCCAAACTCCGGCTCCCACACTTCCTGGCTCTAAACGGCTCTCGGTAAAGCAGTATAATGAGGGTCTTTACGAACAGGGGACACTGATGGGGGGGTCCCTGATCTAATAGAGAGCTCTAAGGGGGTGCTGATATGAGGGGACTCTGAGCTAATGTAGAGGGGGTGCTGGCTGCTAGTGACCCATTAGATCAGCCCCCCCTTTCCCTAGAGACCTCTACTAAATAAGGGAAACTTTCTTTATATCAGCACCCACATTAGATCAGTGTGTCCTTGTATTACCTAAAAATAAATTAAAATGCAGTGCAACCTCCCCCTATAATTATATTATTTTAAATGTGAGAAAATAATTCTGAATGATGGTGAAAACCCCCAAGTGAAATCCAAGTACTAATACACTCCAATCTTATTTAAACATATGCTGTGCAATCTCCATATATACATATACACATATAATAATGTATAAATAGAGGTGTAAAAACATTCCAAAATGTGTTGTGCTAATATTTTCCATGCAGCTTTTTTTCGATTTATTTTTTTGCCATGCACCCCGAAAGTGTTCGGGTTTGGCTTGAAGAAAAGGTGGCAACCCTAATCCCACTACATCCCTGATACCTCTACACTGTAGCCTCTCTACATCCCTGATACCTCTAGCACTATAGCCACCCAAGATACCCCAAGCATTGCTACCCCCTATACAGCCCAGATCCCCCCTCAGCATTGTTTTCCCCCATACATCATTGATATCCCCCAGCACCATTATTCCATCCATGTAGTACCCCCTTTTCCAGTAGAGATACAGTGCATGTTAACTTTTGGCTTTGTGCCCACCTCCAGCATTGTGACAAGGACTCACCTATAAAAATCAAGTCATGCAGGCATAAGAAGGGGCAGAGGAGGGAACATCCCTCCAGGCATTCCAAGCCCTTTGGAGCAAACTCAGCTCGAGCGCCCAGAGGCGATTTAGTTCGCATGTGCCGCGCTATATACGTTTTTCATTCATTCATTCATTCAAACAGTGTTGGACAGCTGGGCTCACCATGACGCCATCCACAATGCTACTTCCGCAGGTGGGCTCTCAGTGCTGCCGACTCAGCAGCTCCCCCTCCAGCTCCTATCCTGCGGCCTCCGAGTCCCAAGCATTCAAGCTGCATGTGACGGCTCAAAGCATCACTGGCACTCCGGCCCTGCTCCTCTCTGCTGGCTGTGATATAATAGGTATCATTCTGCACAGCACAACGCACCACTGCCAGCCTGCCACCCCTGTGTATCCATCACTATGTGCCATCATGGGGCCCCCAATTTCCAGGGGCCTCAAGGACCAGCTGCTTTGGGGAAAATGCAGGGGCCCCCATGCAGCTGGGGCCCCTGGGCAGTGCCCAGGTGTGCCCACTCATTAAGACAGCCCTGCTTGGGGGATCAGGAAGGATTTTTTTTTCCTGCTGAAGCAAATTAGGTCATGCTTTTTTGGGGTTTTCCCTTCCTCTATACAGTGGATATAGGATTGTGTATATACTGTAAGATTGTTTGATTTTTTATCTCTTTTATTGGTTGAACTAGACAGACTTGTGTCTTTTTTCAACAAGACAAATTATGTAACTTTTGTAACAAACTGGACTTTTTTTTCATATATATGTTGTTTTATACGATTAATATAGATACAACAGTGCAACACATTTCTGGAATACTTGGGAAACCCAATCGCTAAAAAGCATCAGAGCAACGCAAACTGTTTTCTTCTTTGCAAATGTTACAAAGAAACAAAAGTTGTCACGCTCCATTGATTGCAGTTTTCTAGCACTGCGAGTTATGTGACTATACGTACACGCCGTGGATGGATTGACGATTATTTGTCATCTATACAAAAAGCAGTATTTGTGTTAGGGAGGCCGGGATGGAGTACACAGTGCGGTTTTCATGGTGACAACTGAGGACAAACACATGGAGATGTATATATTGGGGCACACAGCCTTAGGGGAGTCACAAGTCTCCTCCGGCTCACTATGGCAGCATATGCAAGCTTCCTCCTCCTGGCCGCTCTCTGCATAGGGACAGGTAAGGGGCCATTGAATTCTTATAGCCAGCAATTTATGTTGGAATCAGTGGTGGCTGGTTTATTTCATTTTTGGGGGGGGGGGGGGGGGGGGGGGGGGCAAACAGTGCAACCAACCGACCCCCCCGTGGGTCGGTTGGTCAGTTAGTGGGCTCTGCATTTACCCCATCTATGCTGCGGGCAGCCACACACCCCCCCCCTGGTGATTCAGTGGAAGAGGAAGCATCTGAGGCCCTGGCTGACCTCTCCACCACAGCCGCCATGCAGCACACCTCCAGACACAGGGCCAGATTCTCAAAAGAATTATGCAGTGTATCTACAGATACACCGGCGTAATTCGAATATCCCGCCGGCGTATCATTGTTTTGTACTCACAAGATACGCCGGAATTACGATAGGATCCGACTGGCGTAAGGCACTTACACCGTCGGATCCTAAATGCAATACTACGCCGGCTGCTAGGTGGCGTTCCCGTTGATTTCTGCGTTGAATATGCAAATGAGCGTGATACGCCGATTCCCGAACGAAGTTGCGCGCCGTCGACGTAGTTTACGTACGCGTAAGGTTACCCCTGCTATAAGGTGTTTTAACTTTACACACGCCATGTTACAGTGGAGGTTCACCCTCCAAAAAACTTCTAGCAGGGCATGGAGCCCACCCACCCGACGGGCAGTATGCCGGTGTTTTTTTGTTTTGTTGTAGATACCATTTTACGGGCTCTCTTCCGATCCGGCGACTGTGATTGACGTCCCCTCAGCCCGGCACATACAGCGCATCACGGGATGCCAAAGGAACCCGAACGCCGGTGCGGCCCTATACGGCGCCTGCGCACCGACGTTCGGGTTCCTTCAGTATCTCGTGATGAGCTGTATGCGCCGGGCTGAGGGACGCCAATCACAGCCTGTGATTGTAAACGCCCAGTACCGCGGGACCGCTGGAGGGGAAGAGAGCCCGTAAAAAGGTATCTACAAAAAAAAACACCGGCATACTGCCCGTCGGGTGGGTGTTCTCCATGGCATGCTATAATTTTTTTTGGAGGGTGAACCTCCCCTTTAAGTATGGACGTCGGGACAGCGTCGGGTATTTACGTTGTTTACGTAACTCATCGCGAATAGGCCTTTACGTTAATTACGTTGCCGTCGTAATCGCCTACGTTTAAGGCCGGCGCATGCGCAGTTCGTTCGGCACGGGGAAGTGCTTAATTTAAATACAGCACGCCCCCCTCCTCCCCTATTTGAATTAAGCGGCCTTACGCCGTCCCCTTTACGCTACGCCGACGCAAATTATGGAGCAAGTGCTTTGAGAATACAGCACTTGCCCGTAAAAACTGCGTAGGCGTAGCGTAAACGGGATACGCTACGCGGGAAATACGCGTTTTTTTTTTTAAGAATCTGGCCCACTGCCTCCAGCTATACACCTCCCTAGGAGCCTTCAGGAAGGTGGCCCCCCCGGCCTTCAGGGAGTCCTGGGTATGGATGATATAGTCCTCCAGCTGGATAAAGTTACACGGATCCTCCCCCACATCCCCAGACGGTCAACCGGCCCGCCAATTCTTGGAGCTGCTGCTGCATGTTCTCCTCCTTATCCTCCGTGCCTCCTCACAATCCCGGCCATTACCGTGCCTGTCCTGTGCCAAGCCCTCCTCCTAGGTCAATAGGATCGCTTCTCCTTTCGGAACAACCAGGAAATGGGTCTCCAGACCCGCTTTCTGATTGGCCGGGAGGAAAATCAGTGTGAAAATAGCAAATATTAATTTGCTATTGTCACACATCTAAATGGGCTCAGGTTGCAGTGCTCTGAGCCCCAAGCCCACCCTTTTTTCAAGCCTATTAGAGCTTCTGGCAATAATCACATGCTTAAAAAAAAACACCCCTTTTATTGGACTCCATGCGCCCGGTGCCCTGCATGTAGATCAGGAGGCTGGATGCATGGATGGGGGGGGGGGACAGCGCCCCTGCGCCTCTAATTTTTTCTTGTGAAGAAGTAGGGGATACTACTGTATGTATCCCCTACTCATTCACATGGTGGGCAGTAATGGGGGGCAGGCCCCTATTATTACTACTATTACTACCGGGGCTACTAGACTCTGATGAGCCCCCACAATCACCAGCAGGGTCATCAACATGGGGACAAGGTGCTTTTCCAGGGGGGATGCCCCATGTAGAGGGAATGTGAGCTGGAATTATTGTGGGGGGGGGGTGCATGCTCACCCTTTCCCCTTCTTTCCTGGCAAACCAGGCTGCATACTCAGATTACAGCAGAACTATGGTATACATCCCAACGTTTGGACATGGGAACGAGGGACACCTAATACCTATTAACCAGTTAAGACCCGGACCAATATGCAGGTTAAGGACCTGGCCCCTTTTTGCGATTCGGCACTGCGTCGCTTTAACTGACAATTGCGCGGTCGTGCGACGTGGCTCCCAAACAAAACTGGCGTCCTTTTTTTTACCACAAATAGAGATTTCTTTTGGTGGTATTTGGTCACCTCGGCGGTTTTTATTTTTTGCGCTATAAACAAAAATAGAGAGACAATTTTGAAAAAAAAAACAATATTTTTTACTTTTTCCTATAATAAATATCCCCAAAAAAGATATAAAAAAACCCATATTTTTTCCTCAGTTTGGGCCGATACGTATTCTTCTACATATTTTTGGTAAATAAAAAATCACAATAAGCGTATATTGATTGGTTTGCGCAAAATTTATAGCGTTTACAAAATAGGGGAACGTTTTATGGCATTTTTTTTAATAATTTTTTTCTTTACTACTAATGGCGGCGATCAGCGATTTTTTTTTCATGACTGCAACATTATGGCGGACCCTTCAGACAATTTTGACACATTTTTAGGACAGCGAAAAGTGCTATACAAATGCACTGATTACTGTGAAAATGACAATGGCAGTGAAGGGGTTAACCACTAGGGGGTACTAACAGGGTTAAGTGTGACCTAATGTGTTTTTTCTAACTGTAGGGGGGCGGGACGTGTGACGTTACTGAATGTCATTCCCTATGACAGGGAACAGATGATCAGTGACAAGCCACAGAGAAGAACGGGGAAGGTGTGTTTACACTCACCTCTCCCCGTTCTTCAGCTCCTGTGACCCGATCGGGGGACACCAGCGGTGATCGGGTCCCGCGGTCACGGGGGTTCAGAGCGGGTCGCGAGCGCACCGGCTGGGCTCTTAAAGGGGACGTACATGTACGTCCATGTGCCCAGCTGTGCCATTCTGTCGACGTATATCGTCGTGCAGGGTTTTTTAAGTGGTTAAGTATGTAGGCATATGACACCCTATTCCTTTTATATTGGCTTTTAAAATTTACAGATGCAACAATTTAGAAATTGGATGAAAGATTTAGCGCAGGGAAATGCTTTTTGAAAGATGAAAAGAGACTTTCTTTTAATACAACTATATAGTTCAGACCAACATGAGGGACAAATGCGGAGGAAAGAGGGACAGGGGGACAGTCTCTCGAAATCAGGGACAGTTGGAAGCTATGCAATGGGCAAAACATTTTGGAAAGAGTAAAGCCTCATACACACGGTACCACAATTGCGCAGTCATGCAACACTGTACCCAAATGAACATTTAAAAAAAAAAAATCTGCAAATAGAGATTTATTGTGCTGGTATTTAATCACAACTTTTATTTTTATTTTTCGCAAAAACAAAAAATGAAAAAAGGTTGAAAATTTAGAAAAAAGTTTTCTAGTTTCAATACAGAAAATGTAGTAAATAAGTAATTTTTCTGCTTCACTGAAGGGCACTGATGAGGTGGTACTAATGATGAGGCAATAATATGCAGAACCGATGGGCACTAATAGGCGGCATTTATGGGCAATGATAGGTGGCATGGATAGGTGGCACTGATGGGCACTAATGTGCTCTGATTGGCTGCACTGATAAGCAGGAACCAACGGGCACTGAATGACAGCACTAACTTGCATCGCTGATGGGCACAGAATGGCCTCACTGATGGGCACAAATTGGCGTCACTGATGGGTACAGAATGGCCTCACTGAAGGACACAAATTGGCATCACTGATGGGCACAGACTGGCATCACTGATGGGCACGGTTGGAGCTGCACTGATAAAAGGTGCCCAGATTGTCTGTACATGTCTTTCCAGCTCTCCCCTCACTCTTTCAGTGTGAGGCGAGGAGAGCACTTCCATGTTTTCATGTGATCAGCTGTAATTGGACAGAGCATATCACATGGGTAAAGACTCTTTGCTGAGATCGGGGTCGTGCCGTGTCTCAGGGACACAGCGCGCCCACAAACACCATGCTGCACACCCCTACAAGTGTGAGATGTCAGTGCTGCTGACACCCCTTTGCCTATTAACTACTTAAAGCGGGAGTTCACTCTAAAATATACCCTCTCCCATGTGATCCAGCATACTGGCGTCAACGCCAGTATGCTGTTTTTGTTTTTAAATCCCCACTTACTGTGAAATTTTCATCTTTATTTCTTTCCCCCGCGGTGGCTGGCGCCTATACAGCTTGTCAAAGCTTACGAAAATACCCGATTTAGGACTCGGGTTTTTCCGGCGCAATGCGGCGCCTGCGCACAGACCTAGAAGCTGACTGCGCAGGCGCCGTATTTCTCCGAGTCCTATTTCGGCTTTTTAGTCAGCTCCTAGGTCTGTGCGCAGGCGCCGCATTGCGCCGGAAATACCCGAGTCCTAAATCGGGTATTTTCGGAAGCTGTGATGCGCTATACTGGCGCCAGCCACCACGGGGGGAAAGAAATTAAAATGAAAGATTTCACAGTAAGTGGGGGATTTAAAAAAAAAAAAACAGCATACTGGCGCTGACGCCAGTATGCTGGATCGCATGGGAGAGAGAATATTTAGGGTGAACCACCTCTTTAAGGACCCCTTCACGACGATATACGTTGGCAGAATGGTACGGCTTGGGCACAATCACCTGTAAGTCCTCTTTAAGAGCCCAGCCGCGGGGTCGTGAGCGCAAAGCCGGCGGTGCTTTCGCAACCCGGTCCGAAGCTCCATGACCGCGCCCGCGGGACCCACAGACCTGATCACCGCCGGTGTCCCGCGATCGGTCACAGGAGCTGAAGAACGGGGAGAGGTGAGTGTAAACACACCTTCCCTGTTCTTCATTGTGGCAATGTCACTGATCGTCTGTTCCCTGATATAGGGAATGACAATCAGTGATGTCACGCCTACAGCCACACACCCCTACAGTTAGAAACACATATGAGGTCACACTTAACCCCTACAGTGCCCCCTAGTGTTTAACTCCTAAACTGCAATTGTCCTTTTCACAGTAATCAGTGCATTTTTATAGAACTTTTCGCTGTGAAAATGACAATGGTCTCAAAAATGTGCCAAAATTGTCCAATGTGTCCGCCATAATGTCGCAGCCACGAAAAAAAAAAACGCTAAAAGCCGCCATTAGTAGTAAAAAAAAAACTAAAAACCGTAGAGGTGATCAAATACCACCAAAAGAAAGCTCTATTTGTGGGGGGAAAAAAGGGTGCCGATTTAGCTTGGCTTCTTCAGCAAAATTAGAAAAGGAGAAATGGTAATAAAAAGGTGGAGTAACGCTTTAAGTTGTTCTCTTTCAGCCCATTCCCTTCAATGTTACACGTGTGTCACTGCGACCAGCAACAGCAACTGCAACACAGCGACTAACTGCTCAGCCACAGAAGGCTACTGCCAGACAACGGTAGCAAGTGTTTCAGCCTGTAAGTTTTTCTCAATCTCATTATTACTACAAAGTCTAAGAGCATAAATTAGTCATTAAGTATAAATAGTAGCTGTATATAGAAGAATGATAGTGGGGTGTATACAGAGGAATGATAGTGGGGTGTATATAGAGGAATGATAGTGGGGTGTATATAGAGGAATGATAGTGGTGGTGTATACAGAGGAATGATAGTGGGGTGTATATAGAGGAATGATAGTGGGGTGTATATAGAGGAATGATAGTGGGGTGTATATAGAGGAATGATAGTGGTGTGTATACAGAGGAATGATAGTGGGGTGTATACAGAGGAATGATAGTGGGGTGTATATAGAGGAATGATAGTGGGGTGTATATAGAGGAATGATAGTGGGGTGTATACAGAGGAATGATAGTGGGGTGTATATAGAGGAATGATAGTGGGGTGTATATAGAGGAATGATAGTGGGGTGTATACAGAGGAATGATAGTGGGTGTATACAGAGGAATGATAGTGGGGTGTATACAGAGGAATGATAGTGGGGTGTATACAGAGGAATGATAGTGGGTGTATACAGAGGAATGATAGTGGGGTGTATACAGAGGAATGATAGCGGGGTGTATACAGAGGAATGATAGTGGGGTGTATACAGAGGAATGATAGTGGGGTGTATACAGGGAATGTATATACAGAGGAATGATAGTGGGGTGTATACGGGAATGTGCGGGGTATATAGAGGAATGATAGCGGGGTGTATACAGAGGAATGATAGTGGGGTGTATATAGAGGAATGATAGTGGGGTGTATACAGAGGAATGATAGCGGGGTGTATATAGAGGAATGATAGCGGGGTGTATACAGAGGAATGATAGTGGGGTGTATACAGAGGAATGATAGCGGGGTGTATACAGAGGAATGATAGTGGGGTGTATACAGAGGAATGATAGCGGGGTGTATACAGAGGAATGATAGTGGGGTGTATACAGAGGAATGATAGCGGGGTGTATACAGAGGAATGATAGCGGGGTGTATACAGAGGAATGATAGTGGGGTGTATACAGAGGAATGATAGTGGGGTGTATACAGAGAAATGATAGCAGGGTGTATATAGAGGAATGATAGTGGGGTGTATACAGAGGAATGATAGTGGGTGTATACAGAGGAATGATAGCGGGTGTATACAGAGGAATGATAGCGGGGTGTATATAGAGGAATGATAGCGGGGTGTATATAGAGGAATGATAGTGGGGTGTATACAGAGGAATGATAGTGGGGTGTATATAGAGGAATGATAGTGGGGTGTATACAGAGGAATGATAGTGGGGTGTATATAGAGGAATGATAGTGGGGTGTATACAGAGGAATGATAGTGGGGTGTATATAGAGGAATGGTAGTGGGGTGTATACAGAGGAATGATAGTGGGGTGTATACAGAGGAATGATAGCGGGGTGTATACAGAGGAATGATAGTGGGGTGTATACAGAGGAATGATAGTGCGGTGTATACAGAGGAATGATAGTGGGGTGTATACAGAAGAATGATAGTGGGGTGTATACAGAGGAATGATAGTGGGGTGTATATAGAGGAATGATAGTGGGGTGTATACAGAGGAATGACAGTGGGGTGTATACAGAGGAATGACAGTGGGGTGTATATAGAGGAATGATAGTGGGGTGTATACAGAGGAATGATAGTGGGGTGTATATAGAGGAATGATAGTGGGGTGTATATAGAGGAATGATAGTGGGGTGTATATAGAGGAATGATAGTGGGGTGTATACAGAAGAATGATAGTGGGGTGTATACAGAGGAATGATAGTAGGGTGTATATAGAGGAATGATAGTGTGGTGTATATAGAGGAATGACAGTGGGGTGTATACAGAGGAATGATAGTGGGGTGTATATAGAGGAATGATAGTGGGGTGTATATAGAGGAATGATAGTGGGGTGTATACAGAGGAATGATAGTGGGGTGTATACAGAGGAATGATAGTGGGGTGTATATAGAGGAATGATAGTGGGGTGTATACCGAAGAATGATAGTGGGGTGTATACAGAGGAATGACAGTGGGGTGTATACAGAGGAATGACAGTGGGGTGTATATAGAGGAATGACAGTGGGGTGTATACAGAGGAATGAAAGTGGGGTGTATATAGAGGAATGATAGTGGGGTGTATACAGAGGAATGATAGTGGGGTGTATATAGAGGAATGATAGTGGGGTGTATATAGAGGAATGATAGTGGGGTGTATACAGAGGAATGATAGTGGGGTGTATACAGAGGAATGATAGTGGGGTGTATACAGAGGAATGATAGTGGGGTGTATACAGAGGAATGATAGCGGGGTGTATATAGAGGAATGATAGTGGGGTGTATATAGAGGAATGATAGCGGGGTGTATACAGAGGAATGATAGTGGGGTGTATATAGAGGAATGATAGTGGGGTGTATATAGAGGAATTATAAATAAGTAAATCTATTTAAAATCTATATTTCTCCCACTTTTTTCTCAAAGATGTATGGTAAATCCTGTCAATTTCTAACAAAGGGTGATCAGCCCTTTACTCACCAGGCCACTTACCCAGCTTCACAGGCCTATACCAATTTGCATTAGCAATACAATAAACGTTACATATAAAAGATACAGCAGCCAAAGTTCTCACCAGATTTTGCACGTCAGCTCACTGATGAAATATTTCATACTTTCAGGACCATCCAAGCAGGGCTTCCGAATCTGCGAACCAGTGCAGATTAGCATATGTGTCTGTCTTTATAGCTATCATTATAATAGAAGACAGACACATATGCTAATAAACAATATCGTATTTATTTCCCAAGAAAATAGGAATATCACACACTAACAACAGATATCTATAGAGCCTATAATAATAATAAAACGGTACATATACTTAACACGTCCTCTAGGTAGAATCCTTGTTGGCTGAGCTCAGATGTTAAAAAGAGAGGGCTAAGCCTCATGGCTTAGGCCCAATACGTGATTCCATGAAGCTCTCAAGATCGCAGAGAGACAGCCTCATAGCAAAGGCCTTGCAGCGAAAGAGTGACAGCTCTGTTGAAAACCTTTTTACAAAACTCAGTCATAACTTATTCAACCCCCCCCCTTCCAGTCCCATTTGCTTTTGGACCAATCAGTGTTCACATGACAATTCTCCTCCATAGATTATTTTACTGACTGGCCTGCCATACTTGGCCTCTGGGGGTAGTATTGCCCATATCATCTCCATGCGCCCTGGGCCGTCCTTGTCATCAATCATTGCTCTATTTTAAAGCTTGTATAACACTAGGTGGGCTGAAGCCAAGGCCTCTTGCTATGCAGATTCTGATATGTTTCAAAGCTTTGAATGTCCTTACAACTTGGGGTCATCTGGCTGTATGAACCAGGAAGCTAAATTCCAGAACTATTATATTAACTCATGTTGCCTTCCAACACAGGTGTTGAGGGTTAAACATGCAGAGCATAAAACTCTTTATTAACCTCTTTCCGACCAGCCGCCGCAGTTATACGGCGGCAGGTCGGCTCTCCTGCGCGAGAGCCCGTCATGCTACGTCGGGACTTTCGCGGCCACTAGGGGGTGCGTGCGCGCCCCCCGCTCGCCCCCGAGTCCCGCGCGCGTGCCCGGCGGGCGCGATCGCCGCCGGGCACGCGCGCTCGTTTGTTACAGAGCGGGGAACGAGAGCTGTGCGTGTAAACACACAGCTCTCGTTCCTGTCAGCGGGGGAAACGCTGATCTTCCGTTCATACAATGTATGAACAGAAGATCAGTGATTCCCCCTAGTGAGTCCACCCCCCCACACAGTAAGAACACAAATAGGAACACACTTAACCCCTTCCCTGCCCCCTAGTGTTAACCCCTTCACTGCCAATGGCATTTTTATAGTAATCCAATGCATTTTTATAGCATTGATCGCTATAAAAATGCCAATGGTCCCAAAAATGTGTCAAAAGTGTCCGATGTGTCCGCCATAATATCGCAGTACCGAAAAAAAACGCTGATCGCCGCCATTACTAGTAAAAAAAAATATTAATAAAAATGCCATAAAACTACCCCCTTTTTTGTAAACGCTATAAATTTTGCGCAAACCAATCAAAAAACGCTAATTGCGATTTTTTTTTACGAAAAATATGTAGAAGAATACGTATCGGCCTAAACTGAGGGAAAAAAATGTTTTTTTATATCTTTTTTGGGGATTTTTATTATAGCAAAATGTAAAAAATATTGCATTTTTTTCAAAATAGTCGCTCTATTTTTGTTTATAGCGCAAAAAATAAAAACCGCAGAGATGATCAAATACCACCAAAAGAAAGCTCTATTTGTGGGGAAAAAAGGACGCCAATTTTGTTTGGGAGCCACGTCGCACGACCGCGCAATTGTCAGTTAAAGCGACGCAGTGCCGAATCACAAAAAGTGCTCTGGTCTTTGGACAGCAATATTGTCCGGGGCTAAAGTGGTTAATTACAAAACATACACTTTTAAACACAGTTAGGGACACTCCCCTTAGCCTTGTCATTGAGGGGGTGGGGGATGAGGAAGAACCAATGGAAACGCAACACTTGTATATTTAAACAACTACAGTTGAAACACACCAAGGGTTTATGATAAACAGGCAGTCCCTCCTCACACATCCCCCATTGGGTTGTGTCTCCACACCTTTTGTCTATGTGCCATGACCTAACAATTAAACACAATAACAAGAAGGGGGTGGGGAGAAGGAATGCAGCTTACATAGAGACCTCATTACATGATCCCAATGCCATTTTGTCCCCAAGTCTATGCTGGGCCATAGTCTGTGGGTAGGAGGCCAGCCCACAGCCCCCTCCAAAACACACAGTGACAGTGGGTTCTGTCACAAACATGAATTAGCCTGTGCCTATGCACAGGACGCCGTCTATAAGGGCCGTCCTGTCTGCGGAAAGTCCTTCCTGACACCCGGGCACCCGAGACTCTTCTGCAACATCGCTGAATTAAGATGGGTTCAGGTAAGTATTAGGGGGGCCGAGGGGAGCTGCTGCACACAAGTTTTTTTTTATCTTAGTGCATAGAATGCATTAAGATTAGAAAACCTTTTGACTTCACAACCGCTTTAACATTAGGTGGGTGGTCATCATTTTATGGCTTATCGGTGTACAAACTTAGTTTCAGGTTTCATTTAGGAAGGATATTATAGTAAAAGTTAGCGTCTGTTCAATTTGTTCTCTCTCTAGTTGGACTTTCTACAACCTCAATAACCAAGATCTGCACGGCCAGCTGCACGGCAACCGGCGGTAGTTTCGTCGTGGGTTCAACCTCCGTGTCCTGCTGCTCCACTGACCTGTGCAACACCAGCGGAGCCATCAGCATCAAGTCCAGCTATGCTGCCATTTTCCTGGCAGTGGGAACCCTTATGATGTTCATCAGCGGCTCCCTTCTCTGATAATTGATATGACATAACAGATTGTCCAACCGGCATCAATAAATGTTTTCTGTAATGAGAAGCCTTGAACTGTGTGCCCATTACTTGCAATGTCTATAGTAGTGGAGAACAGACATATCCATATAGTTCCTGTGTGGTGTTACATGGAATTTGGAAATTTGAATATTTGGAATATGGGAAATTCGGAATACGGAAATTTGGAAATTCGATAATACAAAATTTTCGAAATTTACAGTTTTAAAATTTACGAATTCTTGAATTTTGGAATTTACAATTTTCAAGCTTTCGAATATTTTTGAATTCCCAAAATGTTGAATGTACGAAATTCCGTACTTCTGAAATTTCGAAATTCGAAGATTCAGAAATTCAATATTTCAGAAATCCAAAAAATTAGGAAATTTAAAAATTCAGAAATTAGGAAATTTGGGAATTAACTAACTTGGAACTAATTTAGAAACAAAAGGAATTGCACATGTCTACCAATTCCTCTTCCTTTCTCTGTTGAGGTCCCCCATGGTTCTGTTCTTGAACCTCTCCTATTCTCGATCTACAGCTTCTCCCTGGGTCTGCTGATAGCCTTCCCCAGGCTTCCAATACCACCCCTACACGGACGACATCCACATTTATCTCTCTCCCCCTTAGCTCACTTCTTCAATCTCACATAGCACTAATTTACTAACAGACATGTCAGTCTGGATGTCACACAACTTCCTAAAACTCAACCTAGCTAAAACTGAGCTCATAATTTTTCCTCCCTCATGTGCCCCTTTCCCTGACTTCTGTTAAGAGCAATGGCACAACTATCAGCCTTTCCCCACATGGCAAGATTATAGATGCAATCCTGGACTCTGAACTCTCCTTTCGACCCCACGTCCAATCATTGTCCAAATCATGCCACCTCAACCTCAGCAACATCTTCAAAATATGCCCCTTCCTAACCAATGACACCACAAAGCTACTAGTTCACTCCCTGGTCATCTCTCGCCTCGACTACTGCAACTCCCTTCTCATTTGTTTACCTTTCCTTAGACTATTCCCCTTTCTTTTTGCTTCACAAAAGTTTTTATTGAGAAGAAAAAATAAGGGTACATGTACAAAATATTTAACATTCCCAATGTAAGTAAGACATTTTTATCAGGCCACAGAAGTCATAGGGAGTATCACAATAGGAGTGTGAAAATATAAAGAAAGTCTGTTAAGCTGATGGGAATTTTATGGATAAACAACACATAAACCCAGTTAGAACAGGAATCTAAGTGAGAGAAAGTACGCCTGCAGATGATTGCAAAGACTCCCATAGACCAATATCAACAGGTCTATCCGTGGTCATGGAAGAGCTCTCAAGCTTGATGTTACCGTGGCCTTATAAACATAAGGAGCCCGTGGCAAGGTTCTTAGCTAACATTTGGTCAATTATATCATTATTGGGGAAAGTAATTAAAAAAAAGGGGGGGAGGGGAAGGTAAGAAGAAAGGAAAATATAGAATGGGATTGATGTAGGAAAGACTATTCCCTTCTCAGTCCATAATGAATGCTGCTGCCAGACTCATCCACCTTACCAACCTCTCAGCATCTGCTTCTCCTCACCGCCAATCCCTCCATTGGCTTCTATTGTACTAACAATAACTTACAAATTAGACAAGTGTACTGCCGAAAACGTGTTTGTTTTAGTTTCAATCGTTTTTAATTTTTCCGAAGTCAAAAATATATTTGAAATAACCACTTTTGATCTCAATGAATGACCCAATTCATTTGAGATCGAAAGTGGTTATTTCAAATACATTTTTGACTTTGGAAAAATTAGAAAGTTAGAAAATCCGAAACAATAAACAACTGGCTAATAATAACCAACTATTAAATTATAGGTATTGGAATTTCCTTTTAAATTTGGCTGTTAGTGAACATAACGAATATTTGTTTATCCGAAGCTACAAATTATGTGAAATAACGAATGCTGCATCTAACAAATGGAACATAACAAATTAATAATAAATAATAATAAATAATAATAAAAAGGTTTTTATTATTTTATTTTTTTAACCAAATAAACACGTTTATTGAGATGTAAGCAAGGCATACACTCATACATTGCAGAGACTCCAACTAGCTACGGTATACACACATCATCATAAGTTACATATCCATCATAAATCATTGTAACTCCCGGGGTAGACTACTGTCTAAGGCTTACTCCGTTGTGGAGTGCGTAGAAGGGTACACACCTAGCAACTACCTCCCCTGACTTGTACTTTCAGTCCCTGATGATCATACCAGGGGCGACTGTTCCGAATCACCCCGTACATGTCTCCCCATCCTCCAGCCATCTATCCCAGACATTAGCAAACTTTTGAGGGCGTCCCCTTTGTATGTATATCATTTTCCTATACGGAAGCACTGCATTCACCTCCCTCTTCCATTCTCTAAGTGTCGGAGCTGTCTCCCGGAACCAGGTCTTAGCCACCACCTTTCTAGCCAGAAACAATGATTCATATATGAATATAGTCTGGAACTTATCCACCTCTACGTCCGGCAGCAGTCCCAATAAGCAAAGCTTGGGGTCCATCCCCACAGGTGATCCCATGTTGTCGTGCAAGAACTGTGTCACCTGCAGCCAGTATGCCTGCATGTCAGGGCATTGCCACAGCATGTGGTAGAAAGTGTCCTCCATCAGAGTACACTTAGGGCAGAGGTGGTTCCTTGCAGATTGAAATTTCGCTAATCGTAGTGGAGTGAGATATGCCTGGTGTATGATATAGAGTTGTGTCAGTCTGTCGGATACCTTAGGGGACGCAGTCTTAACACCCTCCAGTACTTCTTCCCAGTCTGAGTCCTCAATGGGACCCACAGCCTGTTCCCACTGCGCCTTAGCTTTCTGGGATACCCCAGATACCCTGCGCTGCCTAAGAACGTAATAAATGTTAGATATAAGCTTGGTAGAGTCTGTTCCGAAGATAACGTCAAGTACCGGTGGAGTACCCAACTCCACCTCTACCGAGGCCATCTGTTTCCTGAGGGCGTGCTTCAACTGCAAATATCGGAATATTAAATGTTGAGGAGGAGAAAATTCTTCCTTTAGGTCCGGGAACGGTTTAAGCCCATTCCCAGTCAGAACCTGGGATAGGTACAACACCCCATATGCGGCCCAGATCAGGGGATCCGGTACCTTATTCAACTCTGGCATACAACTATTACTCCACAATGGGGTGTGTGAATGTAGGTGTGACCTATCCTGCTTCTTAAGTGCTATGTCCCAGACCTTTCGGTGGTGCAATAACATTCCGGCCTCGAAGTACGATGTCTTATTCCCTCCTTGTCCCTTCCGAAAAATCGCCTGACTAGGTGTGTGAAGTACGCTGCCCGGCCTATTACAAACTAACGCCCTATATCTCTGTGACTCAGTGGTATTGAAGTAATAGAGGTGAGATAGCTGTGATGCTATATAATAATCTTGAACATCCGGAAGGGAACATCCCCCCTCCGTTGTAGGATATTTAAGAATGTGCCATGCCAGTTTATGAATGAATGAATGAATGAATGAAAAACTTATATAGCGCGGCACATGCGAATTAAATCGCCTCTGGGCGCTTGTTGTTCCTGTCTCCTTTGGAATCAAAAGAGATGAGTCTTGATCTTTCTCCTGAAGTTTATGCCTACCTGAGCCCCAGACAAAGGAATTGAGCAGTGCCTCTATCTGCTTGAATACGTTCAAGGGAATGTATAAGGGAGCATGCCATACCATATATAAGATTTTAGGCAATAGTATCATCTTTACTAAATTAATTCTGCCCATAACTCCCAGCGGCAACCTCGCCCAGGCCGACCCAGGATTTAATAATTGCAAATAGGGGATCAACATTCAAAGTGACATAATCCTGCAAATTCCTGGTAACCCTCACCCCCAAGTACTTAACTTCCGCAACTCTTTGCAATGGTAGAGCTGGGGACACAGCGGGAGGGGGAAACAGATCTAGTGGGAGAATTTTAGACTTGTCCCAATTAATCTTCAAGCCTGAATACTGCCCAACCTGTTTGTGACGGTAGTAGAACATATCCCCGTCAAGCCTTCCCTTCTTCTCCCATAAAAGAAATCGCCCAATATTCCCCGACTGGGAATATCCCTGGAATCACCGAATAATCCACACATGAGCCATGGCTTAATGCTGGATGTAACAGGACACACTTTAATGGCAAAAACTCTGCAGATTTATATACACAGTTTACAAGCTTGTCATCAATCAAAGAACAATGAAATCTCCACCCCCTTTTCCACACACTGGGGGTTTCTATACAGAGGCATTTCGGCACCGCAAAGCTTGACACATCACATTCTTTTGAATTGAATTAACCTTTAGAATACACAATCACAGATCTAAAAGACATTTAGTAATTATCTCCCAGAGACAGAAGCCCCCAGGGGTAATTACTACAATGAAGCAATCAGAATAACAATTAACACCTCTACACACTGGACAATGAAATGTATCTCACAAGCCCGACTCCACTTATTTCACTAGTCGGAGCCATTGAAGGGTCATTCTCCTAGAGACCTAGTCAGGACAAATTAAGCCACTTCCAGTATCTCTTGCCATATGTACTCCACAATATCTCATCTTCTGTAATACATGAATTAGGATTTCATGTAGAAACACTTCAGTATTTCATGGTCCATGACATTACTCCCCCTGGGAAATAGTTCAACATCCGCAGTGGGATCCAAACGGGTCACTCGAGGATGTTGGGCAAGTAGTCTTAAGGTTCCAGGACTGTCTGCCAGGATAACCCATCCGCCTTCCTGCTTTGAGGCCCTGGCCCATAATCGGATGGCAAGAGGCTCGCATTCAGTCCTCTCCAAAAGCCCCTGTCCCGGCTAGGACTGTCACACATCTCCCCTTTTGGCAGGGGACTAACCCAGTAGGAGACACCAGATGGGTTGTCTCTGAATTTAGTCAGTAGTTCCAGTCCCCCAATGCCGGTATCCATACAGTACCCCAAATCACTTGCTCCAAACCGAGCATTACTCACCCCGCCATCCTCTGCCTCTCTCAGGGAACACGTCTGCTGCTGGGGAGAGGCCTTGACTAGCCCTTCTCCCTGGAGTCCTTTCAGCCGCTGGAGAGATGACAGGGTGGCTGGGCTCAGTCCATCATGCTGTTGGGGATCTGGGCCAACTGGCCACCATTTATGGGGTATACCAGTGGAGACTGAAGTCCCATCCACTGGTGTGCGGTGAAAATCCCCCAGTGCTTGCAAAGCAAAGCCAACATCCTCCTCTTTCAGTCCTGTACCATTTTCTGGGGTTGTGCCAGTGGGGACTGAAGTCCCATCCACTACCCCAGGAACCCCTTCTTCTGTTAGGTGAAAGCAGAGGCCCGGGGCACTCTGCTCTGTTGCCAGCTCTTGCGCTGGGTTGCTGTGAGTGGAGACCACAGTCCCATCCACCGATATCCACTCAAGCTGTAGTGGGGTGCAGCCGCCAGTAGCATCCTGTCCTGCTGCCAGTGATTCAGCTGGGAGTAAGAGCTTTACCACCTCAGCTGGTTGCTGGGGAGGGGGGCCAACCGCCCCGGCTCCCTGGAACTCCACAGTTGGTCCCGGTGCTGGGCAGAGATGGATGGCAATCTGCCCTGTTGCCAGCACTTCTGCTGGGGATGCATAATCCATAACATCCTCTGAACAGTCCATACATTCTGTAATCTGTGGCTGGGGAGTGATCGCCATCTTCTCACCCTGAGCCTCCAAAACTGCCACAGGGGTGGGGCAGAGGTCTTGAACCCTCTGTCCGGTGACCAGCGCTTCAGCTGGGAAAGTTCTGTGTAACTCCACAAATACTGCTCTTGGGGCTGGGCAGAGCACAGTGAAGTGTGGCCCTGATACCAGCTCTTCTGCTGGAGGCCCATCAGATTGTTCTTCCTCAGCAGAGAAGTCTATCAGATCCCCTGTCTCTGCAACTGGTGTCTGGGGATAGAGGTTCACCATCTCCTGTCTTTCATTTGGTGCTGCTTCTTTAGGCGTTGTCACCGATCGTCGTATTTCTGCAATTCTCAGCTCATGTTGCCGCTCTCGTTCTTTCTCATCAAAAGCTTTAAAAGCTCTAAACAGAATCTTCCTTGTGTCTGCTGTGCTGTACTCACTGTTTGGAGAATGTGCGGCTGCTTGTTGAACTGCTGCCAGTTTTAACTGTAGTTCTGCGTTTCTTATTTGTTTAGCCTCCTCCGCTACCAGGGTCATCACTTTCAGCACCACATCCGCCGTTGGGTTCGGACCGAACCATGCTAATTTCTCTCTTATTAGCTTGTTAGCTGGTGATTCCTCCTCCTGAATCACTGGTGTCCCCATCTTCTGTACTGCAGGCCTTGCTGCAACTGAGTTCTCCTGGTCTAGCTCCATTTATTCTGCTATGATGACACGCTCGGTTTTGATGCTAGCAATCCTTCCACAAACTTCCAGTAGTCCTTTCCGTGTATTTCTTTTAAGCAGGGTGTATCAGTCTTCCATTCACTGTTCCCAGTGTCTGCTTGGAATCCTGGTGTAAAGGAAAGTAGAAGGGAAAATCCCGCTGCTGCCAACCAGTGTGACGGTAGTAGAACATATCCCCGTCAAGCCTTCCCTTCTTCTCCCATAAAAGAAATCGCCCAATATTCCCCGACTGGGAATATCCCTGGAATCACCGAATAATCCACACATGAGCCAAGGCTTAATGCTGGATGTAACAGGACACACTTTAATGGCAAAAACTCTGCAGATTTATATACACAGTTTACAAGCTTGTCATCAATCAAAGAACAATGAAATCTCCACCCCCTTTTCCACACACTGGGGGTTTCTATACAGAGGCATTTCGGCACCGCAAAGCTTGACACATCACATTCTTTTGAATTTAATTAACCTTTAGAATACACAATCACAGATCTAAAAGACATTTAGTAATTATCTCCCAGAGACAGAAGCCCCCAGGGGTAATTACTACAATGAAGCAATCGGAATAACAATTAACACCTCTACACACTGGACAATGAAATGTATCTCACAAGCCCGACTCCACTTATTTCACTAGTCGGAGCCATTGAAGGGTCATTCTCCTAGTGACCTAGTCAGGACAAATTAAGCCACTTCCAGTATCTCTTGCCATATGTACTCCACAATATCTCATCTTCTGTAATACATGAATTAGGATTTCATGTAGAAACACTTCAGTATTTCATGGTCCATGACACTGTTCTATAATACTCAGTGCCGCCCTCAGTGATGGGCCCTGATCCGCCAAGTAGAGGACCGTATCATCCGCAAACAGCCCTATCTTTTCCCAGGTATCTCCTTTCCTGAGACCCAACACCTCCGGGCTTGTCCTAATGGCCATGGCCAACGGCTCCGCCGCCAGGGCATATAGCAGTGGGGACAGAGGACAGCCCTGTCTCGTACCCCGCTCTAATGAAATTTGCTCTGAAAGCCACCCGTTAACAAAGATCCTAGCCCTGGGGTTCTGGTATAATAGTTGCACCCACCTGATAAATTTCGGGCCAAACCCATAGCATTCCAAACATTCCCAAAGGTAGGGCCATTACACCGAGTCAAAGGCTTTAGCCGTGTCTAATGTCACCACCACCCTCTTCCCCATATTATCATGTTGAGCCTGGATATTCATAAACAATCTACGTATGTTCATTGCCGTGTTCTTCCCTGGCATAAAACCGGTCTGGTCTGGATGTATCAAGGAAAGTATTACTGACTTTAGCCTGGAGGATAGAATTTTGGCCAGGATTTTAATATCCACCGTCAACAGAGATATAGGTCTGTAAAATTCTGGGAATTTATGGTCCTTACCTGGCTTAGGAAGCACAATAATCTGCGCCTCCTGCATTGATGAGGGAAGGACGCCTCGGTCAAATATGGAGCAGAACAGGGTCTCAAGTCTGGGGACTAGTAATTCAGAATATGTAGTGTAAAACTCCAAAGGTAGGCCATCCAAACCCAGAGCCTTAGATTTAGCTAGCTGCGAGATGGCATCGGTTATGTCTTGTGTAGTAATGGGAGCCTCCAGACCCTTAATCTGCTCTGGGTTCAGGTGAGGAAAGTGTAATGTATGCAGGTACGCCCGAATCTCTTGTGGTGTATTGTGGCACTGGGATCTATAAAGATCTTCGTAAAACCTCTTAAAACTGTCTGCCACTCTCACCGGGTCTGTAATAACCGAGCCGTCCGGCTCTGCCAAGGATACCACCACCGGCGGTCTGTCCTCCATATGTGCCAAGTATGCCAGCACTTTCCCTGCTTTTTCACCGTGTTCGTACACCCTCGTTTTGCAAAAGAACACCTTTTGTTTTGCCTTTTCAAGGTGGAGCTGGGAGACCACTCTGGACTGCAGCTTCACCTTTGTGAGGTTTAAGGTTTTTATTATTAATTTTATGTTCCATTTGTTTAGATCAGTGGTTCAGAAAAATTTGTTAAACGTGTTTTCGGTAATTTGAATATTTCCAAATGAAGAAATGTTTTGAATTTAGTTGAAAAAAGAATTTGGAATGAAACAAATTGAACATGTCTATTACAAAGCCATCCACAATTTGGCCCAAGCTACATCACTAGTCTCAAAAATACCAACCTAATCGTTCTCTTCCTTCCCCCCCAAGACCTCCTGATCTCTAGCTCCCATGCTGGCCTTCAGGACTTTTCCTAGGCTCAAAATACCAACCTAATCGTTCTCTTCATTACTCCCAAGACCTCCTAATCTCTAGCTCTCTCGTCACCTCCTCCCATGCTAGCCTTCAGGACTTTTCCTGAGCCTCTCCAATCCTATGTAAACTCCCTACCCCAATCTGTCTAATTATCCCCTGCTCTGCATTTAGGGGATCCCTAAAAACCCTCTTCTTCAAAAAAGCCTATCCTGCCTCCACCTAACAACTGTACTTTAATTTTCTTTTATCAGCTCATCCCCCCTCATCACCTTTTGTATCACTTGACCCTCCCTCCTGTAACGGTCAGGGGTTAACGCCGTTTACGATCTTCCATTCCACCAACCCACAACAGCTTCTCGACACTCCACAATCCAGCAGACAGGACCCATAAGAATTCCCCCAGAGAAACGAGACACAGCTCTGTTCTCTGGTTCCAAACAGATATATCTTTTAATGATAAAACTCAGGCTTTTATACAGTTAGCAACCAAAAAGCATGCTGCAGTAATCAAATGGACAATGACACACTCCACCCACAACATCATAAAATGGTTCCTAACGAGTCCCCCTCAATCCATATCTTAGACAGACATTCTGACTCTGCGATAAGCTATTCTCACCTGCTACACAATACACATTCCTTTGTAGACATAATTGACATGCTAATCAACTACAGCTGAAAAGTCAGACAGTGTCAATTAGCATAGCACAATGAAATATCTTAGGAGCCAGACTTAATTAACACCTTAACAGTATGTGTCTCCACATTGAATGAATCACACTATTATTGACCTGTTGGGTTCAGAATTAACCACCTGTAATATTTCAAGATATCCTGCAATACATTGTGAATTATCATTATTGTCCCATCTCATGTAATTCAAGATATCAGTTCTCAGTCATCATATGCCCCTAGTGGACATAGGATGACCCTAGACCAGGGGTGGCAAACTCAAATTCATCGAGGGCCGCATCAGCAGTGTGGTTGCCCTCAAAGGGCCAGTTGTATATGGGTTGCACTACATACAGAATGCAGAGTTCAGGATTACGTCAGGATTATGCTACGTACACAGTGCAGGGATTCAGGGGTCCGCACAGACCCCCATTACATCAGAGTCCGCACAGAGCACCATTACATCAGAGTCCGCACAGAGCACCATTACATCAGAGTCTGCATAGACCCCCATTACATCAGAGTCTGCATAGACCCCCATTACATCAGAGTCCGCACAGAGCACCATTACATCAGAGTCCGCACAGAGCACCATTACATCAGAGTCTGCATAGACCCCCATTACATCAGAGTCTGCATAGACCCCCCATTACATCAGAGTCTGCATAGACCCCCCATTACATCAGAGTCTGCATAGACCCTCCATTACATCAGAGTCTGCATAGACCCCCCATTACATCAGAGTCTGCATAGACCCCCCATTACATCAGAGTCTGCATAGACCCCCCATTACATCAGAGTCTGCATAGACCCCCCATTACATCAGAGTCTGCATAGACCCTCCATTACATCAGAGTCTGCATAGACCCCCCATTACATCAGAGTCTGCATAGACCCCCCATTACATCAGAGTCTGCATAGACCCCCCATTACATCAGAGTCTGCATAGACCCCCCATTACATCAGAGTCTGCATAGACCCCCCCATTACATCAGAGTCTGCATAGACCCCTCATTACATCAGCGTCTGCATAGACCCCCATTACATCAGAGTCTGCATAGACCCCTTGTAAATCCACAGAGCACACTTAAATTCATTGAAAATATACACTGGGAGGTGGGAGAGGGTGAGCTTACTCACCCCAGGATGGATGGTCAGGGGCGGGCTGCCTGCATCTTTCCTAACATTTTCCCGGGGATGTGTGAGCGGGGAAGACACAGGGGGTGTAGGCGTGCCACACAGTGTAGAGAGGCAGGAAGAGGAGGGGCAGTGTTCGAGCAGCAGCCGAACTGTCAGCGTGGATTCTGAGCTGTGTGTGAGAGAGACACACAGCTCAGCCAATCAGCCGCGCCGGAGCCCGGAGATGACACAGGCACGGCCGCGTAGCGGTAGGTGAGCGGCGGCCGCGACCTGTATTAACCCTGTCCAGGCTGCGGGCACCGATTACCTCCCGATGTGCGGCCTGAGCGGACGGCACTGGGACAAGCAGTGGAGGCTGGCGGGCCACATGACAAGGCTTGGTGGGCCGGATTCGGCCCGCGGGCCTTGTGTTTGCCTTGCCACCCCTGCCCTAGACACAGGAGTCATTGGTGAAGCTGAACTAGGAGTACCCTGCATCCTTCAAGAGCTTCTGGGTCCCACGGGCCATAGCGTTACACCTCCTATATTGTAAGCTCTAATGAGCAGGACTCTCTGATCCCTCCTGTATTGAATTGTACTGTCTGCCCTTGTGGTGTAAAGGGCTGTGCTAACGGTTACTTTATAAATCATGTATAATAATAATAATAATATCAATAATAATAAATCTAATACAAACCTCCCTCAACACAAGTTGACTTATGAGTTTCTTGACCACCCACAGAAAAAAAAAACACATTAGAAAAAAAACAGGAAAGCCTACTGACGTGTTTCATTCTATCATACCCTTATATGAAGAAAATACAGCCCCACGCCTTAAAAAGTTGTATTAAAATGTATCCAAACCCCAACAATTAACTTTTTACCAAAAACGAAATATACCCACTACAGCACGGTTTTCCTTTTTTTTTGTATATTGGTAAAGGTGAACTGTCATCTTGAGTACTGCACCTTTAACACAATTTTTATTTGGTGAGCACAAAGGTTCTTTAGAAACTTCTCGCATTTGTTCCTTTTCTTTATCTCCTTGCGGTTTCTGCAGTTTAAAGTAAACAAGATAACAGCTGAACAACCAGCAATGGATAAGTCCCAATTGTGTGTTTTAGTTGTAAAGAAATAATAATATGGAAATGATCAAAGACGAAGCCTAATGCCGCGTACACACGATCATTTTTTGTGATGGAAAAAAAACGACGTTTTCTGTGATGTAAAAAAACAACGTTTTTGAAACGTCACTTTTCAAAGACGATGTTGCCTACACACCATCGTTTTTTCACAAAAAGCGAGGTTACGTTCACCACTCTTTTCCATTGAAGCTCGCTTCATAACTAGCTTCTGGGCATGCGCGGGTTGAAAAACGTCGTTTTAAACAACGTTTTTGCTACACACAGTGATTTTTTGTGAAACAAGAAACGACGTTTTGAAAAACGACACAAAAAATTCAAGCATGTTGGAATATTTTTTTGGTCGTTTTTTTTAAGACAAAAAACAAAGTTTTGCCCACACACGATCAATTTAAATGACGTTTTAATAAACAACGTTTTTTTCATCGCAAAAAACGACCGTGTGTACGCGGCATAAGAATAAACGCTTTCATTGCTCCTGTCTGAAAGATATATGCATACCTCCCAACTTTTTGAGATGTGAATGAGGGACACCTACTAACAGAAGCATGAAGGCATAGGACACGCCCCCTGCCACAACCCTAAACCACTTAAGAAACGCCTAATGCATATATACGTCGGCAGAATGGCACGGCTGGGCACAGGCAAGTACAGATAAGTGCCCAGCCGTGGGTGGCACGCGCCCGCGACCAGGTCCAAAGCTCCGTGACCGCGCCCGCAGGACCCGATCGCCGCCGGTGTCCCGCAAACGGTCACAGGAGCTGAAGAACGGGCAGAGGTGTGTGTAAACACACCTTCCCCGTTCTTCACAGTGGCAGAGTCACTGATCGTCTGTTCCCTGATATAGGGAATGACGATCAATGACGTCACAAGTCCAGCCCCGCCCCCCTACAGTTAGAAACACATATTAAGTCACACTTAACCCCTACAGCCTCCCCCCCCCCCCAGTGGTTAATTTCTAAACTGCAATTGTCATTTTCACAGTAATGCTTTTTTATAGCACTTTTTGCTGTGGTAATGACAATGGTCCCAAAAATGTGTCAACATTTTCTAAAGTGTCCGCCATAATGTCGCAGTCACAAAAAAACAAACGCTGATCGCCGCCATTACTAGTAAAAATATAATTATTAATAAAAATGCAATAAAACTATCCCCTATTTTGTAAACGCTATAAATTTTGCGCAAACCAATCTTTAAACACGTATTGAGATTTTTTTTACCAAAAATATGTAGAAGAATACGTATCGGCCTAAACTGAGGGAAAAAAAATTATATATTTTTTGGGGATATTTATTATAGCAAATTTTTTTTTTAAATTGTCGCTCTATTTTTGTTTATAGCTCAAAAAATAAAAACCGCAGAGGTGATCAAATACCACCAAAAGAAAGCTCTATTTGTGGTAAAAAAAAAGGACGCCAATTTTGTATAGGAGCCACGTCGCTTGACCGCACAATCGTCAGTTAAATCGACGCATTGCCGAATCGCAAAAAGGGGCAAGGTCCTTTAGCAGCATAATGGTCCGGGTCTTAAGTGGTTAAAGGAGAATTAACCCCCCCAAAAAAGATTAGTTAAACCCACAAGTGCTTTTTTTTAACCATTCCTTTATATTGGCTTTTCAAATGTACAAATGCAGAAATTTAGTAATTGGATGAAAGGTTTTAGCACTGGGAACACTTTTTGATAAAGATAAAAAGTGCATTTTATATACAAATCTATAAATCAGACCAAAATGAGGGCCAAATGAGGAGGAATGAGGGACAGAGGGACATTGTTCCAAATCAGTGACAGCCCCTCGAAATCAAGGACAGTTGGGAGCTATGTAAATGGTTATCTAAAGCAACGGTGGAACGCTTTACCAACCAGCATTCGGTTGGAGGAGAACCACCTAGCATTTAGGAAAAAGGTCAAGACTTTTCTCTTTTGATATCAAAGGAGACAGGAACAACAAGCGCCCAGAGGCGATTCAGTTCGCATGTGCCGCGCTATATAAGTTCTCATTCATTCATTCATTCATTCAACGGCCCACAACCTTAATGAGACCAGGGCCCAGGTAAGTTCTTCAAAAATCTTCTGTTTCCCAACAGTATAAAAAAGTGATTTGGTCACACAATAAAAGAATGGGAAGGCAAAATATATATGAATATGCTGTAAGGCTCCGGATGAGCCTGAGTATCACTATGGGGGGAAGGATGTTAGGGGGCTCTTGTTGTGAACACTGTATTATATAAGATTTATGTAGACATTTTATTCTAGGATGTGCGTTTTATAGATTGTCACCTGTCTCCCTGTGCCCGATTTAACCACTTGCCGCCCCGCTCATCGTCAATTGACGGCAGCTTAGGGGATCTGAATTTCCAAGCTGCCGTCAATTGACGGCATCGTTTTCTCCGGCCACTGGGGGGCGCGCGCGCGCGCACCCGGCGCGTCCCCGCGATGCCGATGCGCGTGCCTGGCAGTCGCGATGTCCGCCAGGTACCCGCTGATCGGCAGATTTAGAGCAGGGACGTGGAGCTCTGTGTGTAATGATGAGGTGTAAACACAGAGCTCCACGTCCTGTCAGATGCTGTTTCTCTTGTACATAGGGAGACAGCATCGGTCACCTCCCCCAGTCACCCCCCTCCCCCCACACAGTTAGAACACACCCAGGCAATACATTTAACCCCTTCCTCACCCCCTAGGGTTAACCCCTTCACTGCCAGTCACATTTATACAGTAATTAGTGCGTTTTTATAGCACTGATCGCTGTATAAATGTGAATGGTCCCAAAAATGTGTCAAAAGTGTCCGATGTGTCCGCCGCAATATCGCAGTCCTGACAAAATTTGCAGATCGCCGTATTACTAGTAAAAAAAAAAAAAATTAAACAATTTTCAGAATTCTATCCCTTATTTCCTAGCCACTATAACCTTTGCACAAACCAATTACTATATGCTTATTGCGATTGTTTTTTTTACCAAAAATATGTAGAATACATATCGGCCTAAACTGAGAAAAAAAATATATTTTTTTTTTTAAAAATTGGATTTTTATTATAGCAAAAAGTAAAAAATATTCTGTGTTTTTTTTCAAAATTGTCGCTCTTTTTTGTTTATAGTGCAAAAAAAAAAAACAACGCAGAGGCGATCAAATACCACTAAAAGAAAGCGCTATTTGTGGGGAAAAAAAGGACGTCAATTTTGTTTGTAAGGCATGTCGCACGACCGCGCAATTTTAATTTAAAGCGACGCAGTGCTGAAAGCTGAACTTTCGCCTGGGCAGGAAGGGGGTATATGTGCCCAGTATGCAAGTGGTTAAAAAAAAATTGTAAATGAAAAAAAAAATTCACCTTAATGCAATCTATGCATTAAGGTGAATAAACATCTGGTGTTGCGGGCCCCCCCCCTAGCTCCCATTTCACTTGCCTGACCCGTCGAAAGTCCCGCGCGGTCCCGATATCCTCTACGCCGCTCAGCCTGGCCGCTGATTGGCTAGAGCGGAAGGATTGAGAGCAGCGCAGCCATTGGCTGGCGCTGCTGTCAGTCACATCCAGTGACGCAGCACCGAGGGGCAGGGCCGAGTGATACAGTGAGCGGCTATGGCTGTATCACGGGAGCCCGTCCGCAATTACTGACCACCATGCGAGCGCTCTCACATGACTGTGGTGAGTAATTGCGGGGAGGACAGAGACAGCCGCCCAGGGACCCCAGAAGACGTGGATCAGGGCCACTCTGTGCAAAACAAACTGCACAGTGGAGGTAAGTATGACATGTTTGTTATTTTAAAGGAAAAACATTTTTCCCTTTACAGCCGCTTTAATCGACAAAGCGCTCTAGCAGAGTGCACTTGGGTTGAATGAATCAAGACCAGCGGCTAAAAACAGTCAGTATGAAAACCTTCTCATGGGATTTGTGTTCTCTGTGTGTGTGTGCGCATTTGTTGGTTTGTAGGTTTCAAGAGCAATGCGCTTGGCTTCTTGCCTTCAAATGACTATGCACATTACAGAAGCAAAGTCTGCAAAATGAGAGAAACCTATTATATCCCTCTTGCGGACTTTACTATCCCCTTATGGATACATATCTATTTTTATAAGAGGTGAAAATGAACTACAGTGCTAATTACATTAATAATCTCAAGAACACTAGGTAAAAAAACAAATAACACGGCTGCAATCCGAGTGTGACCAAATCAAACAGTGAGAAAGTATTGTAAAATATGGATGCGCTAGTGTTAACTTACAAGTGTAAACGTAAAATTGCAAAATATAAAATGAATAATAATAATAATGCAAATTGATCAGGGAGAGACAATCTCCATGTGCAAATAATCAATGGTAAAAAACATATACATCAAGTGATAAGTCCAAAACCAAGTTCCAAACAGGAAAAAACATACAAGCCTTCCTCCACTAGGAATGCGAGTCCCAGATACTCCAAGGCTGCAATCCGTTGAGCAAGCACTCACAGGTGGATGTTGTATGAAAGAAAAAGGAAAGAGAACCTCATTGCACAAACATCAAAGAAAAACGGTCGTACGATCCTAAAAGTAACAGCAAATGCACTCACGAATCCCCGCTTAATGCAAGCATTGAACGCCGCTCAGTGTGCAGTCCTCATCAATCCGATCCGATGGGCTCGAATCCGATCGTAAGCTCGTCCCTACGCGTTACGTCACGGTCACGCGACTTATTCATGTCTGATGCTGATTAGGATTGGGCGTGTGCACTCCCCCCTCCTTCCTGGGAGTGCCCTCCCCTTTACTGTTTGCCATTTTCTGTGATGTCATTTTGAATTGAGGAATCGATAGGCTATTGTGGCGATCACTTCCTCTTTGTCAGAGCTTTTGTCTTTTACCAAAAAAAGAGCCAGGCAGACTGGTCTCTGGGAGTCATGCTGAGATGAGGACGTAAGTGATGGTCATGTCTGTTTACTTTGCTTGCTTGTTTTGGATATACGGGAAAAAGAGTTGTAGGTAAGATGCTTTATATCATTAAAAGAAATGTGTGCTTATTAGAGACAGGAGATTTGGCTGTGTGCTCTGCGTACAGCCTTATCTCCATGACAAAATGGTGAGCCAGGTAGGAATCAGGCCAACAAAAAAAGAAAAAGGCGCACCAACCTAGTGTATTACCATTATAGCAAATTGATTGAAATAAAATATACAAGACCTACTTACAACTGTGGTAGAAAGAATCGCAGTAAAGGCTTATTCCACATAGGCTGTAGCATGTAGACCTCAAACTATACTCCAACTGGTCATGGAGGAAATGAAGAGGGTCACTGCCGGCTGGTCTTACATGCCTAACAAGAGGCATAATAATAATTGTAACAGAATGGCCCGTGATACCCAGAGACTTTTGAAGGATGCGGGGTACTCCTGTGCCAGCTTCACCAATGACTCTTGGGTCTAGGGTCATCCTATGTCCATTAGGGGCAAAGGATGACTGAGAACTGATATCTCAGATTACATGAGATGGGACATTAATGATAATTCATGTATTGCAGGATATCTTGAAATATAACAAGTTGTTCATTCTGAACTCAACAGGTTAATTGAAAGATGTAAATTGATGTTAATTACCTCCAGCTACCTGGCTGTAGTGATAAAAGCTTGCTGTGATTGCATTATATTGTCTATTGTGCTAATTAAGTCTGGCTTCTGAAGGACCTCTCATCGTGTGATGCTAATTAGCACTGTTTTGTGTGAAAATACTATTGATGATAATGTGTGTTGTGAGTTAGCAGTCTAAAGGTCAGACGCCTGACTTATGGAATGTGTATTATGTAGCAGGTGAAAAAAACTTATTGTGGAGTCAGAACGTCTGGGTAATGAGTAGTAATTAGCTCATCTGAATGTCATTATCTAACGGAATGTGTATTGAAGTTCCTTGTGTCATGTTGTGGGTGGAGTTGAGTCATTGTCAATATTTGGTTTCTAACTGTATATAACAAGCTGAGTTACCATTAAAGTATTCATTCGTTTGAAGCAGAGAACAGAGCTGTGTGTCTCGTTTTCTGGGGAATTGATATGGATCGTGTATGTTGGATTGTTGGAGTGTCGGATAAGCTGTCTTGGGTTGGTGGAATGGAATATCGTAAACGGCGTTAACCCCTGACTGTTACAATAATAATAGACAGCTAGAAGGGTGGACATAGAGTGTATTCTATTATTATTATGCCTCTTGTTAGGCACGCAAGACCACCCACCTGGGTGGGAGGAGTCTAGATGATCTCTGGGAGGTTCTCCATGGCTTGTCGTGTGGTGCACGGTCATGTGTCCATATGTGGGTGTGTATATAAGGGAGGTCTTTAGAGGGTAGTACACTGCTGGGCTCTGATAAAGAAGCTTTGTGCTTTGAAACGTGTCAGCCGGCAGTGACCCTCTTAATTTCCTCCATTACTAGTTGGAGTGTGGTTCGAGGTCTACATGCTGCAGCCTATGTGGAATAACCCTTTACTGCGATTCTTTCTACCACAGTTGTGAGTAGGTCTTGTATATTTTATTTCAATAAATTTGCTATACCGGTAATACACTAGGCTGGTGCACCTTTTTCTTTTATTTTCTTGTTTGCTACTAGGATATCCCCATCTACGAAAGGTAGCAAGGCTGGTGGCACTGTTGTCATTATTTCCATGGGCTATTGATTGTTCGACAATCCACTCGTGCGCAGGAGAGTTTGTTTTCTGTGTTCTATAGGAATCAGGCCTCATTAGCATCGGATCAAGATGAGGTCCATGGTCCGATGTGTTGGGGAGGCTCTGCTTTGCACAATAACAAATTTACGTTTTTTTTGGAATAATGGTTCTCAGGATTTTGATTGTGTGTGTGTGATTTGTCTGCATGGATTGGGAGTTTGATTGTATGTCTATGTATAAGTTGAGAACCTGCGCTAGAACTGCTAATAATAGGTTGCTGCCCCCCTAAAACCTAACCCCTCAATGAGGAGGTAGGTAAGTGTAAATAGTAGGATAAAATGGGGTGTTGGCGCTACCTAACAACGCTTAAAGACCATAATTGCTCAAACAGTAGACAGTGAAGAAATGTGTGTTGAGTACAATAGGGTGCGTGGATGAGGTATAACTATATGTGCCTCAGAATAGGTTATATGACAGTATGCACAGTAGGGGGAGACAATAAAGCTGATATTAAAACAAACAAGATGCTGGAAATCTAGTCTCTATGACCTGTTAACCCACTAGGTGTACACATTAGGTATGTGGGATATAGAGGTACAGCCAAAAACTAAATACATAAATAAATAAATAAAACTGTCACCATACATAAATGCCACACTGGGTACGCATCAATACAATATCACAGCTCAGCCCAATGTAATGGTGGTGGTGCTAGTCCAATAGGGCCGCTGTGATGTATGAGGTGAATAACCAGAGGGCTGCAGAGATGGAGTCTCTCATAACAAGTCCTATACAGTGATGGTATGAATAGAGGGGGGAGTGTGTAGATCTTGCTGTGAAGGGGGTGCTTCTATATGCCAGACGTCCGACGGTGTGGTCCCGGTGCTCCCCTCAGGGTTCCCCACTCACCAGATAGCCAACCCCACCAGGGGTCACAGGCATGAATCACAGAGTCCTCCGATCACAGCTGGTGTTCACTCCTCCCAGGACTGTACTCCTCCGATAATAATCCAACCAGTTTACTCCTTGTGTGTGGATATAGGGGGTTCCTCCGTTCCTCAGAGGGAAAAATAACAAAAGAGCTCCGATGGTGCAGTAGGTTTTAGATAAAAGCACTAGGTTTATTAATACCTGTGTGCCACAATGCCACGCAATGACATGGGGCAACTACAGGCCAAGATGTACAAAACCATTGGCAGAAAAATGGCCACAAATAAAAACTGATATAGTAAAATAAAAACAAAACAAAGTAGAAAAAGGGCACGCAAAGTCAGACAATCTGACAGCCCGGTTGAGTAGCACACTCTATGGGCTCTGCGGGTATGCGCGTGTATGGTGTTCAGCGTGCGTTGCAGCTGCGCTCCACCTGACGCTGACCCGGAAGTAACGTATGTGTGTCTATGCCTGACGTACGTTTCGAAATGGATTCGTCTTCTGAGGCATAACTGCGCATCCGTCCAGTGCAGGTATAAGTGCGTCGCGCCGTGCTACGTCACGCATCCAACCCCGGGGAGAGCAGCCAGTAGTGATGCAGATAGCCCATTCGCATCAACGAGAGGAGGTTAGGCAGGGGCGCCCTTGAGATAATTACTAACACAGCACGGCGTGACTCACCCTACTGGGTGACAGGTATATTGCAGCCTTAGCCGAGATGCAGCAAAGCTATTAAAAATGACATTTTGCAGCAAGGCGCACATATCCACCTTATTAAGGATATGTTGCCCGCAAGTATAGTAGGGAACACAGAGATGAACATTAATACACAGTAGTGAACATTATCCCGGACCCAGTCTTCTGAGAGTCGGGTGCCCCAACGTGACTAAGTGTCTCAGAAGCTGAATAGGTCAAAAAGATTGGGAATCCCAAACGGGAAACTCAAAATGAACAAAATAACATGTATGTAGCAGCCACTCATATATCGTGGCCAAATGAGGTAGGTCCCATGCTAAACAATGTGGATAATGTGTGAGATAGTGATCCGGCTAAGGGCCACTAGTGAGACACATAATAGTGCATAAATAGATGTTAGATATCAACAAGATAAATGTGATAAATGTGTTGTAACAACAAAAATATCAAAAATACATATATATCTAAAAACATAATGGTCTCTAGGTATGTGTGGGTTAAAGAAGGGGGGTTTTATGAGGTGAAGGTCCAAGTAAAGTTAATAAGTTAATGTGACATCTGGGGTGGATCAGTGGGTCCCGGTGGTGCCACAACTAAATATAAAAATAAAACGTATGGGAAACCAGTGGATAAGTGTGGGCTCTGAGTACTCCCTTATATCAGGGGTTGGAGAGAAAGCAGTTGAGGTCAATGTCCACATTCAAGCCATGTGGTACCAGGGTACCTAATCGATATATCCAACTGGTCTCATTTTGGGATATGGCCGTGGTTTTATTACCCCCCCTCCAATTATCCTTGACCATATCTATTCCATAGAAAATAAGGCCAGACGGGTCCTTATGGTGAAACTCTTCGAAGTGGCGGGACAGGTTGTGTTTAGGGAATGCTTTGCGGATGTTCTTGATATGTTCACGTATCCGTATACGCAGTGGTCTGGTTGTTCTGCCCACATACTGGAGATGGCAGGGGCATTCGATGATATATGTGACATGGGTGGTATTACAGGTGATGAGGTTCCTGATTTTGTACACTTTCTGATCTGTTTTAGATTTAAACTCGGTCTTCCTGCGTGGCTGTTTCTTGCTCACCCTACAGGCTAGGCATCTTTGGCATTTATAGAACCCTTTAAGTTCTGGGCAGATCTCTATTTTCTTAGGTGGGTTTATGATGTTATGTACCAGATGGTGTCTCAGAGAGGGTGCTCTACGGTATATGAAGGAGGGTTTCTTTGGGAGGGCCTTCGAGAGTATAGGGTCTTCTTTTAAGATGGGCCAGTATCTTTTTAATATTGTTTCAAATTCCTTATACTGGGTATTAAATCCTGTGATAAAGGACAGATTCCGTTGGTTTGTGGCACGCTCGGATTTCTGTGTTAGCAGTTCATTGCGATCTCTATGCTCCACCTCTGTTCTCAGTTTTTCAAGGTGGCCTTGTGGGTATCCCTTTTCTTTGAATCTTTCCACTATCGTGTGTGCTTGTTTTTGAAAGTCCTCTTTTGAGTCACAATTTCTCCTGATCCTCAGCAGCTGGCCCTTGGGGATATTGGCCTTCCATTTTGGATGGTGGCAGCTTGAGATAGGTATGTACCCATTGCGATCGGTTCCTTTGAAGAAGGTTTTGGTTTGTAATGATGTTCCATTTTTATAGATCTCTAAGTCGAGGTATTCTATACTGTCCCTGCTATATTTGCCAGTAAAAGTCAGATGGAATCTGTTATCATCTAGCCCTGATAGGAATGCCTGGAGGGTTTCTATAGTGCCATCCCAAAGGATGAGCAGATCATCGATGTATCTCCTATACATTCTGATCTCGGGGTAGGTGTGACCATAGATATATTCATCTTCCCAAAGGTTCATGAGGAGGTTGGCTACGCTGGGGGCATAACGCGCCCCCATCGCAACCCCCTTAGTTTGTACGTAATAGGTTTTATCATACCAGAAATAGTTACATTCCATGGCCATTTTAAGTCCCTCTAATATATATTGAATTTGTTCTTGCCTGAGGTCAGTTTTATCAAACAATGCTGTCCTTACACCCGTGAGACCATCCTCCTGCTCAATGCTGGTGTAAAGGGAGTTAACATCTATAGTCACCAGCAGGAGTTGTTCCGCCCCCCTAATGTTTTTAAGATCTTGGATAAGTTGTAGACTGTCCCTTAAGTATGACTGTCCTTGTTTCACCAGAGGTTGGAGAAAGGTGTCAAGGTATTCCCCAAGCCGTGAGAAGATGGAGTTGATACCACTGATGATAGGTCTACCTGGTGGTTTTACCAGTCTCTTGTGGATTTTCGGGGTATAGTACATCACTGGAGTTTTAGTGGAATTCGATATTAGATATTCGGCTTCCTCCTTACTCAATATGCCTCTCTGATGTCCATTTTTTACATATTTCTCTAGCCGTTTTAGATATTTTTGTTTAGGGTTCCCCTTCAATTTTTGGTATGTGTTCTCTACGGCAAGTAGATTGCTCATCTCCTCTTCATAGTCGTGTTTGCTGAGGATGACCAGTCCTCCCCCCTTGTCTGCGGGGCGTATGACCACTTCATTCTTTTTCCCTATTTCTTTGATTGTTTCCCACATATTTTTACTCTTGGTGTTTATTTTCCTATTGAGTTTCCTGAGGTCCCCCTCTACCATCTTCTTGAATGCTATGACACATTGGTTTCCGGAGTTGGTGGGGTTAAACGTGGAATTGTTCTTCAAACTAGTGTGGGTAAAAGGCGATTCTCTTATGTCCTGCTGATCTGAGTTTGTGATGAAATATTTCTTTAAATTAATTTTTCTAAGGAATTTTTGAAAGTCTATATAGACTTCGAATTGGTCCAGGGGTTTTTCGGGGGCGTACTTAAGGCCTAGGTCTAATATCCTCATTTCCTCCGTTGACAACTCTGTGCCACTGAGGTTGAAGATTCCTTTGCCTAGTACTGTCTTGGTCTTTTTCTTCTTCCCTCCCCTGCATCCTCTGGCACGTTTTCTCTTTGGATGTGCCTCTGGGGGGGCCCTGTGCCCTGATTGGGATGTCTGTTGCTCCGTGTTGGATCTTGTTCCTCCGTTTGTTGTTGTCCCCTTTGTCCTGGATATTCGTTTGCTCGTCGGATATTTCCACGGGTACCCCCTCGGTTGCCATTCATCCCTCTCCATCCAGGGTTGCTGTAGGCTGGTCTTACTTGCCATCGACCGGGTGGTCTGTTGCGTGATCTTCCCCTGTGAAAATCCCGACTATCCCTGCCTCTACTATGAGGTGACTGCCTTCTATTACCCTGATAGTGGCTGTCTTGCTGACTCCTATTAGGAGTATGGCGTACTGCCGATTCGTGTTCATCAGAATAGTCATCAGATAGAGGCGAGTATCTATTGTAGGTGCTAGGGGAGCTTCTCATCATGGTAGGGCTGTTAACATTCTGATATCTAACTCTTTTTCGTGTCCTTTGTTGTTGCCATCTTTGAGTCTGGGGTTGATTGTATGTCTGTTGTGTGCATGTGTGATTTGTCAGCATGGATTGTGATTATTACCTATGTAATGAATAGTGTTGCTCACGAATATTCGCATTACGAATATTCGCTACGAATATTGCATATTCGAGTATTCGCGAATAACACGAATATCGCGGCGAATATTCGCTATTTCGAATATTCGAATTTTTTCAATTTTTTTTTTAGAACAGATCACATCCTAGAGATCCCCATCGACGTCTAAAAGCATTGCTGGTATGATTAGAGACCTTGGGCCGAGTAGCTGCAGCGCTCATTTTATATTGCCGAAAAATCGCAATGCGATTATTCGGCAATAGCGATATCGCGCGATTATTTTATATTGTAATATATCACAAATATTCTGAGCCAATCAGAGTGCTCCATTCCGCATTTCTCGAAATTTCGCAATTATTTTGTATTGTAATATATCACGAATATTCTGAGCCAATCAGAGTGCTCCATTCCGCATTTCTCGAATATTCGCAATTATTTTATATTGTAATATATCACGAATATTCTGAGCCAATCAGAGTGCTCCATTCCGCATTTCTCGAATATTCGCAATTATTTTATATTGTAATATATCACGAATATTCTGAGCCAATCAGAGTGCTCTATTCCGCATTTCTCGAATATTCGCAATTATTTTATATTGTAATATATCACGAATATTCTGAGCCAATCAGAGTGCTCCTTCCGCATTTCTCGAATATTCGCAATTATTGTGTATTGTAATATATCACGAATATTCTGAGCCAATCAGAGTGCTCCTTCCGCATTTGCCGAATATTCGCAATTATTGTGTATTGTAATATATCACGAATATTCTGAGCCAATCAGAGTGCTCCTTCCGCATTTCTCGAATATTCGCAATTATTTTATATTGTAATATATCACGAATATTCTGAGCCAATCAGAGTGCTCCATTCCGCATTTCTCGAATATTCGCATTCGCAATTCGAAATTCGCAATTCGCATTCGCGATAGCGAAAATTCGCAATAATTTAATTTCCAAAAAATATCACGAATATTCGTATTTAGCGAATATATCTCGAATATTCGACTATATATTCGAGATATATCGCGAAATCGAATATGGCATATTCTGCTCAACACTAGTAATGAACAAGTAGATTGCATGAGTCTTGTAGAGTGTTTAACTGACTCAAGACACAGATGGTTCATATTGAAGTTGTGTAAGTAACTGAATGAGAAATGGAGACTGTGTGTTGTGTGTGATTGAATTTGTTTGCAAAATGGCTGCTGCCATATGGCCATGCATGGGGAAGGGGCAGGCATGGTGCTACAATGGGAACTGTTTGTTGAAAGGACTATGCCCTGTAGGAGAGAGCACTTTTTTTTAATATGAAAAGATCATGCATGCAAGTGTAGCGGGGCATTACTTTTTTTTTAACATGTTCTAAAGACTATCATCTGCTGATCATGAAGGATCCCAGAATGCTTTGCTCCCCGCACAGCCTTCTGGCGGAGGCAATTTAATGAAGAGGACGTCCTTGGCTCTCTCTCTCTGGACCTCCTCTCCAAGCAAGAAGGAGGCCTGTGTGAGGCTTGTCTGCTGGAGTGTAGGCCAAAGCCTGAGGAGGCCTACCCTTACCCGAGTGGATCACCATCCAGCGACAGAGGGAGCATCTCTGACAGAGTGATCGAACGGTGTCCCAGCGCAACGGTGACTTGTGAGAGAACCGGAGACTGTCATCCTGGAGGACTGTAAAGCGGAGTTCGCAGTCGGAGTGTTCCGGGAGTACAAGGCCTAATCTGGTTGGGTGAGACGGGCAGCTGTCCAATAATACTGATTGTACATTTGACTTGGATGTTTCTTATTGTCCCTTTTTGGATTACAAATTATTAATGTGCACCAACGAAAGGATAGTGAAAACTCCAGTTAACAGGAGAGGACAATTGCGAACTCAACTATCCAAGTAGGGCACGTGTCCAGGAACTGCCCACTAGGGGGAGTCTAGTAGTATAAAGACTTATGTGTACACTACAGTTGGTTTTACATTGAATTTCACTGTGTTACTGTTAGTGAGAGCTTGGTGAGGCCTGGTGAAGTGGTGCTTCAGTATCAGACATATCTTGCTGAAGGAATCCCTTCGCTGTGTGCTCACACAGGTCCATTTTGAGCACTATAATTAATTTATTTTATTTATTTTACTATAACCATTGACTCTTACAGGGACCTGTAAGCAGTCCATTTGCTGTTTTACTTTGTTGTTTACTTTAATTGCTTTGCAAAGTAAAGTTCTCTTGGTTAAGTTTATACCTCAAAACAAGGAAAAACCGCGCTATTAGTCCCTCCCAACCTAAGGCAGCAGCTGGCGTGCAATACACAAGTGAAAACAAAGGAAAAAACAAACTGCGCCAAATAAAACCCAAATGAATAAATAAAGTCAGACTCTGAGATATGATGGTCACAGTCCATAAAACAGTGAAGTTCAATAAAAGTCCATAGAAGAAGCTTGATCCAATAGGGAGCCTTCTACGATTCACACCACAAAGTGACTTGTATGCAAAGAGTGCGCCCACCACCGAATAAATGAGCAGCTTACCAGATGGCAAGCTTTGCAGACAGTTGGCTATAACCCAACCCATAACCCAGCCACTAGGTGGGTTTGTAGTTCAGGTTTCCAGTGTGAAAGCGAGGTTTGGAACGCACGAGTGCAATCTGGAAGTGAGGCTTGTGTACAGAAGCAAGAAGAATTGTTAGTACACAACTTCGGATGGATGTTCGAACGATTGGAGCCTACAGCCACCTATCCCAGATCGAACGGGTCATCATTACAATACCCATAGGATCCTAAGGAATCCAAAGGCCGTGGCTGGGTTATAGCCAACTGTCTGCAAAGCTTGCCATCTGGTAAGCTGCTCATTTATTCGGTGGTGGGCGCACTCTTTGCATACAAGTCACTTTGTGGTGTGAATCGTAGAAGGCTCCCTATTGGATCAAGCTTCTTCTATGGACTTATATTGAACTTCACTGTTTTATGGACTGTGACCATCATATCTCAGAGTCTGACTTTATGTATTCATTGGGTTTTATTTGGCGCAGTTTGTTTTTTCCTTTAAGTTTATACCTGTGTGCTGTCTATCCATTATCCCAGGCTCAGTGCAACACAAGATAACGGTTTACTTATAAACTTTACTGTGGCGTGAAAGAATTGTGTTTCCCCAGCAGCTAGTGGCATCTACAATCCTTAACAATACCAGTTGTGCCAAGGGAGGGTTCGATCCAGTTTAAGGGGTTGATAGCCAGAGTACAGATACCCAAAACAAACCAGAAACTCCTTCGGGGATAGTGCTACACAAGCATCACTGTTTGTATTTCTCAATGGCTTGTTTTGGATGCTGATGCCACAGTAAGTATTTGAACTTAAGGTGGGATCAAGAGTGTATGTTTTAAGTTGTGCTATTTCAAGTAACTTTAAAAAATTTGAATGTGCTGTTTGGTTGGCCAAGGGTCCTAGTTGAAGTAGCCTTAAGTGTTTGTCTACACCTTAAATGTTCATTTTGATGTCTCAATTGTTTGTCAGTTTCTGTGGGGAGAAGTTTTTGTTTTCTGGTGGGTGGGTCTGTTAGTGCTGGTTTCGGCGGGAACAACAACGGTTTTGCATGCATTAATGGCGCCATTTTGTTGTGGCCTGGCATTCGTCTAACGATTTATTTTGTTGATTGTTACCATGTAACTGTGCTGTGGCTGTGGCTTTCGTCGGTCATCTTGCTGTAGCCCAGATTTCATCTACCATGTGGTCACAGTCTGGCTTTCGTCGCCCATTTTATTGTGGTATTACATTTGTTTGTTGCAACTTCCATTTTTGTGTCTGCTGTGTTTTATTGCTGGTGGATTTTCTCAGCCTTTGGGATAGAATTCAACATTTAGTGCGAGGTAAGTAGTAAAAGGGAAAATTGGAAAGAAACTGCGCTAAATGCTAAACAAACAAGAAAGAAAGAAAGACAGAAAGAAAGAAAGAAAACTGCAATGAAATCACAGTCTATGATAAACAATAGATACAAAAAACAAACAGTGAGAAAAATATGAATCGCGTTACCTCTAAACCATGTGAAACAAATGTTTGAATCACAAAACACACACAACTATGTGATATATGTTGATATAAATCATAAACTATGTGATATATGATGGTATATATAAATCACTAATATACCAAAAAACAAGAGAGAGGTTGATAGCCACTAGAGGGCACTATATAGCAATCTCAAGTCCCTCAATAACAGTGAAACAGTGCTAAATGAACATCAATTTTTTTTTTTAGATCATATCATTAGATCAATTAATATTAACCAAATAAACATATACAGTATATAGACATATAAAACAAATATTGTAGCAATAAAGTCCATAAATGTTTAACACATGAAATAAAAAACACCCATGCTCTGTGCCAAGTTCCAAAATCAGTTGAAAAACGTGTCCAAAGAAAAGTGATGTATCCTCCACCAAACTATAGAAGGAGCCAATCTATAGTTTGGTGGAGGATACATTACTTTTCTGTGAAAAAAAATTGTCCAAAGTGTCCGCCATAATGTTGCAGTAGTAAATATTTTTTTTTATAAAAATGCAATAAAACTATCCCCTATTTTGTAAACGCTATAAATTTTGCGCAAACCAATCGATAAACGCTTATTTTGATTTTTTTTACCAAAAATAGGTAGAAGGATACGTATCGGCCTAAACTGAAGATTTTTTTTATATATATTTTTGGGGGATATTATAGCAAAAAGTAAAAAATATTGCATTTTTTTCAAAATTGTCGCTCTATTTTTGTTTATAGTGCAGAAAATAAAACTGCAGAGGTGATCAAATACCACTAAAAGAAAGCTCTATTTGTAGGAAAAAAAGGACGGAAATTTTGTTTGGGAGCCGCGCAATTGTCAGTTAAAGCGATGCAGTGCCGAATCGCAAAAGCTGGCCAGGTCCTTTAGCTGCCTAAAGGTCCAGGTCTTAAGTGGTTAACCACTTAAGGACCTTAGGTGTTTGTTTTTTTTTAGATTTGGTGTTTGCAAGACGAAAACTGTTTTTTTCTGCTCGAAAATTACTTAAAACCCCCAAACATTATATATATTTTTTCTAACACCCTAGAGAATAAAATAGTGGTCATTGCAATACTTTTTGTCACACCGTATCTGCGCAGCGGTCTTACAAGCGCACTTTTTTTGGAAAAAAAACACTTTTTTGAACTAATAAAATAAGACAACAATAAATTTGGCCCAATTTTTTTATATATTGTCAAAGATAATGTGACGCTGAGTAAAATGATACCCAACATGTCACACTCAAAAATTGCGCCCGCTCGTGGCATGGCGTCAAACTTTTACCCTTAAAAATCTCAATAGGCGACATTTAAAATATTCTATAGGTTGCATCTTTTGAGTTACAGAGGAGGTCTAGGGCTAGAATTATTGCTCTCGCTCTAACGATCGTGGTGATACCTCACTTGTGTAGTTTGAACACCGTTTTCATATGTGGGGCTACTCACTTATGCGTTCGCTTCTGCACACGAGCTAGTCGGGACGGGGCGCTTTAAAAAAAATGTTTTGTTTTCTTATTTATTTTTATTTATTTCATTATTTTTTACACTGAAAAAAAAAATTTGATCACTTTTATTCCTATTACAAGGAATGTTAACATCCCTTGTAATAGAAAAAAGCATGACAGGTCCTCTTAAATATGAGATCTGGGGTCAAAAATACCTCAGATCTCATATTTAGACTAAAATTTGAAACGGTAATTTTTCAAAACAAAAAAAAAGTTTCCATAAGACGCTGGGCGGGACTGACGTTTTGACATCACTTCCGCCCAGCAGAGCTATGGGGACAGATGGGGACCATGTTGGCTTCACTCGCATCCCCACACAGCAGCCGAGCGGACCCGTTCGCCTCCGCCGCTACCGACGGCTCCGGTAAGCGGCGGAGGGCGCGGGAGAGCGGCGGGAGGGGGGGCCCTCTCCCGCCACCGATAACGGCGATCTCACATCGAATCCGCCGCGGAGACTGCCATTATCGTTTACAGGACCCTTAGCACTAAAGATGGATACCTCGGTTGTGGCAGCAGCTGCTGCCGTTACCGAGATATCAATCTTTAAAAAAAGGACGTATATATACAGTGCAGGGTCCTTAAGTGGTTAAGTGAATGTAAGCTATTGTAGGTTAGTGTAAACGGCGCTTCTCGTCGCTGTACTGCGTTCCACGCTGGAACGCGTAGGGCGACTGTGCAATGACATCATCGCCCAGTGCCATTATTGTCGGCCGTAGCTGGACTACGCTACAGACTACTAGCGATTCCCCTCAACAGAATAGCAGCACAGCCCGGATCCATGTCACCTCTAAGTTATCCGCTACCTGCATCCACGCTACCAACCTTACTGCAGTCGCTGGGGACACCCTAAGATATCCTGCACCAAGAGACCCTTCATGACAGAATCCCATTGCTGCTATAATACTATGCTTGCTGAAGAACCCTCTATAAACGGATAAGTACCATTTCTACGTTACATTTATTGCTCTAGAATTACCCGGTTCACATATAGCTTACCAAGTACTGTATTTGAATCTGGCTCTAGTTATGCTACTATGCTGCTTGGGATTACTTATTGTGCCTTTATGTAACAAGATGTGAAATATCTTAAAAGGACATACACTCTGGTGTATGATATTCCATTCCACCAAGCCAAGACAGCTTCCGACACTCCACAATCCAGAAGACAGGACCCATTGGATTTCCCCCAGAAACAAGACACACACACCTCTGTCTCTGGTTCCAAACGGATAGCTTTTAATGACAAACTCAGGCTCTTTTTATACACCAAATGGACAATGACACACTCCACCCACAACATCATAAAATGGTTCCTAACAAATCCCCTTCAATCCACATCTTAGACAGACATTCTGACTCCGCGATAAACTATTCTCACCTGCTACACAATACACATTCCTTTGTAGACGTAATTGACATGCTAATCAACTACAGCTGAAAAGTCAGACATCTGACCTTTCAGACTGCCAACCCACCACATATCTATCATCAATAGAAATTCAAACAAAACAGTGTCAATTAGCATAGCACAATGAAATATCTTAGGAGCCAGACTTAATTAACACCTTAACAGTCTGTGTCTCTACATTGAATGAATCACACTATTATTGACCTGTTGGGTTCAGAATTAATCACCTGTAATATTTCAAGATATCCTGCAATACATTGTAAATTATCATTACTGTCCCATCTCATGTAATTCAAGATATCATTTCTTAGTCATCCTATACCCCTAGTGGACATAGGATGACCCAAGATGCAAGAGTCATTGGTGAAGCTAAAACAGGAGTACCCCACATCCTTCAAGAGCCTCTGGGTCCCACTGGCCATACCGTTACACACTCTTAAACCATTTAAGCTACAGTTGGCCTTCTGAAGTATAAGCTACCTGCATACAGTATTTTGATATGCTACGTGCTTGACAATTGTTCTTTATGGTATACGCCCCCCCTGGCTGTAAGTACCGAACATGTATGCTATACCGTTTTAACGATAGGGGTTGAAGGAATGTTGTATTTCCTTCTCCCTTAGTAGCTCAATGCATTTCTATATGCATGAAAATATGTATCTTTAAATATTGGAAAACAATAAAGAGAAATTAAGATTAAAAAAAGAGATATCATGTAGTGAACCCCCAAACTCTTTTTCTCTGATAAGAGTGACGCCTGGGGTCCAGTACTGAAAATCACATTACATAGAGAACTGCAATGAAATCTTTTCCCTAACCGGAGTTGTGGTTTACTCTTGTTCACGTAGCATGTGACAGTTAGCCGTGTTTGTACCTTAATCAACTTTTCAGCAAAAAAAATGAAATTTTTTTGTATTGAATTTCAATAGATAGGGACTGATTTTGATTTGATTTTTAATTGTTTGGGCGTTTTCTTTGAATTTCTCAGAGGGCAATTCATACCCCTTACCCATTATTTTGGGTTTTATCGCTTTAGCTACATCTTTTATTGTAACTTTACGGTAGAAAATAAAGGCTTCCAGTTTCAAGTGTTCTGACTGCCCAGGGGCTGAGGGGGATCAACTCCCAATTAGAATGTGGAGGGGGAGGAGAGTTTTTTTTTTTTTGCCCTTTCCTTGACTAAAGGTTTTTTTTTTATGTTGGAGTTTCCTATATGATGTTAGCCATAGATTTTTTTTAATGTCTTCAGAGACCTAGTAATGTAGCTCGGCCCCCCTCACCCTCCCTCTTCCTGTACATTGATATGTAAATAAACCAGTTTGATGGGTTTTTAACTAGTTACCGACCACCCACCGTCGTTATACGTCGGCACTTTAAAGATGGATATCTCGGTAACGGTAGCAGCTGCTGCCACAACCGAGATATCCATCTCTTTAGTGGGCGGTCCTGCACACGATAACGGCGGTCTCCGCGGCGGATTCGCCGTAAGATCACCGTTATCGGTGGTGGGAGAGGGCCCCTCCCCCTCCCACCGCTCTCCCGTGCCCTCCGCCGCTTACTGTAGCCGTCGGTTTCGGCGGAGGCGATCGGGTCCGCTCGGCTGCTGTGTGGGGATGCGAGTGAGGCCAACATGGCACCCACCCATCCCCATAGCTCTGCTGGGCGGAAGTGACGTCAAAACGTCAGTCCCGCCCAGCGTCTTAAAGAAACCTTTTTGTTTTTTTGTCTTTTGCATTCAAGCCTAAATATGAGATGTGAGGTCCCCAGATCTCATATTTAAGAGGACCTGCCATGCTTTTTTCTACTACAAGGGATGTTTACATTCCTTGTAATAGGAATAAAAGTGATCATTTTTTTTATTTTTTTTTATTTCAGTGTTAAAAATTGTAAAATAAAAATAAATCCGAATACAAATGTTTTTTTTTAAAAGCGCCCCATCCCGATGAGCTCGCGCACAGAAGCGAACACATACGCGAGTAGCTCCCGCATATGAAAACGGTGTTCAAAGCACACATGTGAGGTATTGCCGCGATCGTTAGAGTGAGAGCAATAATTCTAGCCCTAGACCTCCTCTGTAACTCAAAAAATGCAACCTGTAGAATTTTTTAAACTTCGCCTATCGAGATTTTTAAGGGTAAAAGTTTGACGCAATGCCACGAGCGGGCACAATTTTTTTTCATGTTGGGTATCATTTTACTCAGCGTAACATTATCTTTCACAATATGTAAAAAAATTGGGCTAAATTTATTGTTGTCTTATTTTTTGTCAGCCAGTAAAAAAACAGGCAATTTTCTCTTGCCAGTAAATGCCAGTAAAAGGTTGCCAGTAAAAAAATAAGGCTGTGTCGCTTGCCTTGATCCAGAGCCGGGTGAGACCACCCAAGTGCCTTCTAAAGTGTAATCAGGCTGCTCTGCCAGAGGCGGTGCCTGAGCATGTCGCGTGATGTTATGGTGCAATGAAGCCAAGCAGAGCCTCATGTGCGGGTCTGCGGTATGGGAGCAAGGCAGGCTGGGACTATCCGTGCTATTTAGACTGGTGTGGACTGGAGGGACCACTTGGCTTGAAGAGAGTCTGTCACTGTTGGGACGTGTTGTGTCAGTGAGGTCTCATCATCATCATCATCTGTGCTGCTGCACATTGCTGTCAGTGTCACTGTGAGGCCGCGTACACACGACCGGTTTCCTTGGCAGAATTCAGCAAGAAACTCGATGGGAGATGTATTCTGCCGAGGAAACCGGTCGTGTAAACACTTTTCGCCGAGAAACCCGTCGAGGAACTCATCGAGCCAAAAAGAGAGCATGTTCTCTATTTCCTCGATGGGCAATGGGAAGATTTGGCTCGACAAATTTTTGGACTGCCGAACAAGGAACTCGACGGGGAAAACGATGTGTTTCGCCCGACGAGTTTCTCGGTCGTGTGTACGCCGCCTCAGAGTAAATTTCATGTGTGTGTGCCTGACCATTCTAATTTCTTGCCCTCCTGAGTCCTGTTTCTGAGCTACTTACTTACTATATCAAAAATAAAATAAGAAATATGTTTTTTCCTTAATATCTACTTTAAATCATATTGCTAATTGCAGTTTGTATTTATTTGTAGCCTAAACACTCTAATTTGCACGTAAACTGTAATTGTAATTTTGTTAAGTTTTTTGAAATGCCAGTAAAAACTTGCCTGTGCCAGTAAAAAAAATGTTTAAAGTGTATTTTGTGCGTGAACTCGAGAGAGAGGAGCCGGACTGCAGGAGTTGGGAGTAGGCAGACCCTCCCCCCGGAGGCAATCGCCATCCTTCTCCATGCCCCGGTGGCAATGGCGGGTGTGAGGGGGGGCCTCCCACTCACCCCGCCTTACCTGCTCCACTTGGGAGCCCGACTGGGGCCCAACGGGACCCCAACGAGGCAGAGGGACTCCCCCTATGAGGGAGTGAGGGGGTCTAGCTGTGGCTTTAGAAATCTGCAGTGATGAATGGGTTAATGGATGTGTAGTACACACCTTTGTGGTGAAAATTCTCGTGTCCGTTTTTGAACTTTGTATTTCTGGTCCATGCAAGGTTTTCAAGCTGCTCTCATTTTCTTCCCATAGTTTTTGTTTTCCATTGCTAAAAGACAACATTCTGTCTGTTTTTTTTTTTCATTTTTTTTTTGGAAACTTTGAAGTATCTCCCCCACATTCACATCTGAATGTTTGTATATAGTAACATGAAAATGTTTGAACTTACCACGACGATCTTCCTACGCGTTGCGGCTGTTGTATTTTCGTTGGAACAGGAAAGTAAGGGTTACTGAGTGTAACGGAACCCCATATGGGACAGGGGTTAATGCCGTTTAAGATATTCCATTCCGAACCCAAGACAGCTTATCGACACTCCACAGTCAGGCAAACAAACACAACCCATAAGAATTCCCCAGAAACGAGACACAGCTCTGTTCTTTGGTTCAAACGAATAGACAAACTTTATTGAGAAGGCAGGCTTTTATATACACCAAAAAGAATACTTGCAGTAATCAAATGGACAATGACACACTCCACCCACAGCATCATACAATGGTTACTAACGAGCCTCCAATACACATCTTTTAGTCAGACTTTCTGGCACCAGCTCTGACATAATCTACATGAGCTAATTAGCTACAGCTGACAAGTTAGACATCATGACTCCGGCTTCTCTCACCTGCTATACAATACACATTCCTTTAGTAGACATAAGTCAGACATCTGACCTTTATGCCACGTACACACGGTCGTGACCTTTATGCTGCGTACACACGGTCATTTTTTTGTCTTGTAAAAAACGTTGTTTTTTCTTATGAAAAAAAACGACGTTTTTCAAACTTCATTTTAAAAAACTACGTTGCCTACACACCATTGTTTTCTGAAAATGCTCTTGCAAAGCGCGGTTACGTAAGACACTTTCAACGGCACTCTGTTCCATTGAAGCTCCCGTCTCATAACTTGCTTCTGAGCATGCGTGGGTTTAAAAACGTCGTTTTGCCCACACACAATCATTTTTTATGACACAAAAAACGACATTCAGAAAAACGACATAAAAAATTCAAGCATGTTCAAATTTTTTTTTGGATGACATAAAACAACGTTTTGCCCACACATGATCATTTTAAATTACGTTTTTTAAAACGTCGTTTTTTTTTATCACAAAAAACTACCATGTGTACGCAGCATTAGACTGTGCTAACTCACAACACACATCTATCATCAATAGAAATTCACACAATACAGTGTCAATCAGCATCACACAATGAAAGACCTTTAGGAGCCATCCTAAGGTTAATTTACATCACAGTAGCAGATATAATTACCACAGCAAGCTTTTATAGTACACATCAGCCAACACACAATATATATACAATATATACAATATCCATACCACATTAAATGTGACTAGCACAGACCATAGGTGGGGTTCTCATTTACTTTGTGCCCCATCTCATGTAGTCCAAGATATAATTTCTCAGTCATCCTATGCCCCTAGTGGACATAGGATGACTTTAGACACAAGAGTCACCGGTGAAGCTGAAACAGGAGTATCTCATACTTTCTAAGCGCTTCTGGATTCCACGGGCCCTCCCGTTACAGAGAGGGTTTTCGTTGAATTGGTTTTAAAGAATGTCATTGACAATTTACCAATGTACAGAAATGTCATTATTTTTTGCCATTCTTTGCAGGTTAAACATGAAGTATAGAGTAATCATTTTTGCTTGTAAGTATTTTGTTTTTCAGGTCCAAGGAGTTTCTGAAAGTGTATGTACATAGAAAGCAGGTGTATATGGTGAACGACCCGGCCTTTTTCCTACTCAATGACACCCCTCTCCCGGAACGGACCTACAAGAAGTCAATTGTACGACATCTATTGAATGCGGCTAAGTCCTGCATCCCTCTCAAGTGGAAGAAGAGATCGCCCCCGTCGGTAGGCATGTGGATGCGGAGGGTGGAAGATATCAAATGATTGGAGGACCTGGTCCTCACCTCCCAAAACAAGCAGGAGAAGCATTCTCAGGCGTGGAGGCTCTGGAATATGTATATTTTATCAGATGAAGGGTTGGAAATGCTTGCTTCCTAACTTGAGCAGGAGACATGGCCCCGTTGTCTGTGACGGCGGGGGGCCTACTCCCAACCCCGGGTCGCCCCTTCTCCCCCCCCCCCGGTCCCTCCCTCCCCACTTGTTTTTCATTTTCTTCTTCATTCTATTCTTATCTATCTTACCCTACCCCCCTCCCCCTAGGCCTCTACTCACTCTATGTGAAAAAAGTGCGGCGCCAATTAAACCGAGGTATCCCACAGTAGGAATGCCCAACGAAAATAAGTGATGATTCCAAATAAGGTAAAAACCGGTTATGTGAGAGTATCAGTCCCCACCGGAAAAACTATTCACAACAGGTGATATATGTCAAAATAGCAATATTGCCAATATTACAAACAGTGTGCAAACCTAATGGTGAAAATAAACTACTCCAGTATTAGATTGTGAATAACCATAGACAATCTTCTAAGCAGTCCATATACAACAATGGATATATATAAAAGTAATAATGTCCTCTGTTGGATAACTTTCCAGCATCTAGGGATTGTATATAACCTGTTCCAAATGGAACCAGAAGGGGACTCTTAGTACTGGTCAGTGTCATACAATTCTTCTAAAACTCCACATTCCTGTAAAACTCCACATTCCTGTATGATAGGCGTAAGGTAAAGTTGGAATGGCTACGCTTACCGACTGCTGTAGACCCGCAGCTCACCATATGGTGGGGGGTCCCTTGAGCTTGGATGGGTTGGATACCCGGTCACTATCCCAGTGCAGATCTTACTGTGGATGATCCAAAAGTCCACGCAGGGGAACAGCCAGGGTGTTCAATGGAGATGAATCCTCATGTAAGGTTGATCTCGTAAGGAAACAGCCAGGATTTTCAATAAAGTTGAATCCTCATGCAAGGTAGATCCAAACAGGAAATTGGGAGATAAGAAAAAAAGGAGAAAATCGTCTCCTCATAGTGTAAAAAAAATTATTAAAAATGGGCACACATTTAAAACAAATCAAAAAAGGCTTCCTTTTTACAAGAAGGAAAAAACTTGTAAAATGTATACAAAATCAAAGCTTAAATGTCCTAACACACCACAGCAATATTCCACCTCTAGGAACAACAAATGAATAAAAAGTCCAGGAAGCGCAAAGAAATTCAGGTAAATTCCAGTGATAACCCGACTCCTACACCCCAGTTGATGTCTTGTTAGACGAAACCGGTCGGGTTATCACTGGAATTTACCTGAATTTCTTTGCGCTTCCTGGACTTTTTATTCATTTGTTGTTCCTGGAGGTGGAATATTGCTGTGGTGTGTTAGGACATTTAAGCTTTGATTTTGTATACATTTTACAAGTTTTTTCCTTCTTGTAAAAAGGAAGCCTTTTTTGATTTGTTTTAAATGTGTGCCCATTTTTAATAATTTTTTTTACACTATGAGGAGACGATTTTCTCCTTTTTTTCTTATCTCCCAATTTCCTGTTTGGATCTACCTTGCATGAGGATTCAACTTTATTGAAAATCCTGGCTGTTTCCTTACGAGATCAACCTTACATGAGGATTCATCTCCATTGAACACCCTGGCTGTTCCCCTGCGTGGACTTCTGGATCATCCACAGTAAGATCTGCACTGGGATAGTGACCGGGTATCCAACCCATCCAAGCTCAAGGGACCCCCCACCGTATGGTGAGCTGCGGGTCTACAGCAGTCGGTAAGCGTAGCCATTCCAACTTTACCTTACGCCTATCATACAGGAATGTGGAGTTTTACAGGAATGTGGAGTTTTAGAAGAATTGTATGACACTGACCAGTACTAAGAGTCCCCTTCTGGTTCCATTTGGAACAGGTTATATACAATCCCTAGATGCTGGAAAGTTATCCAACAGAGGACATTATTACTTTTATATATATCCATTGTTGTATATGGACTGCTTAGAAGATTGTCTATGGTTATTCACAATCTAATACTGGAGTAGTTTATTTTCACCATTAGGTTTGCACACTGTTTGTAATATTGGCAATATTGCTATTTTGACATATATCACCTGTTGTGAATAGTTTTTCCGGTGGGGACTGATACTCTCACATAACCGGTTTTTACCTTATTTGGAATCATCACTTATTTTCGTTGGGCATTCCTACTGTGGGATACCTCGGTTTAATTGGCGCCGCACTTTTTTCACATATTCACTTACAATATTTTCCATTGTTGTGTTGGCTGCCTTCACCTTCTTTTTTATTAGTTTTCACGTATTTACACAATACTATTGTATGTCACATATTTTTATATTTTTTGGATTAGCGCAATATATTTTTCATTTAATATTCTCTACTCACTCTATACCCGCTGCTCCCCTGCTGGCGCCCTCTATTCCTTTCTAGCAAATGACAGGGGAGACCTGGACAGGGCAATTGAATTTTAGACAGTCACAGGATAGTGGCGCAATCTGCCCGATGTTTTTTATAGTACAGGCCAGCTTAGGAGGAGGAGGTTATTTAGGTTATTTGGGTAACCTTGGGATATGGGGCCGATACTGTCTTATGTTTGCTGTGTACACTTGAGAATACCTGGTCCGTCCCGGGATAAGAATGCACGTGTGGACAGTACTGTACTGTGTTGTATTGTATTTTTTTTTGTATGCATGTATGTATGTCTTGTTTGTTTTGTAAGAAAATAAATAAAAAAGTTATATTTGAAAGAAAGCAGGTGTATGTAGACAGCTGTACACATGGATAAATACACATGCCTAAGGAGGTAAAAGTATCAGAAGCTATGTCATTGTTTCTTCTTTTTCCTGCACCACTCCCTGTGTTTCTTCCTTCAGTTTTTAATGAGGAAGAAAATGGGGGGATGAATGTAAGAATGACAGTTTTCCAAATAATATTAACCTTTCTATTTCTTACAAAAGTTTGTGCCAAGACTGTCTTTCTTTGATGACATTTGAATTAGCAAGCAGCAGTCTGGTTAAGGATGCTCCCATAAGAACCTTTTTGTCAATGGTTCCAGGTAGGGTTGTCCCGATACCACTTTTTAGGACCGAATACAAGTACCGATACTTTTTTTCATGTACTCGCCGATACCGATTACCAATACTTTTTTTTTAAACGTCTCCATGTGTCCCCAAATTAAGCCTTTTGTCCCCAAATTAAGCCTTGTGTCCCCAAATTAAGCCTTGTGTCCCCAAATGCAGCCATGTGTAGCCTTGTGTCCCAAATGCAGCCTTGTGTCCCCAATTGCAGCCTTGTGTCCCAAATGCAGCCTTGTGTCCCCAATTGCAGCCTTGTGTCCCCAAATGCAGCCTTGTGTCCCCAAATGCAGCCTTGTGTAGCCTTGTGTCCCCAATGCAGCCATTTGTCCCCAAATGCAGCCTTGTGTCCCCAATTGTGTCCCCAAATGCAGCCTTGTGTAGGCCCCCAGTGGCCTACCTGGAACGGGTGATCTATCTATCAAAGTGCCTGGACAAGGGGGAGGGGCTATGAAGATGCACGGCGGGGAACACACAGCTATTAAAATGAAAGCTGTCCTGCTCTCAGCCTGCACTCAGCCCACTATCCGCCCCCTCTCAGCCTGCTCTCCACCCCCCTCTCAGCCCGCTCGTCACTCCCCAAAAAAGTATCAGGTGAAGCATCAGGAGCATTTGTGCGAGTAAAAGTACTTGCGCAAATGCTCATTATAGGTCCCGATACCGATACTAGTATCGGTATCGGGACAACCCTAGTTCCAGGTATTACACGCCATATGGTAAGCTACACACAGGTTATGCAGTGACCACAGTCCCACATGTCTGGGTTATTGCCATATGAGGTTTGTTTGGAGGTCAACCAAAACCAGTCATACTTTCCTCATTAGCTGTCATATACATTCTAAGCTGATGGGGTAGGTGCAGTCACTGTAACATGAACTTCAAAAGGTCCACCACAGGGTTCACGAGTCCCTCCTGGACCCCGACACAATAACCGCTTTACATTCTTTCCAACCAGGTGACTGGGTCATTGTAAAGAAGCTTGAGGAATGAGACCACGCCAGCCACTGCAAGAAGCGGCCCAACCACACCAAAGAATTAAGGATTTTGCGATTGCGATTCTGCACACGATAAGAACGATCATAGCGGCAGTTCCACCGCTTGACCGTCTTTATAGGCGGCGGGAGGGGAAATTCCCCTCTCCTCTCCTGCCACCATCCGGTGCTTCTCCATGCTCTCCCGTGCCATCAGGGGTTCGGAGAAAGAATCGTCCGGCGCTGGCTAGGAAGCATAGAGATGACTGATGACCACATGGTCACCGGTCATCTCTATGACCGTCGGAGGCCCGGGCGCAATGTGATGACATCACGCCCGGGCAGTGGCATAGCGTGGTTTATCGGCGCCTGGGGCGAGGCAATTAATTTTTATATATATAATGTTTGGGAATTCTAAGTAATTTTCGAGCAAAAGAATGATGATTCGTACATGTAGGAGAGAAGTGCCAGAATAGGCCCCCCGGTATGGAGGTGTGTATAAAAGCCCGGTATTGAAGGGGTTAAACATCGAATAACACAAGCAATGATTCATGCTAAAACGGATGCAATCTTATTACATAAATTATCCAAGTTTGAATCACTATGGCTCCCATGGATCTAAATTTTGTAGTTTAACCACTTAAGGACCAGCGCACGATGGTACACGTCGGCACAATGGCACGGCTGGTCAGATGGACGTACCTTTACGTCCCCTTTAACCACTTAAGGACCGCCTCCTGCACATTTACGTCTGCAGGAGGGACCTGCGGACCCGATCGCCGCCGGTGTCCCGCGATCGGTCACAGGAGTTAAAGAACGGGGAGAGGTGAGTGTAAACACACCATCCCCGGTCTTCACTGTGGCTTCACAGTCCCTGATATAAGGAACGACGATCAGTGACGTCACGCCTACAGCCATGCCCCCCTACAGTAGGAATTACTCCCTTAGGGAACACTTAACCCCTTAGCGCCACCTAGTGGTTAACCACTTCACTGCCATTGTCATTTTAACAGTAATCAGTGCATTTTTATAGCACTTTTCACCGTGAAAATGACAACTGTCCCAAAAATGTGTCAAAAGTGTCCGATGTGTCCACCCATATGTCACAGTCGCTGATCGCCGCCATTAGTAGTAAAAAAAAAAATTATTAATAAAAATGCAATAAAACAAACCCCTATTTTTTAAACACTATAAATTTGGCGCAAACCAATCGACAACCGCTAATTGCTATTTTTTTTTACCAAAAATATGTAGAAGAATACGTATCGGCCTAAACTGAGGAAAAAAAGTTTTTCATATCTTTTTTTGAGGATATTATAGCAAAAAGTAAAAAATATAGAATTTTTTTTCAAAATTGTTGCTCTATTTTTGTTTATAGCGCAAAAAAAATGAAAACCCCAGAGGTGATCAAATACCACCAAAAGAAAGCTCTATTTGTGGGGGAAAAAAGGGCCCCAATTTTGTTTGGGAGCCATGCCGCACGACCGCGCAATTGTCAGTTAAAGAAGCGCAGTGTCGAATTGCAAAAAGGGGCCAGGTGATTTACCTGCATAATGGTCCGGGGCTTAAGTGGTTAAAATATTACCTACAGTCATGTGTTAATTTTTATGGTGGAACTCCGCTTTAAGGTCTGGATACTTTCCTAAATGTACATAATAGAACTGGGTACTGACATTTTAGTCGATCCGGGGAAAATCTGACTGCCTCTCGAGGGATCAGGAAGGATTTTTTTCCAATGCTGTAACAAATTGGATCATGCTTTCCTGTTTTTTTATTTTCTCTGGATCAATTGTGGGTATAGGATGGTGTATATGGGATGGTGTATATGGGATTGTGTATATGGGATTGTGGGTATAGGATTGTGTATATGAGATTGTATGTATAGGATTATGTATATGGGATTGTATGTATAGGATTGTGTATATGGGATTGTGGGTATAGGATTGTGTATATGGGATTGTATATATAGGATTGTGTATATGAGATTGTATGTATAGGATTATGTATATGGGATTGTATGTATAGGATTGTGTATATGGGATTGTGGGTATAGGATTGTGTATATGGGATTGTATATATAGGATTGTGTATATGGGATTGTGGGTATGGGATTGTATGTATAGGATTGTGTATATGGGATTGTGGGTATAGGATGGTGTATATGGGATTGTGGGTATAGGATGGTGTACATGGGATTGTATATACCGGATTGTGTATATGGGATTGTGTGTATAGGATTGTATGTATATGATTGTGTATATGGGATTGTGTGTATAGGATTGTGTATATGGGATTGTGTGTATAGGATTGTGTATATGGGAGTGTATGTATAGGATTGTGTATATATGATTGTGTGTATAGAATTGTATGTATAGGATTGTGTATATGGGATTGTATATATAGGATTGTATATATAGGATTGTGTATATGGGATTGTGTGTATAGGATTGTGTGTATGGGAGTGTATGTATAGGATTGTGTATATGGGAGTGTATGGATAGGACGGTGTATATGGGATTGTATGTATAGGATTGTGTATATGGGAGTGTATGGATAGGACGGTGTATATGGGATTGTATGTATAGGATTGTGTGCAGGGGCGGACTGACCATTGAGTCACTCGGGCACTGCCCGGGGGCCCAATGCCACTAGGGGGCCCCATCAGGGTTGCCAGGCTCAGTAAAACCAGGGACAGTATATAAAAATCAGTGTTTATTTTTACATCTGTCCCTGATATGTCCAAAACCAACATGCTTTTAATGTGAAAATCCCGAGATTTTAGCTGCCCCGCCTCAGCACTGCCTCCTGGCGTGGTGACCATCTGTAAGCCCGGGGGCCCTATAATTTTCTATTGCCTGGGGCCCCATGAGTTGTCAGTCCGCCCCTGATTGTATGTATAGGATGGTGTGTATAGGATTGTGTATATGGGATTGTATGTATAGGATGGTGTGTTTGTGTTAATGGGATTGTGTGTATAGGACGGTGTATATGGGATTGTATGTATAGGATTGTGTATATGGGATTGTATGTATAGGATTGTGTATATGGGATTGTATGTATAGGATTGTGTGTTTGTGTATATGGAATTGTGTGTATAGGACGGTGTATATGGGATTGTGTGTATAGGACGGTGTATATGGGACTGTGTGTATAGGATTGTGTATATGGGATTGTATGTATATGATTGTGTATATGGGATTGTGTATATGGGATTGTGTGTATAGGATTGTGTATATGGGATTGTGTGTATAGGATTGTGTATATGGGATTGTATGTATAGGATTGTGTGTATAGGACGGTGTATATGGGATTGTGTGTATAGGACGGTGTATATGAGATTGTATGTATAGGATTGTGTATATGGGATTGTGTGTATAGGACGGTGTATATGGGATTGTGTGTATAGGACGGTGTATATGAGATTGTATGTATAGGATTGTGTATATGGGATTGTATGTATAGGATTGTGTGTTTGTGTATATGGGATTGTGTGTATAGGACGGTGTATATGGGATTGTGTGTATAGGACGGTGTATATGGGATTGTGTGTATAGGATTGTGTATATGGGAGTGTGTGTATAGGACGGTGTATATGAGATTGTATGTATAGGATTGTGTATATGGGATTGTATGTATAGGATTGTGTGTTTGTGTATATGGGATTGTGTGTATAGGACGGTGTATATGGGATTGTGTGTATAGGATTGTGTATATGGGATTGTATGTATAGGATTGTGTATATGGGATTGTGTGTATAGGATTGTGTATATGGGATTGTGTGTATAGGATTGTGTATATGGGATTGTATGTATAGGATTGTGTATATGGGATTGTGTGTATAGGACAGTGTATATGGGATTGTGTGTATAGGACGGTGTATATGGGATTGTGTGTATAGGATTGTGTATATGAGATTGTATGTATATGATTGTGTATATGGGATTGTGTGTAAAGGATTGTGTATATGGGATTGTGTGTATGGGATTGTATGTATAGGATTGTGTATATGGGATTGTGTGTATAGGACGGTGTATATGGGATTGTGTGTATAGGACGGTGTATATGAGATTGTGTGTATAGGATTGTGTATATGGGATTGTATGTATAGGATTGTGTGTTTGTGTATATGGGATTGTATGTATAGGATTGTGTGTTTGTGTATATGGGATTGTGTGTATAGGACGGTGTATATGGGATTGTGTGTAAAGGACGGTGTATATGAGATTGTGTGTATAGGATTGTGTATATGGGATTGTATGTATAGGATTGTGTGTTTGTGTATATGGGATTGTGTATAGGACGGTGTACATGGGATTGTGTCTATAGGACGGTGTATATGGGATTGTGTGTATAGGATTGTGTATATGGGATTGTATGTATAGGATTGTGTGTTTGTGTATATGGGATTGTGTGTATAGGACGGTGTATATGGGATTGTGTGTATAGGACGGTGTATGTGGGATTGTGTGTATAGGATTGTGTGTTTGTGTATATGGGATTGTGTGTATAGGATTGTGTGTATAGGATTGTGTGTTTGTGTATATGGGATTGTGTGTATAGGACGGTGTATATGGGATTGTGTGTATAGGATTGTGTATATGGGATTGTGTGTATAGGATTGTGTATATGGGATTGTATGTATAGGATTGTGTGTTTGTGTATATGGGATTGTGTGTATAGGACGGTGTATATGGGATTGTGTGTATAGGATTGTGTATATGGGATTGTGTGTATAGGACGGTGTATATGGGATTGTGTGTATAGGATTGTGTATATGGGATTGTGTGTATAGGACGGTGTATATGGACGGTGTATATGGGATTGTGTGTATATAGGACGGTGTATATGGGATTGTGTGTATAGGACGGTGTATATGGGATTGTGTGTATAGGATTGTGTATATGGGATTGTGTGTATAGGATTGTGTATATGGGATTGTGTGTATAGGACGGTGTATATGGGATTGTGTGTATAGGACGGTGTATATGGGATTGTGTGTATAGGACGGTGTATATGGGATTGTGTGTATAGGACGGTGTATATGGGATTGTGTGTATAGGACGGTGTATATGGGATTGTGTGTATAGGATTGTGTATATGGGATTGTGTGTATAGGATGTATATTGATGGGATATATTGTGTATAGGATGTGTGGGATATGTGTATAGGACGGTGTATATATGGACGGTGTATTGTGGGATTGTGTGTATACGGTGTATATGGGATTGTGTGTATATGGACGGTGTATATGGGATTGTGTGTATATGTATATATATGGGATTGTGTATAGGATATATATGGGATTGTGTGTATAGGACGTGTGTATATGGGATTGTGTATATGGATTGTATATGGGATTGTGTGTATAGGACGGTGTATATGGGATGTGTGTGTATATAGGTGTATATGGGATTGTGTGTATAGGAGGTGTACGGTGTATATGTATATGGGATTGTGTGTATAGGATTGTGTGTACGTGTATATGGGATTGTGTGTATATTTGTGTGTATAGGACGGTGTATATGGGATTGTGTGTATAGTGTATATGGGATTGTGTGTATAGGACGGTGTATATGGGATTGTGTGTATAGGGATTGTGTGTATAGGACGGTGTATATGGGATTGTGTGTATAGGATTGTGTATATGGGATTGTATGTATAGGATTGTGTGTTTGTGTATATGGGATTGTGTGTATAGGATTGTGTATATGGGATTGTGTGTATAGGACGGTGTATATGGGATTGTGTGTATAGGATTGTGTGTATAGGATTGTGTGTATAGGATGGTGTATATGGGATTGTGTGTATAGGACGGTGTATATGGGATTGTGTGTATAGGATGGTGTATATGGGATTGTGTGTATAGGACGGTGTATATGGGATTGTGTGTATAGGATTGTGTGTATAGGATGGTGTATATGGGATTGTGTGTGTATAGGACGGTGTATATGGGATTGTGTGTATAGGACGGTGTATATGGGATTGTGTGTATAGGACGGTGTATATGGGATTGTGTGTATAGGATTGTGTATATGAGATTGTATGTATAGGATTGTGTGTTTGTGTATATGGGATTGTGTGTATAGGATTGTGTATATGGGATTGTGTGTATAGGATTGTGTGTATAGGACGGTGTATATGGGATTGTGTGACCCCCCTTTCTTTTAGTTGAACTAGATGTAACTTTTCAGGTGGATTTGTTTTTTGTTTCATACAATTCTTACAGGTACAACAGTGCAAAACATTTGTGGTGAACTTAGGTCATCCAATCGCTACAATCTTCAGAGAAGTGAAAACAGTTTTCTCCTTTGTACAAGGAAACAAAAGCCGTTGCGCTCCATGGATCGCACTTTGCTGGCACTGGGACTACACATGTTGTGTTAGTTTACTTGCTGATTATTTGTTAATCTATACAAAAAGCAATATTTGTTAAAACTCTGAGAAACAAAAAATAAAGCAATGTTTGTATTAGGGAGGCCGGGATGGAGTACACAGTGTGGTGTTAATGGTGACAACTGAGGACAAACATATGGAGATGTACAGTGCGGAAAATAAGTATTTGAACCCCCTGCTATTTTGCAAGTTCTCCCACTTGGAAATCATGGAGGGGTCTGAAATTGTCATCGTAGGTGCATGTCCACTGTGAGAGACATAATCCAAAAAAAAAAAATTCCAGAAATCACAATGTATGATTTTTTTAACTATTTATTTGTATGATACAGCTGAAAATAAGTATTTGAACACCTGAGAAAATCAATGTTAATATTTGGTACAGTCGCCTTTGTTTGCAATTACAGAGGTCAAACGTTTCTTGTAGTTTTTCACCAGGTTTGCACACACTGGAGGAGGGATTTTGGCCCACTCCTCCACACAGATCTTCTCTAGATCAGTCAGGTTTCTGGGCTGTCGCTGAGAAACACGGAGTTTGAGCTCCCTCCAAAGATTCTCTATTGGGTTTAGGTCTGGAGACTGGCTAGGCCACGCCAGAACCTTGATATGCTTCTTACAGAGCCACTCCTTGGTTATCCTGGCTGTGTGCTTCGGGTCATTGTCATGTTGGAAGACCCAGCCTCGACCCATCTTCAAAGCTCTAACTGAGGGAAGGAGGTTGTTGCCCAAAATCTCGCAATACATGGCCCCGGTCATCCTCTCCTTAATACAGTGCAGTCGCCCTGTCCCATGTGCAGAAAAACACCCCCAAAGCATGATGCTACCACCCCCATGCTTCACAGTAGGGATGGTGTTCTTGGGATGGTACTCATCATTCTTCTTCCTCCAAACACAGTTAGTGGAATTATGACCAAAAAGTTCTATTTTGGTCTCATCCGACCACATGACTTTCTCCCATGACTCCTCTGGATCATCCAAATGGTCATTGGCAAACTTAAGACGGGCCTTGACATGTGCTGGTTTAAGCAGGGGAACCTTCCGTGCCATGCATGATTTCAAACCATGACGTCTTAGTGTATTACCAACAGTAACCTTGGAAACGGTGGTCCCAGCTCTTTTCAGGTCATTGACCAGCTCCTCCCGTGTAGTCCTGGGCTGATTTCTCACCTTTCTTAGGATCATTGAGACCCCACGAGGTGAGATTTTGCATGGAGCCCCAGTCCGAGGGAGATTGACAGTCATGTTTAGCTTCTTCCATTTTCTAATGATTGCTCCAACAGTGGACCTTTTTTCACCAAGCTGCTTGGCAATTTCCCCGTAGCCCTTTCCAGCCTTGTGGAGGTTTACAATTTTGTCTCTAGTGTCTTTGGACAGCTCTTTGGTCTTGGCCATGTTAGTAGTTGGATTCTTACTGATTGTATGGGGTGGACAGGTGTCTTTATGCAGCTAATGACCTCAAACAGGTGCATCTAATTTAGGATAATAAATGGAGTGGAGGTGGACATTTTAACCACTTCCTTACTGGGCATGTAAACCCCCTTCCTGACCAGGTGAAATTTCAGCTTGCGGCACTGCGTCGCTTTAACTGACAATTGCGCGGTCGTGCGATATGGCTCCCAAACAAAATTGGCGTCCTTTTTTCCCCACAAATAGAGCTTTCTTTTGGTGGTATTTGGTCACCTCTGCGGTTTTTATTTTTTGCGCTATAAACAAAAAAGTACGACAATTTGGAAAAAAAATACAATATTTTTTACTTGTTGCTATAAAAAATAGCCCAATTTAAAAAAAAAAAATCAGTTTAGGGCGATACGTATTCTTCTACATATTTTTGGTTAAAAAAAAAAAAAAAATCGCAATAAGCGACTGGTTTGCGCAAAAGTTATAGCGCCTACAATATAAGGGACAGAATTGTTATTTTTTATTATTAAATTTTTTTACTAGTAATGGCGGCGATCTGCGATTTTTATTGCGACTGCGACGTTATGGCGGACACATCGGACGCTTTTGACACATTTTTGGCACCATACACATTTATACTGCAATCAGTGCTATAAATATGCACTAATTACTGTATAAATGTGACTGGCAGGGAAGGGGTTAACACTAGGGGGTGAGGAAGGGGTTAATGTGTTTCCTGCATTGTGTTCTAACTGTGGGGGGAGGGGAGGTGACCGATCTGTGTCCCTATGTACTAGGAACACAGATCGGTATGCTCTCTCTATGACAGGACGCTGTCATTGTGAGAGCCGGCAATGAGAGATGATCTCATATGTTTACATATGAGATCATCTCTCATTGGCCCATCAGATCGCATCGCAAACGGCCACTCTGATTGGCCGTTCGCGGCGATCTGTGATTGGCTGTGTCCAAGGGACACGGCCAGTACACAAGTTCCCTGCTGCGCGATCTGGAGCGCGCGCTGGGAACGAGGAAAGGGGCTGCCGTGAAAACACGGCAGCCCGGAAATTTAGAACCACCCTGCGGCCGTATATACTCGTACGGCCGTAGGGAAGTGGTTAAAGGCAGACTAACAGGTCTTTGAGGGTCAGAATTCTAGCTGATAGACAGGTGTTCAAATACTTCTTTGCAGCTGTATCATACAAATAAATAGTTAAAAAAATCATAAATTGTGATTTCTGGATTATTTTTTTTGATTATGTCTCTCACAGTGGACATGCACCTACGATGACAATTTCAGACCCCTCCATGATTTCCAAGTGGGAGAACTTGCAAAATAGCAGGGTGTTCAAATACTTATTTTCCGCACTGTATATATTGGGGCACACAGCTTTGGGGGAGTCACAAGTCTCCTCCGGCTCACAATGGCAGCATATGCAAGCTTCCTCCTCCTGGCCGCTCTCTGCATAGGGACAGGTAAGGGGCCACCGACTTCTTATAGCCAGTAGTGTTGCTCACGAATATTCGCATTGCGAATATTCGCTACGAATATTGCATATTCGAGTATTCGCGAATAACACGAATATCGCGGCGAATATTCGCTATTTCGAATATTCGAATGTTTTCAATTTTTTTTTTAGAACAGATCACATCCTAGAGATCCCCATCGACGTCTAAAAGCATTGCTGGTATGATTAGAGACCTTGGGCCGAGTAGCTGCAGCGCTCATTTTATATTGCCGAAAAATCGCAATGCGATTATTCGGCAATAGCGATATCGCGCGATTATTTTATATTGTAATATATCACGAATATTCTGAGCCAATCAGAGTGCTCCATTCCGCATTTCTGGAAATTTCGCAATTATTTTGTATTGTAATATATCACGAATATTCTGAGCCAATCAGAGTGCTCCATTCCGCATTTCTCGAATATTCGCAATTATTTTATATTGTAATATATCACGAATATTCTGAGCCAATCAGAGTGCTCCTTCCGCATTTCTCGAATATTCGCAATTATTTTGTATTGTAATATATCACGAATATTCTGAGCCAATCAGAGTGCTCCTTCCGCATTTGCCGAATATTCGCAATTATTGTGTATTGTAATATATCACGAATATTCTGAGCCAATCAGAGTGCTCCTTCCGCATTTCTCGAAATTTCGCATTCGCAATCGCATTCGCAATAGCGAAAATTCGCAATAATTTCATTTCCAAAAAATATCACGAATATTCGTATTTAGCGAATATATCTCGAATATTCGACTATATATTCGAGATATATCGCGAAATCGAATATGGCATATTCTGCTCAACACTAAGTAGCCAGCAATTCATGTTGGGATATGTGAAGACAATACTTTTTTTTTTTTAGCTGTTTGGCTATCATGGGTTGTTGTGGCGGCCCGTCCAATATTCTCCCCTAATCTATGCATCCGCCCCTTAACCCCTTCCATACCGGGGGGCACTTACGCACCTTCCTGCCCAGTCCAATTTTTATCTTTCAGCGCTGTCGCACTTTGAATGACAATTGCGCGGTCGCGCTACACTGCACCCAAACAATTTTTTTTAATAATCTTTTTCCACAAATAGAGATTTCTTTTGGTGGTATTCGATCACCTCTGCGGTTTTTACTTTTTGCGCTATAAACAAAAATAGAGCGACATTTTTGAAAAAAAAGCAAGATTTTTAACTTTTTGCTATAATAAATATCCCCAAGAAAGTTATAAAAAAAATTTTTTTTCCCTCAGTTTAGGCCGATTTGTATTCTTCTACATATTTTTGGTAAAAATAAAAAAAACGCAATAAGCGAAAAAAAGACGTTTTAAAAAAAAAAAATTATGTTTTTATTTTTTTTCTGTTAATTTTTTTGTAAATAAGTAAGTTTACTTCTTCAATTACGGGCACCGATGAGGCGGCACCGATGGGCACCGATGAGGCGGCACCGATGGGCACCGATGAGGCGGCACCGATGGGCACCGATGAGGCGGCACCGATGGGCACCGATGAGACGGCACCGATGGGCACCGATGAGGCGGCACTGGTATGCGGCACTGATAGGCACTCATAGGGGGCACTGATGGGTACTTATGGGTGGCACTGAAAGGTGGGCACTGGGCATGCATGGGCACTGAGAGGTGGCACTGATGGCATTGCTGGGCATCACTTGGTTATTTACAAATTTTTGCCAGTCAGTGCCCATGTTGCCAGTCAGTGCCCATTTGTGAGCACTGATTGGCATCTATTGTGCTTATTTTTTTTACATGTGGATGGCCATGGGGGATGTACCTGCCCCTTCCCTGGTGGTCTTGGTGGCTTCCCTGGTCCAGTGTGGGCACCTGAGGGGGGGGGGGGCTGCGCTGATAAACAATCAGCGCAAACCCCCCCTGTCAGGAGAGCCGCCGATTGGCTTGCGTCTGTCAGACGCAAGTGAGGAGGAGCCAATCAACAGCTCTTCCTGTTTACATCGTGATCAGCTGTGATTGGACACGGCTGATCACGTGGTAAAGAGCCTCCGCCAGAGGCTCTTTACTGAGATCAGAGATGCAGGCTGTCAGACTGACACACCGCGCCACTGATCGCCGCGCTGCGCGCCCCCACGGGCGTCAATAGACATCCAGTCAGGATAACACAACCCCTTCCCGGACATCAATTTACTATTGACCGGAAGTGGTTAATCTACATGCAGGACGTTGGACGTATGGATTCCAATGTTTTTTTTTTTTTAAGCACATGATTAGAGCCTGAGGCTCTAATTGGCTTAAAAAAGCGTGGGCTCGGGGGGCTCAAGCTTGGCTTGCATACACACGGTCACACGAAAGTTCTCTGAGCTTTTCGACCGCCAAGAACGCGGCGACGTACAACACTACGACGAGCCCGAGAAAATTAAGTTCAATGCTTCCGAGCATGCGTCGAATTGTTTCCGAGTATGCAACGGAATTTTGCGCGTCGGAATTGCTACAGACGATCAGATTTTCCGGTAGGATTTTTTTTCCGTCTGAAAATTTGAGAACCTGCTCTCAATCTTTTGTTGCCGGAAATCCTGACAGCAAAAGTCCGATGGAGCCCTACACACGGTTGGAATTTCCGTTCAAAAGCTCACTTTGGACTTTTGCTGTTGGAATTTCCGATCGTGTGTACGGGGCTTAAAGGATCACTAAAGAATTTTTTTTAGCCAAATAGCTTCCTTTACCTTACTGCAGTCCTGGTTTCATGTCCTCATTGTTCGTTTTTTGCTTTGAAGTTGCTGTAATTCTGCTCTGATCTCCACACTTCCTGCTTGTCTGTTTCCTTATGAAAAATCTCATGGCAGCTTTTCACTGTGGTCCAATCTGTCATGACTGTGTTTCTAAAACTCCTCAGAACTAGTGTTGCTCACGAATATTCGAATTGCGAATATTCGCTACGAATATTGCATATCCGAGTATTCGCGAATAACTCGAATATTGCGGCGAATATTCGCTATGGCGAATATTCGTATTTTTTCAAATTTATTTTTAAAACAGATCACATCCTAGTGATCTCCATCGACGTCTAAAAGCATTGCTGGTATGATTAGAGACCCTGGGCCGAGTAGCTGATGCGATTCTTTTATGTTGCCGAAAATTCACATTGCGAATTTTCGGCAACAAAAAAGAATCGCATCAGCTACTCGGCCCTTCTTTTGCATCAGAGCCAATCAGAATAACTTGAATATTCGGCAAAAGGAATATTGCGCGATATTCCTTTTGCCGAATATTCGAGTTATTCTGATTGGCTCTGATGCAAAAGAAGGGCGGAGAAGATAATCGCGCAATATTCCTTTTGCCGAATATTCGAGTTATTCTGATTGGCTCTGATGAGCCCTTCTTTTGCATCAGAGCCAATCAGAATAACTTGAATATTCGACAAACGGAATATTACGCAATTATCTTCTCCGCCCTTCTTTTGCATCAGAGACAATCAGAATAACTTGAATATTCGGCAAAAGGAATATTGCGTGATATTCCTTTTGCCGAATATTCAAGTTATTCTGATTGGCTCTGATGCAAAAGAAAGGCGGAGAAGATAATCGCGCAATAGGAATATTGCGCGATTATCTTCTCCGCTCTTCTTTTGCCCCCTTATTCTCCTTTCATTTAAGTAGAGTTAGTGTTTAGTGCATATTAGTTTAGTAATACAGGAAATGGTCTCCGTTTATGAGAATTTCGCAATCATTTTCGCATTAGCGAAATTTCGCAAACATTTTTTTGGATAAAATATCAGGAATATTCGATATTAGCGAATATTCGCAAATATTCTTCTATATATTCGGCAAAATACCGCGAAATCGAATATGGCGTATTCCGCTCAACACTACTCAGAACCTCATCAGATTTATTTTAAAAACAAAACACTGCCCTGTATTTGTTTGTTTTTGTTCTGTGTGTCTCTCTACTTCACAGAATCATAAAACCAGTTTAAAAACGAAAGTGAAACTAGAGGCACATTATATGATTGATTTTTTTCTATTTTTAACCACTTGCCTACTGTGCACCTATACCCCCTTCCTGCCCAGACAAAATGTTAGCTTCCAGCACTGCGTCACTTTAACTGACAATTGCGCGGTCGTGCGACGTGGCTCCCCAACAAAATTGGCGTCCTTTTTTTCCCACAAATAGAGCTTTCTTTTGGTGGTATTTGATCGCCTGTGCGGTTTTTATTTTTTGCGCTATAAACAAAAAAAGAGCAACAATTTGGAAAAAAGATACAATATTTTTTACTTTTTGCTATAATAAATATCCCATTTAAAAAAAAAAAAAAACATTTTTTCCCTCAGTTTAGGCCGATACGTATTCTTCTACATATTTTTGGTAAAAAAATTTAAAAAATAAAATCGCAATAACCGTATAGTGACTGGTTTGCGCAAAAGTTATATTGCCTACAAAATACGGGATATAATTATGATTTTTTTTTATACATTTTTTTACTAGGAATGGCGGCGATCTGCGATTTTTTTTCGGGACTGGGACATTATAGCGGACACATCGGACACTTTTGACACATTTTTGGGACCATTTACATTTGTACAGTGAACAATGCTATAAATATGCATTGATAACTGTATAAATGTAACTGGCAGGGAAGGGGTTAACCACTAGGGGGCGGGGAAGGGGTTAAATGTTTCTTCTAGTTTGTGTTCTAACTGTGGGGGGAGGGGGGGTGACTGGGGAGGTGACCGATTGTGTCCCTATGTACAAGGGACACAGCATCGGTCTCCTCTCTCCCTGACAGGGACGTGCAGCTCTGTGTTTACACCCCATCATTACACACAGAGCTCCACGTCCCTGCTCAGTTACTCGGCAATCGTGTGTGCCCGGCGGCCGATTCAAAGCTCTGACTAAGCACTAGTTTCAGTGCGAAACGCGTCAGCAGTTGGGTTTTATTTTACTTTGCTGTGACTTGTAGTGCTATCCTTCAAATAAAGGCTACAATTTGTTCAGAGTGCGGCTGTCCAGAGACAATTTTTGTTCCTGCTTTACTGGACCACCAGGGAAGGGGGCAACATGTGGATGGCCAGGTACATCCCCTATGGCCATCCACATGTAAAAAAAAAAAGCACAATAGATGCCAATCAGTGCCTACAAATGGGCACTGACTGGCAACATGGGCACTATTAGTAAAAATAAATAAGTGAATAAATAAATAAGTGATGCCCAGCAATGCCATCAGTGCCTCCCCTCAGTGTCCATCCATGCCCAGTGCCCACCTATCAGTGCCCATCAGTACCACCCATAAGTACCCATCAGGGCCACCTATGGGTGGCCCTGATGGGCACTCATAGGCGGCAATGATGAGCACTTATGGGTGGCACTGATGGGCACTCATAAGTGCCCATCAGTGCCGCCTATGAGTGCCTATCAGTGCCACATCATCAGTGCCCATCAGTGCCACCATCAGTGCCCATAATTGAAGAAGAAAATTTACTTATATTCAAAAAATTAACAGAATAAAATAAAAACGTATTTTTTTTCCAAAATGTCCTGTCTTCTTTTAGTTGTTGCGCAATAAATAAAAACCGCAGAGGTGATCTAATAGCACCAAAAGAAATCTCTATTTGTGGGAACAAAATGATAAAAAAATTGTTTTGGTACAGTGTAGCACGACTGCGCAATTGTCATTCTAAGTGCAGGTCTCCCCTGTGAGGAGATGCCGCTAATCGACTGTCAGTGTGAGGTGCGGAGAGCTGATTACCGGCACTTCTGTGCCTACATGTGATCAGCTGTGATTGGACACACCCGATCACATGGGTAAAGAGCCACGTCATCAGCCATTTACCGAGACTAAGGTCGTGCCATGTCCCTGGGCCCCCTTGCGATTGCGCCCATGGGTGCGTGGGAAGCGGCAATCGCTGGGTGTCCCCGGGACATGGCACGACCTCAAAAACAAAACAAAAAAGGAGTGGGATCTGGGAAAGGTTGGTGTTTTAGGGTGGGGAGAGTCACTAATTGGAGATGTACTTAAGGGTTAGGTTTAAAGTTCATAGGTCAAAGGTTAGGGTTGGGGGTTTTTCCCTTGAAAAATAAGGCTAGGACTCAGGAATTGGAACAGGGACCTCCCCCAGAGGTCAAAGGTCAAAAGGCGAGGTCAAAGTTCACAAGGCTTGGCTGGCCCACCCTCACCAAAGTGTACCCCCTAACCCCAACTAAGTCGGGGAATGAACAAGTCAGTGAAAAGTGCTTTGAGACTGGGCGACATCATATGACGTTGGCCCAGAACAAGAGGGGATCCCACCCGCAGCCATTGGCAGACGGGAGGGGGTTAAACAAAGAAGGTGGCAGGTCAATGTCATTTGTTGGCAATTTTAAACACTTTTTTCCTTTGTAAATGACAGTGCTGCTGACAGCCCTTTGCCTATTAGGCTGGAAAATGGGTATTTTTATTAAACAGATTCGTCTCCCATTGATTTGAATGGGGTTTGGGTTTGCAATCTGAACTTCTATGAAGCTCTCAAGGCTGTCCTCGGATTGAACCCAGGGCAGGTCAGCTTCTTCAGCAGAATTCGAAAAAAGAAAAATGGTAAAAAAAAAGGTGGAGTAACGCTTTAAGTTGTTCTCTTTCAGCTTATTCCCTCCTATGTTACACGTGCACCGCTGCATCCAGCAACAGCAACTGCAAGACAGAGACTACCTGCAAATCCAAAGAAGGCTTCTGTCAGACGTCTGTAGCAAGTGTTTCAGCCTGTAAGTTGTGGGTGTATACAGAGGAATGATAGTGGGGTGTATACAGAGGAATGATAGTGGGGTGTATACAGAGGAATGATAGTGGGGTGTATACAGAGGAATGATAGTGGGGTGTATACAGAGGAATGATAGTGGGGTGTATACAGAGGAATGATAGTGGGGTGTATACAGAGGAATGATAGTGGGTGTATACAGAGGAATGATAGTGGGGTGTATATAGAGGAATGATAGTGGGGTGTATATAGAGGAATGATAGCGGGGTATATACAGAGGAATGATAGTGGGGTCTATACAGAGGAATGATAGTGGGGTGTATACAGAGGAATGATAGTGGGGTGTATACAGAGGAATGATAGTGGGGTGTATACAGAGGAATGATAGTGGGGTGTATACAGAGGAATGATAGTGGGGTGTATACAGAGGAATGATAGTGGGGTGTATACAGAGGAATGATAGTGGGGTGTATACAGAGGAATGATAGTGGGGTGTATACAGAGGAATGATAGTGGGGTGTATACAGAGGAATGATAGTGGGTGTATACAGAGGAATGATAGTGGGGTGTATATAGAGGAATGATAGTGGGGTGTATATAGAGGAATGATAGCGGGGTATATACAGAGGAATGATAGTGGGGTCTATACAGAGGAATGATAGTGGGGTGTATACAGAGGAATGATAGTGGGGTGTATACAGAGGAATGATAGTGGGGTGTATACAGAGGAATGATAGTGGGGTGTATACAGAGGAATGATAGTGGGTGTATACAGAGGAATGATAGTGGGGTGTATATAGAGGAATGATAGTGGGGTGTATATAGAGGAATGATAGTGGGGTGTATACAGAGGAATGATAGTGGGGTGTATACAGAGGAATGATAGCGGGGTGTATACAGAGGTATAATAGTGGGTGTATACAGAGGAATGATAGTGGGGTGTATACAGAGGAATGATAGTGGGGTGTATACAGAGGAATGATAGTGGGATGTATACAGAGGAATGATAGTGGGGTGTATACAGAGGAATGATAGTGGGGTGTATACAGAGGAATGATAGCGGGGTGTATACAGAGGAATGATAGCGGGGTGTATACAGAGGAATGATAGTGGGGTGTATACAGAGGAATGATAGTGGGGTGTATACAGAGGAATGATAGTGGGGTGTCTATAGAGGAATGATAGTGGGGTGTATACAGAGGAATGATAGTGGGGTGTATACAGAGGAATGATAGTGGGGTGTATACAGAGGAATGATAGTGGGGTGTATACAGAGGTATAATAGTGGGTGTATACAGAGGAATGATAGTGAAGTGTATACAGAGGAATGATAGTGGGGTGTATACAGAGGAATGATAGTGGGGTGTATACAGAGGAATGATAGCGGGGTGTATACAGAGGAATGATAGTGGGGTGTATATAGAGGAATGATAGTGGGGTGTATATAGAGGAATGATAGTGGGGTGTATACAGAGGAATGATAGTGGGGTGTATACAGAGGAATGATAGTGGGGTGTATACAGAGGAATGATAGTGGGGTGTATACAGAGGAATGATAGTGGGGTGTATATAGAGGAATGATAGCGGGGTGTATACAGAGGAATGATAGTGGGGTGTATACAGAGGAATGATAGCGGGGTGTATACAGAGGTATAATAGTGGGTGTATATAGAGGAATGATAGTGAAGTGTATACAGAGGAATGATAGTGAAGTGTATACAGAGGAATGATAGTGGGGTGTATACAGAGGAATGATAGTGAAGTGTATACAGAGAAGAATGATAGCGGGGTGTATACAGAGGAATGATAGTGGGGTGTATACAGAGGAATGATAGTGGGTGTATACAGAGGAATGATAGTGGGGTGTATACAGAGGAATGATAGTGGGGTGTATACAGAGGAATGATAGTGAAGTGTATACAGAGGAATGATAGTGGGGTGTATACAGAGGAATGATAGTGAAGTGTATACAGAGGAATGATAGTGGGGTGTATACAGAGGAATGATAGTGGGGTGTATACAGAGGAATGATAGTGGGGTGTATACAGAGGAATGATAGTGAAGTGTATACAGAGGAATGATAGTGGGTGTATACAGAGGAATGATAGTGGGGTGTATACAGAGGAATGATAGTGGGTGTATACAGAGGAATGATAGTGGGGTGTATATAGAGGAATGATAGTGGGGTGTATATAGAGGAATGATAGTGGGTGTATATAGAGGAATGATAGTGGGGTGTATACAGAGGAATGATAGTGGGGTGTATACAGAGGAATGATAGTGAAGTGTATACAGAGGAATGATAGTGGGTGTATACAGAGGAATGATAGTGGGGTGTATACAGAGGAATGATAGGGTGTGTATACAGAGGAATGATAGTGGGGTGTATAGAGGAATGGGTGTATACAGAGGAATGATAGTGGGGTGTATATAGAGGAATGATAGTGGGGTGTATATAGAGGAATGATAGTGGGTGTATATAGAGGAATGATAGTGGGGTGTATACAGAGGAATGATAGTGGGGTGTATACAGAGGTATAATAGTGGGTGTCAGAGCTTTTTTTCTCAGAAAATAGGTGCAGGAACTCAACTACGACCCCTTTCAGATTTCAAAAACAGTAGAAGGGTCTTAAAGGGGCAATGACTACCAGCATTGTATTACATACAGAGTGCAGAGCTGTCACTTGTAAACACAGAATCCAGACTTCTGTGTTTACAAGTGATTGTGGTGAGCAGGCAACAAAGGGTCTAAGCCAGAGGTGGTGGAACTGAGTTCCCTCAAGTTCCCCCTGAAAAAAAGCCCTGGTGGGTGTATACAGAGGAATGATAGTGGGGTGTATACATGAAACATGCAGAGCTGCAGTCTGAATAGACAAGCTCTCTGCTAATCTCCCTCCCCGACACAAATTTTCAGCTGCTTTTATCTCTTGTGCTGGAGAACTTGTCAAATATCATACTGATAACTAGGGGTGCAACGGATCAAAAAAACTCACGGTTCGGATCGTTCCTTGGATCAGGAGTCACGTATCGGAATTTTTTTCGGATCGGGAAAAAAATGATATATTATTCACACCCCCCACTGTAATATCCACATCTCCTCACATCTCCCCCCCCCCCCCACTGTAATATCCACATCTCCCCCACTGCAGTGGCGTCACTAGGGTTGGTCTCACCCGGTGCAGAAAAAAATAGTGTCACCCCCCCACCTATAGTCCCCCCTCAGTAAAGAACCCCCTCAGTGCAGACACCCGCATCGGTGCAGACACCCTCCTACTCAGTACAGATATCCCCCAGGTAGTACAGATACCCCCCACCCCCTCCCCAGGTAGTACAGACACCCCTAGGTAGTACAGACAGGCACCCCCAGGTAGTATGACTCCCAGCAGTGTGTTCCACGAGTGCAGGCTCCTCCTCCTCTGTGGGTGTCAACAGAGAGGAGGGCAGCCGCCAGGTGTACCAAGAAGGCCGCGGCTCCGGAGCTAGGCCGAAGCCGCGTCCTTTCCTAATGTTATGGCCACGGCTCTGGAGCTAGGCCGAAGCTGCGACCTTTCCTAATGTTATGGCTACGGCGGCAATCCGTGGATCACAGTGTGTGCCGATCCGAAGGGGGTGACCCGTTCGAATCACAGATCAACGGTGATCCGATGCACCACTACTGATAACAGAGGAACAGAGCAGCAGAAAGACACAGCACTTAGAGCTTTACAGAGAGATAAGTAAACACTACAAATACAGTATGTGTGCTTAGGTAATAATTTCATGAATGGGATTACATCCACTCTAAGCCCCGATTTACACAGAACTTCCATCCCAGATCCAGATTTCATTCAGAAAGGATATTATCCTGAAAACTAAAGACTGTTCCATTTGTTCTTTTCTCTAGCTGGAGTTACTGCGACTGTAATAAGCAAAGCCTGTGCAGCCAACTGCACAGCAATGAGTGGCAGTGCCCTAGGGATGACGTCGGTCAACACATCCTGCTGCTCCACTGACCTGTGCAACTTTAGCGGAGCCAACAGCATCAAATCCAGCTCTGCCGCCATTTTCCTGGTGATGGGAACCCTTGTGATGCTCATTGGCTCATCTCTGATATGAGAAGGGAGATAACAGATTGTCCAACCGGCATCAATAAACAGGATGTAATGTGAAAGCTCTGAATTGTTTGTCCGTTTCTTGCAATGTGTATAGAAAGCTTTCTCAATCTTTTCAACACAGAGGAACCCTTAAAATAACTTTACGATCTCAGGGAACCCCCTGCTAAAAATTCCTGTATCTACAACTCATGATACTGTGTCTTAAAAAGTATCCATACCCCTTGAAATTTTCCACATTTTGTCATGTTGCAACCAAACCACCGCTGCATCCAGCAACAGCAACACAGCGACTACCTGCTCATCCATAGTGTTGTGGACATTTTATGAAGATGTATTTAATATGTATTGTCATAGTGTCGCCCAGTGTTGGCACTCCCGCAGCCCGCTCTGAAGAGCTGACTGGGGCAGACTTACGCTGGTTGAGTGCCGTCTGGTAGTGGAAAACGTCTTGAGGTTGGAGAGAGATGTAAGCTCTTGTCTCTGCTTTGTGTCTGATCAGCACAGGTTGCGATTCGCAGCGTACACCTGCAGATAGCCTCCCATCCACAAGGAACAGTAGTATAATCCGGGTATGTGTTGTTCTCTGGAACAACGCAGAATAAGGGTTCCTATCAGCGGTAATACGGCAGTCTTTGGGTTGTTTTGATCAGAGACGGAGTCCAAGTTTGTTCAGCCATGCGGCTTCCTTTGTTTCAGGTAAAGACATCCACCCTGTCTCTGCTCAGACACACCTATAGGACTCATTTAGCCATTATTCATTGGTTGTTTGTATTAACTCATCCTGTTGGAAGGATTTCCTGTTTTTCATTTCCTGTGATGTCATTTTGTATTGAGGAAGTGATTGGCCATTGTGACGATTACATCCATGTTTGCCATAGCTTTTGTGATGTATATAATAATAAAAAGCCAATAAAGACTGGTCTCTGGGCAGTCATGCTGATGGAGCTGAGAACTTAAAGGATCACTAAAGGATTTTTTTAGCTAAATAGCTTCCTTTACCTTACTGCAGTCCTGGTTTCATGTCCTCATTGTTCGTTTTTGCTGATTCATTTTAAAAACAAACATTGCCCTGTATTTGTTTGTTTTTGTTCTGTGTGTCTCTTTTACTTCACATAAACATGAAACCAGTTTAAAAGTGAAACTAAAACTGTAGGCACATTATATGATTGTTTTTTATCTATTTGTAATCATTTTTAAAAGGAATCAGTTAACTTTTATGTCTCTATACCCTGTAAACAGTCATTTAAGCAAAAAAAAAAAAAATATTTTCCTTTAGTGACCCTTTAAGCTATGATGATGTCTGTTTACTTGGGGATATACAGGAAATAGAGTTGTAGGTAAAATGCATTAAATCATTAGACAAAGGGCCAGATTCTCAGAGGCGCTACGACGGGGTATCTCAGATACCCCGTCGTATCGCTGTTTTTTTCCCCGGGTATCTATGCGAGTGATTCTTAGAATCACTTTGGCATAGATCCGGGTGAAGATCCGACAAGTGTAATTGTATTGTCGGATCTTAGATGTAATGACAACTCCGGCCACTAGGTGGCCTTTACGTTGTTTTCTCATTTGCCTATGCAAATGAGGCTAATACGCCGATTCCCGAACGCTTTTACGCCGCCTCGTCGTCGCTTACGTAGTTTTCGTCCACTTAAGGTTACCCCTGCAAAGATGTGGAGTAACCTTACGCAGTACCGTTGGATGCCGTCGGCTGCCGTCGGATGCCATGTTAAGTGTGGCGTCGGGTCAGCGTCGGCTTTTTCCGTCGGTTACATCGTTTTACTAAGTCGTTCGCGAATAGGGCATTGCGTAGTGACGATCACGTCGTTTTGACGTCGGTTTCAACGACGCTTTCCGGCGTGAGCTGGAGCATGCGCACTGGGCTTTTACCCAGGCCGGCGCATGCGCAGTTCGATCGACGCAGGGGTGCGCTTAATTTAAATACAAGCCGCCCCCTTTAAATTACGCTGGCTTACGCTGGGCCATTTACATTACGCCTCTGCAAACTACGGAGAAAGGGCATGGAGAATACGGCACTTGCTCTGTTACGTTGCGGCGGCGTAGTGTAAATTGCTTACGCTACGCCAGCGAAATTCTATGAGAATCTGGCCCAAAATGTGCGCTATTTAGCACAGGAGATATGCTCCTGACATATCTCCACGACAAAAGAAGGCTACTGCCAGACGTCCGTAGCAAGTGCTCCAGCCTGTAAGTTTTTCTCAATCACATTATCACTACCAAGGTTAGCCTGGGACAATAATTTGGCCCTGGCCTTCATCCAGACTGACCCACTTTAATTTTGCAAACATGCACAAAACAGTATATAAACTGTAACGGAATGGCCTGTGGGACCCAGAGGCTCTTGAAGGGTTTGGGGGTACTCCTGTTTCAGCTTCAAAGACTCTTGTGTCTAGGGTTATCCTATGTCCACTAGGGGAATAGGATGACTGAGAAATGATATCTTGGATTACATGAGATGGGTCAGTAATGATAATTCACAATGTATTGCAGGATATCTTGAAATATTACAGGTTGTTGATTCTGAACCCAACAGGTCAATAGAGTGATTCATTCATGTGGAAACACAGACTGTTAAGGGGGTAATTAAGTCTGCTACTGTCATGTAAACTAGCTTTAGTCTGGCTTCTAAAGACCTTTTCACTGTGTTATGCTAATTAACACTGTATTGTGTGAAGTTCTATTGATGATAATGTGGGTTGTGAGTTGTGAGCACAATATAAAGGTCAGATGTCTGACTTATGTTTACTAAAAGAATGTGTATTGTATAGAAGGTGAGAGAAGCCGGAGTATTGATGTCTGACTTGTCAGCTGTAGCTAATTAGCTCATGTTGATTATCTCGGTGCCAGAAAGTCTGACTAAAGATGTGTATTGAGCTCATTGTATAATGTTGTGGTTGGAGTTCAGTCATTGTTCATATTTGGCTGCTGACTGTATAAAAGAGCCTGAGTTTACCATTAAATGATCTATTCGTTTTAAACCAGAGAACAGAGCTGTGTGTGTCTTGTTTCTGGGGGGAATCCATATGGATCGTGTTTTCCGAAGCTGTCTTGGGTTGGTGGAATGGAATAAATTAACCACTTCCATACCAGGCACTTACGCACCTTCCCGCCCAAGCCAATTTTCAGCTTTCAGCACTGTCGCACTTTGAATGACAATTGCGCGGTCATGCTACACTGTACCCAAACAAAATTGGCGTCCTTTTTTCCCCACAAATAGAGCTTTCTTTTGGTGGTATTTGATCGCCTCTGCGGTTTTTATTTTTTGCGCAACAACTAATAAAAGACTGAAAAAATTTAGAAAAAAAAATACATTTTTATTTTTTTCTGTTAACTTTTTTGTAAATAAGTATGTTTTCTCTTTCAATTACGGGCACTTATATGGCGGCACTGATGGGCACTGATGAGGTGGTACTGATGGGCACCGATGAGGTGGCACTGATGGGCATTGATAGGCGGCGCTGGTATGCGGCACTGATGGGCACTCATAGGTGGCACTGATGGGCACTCATAGGTGGCACTGATGGGCACTCATAGGCGGCACTGATGGGCACTCATGGGCAGCACTGGGAACTCATAGGCGGCACAGAATGGCACTCATGGGTGGCACTTATGGGTGGCACTGATGGGTACTTATGGCAAATGGAAGGACGAAGACTGGACAGCCGCACTCCAAAATTACTTAAAATAAGTTGTCTTTTATTTTCAACTGTACACACAGTCACTGCAACCAACAAAATACAGTATGGCCGACGCGTTTCGCACTTACAGTCAGTGCTTAGTCATGACTAAGCACTGACTGTAAGTGCGAAACGCGTCGGCCATACTGTATTTTGTTGGTTGCAGTGACTGTGTGTACAGTTGAAAATAAAAGACAACTTATTTTAAGTAATTTTGGAGTGCGGCTGTCCAGTCTTCGTCCTTCCATTTGCTATCATTAGCATTGCCAGCACCTTGGTGGTTCAACAACCCTTGATTGCACACGGGGCTCACCTGGAGCGATGAGAAATCTGTCCGATGGGTACTTATGGGTGGCACAGATGGGCACTGATAGATGGGCACTGGGCACGGATTGGCACGGAGGGGTGGCACTGAAGGACACTGTGGGGTGGCACTGATGGACTTTGAGGGGTGGCACTGATGTATATGTTGCCAGTCAGTGCCCATGTGTGGGCACTGACTGCCATCTTTCTTTTTTTTTTCCTCTTTTTTTTTTTTAAAAATCCTGTTTTTTATTTTATTTTTTGTGTTTTTTTTATTTGTTTTGCCCTGCCAGTGTGGGCATCCCTGGTGGTCTAGTGTGGGCATCCCTGGTGTCCAGTGTGGGCATACGAGGGGGGGCTGCGCTGATAAACAATCAGCGCGAACCCCCCCTGTCAGGAGAGCCGCCGATCGGCTCTCCTGTACTCGCGTCTGTCAGACGCGAGTGAGGAAGAGCCGTCGGCGGCTCTTCCTGTTTACATCGTGGTCAGCCGTGATTCGACACGGCTGATCATGTGGTAGCGAGCCTCCGCCGGAGACTCCTTACCGAGATCGGTGATGCAGGGTGTCAGACTGACACCCCGCATCAGCGATCGCCGCGCTGCGTGCCCCCACGGGCGTGCGCGGCATGAAATCGTGCAGGACGTTTGAGAACGTCTAGTCACGATTTTTTAACCACTTCCCGGCCGTAAATCTGCTATTGGCCGGGCGGGAAGTGGTTAAACGGCGTTAACCCCTGACCGTTACATAAACTATACGCAATTGCGCAAAAAAAGTAAAAACATTCCACTGTAAGTAAAAAAAACACAGATCACTGCGCTATGGGTGAGCAGGGATTTGGGTACCTGTTGTGTCACTAAATGAAAAAAGTCCCTGCATTGGTGGTTTCACTGGAAGGACAAATGTCCTTCTGTCCGTATTGTCACTAGAAGAAAAAAATTGTCCCTGCATCCATCATATGTGATGTGCCTTAGTAAATTTAAGAAGGTGGGGTGGTAGGAAGCTGGCAATGGGGATTAAGATAACAGGGGGTGTAGGACAGGAAGATGACAGGGGATGAAAATGACAGGGAGTGGGGCGGTAGGCAGCTGACAGGGGGAGATTAAGATGACAGGGGGTGGTAGGCAGTTGACAGGGGTGGGGTGGTAGGCAGCTGACAGGGGTGATGAAGCTGACATGGGGTGGGATGGTAGGCAGTTGACAGGGGGATGAAGATGACAGGGGGTGGGATGGTAGGCAGTTGACAGGGGGGATGAAGATGGTGAAGATGGCAGGGGTGGGGTGGTACTCAGCTGACAGGGCGATGAAAATAACAGGGGGTGGGATGGTAGGAAGCCGACAGGGGGATGAAGATGACAGGGGTGGGGTGGTAGGAAGCAAACAGGGGGATGAAGATGACAGGGGGTGGGGTAGTAGGAAGCAAACAGGGGGATGAAGATGACAGGGGGTGGGGTGGTACTCAGCTGACAGGGCAATGAAAAAAACAGGGGGTGGGGTGGTAGGAAGCCGACAGGGGGATGAAGATGACAGGGGTGGGGTGGTAGGAAGCAAACAGGGGGATGAAGATGACAGAGGGTGGGGTGGTAGGAAGCAAACAGGGGGATGAAGATGACAGGGGGTGGGGTGGTAGCAAGCTAACATGGGGATGAAGATGACAGGGGTGGGGTGGTAGGCAGCTGACAGGGGGATGAAAATGAAAGAAATTGGGTGGTAGGTAGCTGACAGGGTATGAAGGCGACAGGAAGTGGGGTGATAGGCAGCTGACAGGGGGTGAAGATGACAGGGTTGGGGCTGTAGGCAGCTGACATGGGGGATGAAGATGACAAGGGTGGGGTATAGGCAGCTGACATGGGGGGGTGAAGATGACAGGCGTGGGGTGGTAGGCAGCTGACATGGGGGGATAAAGATGACAGGGGGGGGGGGTGGTAGGCAGCTGACATGGGGGGTTTGAAGATGACAGGGGTGGGGTGGTAGCCAGCTAACTGGATTTGCCACCCTGGCTCGCTCTTGTATTTACAAAAAACAAAATATATTTTTTTATGTTTATATTCTTTTGTTGTATATTGCTAAAGGCGAATTGACATCTTAAGTGGGCTTCTTGCCTTCAAATGACTATGCACATTACAGAAGCGAAGTCCGCATAATGAGAGAAACCTATTATATGCCTTTTGCAGACTTGACATGTCAAATCAAAGTAGAGAAACGACTATGTACAGTACGTCCACAGAATGGCACGTACAGGCAGATGGGCGTACATGTACGTCCCTGCCTTCTTTCGGGTCGGAGGTCCGATCGGGACCCCCCCCCGCTACGCGCGGCGGGGGTCTTACCTGTTGGAGCGATCCAGGACGAGGGGGCGGCTGTTCGTTTTTGTCCGCCCCCTCGTGATCGCTCCCAGCCACTCCCCTGAGCCTCCGCCGTGTCACTTTCTCTGCCTGTGTAATGTAAACACAGGCAGAGGAAGTGATGCAGCTCTCCTCTCGGCAGTATTTTCAATCCGACAAGAGGAGGGAAGACATCAGAAGTAAGTCGCACCAACACTACACTGACACCAGTACACATAGGCACATTAACCCCTTCCGATCACCCCCCCAGCCCCCTGTAACAATGTCACTGATTGCAGTGATCATATATTTACTGATCACTGCATTTAGTGTCAGTGTGGCAGTTAGTGTGACAGACAGTTAGTGTTAGGTTCAGGGTAGCCCCCGTACCCCCCCTAATAAAGGTTTAACCCCTTGATCACCGCCCTAGTTAAAGGGGTTGTAATGACAAAAATATTTTCCTCTTAAATTAAAGTCTGACAGTAGCTGATAAAGTAAAAAGTAATGTTTTGCATTATAACTAGTTTGAAACCTGTTGAAATCGAGATGTTTTATTCACCTCCGTCACTCGTGAATCGTTATTCTCACTGACTTCCTGGTTTGCGGTGCGCATTCATTCTTGCTACATCACAGCCTAATGGGAACTACAGTTCCCATTAGGCTTAGCCTCCATGCCTGTGAGGGATAAGAGAGCATCTTCATGCAGGGCTGTAGTCATAGGGAGGGGGTAAGCACATTCTGCTCTCCCAGGAGAGATTGGTCAGATCAATGGACCTCCTTATCCCAGAACTTAGTTACAACGGGTGAGAGGTGAGTCGGGAAGAAGTAGAGAGAAGACATTACTGGAAGAGGCAACAGCTGCTCCTGACAGCTCCTGACATCCAGTGCTGTACCACACGCTCTCCCCTGGCATCTCCCACCGCTCTCTCCTGGTTCTCCCCCTGGATCCGCCGCTCTCTGCCTTCACAAAGGTAAGCCCCTAATCTACAGGGCTCTCCCACCCCCACGTGCTCCGTTTGCGGCCGTCCTTTTTAGGATAAGCCACGGCGGAGGCCCTCGCGCCACCTCTGGAAGTATTTGCGGCCACCGCACTTAGGAAAGGCCGCGGCATTACCCGCGGCTTCACCCGCGGCCTAGCGGCGCACCAATCCATTCATCTACTAGTACACCACAAACCCCCCGGACACCTGCAGAACCCCCCAGCCACCACCAGCCACCCCCTGAGTCTCCCACTCACAGTAACCTAGCCGCGTAGCCCCCGGCAGTGGTTTGGTATATCCACAGCTTGCGGCCCCCCTCCCCCCCTGATACACCATCCACCTGCCAGCTACACAGCAATCCCCCCCGGACACCAGCAGAACCCCCCACTTCCCTAGGGCTAGAACTGCCGGCAGCTACCGGCGCACGTTTCCTAGGAGTAGGACGTGTGGCCACGGGATGTAGATAGGTAGGACCCCTGATAATCTCCCCCCCCCCTCTCCCCCTGGTGTTTGGCAACGATGGTTAATCTGCAATATTCTGCAGAAACCATTGGGGATTTGAGGCAATTTGCCGCAATACTACCAGCCATCACTAAAAAAGCCCTAAGAGCTGAGCGACTTCTGAGAATCGATCGACGACCGACTATCAAAAATCTCAGCCGTGTACCCCAGCCTAAGCATATATCATGTGCTTTGATCAACACAAGATTGGCAGTAAAACACCGATTGGAAATCCATAATTTCATTCTACAATACGATATAGACTGCCTCTTTATTACAGAGAGCTGGCTCACAGCCGACTGTAACACCATTCTAGGCGAATTGGTGCCAGAAAACTATCGTATTATAACTGAAAACAGAATAGGGCAAAGAGGAGGAGGACTGGCGGTGATCCATAAGACTCATCTTTCGATCACTAAACCAGTCCTCCAAAACCCTCTTCCATTCATGGAAACCCTTACCCTGCAACTGCAAATAAACTCCCAGGAGACCATGCGGATTCTTCTCTGCTATAGGCCACCTGGCCCAAAATCGCAGCTTCTTCCATCATTGACGGACTTTCTCTCCGCCTATACCCTTAACAGCAAACACCTCTTGCTGCTCGGGGACTTCAACCTCTGGGCCAACTCCCCCCAAGACCCCGTTGCCGATGCCTGCATCGATCACCTTGAAGGATTAGGGCTACAACAACTAGTATGTGGGCCCACACATGCTTCAGGTCACACACTCGATCTTATTTTCAGACAAGATCTGGAAATAAAAATCTTGGAAAATGAACCGCCAGAGGCGATTTACTTTGCATGTGCTGCGCTATATAAGTTTTCATTCATTCATTCAACCGTTGCCATGGACAGATCACCATGCAATTAAATTCATTATTTCCAATTTCCCACCCTTAACTAAAACATCAAATCCAGTGACAACACACTGGACCAGATGTCAGAAGAAGCTCCACTCGGAATTCCTTTAAAACCACGTTAATGAAAAAAATCAATACAATTCAGCCGAACCAAACAGCTGAAGAAACACTGGATACCATAAATACAGCCCTATTACAGTCAGCCGACTTAATAGCGCCGAAAAACAAAACCTGCATCCGGAAAAATAACTCCAGCTGGTTCAACAACCAACTGGCGTTACTGAAGCAAGAGTGCAGAAGGGCGGAATCCGCCTGGAAAAGAAGCTTATCAGATGAGAACCTCAGCATCTACAAAGCAACAACAAGGAAATACCACAAAGAAATCTTCAAAGCCAAGAAAAACTATTTTTCTAAGGCTATCAACAGCGCCCTTAATCGCCCACGCGAACTCTTCAAGCTGGTCACTCAGACCATGAATCCAGGATGTCTTGAAGCCCCCAATTCGGACTCACAAGAATTTTGCAATGAATTGTCGGATTACTTCATTAACAAAATCGAAGGAATCCGGCAAAGCATTCGGCAAAATAATTCCCCCCTCAACCCTCCCCGTAATTATCTGCACAACACCTGCAGTAATTCACCACAACCAGGTAGGTTCATGTTGGAACCTATCTCTATCAATGACACTAATAATATCATTGGTACTTTGCGTAACAGCACGGCGCCAAATGATATTATCCCCACTAAACTGCTGAAGGAATGCGCCAACATCCTGGCACCTCCTATCACGCAGCTTATCAACCAATCTTTCAGGGAAGGAAAAGTCCCCTCCCAATTGAAGGAGGGTATAATTCGACCCATTCTGAAGAAACCCAATCTGGACCCCAAGGATCCACTCCACCGTCATCCAATAACAGGCCTAAATGTACTCTCAAAGGTAATGGAAAAAGTAGTGGTACAACAGCATCTAGATACCCACAACCTACTTGATCCGTTTCAATCGGGATTCTGGCCTAGACACGGGACGGAAACCGCATTGCTCAAAATATGGGACGACGCTCTTGAGGCCGCAGACGAAGGAGAATCTTGTCTTCTGGTTCTGTTGGACCTAAGCGCAGCCTTCGACACAGTAGACCACAAACTTTTACTGACTCGGCTAGCTGAAGTAGCCAGAGTTGCAGAAGGCGATTTATCTTGGTTCTCCTCTTTTTTGGAAAACCGATCGCAAATAGTGAAGTTAGGACCTTTCACTTCTGAGAAACGCACATTATCGTGCGGAGTCCCTCAAGGATCCCCCCTGTCACCGGTGTTATTCAACATCTATCTTCGCCCTCTTTTTGAGATTATCAGCAGCCAAAAACTGCTCTACCACTCATATGCAGACGACACGCAACTGTATTTCCGCATTTGCAATAAAAAGGATCACCACCTCAATCTAGAGACTTGTCTCTCTTTGATAGAGGACTGGATGACAAAGAGTTATCTTAAACTCAACGGAGCGAAAACAGAACTTCTCCTGTTTCACGCCAAGCGTATGATTCAACCTTCAACAACCTGGACACCCCCCACCCATTCTGGGCAAAATCATCATCCCTAGCGACAAAGTCAAAAGTCTTGGGGTCATCTTCGACTCCTACATGACAATGGAGCACGAATAGGGTCAGTAGTCAGCGGATCTCACCATCTGCTGCGCCTACTACGCAGACTTATTCCTTTTATTCCCAAAGAAGACGTAGCAGTCGTGGTGGGAGCAATTGTAAACTCCAGACTGGACTATGCAAATGCCCTTTACCTCGGACTCCCCAAGTACCAAATCGCTCGTCTACAAGTCGTTCAAAATACGGCCGCTAGACTTGTGACTGGGAAAAAACCCTGGGAATCAATCTCACCCTCACTGAGATCCCTTCACTGGTTACCAGTAAAAGACAGAATTACTTTTAAAGCACTCTGCCTAACGCATAGATGTATCCATGGGAATGCTCCCCATTATCTATGCGAAAAAAAAACCCTCATAATCCCAATCGCGTTCTGCGATCCACCAATCAAAATCTACTCCAGATACCGAAAGCCAACTACAAGTCCAAAGGAGAAAGGAGATTTGCGGTCCAAGGTCCCAGACTATGGAACGCTTTACCAACCAGCATTCGGTTGGAGGAGAACCACTTAGGCCGCGTACACACGAGGGGATATGTCCGCTGAAAACGGTCCGATGGACCGTTTCAGCAGACATCTCCGCTCGTGTGTATGGGCTAGCGGACAGATTTCTCCACCCGACAGATTTCAAAGCAAGCTTTGAAATCTATCCGGTGGGAATCTGTCCGCCCGACATGTCTGCTGGTTAGTACACTTACCAGCAGACATGTCGGCTCCCACCGCCGCCGCGCCGCTGCCGAATGGATTCGGCGCATGCGCGGAAGTGTTTTACTTCCTGGTGCGGTGACGTGGTGGTGACGCGGCGGCGTCAACGTCACCGCCGCGCGTCACCACTACGTCACCGCGCCGTCCGGCGGCGGGGAATTTGATCCGATGGTGTGTACACGCCATCGGATCAAACTCCCGATCGGACATATCCGATGGAAATGGTCCGCGGACCGTTTTCATCGGATATATCCGATCGTGTGTACGCCGCCTTAGCGTTCAGGAGAAAGATCAAGACTCATCTCTTTTGATACCAAAGGAGACAGGAACAACAAGCGCCCAGAGGCGATTAAGTTTGCATGTGTCGCGCTATACAAGTTTTCATTCATTCATTCATTCACCTTGCAAAACGGCTCAGATGCTGGTGGAAAGCAAGAAGAGGAGAGACAGGAAACGGCATTTTCAAACCTGGATTACTGTATTTTGAAGGTAAAAAGGAAAAACGAGGTAAGTGATATTTAAATGCTCTAGCTTACAGCAATCAATTGATCTAATAAAAAACAAACCTTTAGTGTTCCTTTAACCCTTTCACTCCCTATTGCCAGCGCCACTAAGTGATCGTTTTTCTGATCGCTGTATTATTGTCGCTGTGTAGCTAATTTTTTTTATTGCGATTTTTTTTACTAAAGACATGTGGCTGAAAAAATTTTGGCCTAAATATTTGACTAAAATTTAGTTTATTTGATTTTTCTTATAACAAAAAGTAAAAAATATTGTTGTTTTTTTTCAAAAATGTCGCTCTTTATAGCGCAAAAAATAAAAATCGTAGAGGCAATAAAATACCATCAAAAGAAAGCTCTATTTGTGGGAAGAAAAGGACGCCAATTTTGTTTGGGAGCCACGTCGCACGACTGCGCAATTGTCTGTTAAAGCGTCGCAGTGCTGAATTGTAAAAACGCCTCTGGGCATTTAGCAGCGTATTGGTCCGGGGCTTAAGTGGTTAATTGTGGCAATTTAGATTTATTGATGATAAATGTAAAGTTCTGCGCTTGGGGGCTAAGAATATCTGTAGTGGAGAAGGATTTGGTTGATCATAAGCTCAATAATAACATGCAATGCCAAGCTGCAAAGTCCTTTCTTGTATAAGAGAGGTATGGAGTTCAGTTTTGGGCCCCAGTTCTCAAAAAGGATATCAGGGAACTGGAGAAAGTTCAGAGAAGGGCAACCAAACTGATAAGAGGCATGGAGGAGCTCAGCTATGAGGAAAGATTAGAGGAACTGAATTTATTCACTCTACAGAAGGAGATTAAGGGGGATATGACCTCCATGTATAAATACATAAGGGGGGATATAATCTCCATGTATAATACATAAGGGGGATATGATCTCCATGTATAAATACATAAGGGGGGATATGATCTCCATGTATAATACATAAGGGGGGATATGATCTCCATGTATAAATACATAAGGGGGGGATATGATCTCCATGTATAAATACATAAGGGGGGGGATATGATCTCCATGTATAAATACATAAGGGGGGATATGATCTCCATGTATAAATACATAAGGGGGGGATATGATCTCCATGTATAATACATAAGGGGGATATGATCTCCATGTATAAATACATAAGGGGGATATGATCTCCATGTATAAATACATAAGGTGGGGATATGATCTCCATGTATAAATACATAAGGGGGAGATATGACCTCCATGTATAAATACATAAGGGGGGGATATGATCTCCATGTATAATACATAAGGGGGGATATGATCTCCATGTATAAATACATAAGGGGGGGATATGATCTCCATGTATAAATACATAAGGGGGGGATATGATCTCCATGTATAAATACATAAGGGGGAGATATGACCTCCATGTATAAATACATAAGGGGGGATAAGAGCTCCATGTATAAATACATAAGGGGGGATAAGAGCTCCATGTATAAATACATAAGGGGGGATATGATCTCCATGTATAAATACATAAGTGGGAATATGATCTCCATGTATAAATACATAAGGGGGGATATGATCTCCATGTATAAATACATAAGGGGGGATATGATCTCCATGTATAATACATAAGGGGGTATATGATCTCCATGTATAAATACATAAGGGGGGATATGATCTCCATGTATAAATACATAAGGGGGGGATATGATCTCCATGTATAAATACATAAGGGGGGATATGATCTCCATGTATAAATACATAAGGGGGGATATGATCTCCATGTATAAATACATAAGGGGGGATATGATCCATGTATAAATACATAAGGGGGGATATGATCTCCATGTATAAATACATAAGGGGGGATAAGATCCATGTATAAATACATAGGGGGGATATGATCTCCATGTATAAATACATAAGGGGGGATATGATCTCCATGTATAAATACATAAGGGGGGATATGATCTCCATGTATAAATACATAAGGGGGGATATGATCTCCATGTATAAATACATAAGGGGGGATATGATCTCCATGTATAAATACATAAGGGGGGATATGATCTCCATGTATAAATACATAAGGGGGGATATGATCTCCATGTATAAATACATAAGGGGGGATATGATCTCCATGTATAAATACATAAGGGGGGATATCCATGTATAAATACATAAGGGGGGATATGATCTCCATGTATAAATACATAAGGGGGGATATGATCTCCATGTATAAATACATAAGGGGGGATATGATCTCCATGTATAAATACATAAGGGGGTATGATCTCCATGTATAATACATAAGGGGGTATATGATCTCCATGTATACATACATAAGGGGGGATATGATCTCCATGTATAAATACATAAGGGGGGATATGATCTCCATGTATAAATACATAAGGGGGGATATGATCTCCATGTATAAATACATAAGGGGGTATATGATCTCCATGTATAAATACATAAGGGGGTATATGATCTCCATGTATAAATACATAAGGGGGGATATGATCTCCATATATAAATACATAAGGGGGGATATGATCTCCATGTATAAATACATAAGGGGGAAATTATCTCCATGTATAAATACATAGAGGGGATATGATCTACAGGTATAAATACATAAGGGGGGGATATAATCTCCATGTATAAATACATAAGAGGGGGATATGATCTCCAGGTATAAATACATAAGGGGGATATGATCTCCAGGTATAAATACATAAGGGGGATATGATCTCCATGTATAAATACATAAGGGGGGATATGATCTCCATGTATAAATACATAAGGGGGGGATATAATCTCCATGTATAAATACATAAGAGGGGGATATGATCTCCAGGTATAAATACATAAGGGGGGATATGATCTCCATGTATAATACATAAGGGGGATATGATCTCCATGTATAAATACATAAGGGGGGATATGATCTCCATGTATAAATACATAAGGGGGGATATGATCTCCATGTATAATACATAAGGGGGATATGATCTCCATGTATAAATACATAAGGGGGGATATGATCTCCGTGTATAAATACATAAGGGGGATATGATCTCCATGTATAAATACATAAGGGGGGATATGATCACCATGTATAAATACATAAGGGGGGGGATATGATCTCCATGTATAAATACATAAGGGGGGATATGATCTCCATGTATAAATACATAAGGGGGGGATATGATCTCCATGTATAATACATAAGGGGGATATGATCTCCATGTATAAATACATAAGGGGGGGGATAGGATCTCTGTGTATAAACACATAAGGTGGGGATATGATCTCCATGTATAATACATAAGGGGGATATGATCTCCATGTATAAATACATAAGGGGGATATGATCTCCATGTATAAATACATAAGGTGGGGATATGATCTCCATGTATAAATACATAAGGGGGAGATATGACCTCCATGTATAAATACATAAGGGGGGATATGATCACCATGTATAAATACATAAGGGGGGGGATATGATCTCCATGTATAAATACATAAGGGGGGATATGATCTCCATGTATAAATACATAAGGGGGGGATATGATCTCCATGTATAATACATAAGGGGGATATGATCTCCATGTATAAATACATAAGGGGGGATAGGATCTCTGTGTATAAACACATAAGGTGGGGATATGATCTCCATGTATAATACATAAGGGGGATATGATCTCCATGTATAAATACATAAGGGGGATATGATCTCCATGTATAAATACATAAGGTGGGGATATGATCTCCATGTATAAATACATAAGGGGGAGATATGACCTCCATGTATAAATACATAAGGGGGGATAAGAGCTCCATGTATAAATACATAAGGGGGGATAAGAGCTCCATGTATAAATACATAAGGGGGGGATATGATCTCCATGTATAAATACATAAGGGGGGATATGATCTCCATGTATAAATACATAAGGGGGGATATGATCTCCATGTATAAATACATAAGGGGGGATATGATCTCCATGTATAATACATAAGGGGGTATATGATCTCCATGTATAAATACATAAGGGGGGATATGATCTCCATGTATAAATACATAAGGGGGGGATATGATCTCCATGTATAAATACATAAGGGGGGATATGATCTCCATGTATAAATACATAAGGGGGGATATGATCTCCATGTATAAATACATAAGGGGGGGATATGATCTCCATGTATAAATACATAGGGGGGATAAGAGCTCCATGTATAAATACATAAGGGGGGGATATGATCTCCATGTATAAATACATAAGGGGGGATATGATCTCCATGTATAAATACATAAGGGGGGATATGATCTCCATGTATAAATACATAAGGGGGGATATGATCTCCATGTATAAATACATAAGGGGGGATATGATCTCCATGTATAATACATAAGGGGGTATATGATCTCCATGTATAAATACATAAGGGGGGATATGATCTCCATGTATAAATACATAAGGGGGGATATGATCTCCATGTATAAATACATAAGGGGGGATATGATCTCCATGTATAAATACATAAGGGGGGATATGATCTCCATGTATAAATACATAAGGGGGGGATATGATCTCCATGTATAAATACATAGGGGGGGATAAGAGCTCCATGTATAAATACATAAGGGGGGGATATGATCTCCATGTATAAATACATAAGGGGGGATATGATCTCCATGTATAAATACATAAGGGGGGATATGATCTCCATGTATAAATACATAAGGGGGGATATGATCTCCATGTATAATACATAAGGGGGTATATGATCTCCATGTATAAATACATAAGGGGGGATATGATCTCCATGTATAAATACATAAGGGGGGATATGATCTCCATGTTTAAATACATAAGGGGGTATATGATCTCCATGTATAAATACATAAGGGGGGATATGATCTCCATGTATAAATACATAAGGGGGTATATGATCTCCATGTATAAATACATAAGGGGGGATATGATCTCCATGTATAAATACATAAGGGGGGATATGATCTCCATGTATAAATACATAAGGGGGAAATTATCTCCATGTATAAATACATAGAGGGGATATGATCTACAGGTATAAATACATAAGGGGGGGATATAATCTCCAGGTATAAATACATAAGGGGGGGATATGATCTCCAGGTATAAATACATAAGGGGGATATGATCTCCATGTATAAATACATAAGGGGGGATATGATCTCCATGTATAATACATAAGGGGGATATGATCTCCATGTATAAATACATAAGGGGGGATATGATCTCCGTGTATAAATACATGAGGGGGATATGATCTCCATGTATAAATACATAAGGGGGGATATGATCTCCATGTATAAATACATAAGGGGGGGATATAATCTCCATGTATAAATACATAAGAGGGGGATATGATCTCCAGGTATAAATACATAAGGGGGATATGATCTCCAGGTATAAATACATAAGGGGGATATGATCTCCATGTATAAATACATAAGGGGGGATATGATCTCCATGTATAAATACATAAGGGGGGATATGATCTCCATGTATAAATACATAAGGGGGGATATGATCTCCATGTATAAATACATAAGGGGGGATATGATCTCCATGTATAAATACATAAGGGGGATATGATCTCCATGTATAAATACATAAGGGGGGATATGATCTCCATGTATAAATACATAAGGGGGATATGATCTCCATGTATAAATACATAAGGGGGGATATGATCTCCATGTATAAATACATAAGGGGGGATATGATCTCCGTGTATAAATACATAAGGGGATATGATCTCCATGTATAAATACATAAGGGGGGATATGATCTCCATGTATAAATACATAAGGGGGGATATGATCACCATGTATAAATACATAAGGGGGGGATATGATCTCCATGTATAAATACATAAGGGGGGGGATAGGATCTCTGTGTATAAACACATAAGGTGGGGATATGATCTCCATGTATAATACATAAGGGGGATATGATCTCCATGTATAAATACATAAGGGGGATATGATCTCCATGTATAAATACATAAGGTGGGGATATGATCTCCATGTATAAATACATAAGGGGGATATGATCTCCATGTATAAATACATAAGGGGGATATGATCTCCATGTATAATACATAAGGTGGGGATATGATCTCCATGTATAAATACATAAGGGGGATATGATCTCCATGTATAAATACATAAGGGGGGATATGATCTCCATGTATAATACATAAAGGGGGGATATGATCACCATGTATAAATACATAAGGTGGGGATATGATCTCCATGTATAATACATAAGGGGGATATGATCTCCATGTATAAATACATAAGGGGGGATATGATCTCCGTGTATAAATACATAAGGGGGGATATGATCTCCATGTATAAATACATAAGGGGGGGGATAGGATCTCTGTGTATAAACACATAAGGTGGGGATATGATCTCCATGTATAAATACATAAGGGGGATATGATCTCCATGTATAAATACATAAGGTGGGGATATGATCTCCATGTATAAATACATAAGGGGGATATGATCTCCATGTATAAATACATAAGGGGGATATGATCTCCATGTATAATACATAAGGGGGATATGATCTCCATGTATAAATACATAAGGGGGGATATGATCTCCATGTATAAATAGTTAAGGGGGGATATGATCTCCATGTATAAATACATAAGGTGGGGATATGATCTCCATGTATAATACATAAGGGGGTATATGATCTCCATGTATAAATACATAAGGGGGGATATGATCTCCATGTATAAATACATAAGGGGGGGATATGATCTCCAGGTATAAATACATAAGGGGGATATGATCTCCATGTATAAATACATAAGGGGGGATATGATCTCCATGTATAATACATAAGGGGGATATGATCTCCATGTATAAATACATAAGGGGGGATATGATCTCCGTGTATAAATACATAAGGGGGATATGATCTCCATGTATAAATACATAAGGGGGGATATGATCTCCATGTATAAATACATAAGGGGGGATATAATCTCCATGTATAAATACATAAGAGGGGGATATGATCTCCAGGTATAAATACATAAGGGGGATATGATCTCCAGGTATAAATACATAAGGGGGATATGATCTCCATGTATAAATACATAAGGGGGGATATGATCTCCATGTATAAATACATAAGGGGGGATATGATCTCCATGTATAATACATAAGGGGGATATGATCTCCATGTATAAATACATAAGGGGGGATATGATCTCCGTGTATAAATACATAAGGGGATATGATCTCCATGTATAAATACATAAGGGGGGATATGATCTCCATGTATAAATACATAAGGGGGGATATGATCACCATGTATAAATACATAAGGGGGGGATATGATCTCCATGTATAAATACATAAGGGGGGGGATAGGATCTCTGTGTATAAACACATAAGGTGGGGATATGATCTCCATGTATAATACATAAGGGGGATATGATCTCCATGTATAAATACATAAGGGGGATATGATCTCCATGTATAAATACATAAGGTGGGGATATGATCTCCATGTATAAATACATAAGGGGGATATGATCTCCATGTATAAATACATAAGGGGGATATGATCTCCATGTATAATACATAAGGTGGGGATATGATCTCCATGTATAAATACATAAGGGGGATATGATCTCCATGTATAAATACATAAGGGGGGATATGATCTCCATGTATAATACATAAAGGGGGGATATGATCACCATGTATAAATACATAAGGTGGGGATATGATCTCCATGTATAATGCATAAGGGGGTATATGATCTCCATGTATAAATACATAAGGGGGGATATGATCTCCATGTATAAATACATAAGGGGGGATATGATCTCCATGTATAAATACATAAGGGGGGGATAGGATCTCTGTGTATAAACACATAAGGTGGGGATATGATCTCCATGTATAATACATAAGGGGGATATGATCTCCATGTATAAATACATAAGGGGGATATGATCTCCATGTATAAATACATAAGGGGGGATATGATCTCCATGTATAAATACATAAGGGGGATATGATCTCCATGTATAAATACATAAGGGGGATATGATCTCCATGTATAATACATAAGGGGGATATGATCTCCATGTATAAATACATAAGGGGGGATATGATCTCCATGTATTAATAGTTAAGGGGGGATATGATCTCCATGTATAAATACATAAGGTGGGGATATGATCTCCATGTATAAATACATAAGGGGGATATGATCTCCATGTATAAATACATAAGGTGGGGATATGATCTCCATGTATAATACATAAAGGGGGGATATGATCACCATGTATAATACATAAGGGGGATATGATCTCCATGTATAAATAGTTAAGGGGGGGATATGATCTCCATGTATAAATACATAAGGTGGGGATATGATCTCCATGTATAAATACATAAGGGGGGATATGATCTCCATGTATAATACATAAAGGGGGGATATGATCACCATGTATAAATACATAAGGTGGGGATATGATCTCCATGTATAATACATAAGGGGGTATATGATCTCCATGTATAAATACATAAGGGGGGATATGATCTCCATGTATAAATACATAAGGGGGGATATGATCTCCATGTATAAATACATAAGGGGGTATATGATCTCCATGTATAAATACATAAGGGGGGATATGATCTCCATGTATAAATACATAAGGGGGTATATGATCTCCATGTATAAATACATAAGGGGGGATATGATCTCCATGTATAAATACATAAGGGGGGATATGATCTCCATGTATAAATACATAAGGGGGAAATTATCTCCATGTATAAATACATAGAGGGGATATGATCTACAGGTATAAATACATAAGGGGGGGATATAATCTCCAGGTATAAATACATAAGGGGGGATATGATCTCCAGGTATAAATACATAAGGGGGATATGATCTCCATGTATAAATACATAAGGGGTGATATGATCTCCATGTATAATACATAAGGGGGATATGATCTCCATGTATAAATACATAAGGGGGGATATGATCTCCGTGTATAAATACATAAGGGGGATATGATCTCCATGTATAAATACATAAGGGGGGATATGATCTCCATGTATAAATACATAAGGGGGGATATAATCTCCATGTATAAATACATAAGAGGGGGATATGATCTCCAGGTATAAATACATAAGGGGGATATGATCTCCAGGTATAAATACATAAGGGGGATATGATCTCCATGTATAAATACATAAGGGGGGATATGATCTCCATGTATAAATACATAAGGGGGGATATGATCTCCATGTATAATACATAAGGGGGATATGATCTCCATGTATAAATACATAAGGGGGGATATGATCTCCGTGTATAAATACATAAGGGGATATGATCTCCATGTATAAATACATAAGGGGGGATATGATCACCATGTATAAATACATAAGGGGGGGATATGATCTCCATGTATAAATACATAAGGGGGGGGGATAGGATCTCTGTGTATAAACACATAAGGTGGGGATATGATCTCCATGTATAATACATAAGGGGGATATGATCTCCATGTATAAATACATAAGGGGGATATGATCTCCATGTATAAATACATAAGGTGGGGATATGATCTCCATGTATAAATACATAAGGGGGATATGATCTCCATGTATAAATACATAAGGGGGATATGATCTCCATGTATAATACATAAGGTGGGGATATGATCTCCATGTATAAATACATAAGGGGGATATGATCTCCATGTATAAATACATAAGGGGGGATATGATCTCCATGTATAATACATAAAGGGGGGATATGATCTCCATGTATAATACATAAGGGGGATATGATCTCCATGTATAAATACATAAGGGGGGATATGATCTCCGTGTATAAATACATAAGGGGATATGATCTCCATGTATAAATACATAAGGGGGGATATGATCTCCATGTATAAATACATAAGGGGGGATATGATCTCCATGTATAAATACATAAGGGGGGGGGATAGGATCTCTGTGTATAAACACATAAGGTGGGGATATGATCTCCATGTATAATACATAAGGGGGATATGATCTCCATGTATAAATACATAAGGGGGATATGATCTCCATGTATAAATACATAAGGTGGGGATATGATCTCCATGTATAAATACATAAGGGGGATATGATCTCCATGTATAAATACATAAGGGGGATATGATCTCCATGTATAATACATAAGGGGGATATGATCTCCATGTATAAATACATAAGGGGGGATATGATCTCCATGTATAAATAGTTAAGGGGGGATATGATCTCCATGTATAAATACATAAGGGGGATATGATCTCCATGTATAAATACATAAGGTGGGGATATGATCTCCATGTATAATACATAAAGGGGGGATATGATCACCATGTATAATACATAAGGGGGATATGATCTCCATGTATAAATACATAAGGGGGGATATGATCTCCATGTATAAATAGTTAAGGGGGGGATATGATCTCCATGTATAAATACATAAGGTGGGGATATGATCTCCATGTATAAATACATAAGGGGGGATATGATCTCCATGTATAAATAGTTAAGGGGGGGATATGATCTCCATGTATAAATACATAAGGGGGGATATGATCTCCATGTATAATACATAAAGGGGGGATATGATCACCATGTATAAATACATAAGGTGGGGATATGATCTCCATGTATAATACATAAGGGGGGATATGATCCCCATGTATAAATACATAAGGGGGGATTTGATCGCCATGTATAATACATAAGGGGGGGGATATGATCTCCATGTATAAATACATGAGGGGGGAATATGATCGAGTGGCCGATTAGCTGCATCAGTTGTTATTGCAAAAAAAGTCAGTCGGTTCCAAAAAACGGCACTGGGGGGTTTGCCTGCAGCCGCAGGCATCACCCTGCCACCCCTTGAAGCCGAATGCCGCATAATGCGTTACGTCACCTTAAAGGGGTTAAGGTCATCACAAAGGACAAGCTGGTTCCGGCCAGCACAGAAGATTACTATAAAAATGATTGGATACTTTCCTAAAATGTACAGAATATAACTGGGTACTGACTTTTATAGGTAAGTTGATCCAGGGAAAATCCGATTGCCTCTCGGGGGATCAGGAAGGAATTTTCTCCCCCATTGGATCATGGCTCTGCTGTTTTGTTTGTTTTTTTGCCTTCCAGTCTGGATCAACTGTGGGTATAGGATTGTTTTGATTTATTTATTTTTTCCTTTTTATTGGTTGAACTGGATGGACTTGTGTCTTTTTTCAACCTGACAAACTATGTAACTTTTTTTAGGTGGATTTGTTTTTTTTACATATTTGTTGTTTTATACAATTTCATGTAGATACAACATTGCAACACATTTCTGGTACACTTAAGAAACCCAATCTCTACAATCTTCAGAACAACAAAGACTGATTTTTTCCTTTGTCCAAATGTTGGAAAGAAACAAAAGACGTCATGTCACGCTCCATTGATTGCAGTTGGCTTGCACTGGGAGTTATCCACACGTACGTGTGTTAGATGAACTGCCGATTATTTGTTATCTATACAGAAAGCAGTGTTTGTATTAGGGAAGCCGGGATGGAGTACACAGTGTGGTGTTCATGGTGACAACTATGGGGAAATACACGAAGATGTATAAATTGGGGCACAAAACCTTGGGGGAGTCACAAGTCTCCTCCGGCTCACAATGGCAGCATATGCAAACTTCCTCCTCCTGGCCGCTCTCTGCATCGGGACAGGTAAGGGGCCGCCGACTTCTTATGGACAGTAATTTATGTTGGGATATCAACCACTTCCCGTCTGGTCAATAGCATATTGACATCGGGGAAGTGGTTTTGTTATCCCGACTGGACGTCTATTGACGTCCTGCAGGATAACAGCCGCCGTGCGCTTGTGGAGGCGCGCATCACGGTGATAGGTGGTGTGGTGTGTCAGTCTGACACATCGCAACGCCGATATCAGTAAAGAGCCTCCGGCGGACGCTCTTTACCACGTGATCAGCCGTGTCCAATCACGGCTGATCACGATGTAAACAGGAAGAGCCGTTGATCGGCTTTACCTCACTCGCATCTGACAGACACAAGTAGAGGAGAGCCGATGAGCGGCTCTCCTGACAGGGGGGGTTTGCGCTGATTGTTTATCAGTGCATCACCCCCTCAGATGCCCACACTGGACCACCAGGATGACGCCTAGGTCCACCAGGGAAGCACCCAACATGTGGATGGCCAGGTAATTCCCCATGGCCATCCACAAATGTATACATAACATATGCCAATCAGTGCCCACAAATGGCACGGACTGGCACCATCATGGCACAACAAAATTTGTGATGCCCAGCAATGCCACCCACCAGTGTCATCAGTGCCACCCACCAGTGTGCATTAGTGCCACCTATCAGCGCTCATCTGTGCCCACCTATCAGTGCTTGTCCATGCCACCTATCAGTGCCACCCATAAGTACCCATCATTGCCAGCTATGAGTGCCCATCAGTGCCACCTATCAGTGCCCATCATCAGTGCCTGTGACGCCTTATCGGTGCCCGTCAGTGACGCCTTATCGGTGCCCATCATTGAAGAGGAAAAGGTACTTATTTACACAAAATAAACAGAAACAACGAAAAACTTATTTTTTTCCCAAATTTTCGCTCTTTTTTTTATTTGTTTGCGCAAAAAATAGAAATTGCAGGGGGTGATCAAATACCACCAAAAGAAAGCTCTGTTTGTGGGTACAAAATGATAAAAAAAATGGTTTGGGTACAGTGTAGCATGACCGCGCAATTGTCATTCAAATTGCAACAGCGCTAAAAACTGAAAATTGGTCTGGGCAGTAAGGTGTATAAGTGCCCGGTATGGAAGTGGTTAAGTTTGTCAAGCCAAATACTTTTTTTTTAAGCCGTTTGACTATCATAGGTCATTGTGGCAGCGCATCCCAATGAGTGCTGCGCCCCGGGCCCACCCAGTTGTGTGACAATAGCTATTGTCTTCCCGATTCTCCTCTCGGGCCAATCAGGAACCAGTTCCTGTGACCCGATTGGACAGTTAGTCTTAGGACACCCCGGCCCATTGTGTCTCAGGACACACTTACTGTTCGCTCGGGAGGAGAATCAACGGGAGGCTCATTATTGCCCCCTGACTCTAAAGGTAATGCCCCGATCACCGCCGTTCTGTCCGTCTCCCACACAGGGGGAGGGGGGGGGGGTTGGTTAGTGTGCCAGTCATTTCATAATTTTAACCATTTTCATACCGGCACTTACGCACCTTCCTGAGGCCAAGTCAGTCAGTCAGTCAGTCAGCCCGCCAGGTGCAGCAGGACGCTCTCACACGAGTCGGCTCACCGAGACAGACTAGTCAGGCAGGTGATCCCTCCAGCCCCTGGCTGCATCCAGGACTCACAGGATTCGCAGCCTTTCAGCTCTCCTTCCATCCCTTTGCCCACTACCTTGTTCTGCTGGGGTCTCACAGGTAAGCCTGTTTCTCGCCAGGCGCTTGTGTCCCCCCACCCCGCCCCCCTGCTTCCCCTGCCTTCCCTGGGACAGCGCGGCCGTCCTTCTAAGGATAAGCCACGGCTCTCCCCAACAGAGCAACAATTGCACTTTGGTTGCCTCCCGTTCTCCTCCCGAAAGCCATCAGCAATCGAGCCATCCCCCCGCCGCCTCTCCACCCCAGTCACACCCTCTCCAACCATCCGCGCCGACCTATGGTGTTTTGCGGCGGCCGAATCTGAGAAAGACAGCGGCTTCGCCCGCGGCCTAGTGGCGCACCGCACAAACACCCAGGAGATTCCCCTAAAGCCGCCCAGAAACCCCCTCTTACTATAGGAGGACCTCCATCCTCTCCCTGATTGCCCACCAGCCTCCCCTAGGGACAAATCCACCAAGCTGACAGCCCCCAGCTTTTTCCTGAATTGTGGCCAGCTTGGTACTTCTCCCCCTATTCTGCCCCACCGCATATCCACCACCTCTGTGGCACTTGATGCAGGGTTTATCTGCTGATCGCCCATGAGGGGTCAGGAAGGAATTTTTTCCCCTTGCCGCAGCACATCGAATAGCGCAACCAGGTTTTTTTTGCCTTCCTCTGGATCAACCTGGGAGTGAGGATTTAAAGAAATCTCCCCCCCCCCCCATCCCACTAAAACCGCACTGGTACCCCCGATGCTTGGTGGCAATGGCTAATCTGCGATACTCTGCAGACACCATTCGGAGTCTGAGGCGATTCGCCACAGTATTACCAGCCATCACCAAAAAGGCCTTAAGAACTGAGCAACTATTGAGAATCGATCGACGATCGACTGTCAAAAATTTCAGTCATCCATCCCAACCTGAGCACATATCTTGTGCTTTGATCAACACAAGATCGGCAGTAAAACACCGATTAGAAATCCATGATCTCATTCTTCAATACGATTTAGACTGCCTCTTTATTACAGAAAGCTGGCTCACAGCCGACTGTAACACCATTCTAGGAGAACTGGTGCCAGAAAACTACCGTATTATAACGGAAAACAGAATAGGGCAAAGAGGAGGAGGACTGGCGGTGATCCACAAGACTCATCTTGCGATCACTAAACCAGTCCTTCAAAATCCTCTTCCATTCATGGAAACCCTTACTCTACAGCTGCAAACTAATCCCCAGGAGACTGTCCAGATTCTACTCTGTTATAGGCCACCTGGGCCAAAATCGCAGCTTCTATCATCGCTGACGGAGTTTATCTCCACTTATACCCTAAACAGCAAACACCTTCTGCTGCTCGGGGACTTCAATCTCTGGGCCAATTCCTCACAGGACCCCGTCGCCGATGCCTGTATTGACCACCTGGAAAGTTTAGGGCTACAGCAACTAGTATGTGGGCCCACACATGCTTCAGGCCACACACTCGATCTTATTTTCAGACAAAATCTGAAAATAAATACTTTGGAAAATGAACCATTGCCATGGACAGATCACCATGCAATTAAATTCATAATTTCCAAAACTCCCCCATTGATAAAAACACCCAAGCCGGTGACAACACACTGGACTAGATCTCAGAAGAAGCTCCACTCGGAACTCTTCAAATCTACTTTGGAAAATAAAATTAAAACTGTCCAACCATTCCGAACAGCCTCAGAAACACTGGATGCCATTAATGCAGCCCTACTACAGTCAGCCGACTTAGTAGCGCCGAAACACAAAGCCCACATCCGGAAAAACAAGTCCGGCTGGTTTAACAACCACCTGGTGCTACTGAAGCAAGAGCGCAGAAGGGCGGAAGCCGCCTGGAAGAGAACCACTTCAGTAGAGAACCTCATCACCTACAAGGAAACAACAAAAAAATACCATAAAGAAATCTTCAAAGCCAAGAAAAATTATTTTTCCGAGGCTATCAACAGCGCCCTAAACCGCCCCCGGGAACTCTTCAAGCTGGTCACTCAGACCATGAATCCAGACTGTCTTGAAGCCCCCAATTCAGATACCCAAGAATTTTGCAATGAACTATCGGATTTCTTCTTAAAAAAAATTGAGGGAATCCGGGAAAGCATTCAGCAAAACAACACCCCCTTCAACCAGGCCCACAACACCCATAGAAACATTCTACATTTAACAAAGTTTACTCTGCAACCCATCACCATCGAGGCCACAAAAAATATCATCGGTACTTTGCGAAACAGCACAGCACCCAACGATATTATCCCCACTAAACTGCTGAAGGAATGTGCCGACATCATGGCACCACCTATCATGCAGCTTATAAATCAGTCATTTAAGGAAGGCATAGTGCCCTCCTTGCTGAAAGAGGGCACAATCAAGCCTATCTTGAAAAAGCCTACCCTGGATCCCAAGGACCCAGCTCACCGCCGTCCCATAACAGGCCTCAACGTTCTCTCCAAGGTAATGGAAAAAGTAGTGGTACAACAGCTGCAACAGCATCTAGATACCCATAATCTACTTGATCCATACCAATCGGGTTTCCGTCCCGGACACGGGACAGAAACAGCATTACTCAAAATATGGGACGACGCTCTCGAGGCCGCAGACGAAGGAGAATCTTGTCTCCTGGTTCTGTTGGACCTAAGCGCAGCCTTTGATACGGTAGACCACAAACTATTACTGACTAGGCTAGCTGAAGTAGCCAGAGTCGCAGTAGGTGATTTACCATGGTTTTCCTCCTTTTTGGAAAACCGATCACAAACAGTGAAATTGGGACTTTTCACTTCTGAAAAACGCACGGTGTCATGTGGAGTCCCTCAAGGATCCCCCCTGTCACCGGTGCTCTTCAACATCTACCTTCGCCCACTCTTTGAAATCATTAGTAGTCAACAACTACTTTATCACTCTTACGCAGATGACACGCAACTGTATTTTCGCATCTGCAACAGAAAGGATCACCATTTCAGTTTAGAGAATTGTCTCTCTGTGATAGAAAACTGGATGACAAAGAGTTATCTTAAACTCAACAGTTCCAAAACAGAACTTCTCCTGTTTCAAGCCAGTCGCAAGAGTCAACGGGCAACAACCTGGTCTCCCCCGCCCATTCTGGGCCAAATCATCACCCCTAGCTCCAAAGTCAAAAGTCTCGGAGTCATCTTTGACACCTTCATGACTATGGACGCACAAATAGGGTCAGTAGTCAGCGGATCCCACCATCTGCTACGCCTACTACGCAGACTTATCCCCTTTATTCCCAAAGATGACGTAGCAGTCGTGGTAGGAACAATTGTGAACTCCAGACTGGACTATGCAAACGCCCTTTACCTTGGACTCCCTAGGTACCAAATCGCTCGTCTGCAAGTCGTTCAGAATACGGCCGCCAGACTTGTGACTGGGAAAAAACCCTGGGAGTCAATCTCACCTTCATTGGTTGCCAGTAAAAGACAGAATTTCTTTTAAAGCCCTCTGTCTGACACATAAGTGCATCCATGGGAAGGCCCCGCAATATCTATGCGAGAAAATAGAAGCCCACAACTCCAATCGTGTTCTGCGATCCACCGACCAAAATTTGGTCAAGGTACCCAAAGCCAGATACAAGTCCAAAGGAGAAAGAAGGTTTGCTTTCCAGGGTCCCAGACTATGGAACGCTTTACCAACCAGCATTCGGTTGGAGGAAAACCACCTGAGCTTCAGAAGACAGATAAAAACTCTGCTCTTTTGAGGCCCGGAGAGACAGAAACAACGAGCGCCCAGAGGCGATTTAGTTCGCATGTGTCGCGCTATATAAGTTTTTCATTCATTCATTCATTCATTCATTCCTGCCCAGGCCAATTTTCAGCTTTCAGCGCTGTCGCATTTTGAATGACAATTGCGTGGTCGTGCTAAACGGCACCCAAACAATTTTTTTATAATTTTGTTCCCACAAATAGAGCTTTCTTTTGGTGGTATTTGATCACCTCTGCAATTTTTATTTTTTGCTTAACAAAAAAAAAAAAAGAGCGAAAATTTTGGAAAATACTACGTTTCTATTTTTTCGTAAATAAGTACGTTTTCTACTTCGATTATGGGCACCGATGAGGTGGCACTGATGGGCACCGGTGAGGTGGCACTGATGAGCACTGATGGGCAGCGCTGGTATGCGGCACTGATGGGCAGCGCTGGGCACTCATAGGCAGCACAGATGGGCATTCATGGGCAGCACAGATGGGTGGCACTGATGGGTACTTATGGGTGGCACTGATAGGTGGGCACTGGGCATGGATGGACACTGTGGGGTGGCACTGATGGACACTGTGGGGTCCATGTTGCCAGTCAGTGGGCACTTTTTGTCATCTTTTTTTTTAACTGCCTTTTTAATTTTTTTACTGCACTTTTTTTGCCCTTTTTTTGCCCTTCCCTGGTGGCCCAGTGTGGGCATCTGAGGGGGGCTGTGCTGATAAACAATCAGCGCAAACCCCCCCTGTCAGGAGAGCTGATCGGCTCTCCTCTACTCGTGTCTGTCAGACGCAGGTGAGGAAGCGCCATCAACGGCTCTTCCCGTTTACATCGTGATCAGCCGTGATTGGACACGGCTGATCATGTGGTAAAGAGCCTCCGCCAGTGATCTGACGATATGGTTCCGGCTATAGAGATGGTTCCTGTAAGGACTGCGCAGGCGCAATCCTTGCCGACGGAAATCCCCGAACCTCGGCCGGCATCCAGGGCGACGTGGAATTTGAGGAAAGTAGCCAGTCAGCCTCACGTGCTCGCTCCGCTCGCTCGGCCTCCTGGCTCATTTTTTTTTTAACATCCTCCAATCCACGGGGACTTTAAGGAATGAGTTTGGATTTCCATCGGCAAGGATTGCGCATGCGCAGTCCTTACAGGAACCGTCCGGACAAGTCATCGGAGGCTCTTTACTGAGATCGGAGATGCAGGGTGTCAGACTGACACCCCGCATTATCGATCGCCGGGCGCGCGCTGGCAAGAAATCCTGCAGGACATTAATAGACGTCCAGTCAGGATTTCACAACCACTTCCCGGACGTCAATTGTCCATTGACCGGGTGGGAAGTGGTTAAATTGACCACCATTGTGGCTTGCGATGAAATGAGTGATTCTGGATAGGGGTGAGCTGATGGCTTGGCCCCCTGTTTAGTGTCTTCTGACTTGTGTCTGTTTGGTATATATGGAAGCAGTATTTCTATGACTCCAGGAAGCAGTCATTTGACTACGTGTATTGTCAGGATCGGCCATGTGCATTGGAACATTGATTATTTTTCTGGCAAGTCAATGGGTGGCGGACATCATGATTGATGATGGATTTACAGCAAGGGACATTTTGGGGAATTTTTAATAAAGAACTTGTCAAATATTTAGGTGTTTTTGTATTTCAGTGTAAGTTTCTACCAGAAAATTTTCCAAATAAGTAATTTTTCTTCTTTACTGATCGGCACTGATGAGGCTGCACTCATGATGAGGCACTAATATGCAGCACTGATAGGTGGCACTAATAAGTGCTGTAACGGAACCCCAAATGGGACAGGGGTTAAAGCAAATGTAGGATATTCCATTCCCGAACACAAGGCAGCTACCGCATCTACCGACACTCCACAGTCAGGCAAACGGGACCCATAGAATAATACGCGACACAGCTCTGCATGAAGTTCAAGCAGGTCTCACCCTTTATTGAGAAATACAGGCTCTTGTATACACTTTAAGAATACTGCAGTAACCAAATGAACAATGACCCAACTCCACCCACAGCATCACACAATGTTTACCTAATGAGCCCCAATACACATCTTTTAACAGACACCCTGACTCCGGGCCCTGACCTAATTTACATGAGCTAATTAATTACAGCTGATGAATCAGACACCTGACCTTTAGGCAGTCTGTTAACTTACAATATACATTTATCACAGTAGCAGACTTAATTACCACAATAGACAATAGAATGCAATCACACCCCACCTCATCACAGCAAGCTTTATCGTACACTACAGCCAACACACAATATATACCGCATTAAATCTGACTAGCACAGACCATAGTGGGGTTCTCATTCATCATGCGCCCCTATTAGAGACACAGGGTGTCATGGACCATGAAATACTGAAATCCTAATTCATGTATTACAGAAGATTTTATTCTGAACCTCAGCCAGGTCAATAGACTCAGAAGAGATACTCATTGTCCATTGTGTGATAACCCTATCTAAAGCCTTTCTATTATCGGGTGTGAATGACTTCTGCCCTGTCTCAATTCTCCAGACGGCTCCATTGTTCTGTGGCTGGCTATTGTGTACATTGATTGCCCCCCTGGGGCTTTTGTCTGAAAACACATCACAGGCTTCTATTCAAACCGTTGTGACCAATCTCTGCTGTGTCATTTTCAAGTCCTCATTTGCATGGTTTAGGAGGACCAGAGTGTAGACTGCATACTTTACAATGGACCAATAGGAAAGCGGTTGTTGGGGGCGGGATGTTCCAAATCCTGTATAAAGTGTGCTGTGTACTTTCAATAAAGTGTGTCCTGTTTACATTCAGCATTAAGCCATGGCTCATGTGTGGATTATTCAGCGATTCCAGGGATATTCCTAGTCGTGGAATATTGGGTGATTTCTTTATGGGAGAAGAAGGGAATGGATGGCGGAGATATGTTCGACTACCGTCACACAGGGTGATCTACACATAAGAGGCATCGGGGAGCTTCTGGGTCCCACAGGCCCTTAGGGCGGCACTAAAAAGCAGCACCGACTTGCATCACTGATGGGCACAGAATGGCCTCACTGATAGGTACAGACTGGCATTACCGCTGGGCACTGTAGGGGCTGCATTGATGATCAGGGCACTGATTACCTGTACAGGTCTCCCCTGTGAGGAGATGCCGCTGATCGACTGTCAGTGTGAGGTAAGGAGAGACGATTATCGGCACTTCTGTACTTACATGTGATCGGCTATGATTGGACACACCCGATCACATGGGTAAAGAGCCACGTCATCGGCTAAGGTTCCTGTAACAGAACCCCATAAAATGGGACAGGGGTTAACGACGTTTATGATATTCCATTCCGAACCCAAAACATCCTATCGACACTCCACAATCCAGCGACACGACTCATATGGATTCTATGGATTCCCCCCCCCCTACAGAAACGAGACACACAGCTCTGTTCTCTGGTTCAACAGGAATAGACACATTTTTATTGAGAAGGCAGGCTCTTATATATACACACCAAAAAGAATGACACACTCCATCCAAAACATCATACAATGGTTACTAATGAGCCTCCAATACACATCCTTTAGTAGACAGACATTCTCACTCCGAGATAATCTACATGAGCTAATTAAATACAGCTGACAAGTCAGACATCTGACCTTTAGACTGTGCTAACTCACAATCCACATTTATTATCAATAGAAATTCACACAATACAGTGTCAATTAGCATAACACAATGAAAGGCCTTTCAGAAGCCATTCGAGCTTCATTTACATCACAGTAGCAGACTTAATTACTACAGCAAGCTCAATAGTACACATCAGCCAACACACAATATATATACCGCATTAAATGTGACTAGCACAGAGCATAGTGGGGTTCTCATTCACCCTGTGCCCCTTTTAGAGACACAGGTTGATCTACACATAAGAGGCATCGGTGAAGCGGAAACAGGAGTATCTCATACTTTCTAAGCGCTTCTGGGTCCCACAGGCCCTTCCGTTACAGTTCCCGGGGACACACCATGATTGCGCCCATGGGTGCACACATAGCAGCAATTGCGGGGGTGTCTCCAGGACATGGCACAACCTTTTTCTGACAAACCAAGCAGGATCTGGGAAAGGTTGGGGTTTTAGGATGGGGAGAGTCACTAAGTGGAGATGTACTTAGGTTTAGGTTTAAAGTTCATAGGTCAAAGAATAGGGTTGGGGGTTTTCCCTTGAAGAATAAGATTAGTGAATAAATAAGTAGCGCTGCAAGAAAATGAATGAAAAGCACTCTGGATAATTAAAGTTAAACCACAGTGATGTGTAAATATGTGTCCATTAAATAACAAAAGGAACATCAAAAACACAAGTCCATCAGTAGTAGGTATATGACCACATCATCGTCATGAAGGGGACACTCTGCACGATAACACAGGAGTAGATGGAATACTCTTACCGGATAGCGTTGAGCTGCTTGGAGGCGACAACAGATCATGAGCGCATGAAAAGACTTGACTCGAATCTGCTCAGCTGAAAGAAGGCCCAATGATAGACTCCACACATGGTATCCAGATAGCTGCATGGACTTGTGTGTTTGATGTTCCTTTTGTTAATTAATGGACACATATTTACACATCACTGTGGTTTAACTTTAATTATCCAGAGTGCTTTTCATTCATTTTCTTTGCAGCGCTACTTATTTATTCACCATTCCCTATTCAATTTTTGTCACATTGTTTTTTTAGCCGCTCACCGTTTTATTTTTCAGATTAGTGCAGTTTTTCTCCTTTTTTCATATTTCAAGAATAAGATTAGGACTCAGGAATTGGAACAGGGACCTCCCGCAGAGGACAAAGGTCAGAAGTAGGGTTCCCAGTGGTCAAAGGTCATGAGACGTGGCTGACCCACCCCCACCAAAGTTTCCCGCCTACCCCAACCAGTCTGGGGAATGAACAAGTCGGGGAAAAGTGCTTTGAGACGGGGTGACGTCATATGACATTGGCCCAAAAAAAGAGGGGGTTTATACGACAGACAGGAGGGGGTTAAACAAAGAAGGTGGCAAGTAAATGTCATTCACTGGCAATTTAAACACTTTTTTTCCTCTGTAAATGACAGTGCTACTGACAGCCCTTTGCCTATTAACCCAGAAAATGGGTATTTTTATTGAACAGATTCGTCACCCATTGATTTTAATGTGGTTTGGGTTTAGCATCTGAACTTCTATGAAGCCCGCGGACTGAACCCAGGGCAGGTCAGCTCATCGCCACTTCTGGAAAAACAGATTTCGCTGTCATTCAAGTCAAGCTCAGCTTCTTCAGCAAAAATTGAAAAAAAAAAAAGGAGAAATGGTGGAGTAATGCTTTAAGTTGTTCTCTTTCAGCTCATTCCCTGCAATGTTACACGTGCACCGCTGCGTCCAGCAGCTGCAAGACAAGGACCAACTGCTCGTCCATAGAAAGCTACTGCAAGACGACGGTAGTACGCGTTTCAGGCCGTAAGTTGTTCTCAATCACATTATTACTACAACGTCAAAGAGCGCAATTCAGAAAGTGTGAATAGTAGGGTGTATGCAGGCGAAACGATAGCGGGGGGGGGGGAGAATACAGACGAATGATAGCGGGGGGGGAGAATACAGACGAATGATAGCGGGGGGAGAATACAGGAATACAGGCGAACGATAGCGGGGGGGGGGGGGGAATACAGACGAATGATAGCGGGGGGGAGAATACAGACGAATGATAGCGGGGGGGGGGGGAACACAGACAAATGATAGCGGGGGGGGGGGGGGGAACACAGACAAATGATAGCGGGGTGGGGGGAGAATACAGACGAATGATAGCGGGGGGGGGGGAGAATACAGGCGAATGATAGCGGGGGGGAGAATACAGACGAATGATAGGGGGGGAGAATACAGACGAATGATAGCGGGGGGGGGGGAGAATACAGACGAATGATAGCGGGGGGGGAATACAGACGAATGATAGGGGGGGGGGAGAATACAGACAAATGATAGCAGGGGGGAGAATACAGACAAATGATAGCGGGGGGGGAGAATACAGACGAATGATAGCGGGGGGGGGGGGGGGAGAATACAGACAAATGATAGCGGGGGGAGAATACAGACAAATGATAGCGGGGGGGGGGGGAGAATACAGACGAATGATAGCGGGGGGGGGGGGAATACAGACAAATGATAGCGGGGGGAGAATACAGACAAATGATAGCGGGGGGGGGGGAGAATACAGACAAATGATAGCGGGGGGGAGAATACAGACGAATGATAGCGGGGGGGGAGAATACAGACGAATGATAGCGGGGGGGAGAATATACAGACAAATGATAGCGGGGGGGGGGGGGAGAATACAGACAAATGATAGCGGGGGAGAATACAGACGAATGATAGCGGGGGGGGAGAATACAGACGAATGATAGCGGGGGGGAGAATACAGACAAATGATAGCGGGGCGGAGAATACAGGAATACAGGCGAACGATAGCGGGGGGGGGGGGGGGGAATACAGACGAATGATAGCGGGGGGGAGAATACAGACGAATGATAGCAGGGGGGGAGAATACAGACGAATGATAGGGAGGGGGGGGAACACAGACAAATGATAGCGGGGGGGGGGGAAACACAGACAAATGATAGCGGGGTGGGGGGAGAATACAGACGAATGATAGCGGGGGGGGGGGGGGGGAGAATACAGGCGAATGATAGCGGGGGGGAGAATACAGACGAATGATAGGGGGGGAGAATACAGACGAATGATAGCGGGGGGGAGAATAGACGAATGATAGCGGGGGGGAGAATACAGACGAATGATAGCGGGGGGGAGAATACAGACGAATGATAGCGGGAGGGGGGGAGAATACAGACAAATGATAGCGGGGGGGACAATAGACGAATGATAGCGGGGGGGAGAATACAGACGAATGATAGCGGGGGGGAGAATACAGACAAATGATAGCGGGGCGGAGAATACAGGAATACAGGGCGAACGATAGCGGGGGGGGGGGGGGGGAATACAGACGAATGATAGCGGGGGGGAGAATACAGACGAATGATAGCGGGGGGGGAGAATACAGACGAATGATAGGAGGGGGGGAACACAGACAAATGATAGCGGGGGGGGGGGGGAAACACAGACAAATGATAGCGGGGTGGGGGGGAGAATACAGACGAATGATAGCGGGGGGGGGGGGGGGAGAATACAGGCGAATGATAGCGGGGGGAGAATACAGACGAATGATAGGGGGGGAGAATACAGACGAATGATAGCGGGGGGAGAATACAGACAAATGATAGCGGGGCGGAGAATACAGACAAATGATAGCGGGGGGGGGAATACAGATGAATGATAGCGGGGGGGAGGGGGATACAGACGAATGATAGCGGGGCGGAGAATACAGACGAATGATAGCGGGGGGAGAATACAGACGAATGATAGCGGGGGGGGAGAATACAGACGAATGATAGCGGGGGGGAGAATACAGACGAATGATAGCGGGGGGGGGAATACAGATGAATGATAGCGGGGGGGGGAATACAGACGAATGATAGCGGGGGGAGAATACAGACGAATGATGGCGGGGGGGGGGGGGAAATACAGACGAATGATAGCGGGGAGGGAGAATACAGACGAATGATAGCGGGGGGGGGGGAATACAGACCAATGATAGCGGGGGGAAGAATACAGACGAATGATAGCGGGGGGGGGGGGGAATACAGACAAATGATATCGGGGGGGGGGGGGGAGAATACAGACGAATCATAGCAGGGGGGGGGAGAAAACAGAGAAGAATGATAGTGGGGTGTATACAGAGGAATGATAGTGGGGTGTATACAGAGGAATGATAGTGGGTGTATACAGAGGAATGATAGTGGGGTGTATATAGAGGAATGATAGTGGGGTGTATATAGAGGAATAATAGTGGGGTGTATACAGAGGAATGATAGTGGGGTGTATACAGAGGAATGATAGTGGGGTGTATACAGAGGAATGATAGTGGGTGTATACAGAGGAATGATAGTGGGGTGTATATAGAGGAATGATAGTGGGGTGTATATAGAGGAATAATAGTGGGGTGTATACAGAGGAATGATAGTGGGGTGTATACAGAGGAATGATAGTGGGTGTATACAGAGGAATGATAGTGGGTGTATACAGAGGAATGATAGTGGGGTGTATATAGAGGAATGATAGTGGGGTGTATATAGAGGAATAATAGTGGGGTGTATACAGAGGAATGATAGTGGGGTGTATACAGAGGAATGATAGTGGGGTGTATACAGAGGAATGATAGTGGGGTGTATATAGATGAATGATAGTGGGGTGTATATAGAGGAATGATAGTGAGTGTATACAGAGGAATGATAGTGGGTGTATATAGAGGAATGATAGCGGGGTGTATACAGAGGAATGATAGTGGGGTGTATACAGAGGAATGATAGTGGGGTGTATACAGAGGAATGATAGTGGGTGTATATAGAGGAATGATAGTGGGGTGTATACAGAGGAATGAGAGTGGGGTGTATACAGAGGTATGATAGTGAGGTGTATACAGAGGAATGATAGTGGGGTGTATACAGAGGAATGATAGTGGGTGTATACAGAGGAATGATAGTGGGGTGTATACAGAGGAATGATAGTGGGGTGTATACAGAGGAATGATAGTGGGGTGTATACAGAGGAATGATAGTGGGGTGTATACAGAGGAATGATAGTGGTGTATACAGAGGAATGATAGTGGGGTGTATACAGAGGAATGATAGTGGGGTGTATACAGAGGAATGATAGTGGGGTGTACACAGAGGAATGATAGTGGGGTGTATACAGAGGAATGATAGTGGGGTGTATACAGAGGAATGATAGTGGGTGTATACAGAGGAATGATAGTGGGGTGTATATAGAGGAATGATAGCGGAGTGTATACAGAGGAATGATAGCGGGGTGTATATAGAAGAATGATAGTGGGGTGTATACAGAGGAATGATAGTGGGGTGTATACAGAGGAATGATAGTGGGGTGTATACAGAGGAATGATAGTGGGGTGTATATAGAGGAATGATAGTGGGGTGTATATAGAGGAATGATAGTGGGGTGTATACAGAGCAATGATAGTGGGGTGTATACAGAGGAATGATAGTGGGGTGTATACAGAGGAATGATAGTGGGGTGTATATAGAGGAATGATAGTGGGGTGTATACAGAGCAATGATAGTGGGGTGTATACAGAGGAATGATAGTGGGGTGTATACAGAGGAATGATAGTGGGGTGTATACAGAGGAATGATAGTGAAGTGTATACAGAGGAATGATAGTGGGGTGTATACAGAGGAATGATAGCGGGGTGTATACAGAGGAATGATAGTGGGGTGTATACAGAGGAATGATAGTGGGGTGTATATAGAGGAATGATAGCGGGGTGTATATAGAGGAATGATAGTGGGTGTATACAGAGGAATGATAGTGGGGTGTATACAGAGGAATGATAGTGGGGTGTATACAGAGGAATGATAGTGGGGTGTATATAGAGGAATGATAGTGGGGTGTATACAGAGGAATGATAGTGGGGTGTATACAGAGGAATGATAGTGGGGTGTATATAGAGGAATGATAGCGGGGTGTATATAGAGGAATGATAGTGGGGTGTATACAGAGGAATGATAGTGGGGTGTATACAGAGGAATGATAGTGGGGTGTATACAGAGGAATGATAGTGGGGTGTATACAGAGGAATGATAGTGGGGTGTATACAGAGGAATGATAGTGGGGTGTATACACAGAGGAATGATAGTGGGGTGTATACAGAGGAATGATAGTGGGGTGTATACAGAGGAATGATAGTGGGGTGTATACAGAGGAATGATAGTGGGGTGTATACAGAGGAATGATAGTGGGGTGTATACAGAGGAATGATAGTGGGGTGTATACAGAGGAATGATAGTGGGGTGTATACAGAGGAATGATAGTGGGGTGTATACAGAGGAATGATAGTGGGGTGTATACAGAGGAATGATAGTGGGGTGTATACAGAGGAATGATAGTGGGGTGTATATAGAGGAATGATAGTGGGGTGTATATAGAAGAATGATAGTGGGGTGTATACAGAGGAATGATAGTGGGGTGTATACAGAGGAATGATAGTGGGGTGTATATAGAGGAATGATAGTGGGGTGTATATAGAGGAATGATAGCGGGGTGTATATAGAAGAATGATAGTGGGGTGTATATAGAGGAATGATAGTGGGTGTATACAGAGGAATGATAGCGGGGTGTATATAGAAGAATGATAGTGGGGTGTATAAAGAGGAATGATAGCGGGGTGTACTTTAACCAATTTTCAGCTTTCAGCGCTGACGCATTTTGAATGACAGTTGCGCGGTCATACAACACTGTACCCAAATTATATATAACTTAGGGAAATACGGCGATTCACGAACGTACGTGCGCCCGACGAATTGTACATCCGCCTTAAAGTTATTCTCCATAGATGAGGCGCAACCCGGCAGCAGACATGCAAAGGTCTGCCCCAGAGAACACAGACCGGCGTATTGTGCGTTGGACGTGTCTGGCTGGGCGTCGGTTACGTTCACGGCGTACGTGGTGATCCGGTGCATTGCCATGAATTGAGATTTGCCATAGAATGAGATGGTCCGCCTCCATCCCATTCTATTGGCTCACTCATGTCACGTGACATATTTAAACGTCAAGTATTGACGCAAACATCAGTCACAGCTAGGCTATCATAGGGAGAGGATCTCCTCTCCCTGTGATAGCCCGATAGCGCTGTCAGCAGCGTGCCTCCCGCCAGCGCTAAGTACACCCCGCGCCCGCAGCTCTACTCCCCGCACCCCGCGCCCGCAGCTCTTCCCCGTCCTCCGCGCCCGCAGCTCTACTCCCCCGTTAAGAATCAGGGAACGGGGAGAGTCTACGCTATTAGCGTAGACCTAGCGTTGGCTACGTTAGTAGCGTAAACCTGAGCATGCGCAGTATTTACAACAGCAGCCCACATAACCTGGAGCAGCTGCAGCTGCAGCCCGTTCCCTGATTCTTAACGGGGGAGTAGAGCTGCGGGCGCGGAGGACGGGGAAGAGCTGCGGGCGCGGGGTGCGGGGAGTAGAGCTGCGGGCGCGGGGTGTACTTAGCGCTGGCGGGAGGCACGCTGCTGACAGCGCTATCGGGCTATCACAGGGAGAGGAGATCCTCTCCCTATGATAGCCTAGCTGTGACTGATGTTTGCGTCAAGACTTGACGTTTAAATATGTCACGTGACATGAGTGAGCCAATAGAATGGGATGGAGGCGGACCATCTCATTCTATGGCAAATCTCAATTCATGGCAATGCACCGGCGTAGCTTAGGCAGTTGTGCCGGCGTGGTTGTGAGCATGCGCATCATCGGCAACGTCATGGCGCATGCGCAGTTTGTGATACACCGGGCGTAAAACACTTCACCACACTCGGACTATCATTTGCATGGGGTCACGCCCACTTCCACCTACGCCGGCCTGCGCCTTCGAAAAATATGCCACGCCGACGCGGCGTTGGGAGCAATAGCTTGCTGAATACAGTGCTTGCCTCTGAGACTCAAGTGATCACAGATCCGGGTAAGGGGCGGATCCTGACCCCGTACTCCGTGATCAGCTGTCAGCCAATGACAGCTGATCACGTGATGTAAACAAAGCTCTGTAATCTTTTTTTTTCCTCCTCTCGCTAACAGGAGAAAAAAAGTCGATCACCGGCTTAGGTGCAAGGGACACCGGTCCCGAAGAGGAAGCAGGCACATCGGCCCTTATCTGTGCCAAGCTGTACCCCCTGCCAGTGTCCACAGAGCCACCTATCAATGCCCACGAGTGCAACCTATCAATGCCCACGATTGGTGCCAATCAGTGCCTCATCAGTGCCACCCAGCAGTGCTGCCTATCATTGTAACCTACCAGTGCCGATCAGTGCCTATCACTGCCACTCATCAGTGCCCATCACTACCACCTTTCAGTGCCCTTCACTGCCAGCTATCAGTGCCACCTATCATTGCCACCTATTAGTGCCACTTCTCAGTGCCCACCAGTGCCACCTATCAATGCCCTTCAGTACTACCGATCAATGCCACCTCGCAGTGCCGTCTATCCGTGCCCATCAGTGCTGCCTTACCGGTGCCCATCAGTGCAGCCCATTGGTGCCCACCAGTGCTGCCTTATCGGTGCCCATCAGTGCAGCCCATTGGTGCCCACCAGTGCCGCCTTATCGGTGCCCATCAGTGCAGCCCATTGGTGCCCACCAGTGCCGCCTTATCGGGGCCCATCAGTGCAGCCCATCCGTGCCCACCAGTGCCGCCTTATCAGTGCCCATCAGTGCAGCCTCATCAGTGCCCATCAGTGCAGCCTCACCAGTGCCAATCAGTGCAGCCTCATCAGTGTACATCAATGAAGGAGAAAAATCACCTGTTTGCAAAATTTTATAACAAAATATATATATAAAACATTTTTTTTTTTATTCATTTTTTTTTTTCTTTAACAATAATAATAATAAATAATAAAAACCGCAAGGGTGATCAATTACCCCCAAAAGAAAGCTCTATTTGTGGGAAAAAAATGTCAAAAATGTCATATGGCTACAGTGTTGCATGACCGCGCAATTGTCATTCAAAGTGCATCGAAAATTGGTCTGGGTAGAAGGGGGGTTTAAGTGCCCGGTAAGTACGTGGTTACAGTTAGGTGGGTGGTTATAATGTTATGGTTTATTGGCAAACTTAGTACCGGGTTTCATTCAGGAAGGATGATATTATATTGAGAATTGACGACAGTTCTATTTGTTCTCTCTCTAGATGGAATTTCTACAACCTCAGTAACCAAGAGCTGCGCCGCCAGCTGCAAGGAAACCAGCAGTAGTAGCATTGTGGGCTCCGTGTCCGTGACCTGCTGCACCACTGACCTGTGCAATGTCGGGGGGGCCATCAGCATCAAGTCCAGCTATTCCGCCATTTTCCTGGCAGTGGGAACCCTTGCGATGTTCATCACTGGCCCCCTTCTCTGATATATAAGATGAACAGGGCCGCCATCAGGGGGGTACAGGCAGTACACCTGTAAGGGGCCTGGATGGCAACCCCCCTTTTTTTCTCAATTTTTTTGTAAGGGGCCTCGAGGTCCCCAGGGCCCTGGATGACAACCCCCTTTTTTTTCATAAAAAAAAGTTTTCCTTTATATATATATTTTTTTCCTTTTTCTTTTTATTAAAGAGCCCAGAGGTCCCCAGGGCCCTGATGGCAACCCCCCTTTTTTTTATAAAAACATTTATATATATATTTGTTTTATTTTTTATTTTCATTAAAGGGCCCGGAGGTCCCCAGGGCCCCGGGTGGGCTACCCCCCGCTTTTTTTTCATAATTGTTGTTATATATTTTTTTGATTTATGACAGCCCCCCCCCCCCCCCGCTTCTCAATTTGAGGCAGCAGCAGCCCCCCCCCCCCCGCGGTTCTCTGCTCCAGGGGGCCCATGCCCAAAGCTGTGTGAGGGGCCCCATAATTCCTGATGGCGGCCCTGGACATGACCTTACAAGTTGCCCAACCGGCATCAATAAATGATTTGTAATGAGAAGCCTGGAATTGTGTGTGCGTTTCTTGCTATGTGTATAGTAGTGGAGAGCAGACACCTCCACCTTGTGCAAAAAAAAAAAAACAAGGATGATGTCACTTCTTCTCACGCGCTTTTATGTATCGTCTGATTTTTCTGACAATCCAAATAAAATCATGATATTTCTCGCACAATAACTTGTTTTTAACCACTTCAGCCCCCGGACCATTTGGCTGACCAAAGACCAGGCCCTGTTTGCGATTCGGCACTGCGTCGCTTTAACTGACACATGCGCGGAAGTGCGACGTGGCTCCCAAACAAGATTGGCGTCCTTTTTTTTTTTTACCACAAATAGATCTTTCTTTCTTTTGAGGTCTGCGTTTTTTTTCTTTTCTGTGCTATAAACAATTTTGAAAAAAATACTTTTTTTTTTTTTACTTTTTGCTATAATAAATATCCCCCAAAAATATATATATAAAAAAAAATGTTTTTTTTCCTCAGTTTATGCCGATACGTATTCTTCTACATATTTTTGGTAAAAAAAAGTTATAGCGTCCACAAAATAGGGGATAGTTTAACCACTTCATCCCCGGACCATTATGCAGGTGAGTGAGTGAGTGAAAAACGTATAAAGCGCAACACTTGCGAACTGAATCGCCTCTGGGTTCTGTTTCCATTCCTTCGATAAGGAAACGCTTTACCTCAGAAGAGATGAGTTTTTATCATTCTCCTGAAGGCCAAGTGGTCGGACTCCAGTCGGATGGCGGTTGGTAGTGCATTCCACAGTCGCGGTCCCTGGACAGCAAATCTCCGATCTCCTTTGGATTTGTATCTTGCCTTTGGAACGTACAGTAGGTATTTGCAGTAGGTTTTGATTTGTGGATCGCAGAATGCGATTGGGGTTGTGGGCTTTTTTTTCCGCATAGATATTGGGGGGCGTTTCCTTGAATACACTTGTGTGTAAGGCAGAGTGCCTTGAAAGTGATTCTGTCTTTCATTGGTAGCCAGTGAAGAGATCTCAGCGAAAGGGAGATTGACTCCCATGGTTTTTTACCAGTCACTAATCGAGCAGCCGTATTTTGAACGACTTGCAGACGAGTGATTTGGTATTTGGGGGAGTCCTAAATAGAGGGCATTTGCATAGTCGAGTCTGGAATTAATGATTGTTCCCACCACAACTGCAATGTCCTTTTTAGGGATAAAGGGGGTAAGTCGGCGTAGTAGGCGCAGCAGATGGTGTGATATGCTGACTACGGACCCTATTTGTGCATCCATTGTCGTGTAGGAGTCAAAAATGACTCAGAGACTTTTGACTTTGGCACTCAGGGGGATAATTCTTCCCAGGATGGGTAGTGGGGTCCAAGTTGAGGTGGGGGGACTTTTCCGGTTTGCGTGAAACAGGAGAAGCTCTGTTTTCGAACCATTGAGTTTAAGATAACTGGCAGTCATCCAGTTATCTATTATGGTGAGGGTTCTCTCTAATCCGGGGGAGTGATTATTTTCGTTGCTGACGCGGAGATATAGTTGTGTGTCGTCTGCGTAGGAATGGTAAAGTAGATTCTGGTTGTTGATGATCTCAAAGAGGGGATGGAGATAGATATTGAACAGTCCCCGAGACAAGGGAGTTACCTGGGGGACTCGGCATGATACCGTACGCATTTCTGACGTGAAAGATCCCAATTTCACTGTTTGTGATCTGTTTTCCAAGAAGGAGGAGAACCAAGGTAAATCCTCTTCCGCGACTTTGGCCACCTCAGCTAGCCTAGTGAGTAGTAGTCCGCAGTGGCGTATCTAGGGTATGGCAGCCATGGCAAGTGCCATGGGCGCCATGGGGAGGGGGCGGGAAAAAAGCTACCCCCCGCACGAAAAAAACCCCATCTGTCCTCCTGTAGCCGCCTCCCGCACTAATCTAGCTCCCGGCAACGCGGGACAGCAATTGCCAATATTGCTACTTGGCCTGGGGAGGGGAGTGACAGGTGCCCCCATGACGGCCGATAACGGGCCATTAATGGCACAGTGGATGCATTTGATTGGCACAGCAATTGCAATTGATTTGAGTTTGTTTGCGCCCCCCAAAATTTTCAGCACCAGCCGCCAGTTTTGACGGGGGCGCAGTTTCAGTGCTTTTGCCATAGGCGCCATTTTCACTCTGGTAGTCCGTGGTCTACCGTGTCAAAGGCCACACTTAGGTCCAACAGGATCAGGAGAGAAGATTCTCCTTCATCTGCGGCCTCTAGAACGTCATCCCATATTTTTACCAGAGCTGTTTCAGTTCCGTGACCCGGACGGAAGCCTGATTGAAACGCATCGAGTAATTTTTGGGTTTCTAAATGTAGTTGTAACTGTTGTACAACTTCTTTCTCCATTATCTTGGAGAAAACATTTAGTCCCGTTATGGGCCTCCTATTGTTTGGGTCTTTAGGGTCAAGGTTTTTTTTTTTAGGATCGGTTTTATAGTACCTTGTTTCAACAAGGGGGGCACCATGCATTCCTTGAATGATTGATTTATAAGCTGCGTGATGGCTGGTGCCAATAAATCGGCACTTTGTTTCAGCAGTTTAGTGGGAATAATGTCATTGGGTGCTGTGCTGTTGCGCAGAGTCCCAATGATATTTTTAGTGGCAGCGATGGAGATGGGTTTTAAGGTGAATTCCGGTACTTGAGATGGGTATTTTATGGTATTTGGGTTGGGATTAGGGGCGGGATTCATGAATTCCGGTACTTGAGATGGGTATTTTATGGTATTTGGGTTAGAATTAGGGGCGGGATTCATGCAGATTCCATTTTGCTCAATGCTTACACAGATTTTTTCAATTTTATTAATGAAATAATCCGATAGTTTGTTTGCAAAATTCTTGTAAATCAGCATTAGGGGGCTCTAAGCAGGCTGGATTCATCGACTGTGACACCAGCTTGAAGAGTTCGCGGGGGCGGTTTAGGGCCTTGGTGATGATGTTGGCGAAGTGATTTTTTTTTGCCATAAAGATTTCTTTATGATATTTCTTTGTGATTGTCTTATAAATAGTGAGGTTTCTATCTGAAGAGCTCCTTTTCCATGCAGCTTCTGCTCTTCTACGCTCTTGCTTTAGCAACGTCAGCTGGTCGTTAAACCAGCCGGCGTTGGTTTTCCAGATGCAAGTTTTGCGTTTTGGTGCCACCCAGTCGGCGGACTGAAGTAGCCCCTTGTTGATAGCGTCAAGTGTTTCTACTGCTGTTTGTTTATGTTGTATTGTGTTTATTTTATTTCCTAGGGTCGTTTTGAAGAGTTCCGAATGGAGCTTCTTCTAAAATCTAGTCCAGTGAGTTATCACCGTTTTTTTTGTTTTATTTGGCCTGAGGTGGTTGGCGAGTTTAAATTTAATGGCATGGTGGTCGGTCCATGGAAGTGGCTCATTTTCCCCGATCTCAATTTCCAAATCCTGTTTAAAAATGAGGTCGAGGGTATGGCCTGAGGCGTGAGTGGGGTCTCGAATTAATTGCTGCAGACCTAGTCCTTCCAGATGGTCGATGCAAGCGTCAGCGATGGGGTCCAACGAGGAGTTGGCCCAGAGGTTGAAATCCCCAAGCACCAAAAGGTGTTTGATGCTTAGGGTGTAAGAGGAGATGAATTCTGTTAATGACGTGAAAAGGTGCATTTTTGGGCCTGGAGGTCTATAGCACAGTAGCATATGGACCGTGTCTTGTGGGTTTGTTTGCAGCTGGAATGGAAGCGAGTATTGGAGGACTGGTTTGGTGATCAAGAGGTGAATCTTGTGGATCACCGCCAGACCTCCCCTTCTTTGCCCCACTCTGTTCTGCATTTGGAATGCAATAATTTGCAGGCACCAATTCTTCCAGAATGGTGTTGCAATTGCCTGTAAGCCAGCTTTCTGTGATAAAGAGGCAATCTAGATCACGTTGAAGGATGAGATCATGGATTTCTTGTCTGTGTTTTACTGCCGATCTTCTGTTGACCAAAGCGCAGGATATGCATTTGGGCTGATGTGTTCTGATGCGATTTTTTTCTGTTAATCGTCTATTGATTCTTAACAGTTGTTCGTCATTAAAAGCTTTTTCGGTGATCGTTAGAAGTGTTGAGGCAAATGGCTTTAATTCCCAGTTGGCTTCTGCAGAGTATTTCAGATAACTCATGGCTGCAGAAAAACTCACCGGGAAGTATTGATAATTATGGGGGGGTTTTGGCGATGCTGGGGAGGAGGAATAAACAAGCGAACTTGTCACTTCTCCATGTCCTCCGTCCCTGCAATTGGTCCAGAGGAAGGCCAAAAAAAATCCCAGGCGTGCTGTGCCAATCTGCCTTGACTGGGGAAAAAATTTCTTCCTGATCCCAATAGGTGATGGGTCGCGACCCTGGATCAATTGCTTTATGAATAAGGGGTTGGCTGCAGTGACCAGTTTTCAGATTGAGAAGGCCTGTGCAAGGGAGGGTGCAAGGGGGGTGTGGGTGGTGTGTTGTTATGCAGTGGGAGTACCAAGATGGCCGCTGACCGGGACTAGGCCAGAGCCGGGGGCTAAAGTACGGGGGACCACAGGGGGAGAGAAGGGGTCTGTAAGGGTACAGCGTGGGGGGGTCCGAGGCAGATGGTGTTTTTTTTAATCTATTATTGCTATCCACTTCGGCGTGAGGGAGGGGTGTCCCGCTAGGCTGCGGGCGAAGCCGCTGACTTTCCTGGGATGCCTTCCCGCACTTGTGGCCGCGATCCTGGTTGCGTCGATATCCAAAGGAACCCCGAGGGTTGATGACGGAGGGGCGAGGGGGGCGGCGGGATAGTGTGTGAGATGCCGGGGGGGGGGGGTCCCGGTCGTCTGGTCGTCCGCTCCCCGGGACTTAGAGAACCTCGGCTATCCTGAGAAGGACGGCCGTATCCAGTCCCAGGGGGGTCTGGGACAAGTTAAGAAGTTTTCTTTATTGACTCGTACGAGGAGACAAGTTACAACAAAGGGACAGATACTTGCCTATTGGTTCTGACTGCTTGCCACCCGTGCTATAGGGCTGCATGGACAAACGGTCAGCCTGATAGACGCCTATCTGACTTGTCTGACTAACAATTGTAAAACTGGCATTTATATACCCACACATGCTTTATCTCAGCCATCTCTCCTAGATGTGATTGGTTGCTACGATCTACATCAATGTAACACCTGTCCTACAACCAAACAAACTTAATTATTCCTAGAATTCCTATATGTTTATTAAAAATGATTTATAACTGGTTGTGTCCAATTAAAGACATCTGTGTAGAGACTAGGGATGAGCTTCGTATTCGAGTCGAACTCATGTTCGACTCGAACATCGTATGTTCAATCGTTCGTCGAATTACGAACGTTTTGGGCCATTCGCGCCAAATTCGAGTTACGTTTCACAGCCCATAATTCACTGCGGCATCGCAGTGCATTGCTGGCTGATGATTGGCCAAGCATGCACTATGACCCGCATGCCTGGCCAATCACAGCTTGCAAAAAATGGAGAGCCATAATTGGCCAAAGCCAGGGTGACTTTGGCCAATTATGGCTCAGGGGGATTAGTTCACGCCCCACACTATAAAAGGCTGCCTGCAGGTTGGCCTTGTGTAGTATGTTGCGGTGGTTAAGAGAGAACAGAGAGAGACAGAAAGAGTGTCATTTTTTGCAGGTAGATAGAGCAGGCAGGCTTTTCAGTTAAAGTTACAGTGTGTAGAGGATATTATATGGATCCCAGGTGTTGTACATATATTTATACACTGTATAGTATAGCTAGATCCGCTTTTTCTAATTTACTGGCAGGCAGGTGATTGTGTTAGCTGCAGTATTCTCACGTGGTGTACTGCCCGTGTCCTCTGCAGTGTGTACCATAAAGCTACGTGGTGTGTACTGCCTTTGTCCTCTGTAGTTTGCACCTAAAGCTACTTGGTGTGTACTGCCCGTGTCCTCTGCAGATTACACTTAAAGCTATGTGGTGTGTGTGTACTGCCGTGTCCTCTGCAGTATGCACCTAAAGCTACTTGGTGTGTAAAATTGATTTGTTGGAGAAGAACAAGAATGAATGAATGAATGAATGAATGAATGACTTGAATGGACTTTATAGGCACAAATAGTAGCGTTAAAATAAGTTTATTGATACAATTACCCAATAAGGGTCATTGGACCAAAATTTTAATACATACATATAGACAAATTATTAAAACCAAGGAAAAATTAACACAGAAAACTGTATTAAAAAAAAGACCAGGTTAAACCAATATGGTCCAAGAAAGACATCAAGGGATATTGATGGCTAATATATATGATAGTAGATAGCACTCAAGCTCAACATGTTTCGCGGGTGACTGCTTCTTCGGGAGCTAATGGATGTTCTAGAGAAAGAACAGACTTTTATTGGTTTATACGTTTGAATTCGTGTATATCTATACAGCGTGTAAACATATCATGTGTGCTATAAAGCACCATATCAAACAGCATGCAGGGGCGGACTGACAACTCATGGGGCCCCCGGGCAATAGAAGATTATGGGGCCCCGGGGCTTACAGATGGCCACCAAGCCAGATGGCAGTACAGCTAAAATCTCGGGATTTTCACATCAAAAGCATGTCAGTTTTGGACATATCAGGGTAAATGTAAAAAAAACACAGATTTTTACATACTGTCCCTGGTTTTAATGAGCCTGGCAACCTTGATGGGGCCCCCTAGTGGCATGGGGCCCTCAGGCAGTGCCGAGTTCCTCAATGGACAGTCCGCCCCTGACAGCATGCGACCATTACCATAACCCCAATAGTGGCACCATGCAGAGGGACGGCATACTAGGGAACCCATAAGTAGGAAATGTAGGGACACACCATATAAAGAGTGGTATAGCGAGCATATAGAGAGTGGTGATTCCATACATGCAAAGGTGCGGGTTAGTTGACTTTTTAAATATCATAGCCAACGCAGATACTCATAACGGGTGATTGCAAAAAATGGAGATGTGCACTAAGGCAGAGAGACCAAACCCCCACGGTGCCGACAGCACCAAAGAGAATGTAATAGAAGGAGTAATTGTAAAGAAATATTAAAAATGCCTACCATCCAGGGCACTGGGTAGACTTTAGATAAAAAAAACACAAGGGGTTAACGGGTAAAGAGGTAAGAATAGAATACCTCTAATATGAAAAGGGGTTTCCATAGAGAAAAGGAGAAAAAGGGGGAGAGAGAGAAAACCGACACGATATGATAAGTTACATTAAGCCTTATTGGAAAGAATTGGTGAAGTGATAGAGTGCAGATGATATTATATGCATCCCAGGTGTTGTACATATATTTGTACACTATATAGTATAGCTAGATCCGTTCTTCCTAATTTACTGGCAGGCAGGTGATTGTGTTAGCTGCAGTATTCTCACGTGGTGTATTGCCTGTGTCCTCTGCAGTGTCACGGTCCCTACCGTGCCAAGCAGACGGCGAGGCGTGGTTGCGCTTCAGGTGGCTCTGGGTGAAATTGAACCCAGGACCTCCCCGTTGCTACTCTGTGTCTTTTCCCTCTGAGCCACTTCTCAGTTTAGATTCTGCTTGCTGTCCGTCGGAGCCTGGTGCTGAACTATGTGCTGATTGCCTGATCTCCCTACTATCTGCACTTGTCTATCCTGGTCCAGCTGAGGCAGGTTTCCTAATCAACCAGGATATAAAGCCCTGCCTCACTATGAGGGAGGTGTCAGTTCATTGTGCTCTGATCACCCTGTCTGTGCCAAAGGTCCGGCTCATCCCTAGTAGAGACAGTCTGGCACCCAGCTGTGTTAGTCACAACTTTTAAGGATGACAGATTTATAACTTTCAGAGAATGAACTTTCAATAACCGCACCTTATCTGTTATGTCTTACTATTTCTATGTGTATGTATCTATATATTTGGTTCCATAAAAGATACCGTATTATCTATATTATAGATACATACATGTACACATACATATATATATATATACACACACATAGCTAATTACTTTTCAATATTGTCTAATTATTAATGTAACCTATACAATGTAATAGACCTTGTTAAGCTTGATTAATGTTTTATCTTTCTCAAAACTGCCTAATTATTTTATACCACCTGTATCACTATCTTTGGTGCTTATCTCATCAGCTATATTTCAACTGTTGTCAGAATGTTCCTGTGTCTAATTAGTTGAACTGTCTTCAGTGCACTTTCACCTAGTTATGACTGTCTTAACAATACCAGCTAAAGTTCAGTAAAATAAAGACATTCTGTATTCTTATAGAATAACACTAATAAAGATTTAATAACTATTGTTTACCATTGAATAATAATATTGATAAGAACACTACTATATCATAATAATATGAATAATATTGATAATAATTATATTATCAATAAAACATATGCAAACTAATATGAATTATATGAAATAATTCTACTTCTAGGCATAAATGATTATAACATAAGCTGATTTCTCTAACACAAGCCTCCTCCAGCTTACAATGGCCCCACACACAAGTATCCTACTGCTGGCAGCTCTCTGTGTAGTATCAGGTAAGGGGGCCACTGACATCACTAATACTATGATTTTTTTTCTATGGAATTTTTTATTTTGTGATGCATAGGGTTGAGATTTGGACTTTTGGATTTTTGGTACCCGGACCCGAACCCGAACAATTTACTGTAAGTTCGAGTTCGGTGTTCAGCAATGTAATGGCGCACTGCAGGGCAGCCAATCACCATTTGGTTTACTTGTGTGACCTATAAGCCATCACAGCCATGCCTACTAATGGCATGGCTGTGATTGGCCAGTGCAGCATGTGATCCAGCATGTGACCCAGCCTCTATATAAGCTAGAGGCACATAGCACAGCTTGTCACTCTGCTTTAGACAGGGTAGGGAAAGGCTGCTGCTGCTGCTCTTCTGAGGGAGAGAATTAGATAGGAGCAGAGCTTTTTTTCTCAAAAAAAATAGGTGCAGGAACTCAACCACGACCCGTTCAGATTTCACAAACAGTAGAAGGGTCTTAAAGGGGCATTAAATACCAGAATTGCAGGGGGTTACAAAACTCTCACTTGTAAACACATAAACCAGACTTCTGTGTTTACAAGTGATTGTGGTGAGCAGGGTCTGAGCCAGAGGTGGTGGAACTGAGTTCCCCCAAGTTCCCCCTGAAAAAAAGCCCTGGATAGGATTCAGACTGTCCTGCTTCAGAAATCACATTACTCAGCGATCTAGATAGCATATCAAGTCACTCTGCTTTAGTTACTTTAGGGAAAGGTTCCTCCCTGCTTTTGCTTTTAGGGAGAGAAATAGGAGTCACTCTTGCATCAGAAATCTAATTATACCAGCACTGCATATGTTTCTGTCAGATACACCCTTTATATGCTTTAGGGAAAGGTTCATGCCTGTTTTTGCTTTTAGGGAGAGAAATAGGAGTCAGTCCTGCTTCAGAAATCAAATTACACCAGCACTGCATATGTTACTGTGAGATGCACCCTTTAGCTACTGTTCTTCTATTTTGCTATTCAAAAACACCCATGTAGGTCAAAAACATATATTTTGCAGTGTTTCCTCCAGTGTTTGCAGTGTTTCCTCCAGTGTTTGCAGTGTTTCCCCCATATCTGTACGTGTGAGATAAACACTTTAGCTACTGTTCTTCTATTTTGCTATTCAAAAAGACACCCATTTAGGTCAAAAACATATATTTTGCAGTTTATCCTCCAGTGTTTGCAGTGTTTCCTGCATTTATCTGTGAGATACACACTTTAGATACTGTTTTTCTATTGTGCTATTCAATTTTCTTTTATTTCAGGCAAATACATTTTTTTGGGTGCGTTTCCTGCATATCTGTACGTGTGAGATACACCCTTTAGATACTGTTCTTCGATTGTGCTATTCAAAAAACACCCATTTAGGGCAATATCCTACATTTGAGAAATATGAGGAGAACGTCAAATAAGGGACGTGGCCGTGGTGCTGCTGGTGGAGCGCCTATTGCAGGGAGAGGACGTGGTCGATCTTTGCCAGCTACACGCACAAGTGAAACACCTTTCTCAGGTGCGAGTAGGCGACAGAGCCTGCAGCTGTATTTGGTCAGGCCTAATCCAGCTCTACGAATGTTGAGGCCAGGAGCAGAACAGGCGGTAGTAGATTGGGTTGGTGGCAGTCCCTCCAGTTCCTTCACATTGTCTCCCAACCAGTCTTGTGCTGAAAGATCGGAGTTGGCATCTGCAGCTGGTGTCCATCAGTCTTTCACCTCCCCCCTTGCAAATCAGCCAAGCAGTCTGAGCCCCAAATCATGCAGCAGTCTCTTCTGCTTTTTGATGAGTCTGTTAGCATGTGTTCCCAGGGCCACCCACCTAGCCCTGCCCCAGAAGTGGAAGAGATTGAGTGCACCGATGCCCAACCACTTATGTTTCAAGATGAGTACATGAGGGGACCATCACAGGACATCTCGGATGATGAAGAAACACAGTTGCCAACTGCTGCTGCTTTCACAATTGTGCAGACCGACAAGGAGGGCAGTGGTGAAGACTGGGTGGAAGATGATGTGAAGGACATTGAGGTCCTCAACCCGACATGGAATCAACCTCATGCAGGTGACCTGTGTAGTTCGGAGGAAGAGGCGGTGGTCGCACAGAGCCACCAGCACAGCAGAAGAGGGGGCCGGGTGCAAAAGCGGAGCGTCGTCCCCTAGACAGTACACCTACTACTGCCCAACGCAGCAAGGGACCGAGCACACCAAAGCCAGGTCCAAGGAGTTCCCTAGCATGGCAGTTCTTCACACAATGTGCTGATGACAAGACATGAGTGGTTTGCACGCTGTGCAATCAGAGGCTGAAGCGAGGCATAAACGTTCTCAACCTGAGCACAACCTGCATGACCAGGCATCTAAGTGCAAGGCATGAGCTGCAGTGGAGTACACACCTCAAAAACCAAGAAAGGTCTCTGGCTCCTCCTGCTTCCTTTTCTGCATCAGTCTCAGGCCTCTCGGCCTCTTCATCCACCTCTGTAGTGACAGTGCCATCTGCCACCCCGCAATTAGAGGACCGGCAAGCAACACTACCACCTGGGTCACCAAACATCTCCACAATGTCCCATGGAAGCGTTCAGCTCTCTATCTCCCAAACACTGGAGCGGAAGAGGAAGTACCCCCCTACCCACCTGCGATCCCTGGCACTGAATGCCAGCATTTCAAAATTCCTGGCCTTTGAAATGCTGTCATTCCGTAGAGTTTTAAAAGCCTGATGGCATTGGCTGTCCCACAGTAGGTTGTGCCCAGCCGCCCTACTTTTCCAGGCGAGCCATCCCTTCCCTGCACAACCAAGTGGGGGACAAAATCAGGTGTGCACTGTGCAACGCCATCTGTGCCAAGGTCCATCTAACTACGGATACGTAAACCAGTAAGCACGGTCAGGGACGTTATATCTCCCTAACAGCACACTGGGTAAATGCAGTGGCGGCTGGGCCTGAGGCGGATAGCAGTTTGGCACATTTCCTTCCACCACCGAGGATTGCAGGGCGCTTCAGTTTGCCTCCTGTTCCTAACTCCTCCTACTCCGCTTCCTCATCCTCTACCGCCTCCTCATCCGGTCAGCGTAACACATTCACCATCAACTTCAGCACAGCCATGGGTAAACGCAAGCAGGCATTTTAAAACGTTCCTGTTTGGGGGAAAAACCCCACACCGCGCAGGAGTTGTTGAGGGATATGGAACAACAGACCGATGAGTGGTTGGCGTCAGTGAGCCTCAAGCCGGGCCTGGTGGTGTGCGATAACAAGCAAAATCTCGTAGCAGCTCTGAGCCTAGCCGGTTTGACGCACATCCCTTGCCTGGCGCATGTGCTGAATTTGGTGGTGCAGAGGTTCCTTAAAAACTACCCCGATATGCCACAGCTGCTGCAGAAAGTGCGGGCCATCTGTGCGCACTTTCGGCGTTCTCACCCTGCTGCTGCTCACCTGTCAGCGCTGCAGCGTGACTTCGGCCTTCCTGCTCACCGCCTCATATGCCCACACACTCCACCTTGCACATGCTGGCCAGACTGTGCGAGCAGCAGCAGATGATAGTGGAGTCCCAGCTGCAGCACACACGTGTGAGTTGCTCTGCAGAACAGAACTACTTCACCACCAATAACTGGGCCTTTATGCGAGACCTGTGTGCCTTGTTGCACTGTTTCGAGTACTCCACCAACATGGCCAGTTCCGATGACGCCATTCTCAGCATTACTATCCCAGTTCTATGCCTCCTTGAAAAAACACTTCAGGCGATGATGGAAGAGGATGTGGCACAGGAGGAGGAGAAGGAGGAGGAATCAGGATCATTTCCAAGGCTTTCAAGGAAGTCATTCACAAGTGGCTCCGAGGGTGGTTCCTGCACCAACAAACGCCAGGTACACAATTGTCCAGCAAGGGCACAGTTCTGGAGGATGACGCAGTGGAGGATGAGAAGGAGGAGATGGAGGAGGAGGAACCATGTTCACAGCAGGGTGGCCCCCAGACCAGCTCATGGCCATTACTGGTGCATGGCTGGGGGGGATACAGAGGACACAGATGATACACCTCCCACAGAGGACAGCTTTTCATTGCCTCTGGGCAGCCTGGCACACATGAGCGATTACATGCAGAAGTGTCTCTCCAACGACCGCCGAGTTGCCCACATTTTAACAGGTGCTGATTACTGGGTGACCACGCTGCTGGATCCCCTTTACAAGGACAATGTACCGTCCTTAATTCCCTCATTGGAGCGTGATCATAAGATGCGCGAGTACAAGCGCACACTGGTAGACGCGCTGCTGGTGGAATTTCCACTTGACAGCGGGGGCACAGTGGAAGCACAAGGGGAAGGCACAGGAGGAGGAAGAGGTCGCCAACGCAGCAGGGGCACCGCCAGCACCACAGAAGGCAGGGTTAGCATTGCCGAAATGTGGAAAAGCTTTGTCAGCACGCCACAACAACCAGCACCACCAGCTGATATGGAACGTCTTAGCAGGAGGCAGCATTTCAGCAACATGGTGGAGTATTATGTGTGCACACGCCTACACGTACTGAATGACGGCTATGCCCCCTTAAACTTCTGGGTCTCCAAATTGGGCACATGGCCTGAGCTTGCCCTTTACCCCTTGGAGGTGCTGGCCTGCCCTGCAGCCAGTGTATTGTCTGAATGTGTATTTAGCATGGCAGGGGACGTTATCACAGACAAGCGCAGCTGCCTGTCCAAAGCCAATGTGGACAAGCTCACGTTCATTAAAATGAACCAGGCATGGATCCCACAGGACTTGTCCGTACCTTGTGCAGAATAGACACGTATACCGGCAATACCCAGCCACTCTTGTATTTTTGATCTTTCTCACTCTTTTTGGGTGTACCCTAATTTAAAAACAAAAACCTGTGTTGGCTACCTCGTCCTCCTCCACCACCGCTTCCACCTACACGGCCACATCCACCTCTACCTCAACCTCCTACTCCATATGGACCTCGTCCTCCTAGGTCAAGATTATTATTTATTTATTTTATGTTATTTTAAGATATTTCCCTATCCACATTTGTTTGCAGGGTACTTGCCATGGTCTTACCAACATGTTGCTGCCATTTGCAGCCCTCTAGCCCTTTCCATTACTTTTTTAGAGACATTTTAGTACTCAAAAGTTCTGGTTCCCATTGACTTCAATGGGGTTCGGGTTCAGGGTCAAGTTCGGGTCAAGTTCGGGTTCCGAACCCAGACTTTTTTTTTTTAAGTTTGGCCGAACCCGTCGAACCCGAACATCCAGGTGTCCGCTCAACTCTAGTCATAAAAGCTGTAGCAGATGGAATGGAAATGGTGGGGGGCTCATCGGTGGGATAGGCACCTTCTGGGGTTATTCCAGTGGAACGGTGTCCGCTGGAATACGGTTATGGTGCACTGCGGGGTAAAAGGGGCGTCTCCGAGCTGGAGTCGGCTGGAGGCCGGGTATGGTAATGGTACCGCAGTGTGGTGGTGGAAAGAAAGGTTAATGTGGAAAAGAGGTATGAAGCCGCACTACGGGAATAGCTTAAAAATATATATGTTATAAAAGGAATGCTGTTTGGACTGTGGGATATTAAAAGTGGTATACTTTAAATATGTATATGCTACATATTGACAAAATTAAAAAACACTGGAGAGGGGAGAATAAAGTGATAAAGGTCTCACAAAATGAGACCCGGTGGATCTTTGCCCTTGATACCCTCCAACCTGCAGGAATGAATATAGACCTGGATTTAAATTTGTTCCTAACCAACTATCCCTAGTCCATTTACTATCCTACTGTACATTCATTTTTAATTGCAGGTCACCGATTATAGTCATAATTTTAGCTTATACAATATTGGGCAATAATCAAGTCTATTTACCACCCAACCTAATTTTAATTTAGTATTTTTAACATAACTTAAAATTTGTCGCATTTTAAACATTTTTTACCCTAGTATAATATATCTATAAAACTACATCTTTATCATATAAACTAAGTATTATAATAGAAGTAACATTGGTATCATACTTCGGGCCGGATTCAGATACAAAAATGTATCTTTCCGGCGGCGTAGCGTATAGTGTTTAGTGCAAATATTATGGGCAAGTGCCTTATTCAGAAAGCGCTTGCTCCATAATATGCGGCGGCGTAGCGTAAAGTGCACGGCGGAAGGCCGCGCAATTCAAATTTCTGAAGTGGGGGCGTGATTCATGTAAATGAATCATGACCCCACGTAATTGAAGTTTTTTTGGACGGCGCATGCGTCGTCCGTGGACGTTCCAAGTGCGCTTGCGCAAAATCACGTCACTTTTTGTCAATGTAAACGACGTGAACGTAACTAACGTCGAGCCCCATTCCCGAACGACGTAACCGACATACAATTCGACGCTGTCCCGACATCCATACTTAACATTGGCTACGCCTCCTATAGCAGGGGTAACCTTACGCCGCTATAATGCTAACGCAAACGACATAAACTACGACGCGCCGCTGCAAGTACGTTCGGGAATTGCCGTAAATAGCTAATTTGCATATTTTACGCATAAACCGCCGTAAGCGCCACCTAGTGGCCAGAGTAAATCTGCAACTTGGATACGACGGTGTAAGCGACTTACGCCGCTCGTATCTTAGAAGAAAGCCGGCGTATCTTCTTTTCTGTATGGCAAAAAAAGATACGCCGGCTATTCTTAGTATTTACGCGGCGTATCTCTTGATACGCTGACGTAAATTCTTTCTGAATCGGGCCCTTCATATTTAATGTATTTTTCTATGGATTTTATGTTCTTCATGTAGCGACAAAGCAGTTTAATATATTGGCGTTTTTAAAAAAAAAGTTTTAAATGTCTTCTTGCAGCTTTAATGCCTCCTCCAAATATATAAATTAATTTATCTAAATTATATCTAAATTGTGTGGCATAAATCTAAGTTGATTGCCTGTCTTGTAATTATGTGTGTTTTCACATTGCGTCTGACCCAATAATCAGGGGTTAATCTGGCAGAAATACCATCCAGTAAGTTACCAAAGCATTGAGATAAAGCTTTTTGCACCATTAGGGGGGACATTTAACACCCCAACATCACAGTTCATTCACTTTGGCATATCTTTGTTTATTTTCTCATTGTTGCGCATACACCAGTAGCATACCTCCCAACAGGCACAGACCGCTTCTTCCCACGAAAGGGTTAATTTTCCCGCACTGCAAGAGAAGGTAGCACGGAAGCAGGAGGAACCGGAGCGGTGTGTGGAGGACTGTGGCTGCTGAAGGGAAGAAAGCTGACAGCCGACAGCCGGGCTAATGACAGTCTGTGGCCCTGGCTGTCGGCACAGGTGAGAGGAGGCACTCCCCCCGCTCAACAACTTTAATGCGCACCCCCCCGCTCATCAACTATGATCCCCCCCCCCCTCGCTCAACATCTTCGATTTCCCCCCCCCCCCGATTCTCGGCTCCAGGGGGCCCCTTCAACACTCAAGCCCAGGGGCCCCCACCACCCTAAGTCCTGCCCTGCACGTTTCCCGTATTGCCCGGCAGCGCATGCGCAGTACGATCGGCGCGGGGACGCGCGCGATTTAAATAGTAAACTCCCCCTAGCCGCCGAATTTGCATTCCGCCGGGGGAGTTACGATCCGCCAGGGCTACTTACGAGGCAAGTGCTTAATGAATACAGCACTTGCCTCAAAAACTGGCGCAGGCGGATCGTAAAAAAGATAGATCACGCGGATCAAAAGATCCGCTGATCTACATGAATCTACCCCACTGTCTTTAAAATTGCCCCAGCCCCTTGTTCAAATCCAATCCGGGGACAAAACCGGGGACAGACTTGGTCCGGGGACAGTGTCCTCAATCCGGGGACTGTCCCCTGAAACTGGGGATGTCTGGTCACCCTAACCTACAGGAATATATTTTGCTGACTGTGCTGTAATGCTGATTTGTTTTTTCTTTTTTCTAGACTCTGTTAGAGACTTGGAAGGCCTGCTGGCACAAGAAACCGGAAAGGAGGAGCAGTTTCCCCATACATGGTCTGCTTGGTATGAGTTCCGAAAATCACATGAATTTCTTAATTGGATTAAAGGGAACCAAACTGTTGTATGACTATGGTGGAGGGATTGTTATTCTTTCTTTCCCCTTTTTCTTTTTTCCCCTTCCCCCTTTTTTTTTTTCTTTCCCCTTTTCTTTTTCTCTTTTTTTGTTTTATCTTTTTCTCTGTCTTTTTCTTTCCTTAGTATAATCTATGGGGCTTATGAAGAGACTTTGTATTAAAGATGTGGAAAAAAAATTTATAAGGTATTTAATTAGGTTAAGTAGACAGAAAGTATGTATATCTGTTATGTATAGGAGATATCCCTGTAAGATGAATATAAAACAATAAAATAATATTGTAAAAAAAAAAAAAAAAAAAGAGGGTGGATTCTAACCTTGAGGGGATAGTCACAACTTCAAGCAAGATATAATAGAAATATTTGGACTTTCCTCTCTCTGCTTTTTTTTAGTTCAGCATACAAAGGCGTCATAAGGGCAGGGTGCATTGGTATGCCGATACAAAGGAGGGGGGCAATATATATATATATATAAGGCATGGGTCTTGGGATATCACACTCACAAGCCTCCTCCAGCTTACAATGGCGCCACACACAAGCATCCTACTGCTGGCAGCCCTCTGTGTAGGATCAGGTAAGGGGCACCGAACATCATTAATATTATGATTTTTTTTTTTTCTAATGCCACGTACACACGACGGGCCAGATTCACAAAGCACTTACGCCGACGTATCTCGAGATGCGCCGTCGTATCTGTGCGCCGGGCCCACAGAACTAGATACGCCTAAAAATAGGCTTCTATTCCGACCGACGTAACTTTCCTACGCCGGCGTATCATGGGCGCATATTTACGCTGGACGCATCTGGTGTTCCCATTTTAAATATGCAAATGAGTAAGATACGCCGATTCACGAATGTACTTGCGCCCGGCGCATGTTTTAAGTGATTTGCGTAAGGGTTACGTCCGGCGTAAAGTTATTCCTCATATAGGAGGCGCAACTTATGCAAAGGTATGGACCAGGGAATGGACGCCGTCGAATTTAACGTTGTGTACGCCATTTACGTAGTACGTGAATAGGGCTGGGCGTAGGTTACGTTCACGTCGTAGGCAGTTATTTCGACGTGACTGTGAGCATGCGCACTGGGATGCGTCCAAGATACGACGCATGTGCCGTTCGTTTTTAGTACTTGCTTGAAGCTCAGCCCATCATTTGCACGGGGTCATGCTTCATTTAAATGTATCACGCCCACCTCCAGCCCACTTCCACCTACTTTGACTTACGTCGGCTTATGCCGACGAATATACGCTACGCCGGCGCAACGTTGGGAGGATTTGCTTTGTGAATTTCATGCTTGCCTCTCAACGTTGTGCCGGCGTAGCGTAAAAGAGATACGCTACAGCAGAATAAATATCTGGCCTGACCTTTTTTAAATATCTAGAACAGGGCTGTCCAAACTGTGGCCCTGGGGCCAGATGTGGCCCTTTGCTTGCTTTAATGTGGCCCTTGGGGCATTATTCCATCCAATTTAACTGGGGCATAATTCTTGTTGCTGACACCAATGGGGCACTATTCCTCCAACTGATACCATCAATTCTTTCCATTAACACGAACAATGGGGCACTCGTCCTCCCACTGTCACCAAAGATATGGTATTATTTACTCCCAATGGCCCTAGTCTGGCCCCCCTAAAGTCTGAAGGACCGTAAACTGGCCCTTTGTTTAGAAAGTTTGGAGAACCCTGGTCTAGAACAATGTTTTTTTCAACCCGATTATTGTTAAGCCGGCCTTACCTACACACGATCGTGAACAAAAAAAATGTTCTAGCAAAGCGCGGTGACGTACAACACGTACAACGGCACTATAAAGGGGAAGTTCCATTCGGATGGCGCCACCCTTTGGGCTGCTTTTGCTGATTTCATGTTAGTAAAAGTTTGGTGAGAGACGATTTGCGCTTTTCAGTCTGTTATAGCGTGGTGAATGTGCCATCTCCAGTCTCATAACTTGCTTCTGAGCATGCGCGTTTTTTTCCACGTTGTTAAAGCCCACCCACGACTATTTTTTACGACGTTAAAAACGACGTGAAAATTTAGAGCATGTTCTAAATTTTTAATGCCCGTTTTTTACGTTTTGAAAAATGCTCTGGAGGCCACACACTGTTGTTTTTAATGACATTAAAAAAAACGTAATTTTTTACATCCCGAAAAACGTGTGTACGCGGCATTAGGAATTACAGTTTCGGGATACCTTAAAAAAAAAAATAGCAACAAGCAATTTATAGACACTGGATACTTGCAATACCCTTTGAGATGACTGCAGTACAATTACAACTTTCTAAAAATGGATTTAGTATCCTGCTCAAAGGCAGCAAGCAGTCTATAGTCTGGGGTTGGAGGAGAGAAACCTTTGGATTTTTTTTTCTTTTTTTTTTTCCTTTCACCTCTACCTCTAGTTGCATCCCATTGTGTCTCAGGATCAGTGTTGCCAACCGTTCGTATTTTTACAGTCAGTTCGTAAAAACAGGCTCTTTTTCCCCCGTTCGTAAATGTCCGTGGTGAATGTGCCAGTAAAAATAGCCGAGATTGGTTCGGTTTGGAACTGCGCATGGAGATTGGAGGCAGGGGGTGATTGTGGCTGCGGTGGCACCGCAGAGGGGGATGGAGGCAGGGGGCAATGGAGGCAGGGGGAGATTGGAGGCAGGGGGTGTTAGTGGCACCGCAGAGGGGGATGGTAGCATCGCAGAGGGTGGGGATGGAGATAGGGGACGATAGAGGCAGAGGGAGATTGTGGCACCGCAAGGGGGGTTAAGGCAGGGGGTGTTGGTGGCAGAGGGGAGATTGGAGGCAGGGGGTGTTAGTGGCACCGCAGAGGGTGGGGATGAAGACAGGGGATGATAGAGGCAGAGGGAGATTGTGGCACCGCAAGGGGGGTGAAGGCAGGGGGAGATTGGAGGCAGGGGGTGTTAGTGGCACCGCAGAGGGTGGGGATGAAGACAGGGGACGATAGAGGCAGAGGGAGATTGTGGCACCGCAAGGGGGGTGAAGGCAGGGGGTGTTGGTGGCAGAGGGGAGATTGGAGGCAGGGGGTGTTAGTGGCACCGCAGAGGGGGATGGTGGCTTTGCAGAGGGTGGGGATGGAGATAGGGGACGATAGAGGCAGAGGGAGATTGTGGCACCGCAAGGGGGGTGAAGGCAGGGGGAGATTGGAGGCAGGGGGTGTTGGTGGCAGAGGGGGATGGAGGCAGGGGAGATGTGACTAAATAATTTACCCTTATTATATTGAAAATAATAAAAATATGTTTTTTTACCCTAAATACTGAAATGTGCACCTAAAAATGTAATTTAGTAACTTTTATGAAATGCCAGTAAAAACGTGTCTGTGCCAGTAAATTTCAATCTGGTAGGTTTAGGACCCTTTTCAAGTTTATTGCCTTTCCCTCAGCTCCATGTCAGAACAGCTGGGGGATATAGGCTCTGCCCCCCCAGGACTTAAAGGAAAACAATGTTTTCCCTAAATATCTTCCTTTACCCTAATGCAGTCCTCCTTCACTTACCTCATCCTTCCATTTTGCTTTCAAATCTCCTTATTTCTTCTGAGAAATCCTCACTTCCTGTTCTTCTGTTTGTAACTCCACACAGTAATGCAAGGCTTTCTCCCTGGTGTGGAGTGTCGTGCTCGCCCCCTCCCTTGGACTACAGGAGTGTCAGGACGCTCTTTACATTGCAGATAGAGAAAGGAGCTGTGTGTTAGTGGGCGTCCTGACTCTCCTGTAGTCCAAGGGAGGGGGGCGAGCACGACACTCCACACCGGGAAGAAAGCCTCCCATTACTGTGTGTTACAGACAGAGGAACAGAAAGTGAGGAATTCTCAAAAGAAATAAGGACATTTAAAAGCAAAAACGAAGGATGAGGTGAGTGAAGGAGGACTGCACTGAGGTAAAGGAAGATATTTAGGGAAAACATTTTTTACCTTTACAACCCCTTTAACCACTTAAGACGCGCACCATTATGCAGGTTAAGGACCTTGCCCCTTTTTGCGATTCGTCACTGCGTCGATTTAACTGACAATTGCGCGGTCGTGAGACGTGGCTCCAAAACAAAATTGGTGTCCTTTTTTCCTCACAAATAGAGCTTTCATTAGAGCAAAATGGAAGGATGAGGTAAGTGAAGGAGGACTGCACTAAGGTAAAGGAAGCTATTTTAGGAAAACATTTTTTTACCTTTACAGCCCCTTTTAGTGGTTAACGATCCAATAATCTGCACTACAGACTTGGCTCTCTTTGGACTCTCCCTCCCCATTGGATGAGACAGCAGCGGGAGCCATTGGCAATCTCAGCCAGTGAGCCAACGAGGAGAGGGAAGGGTTAGCTCTGTGTGTGAATGGACTAGCAAAGCCGCAGCTCAGGAACGAGCCTGCGTGGGTGCCCCCATTGCAAACCTCTTGCTCTGAGGACAATGGGCAGGAGGAATGGGTCAGGAGCGCCGGCGGGGGAGCTGAGAAATGGAGGACTCCTCTGGGCAAAGCCATTACAGAGCAGGTAAGTTTGAAATGTTTGTTATTTTAAAAATAAAAAAATAAAGCCTTTAATGTCACTTTAATCCCAAATCCCAAGGTCTTTCTCACAACCCACAACCTAGATAACCCACCCCACGACTTGGTATGTCCCGAATCAGGCGCTGAAACCATGCATTCCCCTACCAACCAATACTAGTGCTGGAACCAGCTCAGATTTTTTACAGGTGAAATGTATCATTGAGACAATCTTTCAATAATAGAGAAATACGACAAAAGGTAGGAAAACCATTAGGGGCCAGATTCTCATATATATTCGGCGGCGTAGCGTAAGCCATTTACACTACGCCGCCGCTGCGTACTAGAGCAAGTGCTTTATTCTCAAAGCACTTGCTCCGTAGTTTGCGTTGGCGTCTCGTAAATCGGCAAGCGTAAACCCGCGCAATTCAAATGGGGCGGCTTGTATTTAAATTAAGCGCGCCCCCGCGTCGAACGAACTGCGCATGCGCCGGCCGGGGAAAAAGCCCAGTGCGCATGCTCCAGCTCACGTCGGGAAGCGTCGTTGAAACCGACGTCAAAACGACGTGAGCGTCATTTACGCAAGTCCCTACTCGCGAACGAGTTAGTAAAACGACGTAAGCGACGGAAAAAGCCGACGCTGACCCGACACCATACTTAACATGGCATCCGACGGGACCTCGTAAGGTTACTCCACATAGAAGCTGGGGTAACCTTACGTGAACGAAAACGACGTACGCGGCGACGGGGCGGCGTAAAAGCGATCGAGAATCGGCGTACTACTTCATTTGCATATGCAAATGAAAAAACAACGTAAAGGCCACCTAGTGGCTGGAGTTGTCATTACACCTACGATCCGAAAGTGTAATGGTTTTACACTTGTCGGATGTAGAAGCGTATCTATGCAAAAGTGATGCTCAGCATCACGCGCATAGATACGAGACAAAAAAAAAGGCGATACGACGGGGTATCTGAGATACTCCGTCGTAACGCCTCTGAGAATGTTGGCGAAAACCGTGATGTAAATGTAGCAGTTTTATTTTGTATTTATTTTTTAAAGATGGAGTTACATTTTAAATTGTTCTTTTTCAGCCTTTTCCCTGAAATGTTACACATGCAACCTTGCACCCAGCAACGCCAACTGCACGACAGCGACTGCGACCTGCGCATCCACAGAGACCTACTGTAAGACGTCTGTAGGAAGTGCTACAATAGGTAAGTCTTCACAAAGCATTACTCATCCGGCCATTAAAGAGGTTCTCTACATACGCTGTATTTTCAAAAAATATGAACTTTAATGGCATTCCAGTCTTAGGCCGCGTACACACGACCGAGGAACTCGACGGGCGAAACACATCGTTTTCCCCGTCGAGTTCCTTGTTCGGCTGTCGAGGAACTCGTCGTGCCAAATTTTCCCATTCCCGCCGAGCAAAAAGAAGACATGCTCTCTTTTTGGCTCAACGAGTTCCTCGACAGTTTTCTCGGCAGAATACGTCTCCCATCAAGTTTCTTGATGGATTCTGCTGAGAAAACCGGTCGTGTGTACGCGGCCTTAGTCCGTAGGGTTCAATATTGGGTTCACCCCGCCCCTTTGCAGCTATAACAGCTTCACCTCTTCTGGGAAGGCCGTCCACAAGGTTTAGGAGGGTGTCTATGGCAGGGTTTGACAAATTTGCTAGGAATCTAGGAGCCAGCTAAAAAAGTTAGGTGCCAAAAAACGCACTCCGTCCCGCCAAGCTCACGCGCAGAAGCAAAGGCATACGTGAGTAGCGCCCGCATATGTAAACGGTATTCAAACCACACATGTGAGGTATCGCCGCGATTGGTAGAGCGAGAGCAATAATTCTAGCCCTAGACCTCCTCTGTAACTCAAAACCTGCAACCTGTAGGATTTTTTAAACGTCACCTATGGAGATTTTAAAGGGTAAAAGTTTGTCGCTATTCCACGAGCGAACGCAATTTTGAAGCGTGACATGTTGGGCATCAATTTACTCGACTTAATATTATCTTTCACAATATATAAAAAAATTGGGCTAACTTTAATGGTGTCTAATTTTTTAATTAAAAAAGTGTATTTTTCCCCCCAAAAATTGCGCAAATACGGTGTGACAGAAAGTATTGCAATGACCACCATTTTATTCTCTAGGGCAGGGATAAGCAATTAGCGGACCTCCAGCTGTTGCAAAACTACAAGTCCCATCATCCTTCTGGCTCTGAGTGTCATGGTTCTGGCTGTCAGAGTCTTGCTATGCCTCATGGGATTTGTAGTTCTGCAACATCTGGAGGTCCGCTAATTGCATATCCCTGCTCTAGGGTGTTAGAATAAAATATATATATATAATGTTTGGGGGTTCTAATTAGAAGGAAGGAGATGTTTTCATTACCACTGCTGTTTTGCTACTTGTAATGTAACTACTTGTAATGCCAACGGCCACCACAAGACAGCGCCAGATCACAGAACGAAGCTTATGCCGCGTACACACGGTCGTTTTTTGCGATGAAAAAAAAACAACGTTTTTTGTGAAGTAAAAAACGACGTTTTTGAAATGTCACTTTCAAAGACGATGTTGCATACACACCATCGTTTTTTTCACAAAAAACAAGGTTACGTTCACCACACTTTTCCATTGAAGCTCGCTTCATAACTAGCTTCTGGGCATGCGCGGGTTGAAAAACGTCGTTTTAAACAACGTTTTTGCTACACACGGTGACTTTTTGTGAAACAAAAAACGACGTTTTGAAAAACGACACAAAAAATTCAAGCATGTTGGAATTTTTTTTTGGTCGTTTTTTTTAAGACAAAAAACGACGTTTTGCCCACACACGATCAATTTAAATGACGTTTTAAACAGCAACGTTTTTTTTCATCGCAAAAAACGACCGTGTGTACGCGGCATTAGGCCTGCAGAAGGCCACAAAGCTGCGGCCTCAATTACCGGCCGGCCCGCGCCAGCTGGTAATTGAGGCCGCGGTTTTGTGGTCTTCTTCAGACCTATGCTTCCTTCCAGGTCACAATTTCTTGTCGCAATTGCAACTGGGCACCCAGATTTTGACGAGCCCTGGTCTATGGGAATGTTTGACCACTCTTCCAGGCTTATTGAAAATTTTTGAGCAATCTGGGGCAATTTTTAGGTACAGCGCAGCCCCCTAGAAAAAAGCTGCCCCAAACAAGCCTATGGGAATGCAAATACAGCTGTAGCAGGTCAGAAGAAGGTCAACTGCAGGTCCAATGCAGAAGAAAAGGAAAAGCAAGACGCTAAAGTCAGTACCAAATAAAAAAATCACTTTATTAAAAGAAGCATCACACTTACATTGGAGTTAACATGAAACTGCATGGATAGGGAACACCTGATACCAAGCAGCTGTGATCAGTGTGAGGCTGTAGGCATCACTGAGCAGATGGAGACCAAGGGTGACAGGGCACCAGGGGTCAAGTCCTGGGGAAAAAAGTGTGGGAACTCCCACCCAAGATCCACTCCCCCACCAAAAAAAAAATAATACGCTCACATGCATAATTACTAAACCACATGTTTTTTGTTTTTTCGATCCACTGTACTTTAGTAATCCTTTATGTTACTGGCGGCTTCCTGTATACGGATTCATTGGGTAGTGTGCGGCTATTCCGTCACTTCCTCGATGCCGCAATGTCTCCTGGGAGCTTTTGTCATTGTTCCCAGGAGACATTGCAGAGGTCTGCCGCCAGTTATCGCGGGATTTAGAAAGAAGCAAGTAACAGAAAGGATTACTAATGCCTTGCTTCCACTGCACGGATCGGGTCGAGTCAGTCATTTTGGAGCGGTTCGGATGGGGCCGGTCTAATCGCGTGAGCGTTTCCACTGCAAATCGGACCGTGAGGGACCATTCAGGTTTTAGAAAAAATTCCTAGCGCATCCACCAATCAGTGAGATGCATTTGTAGATCCGCCCTAACCGAACTGTTCCACTCTCTCTGGTCCCTCATCTGAAGCAGGACCCTTGCTGGTGCGGTACGGTTCGGTTTTACGGTACACTTTCATAATGGAAACACCCAAAATAGCGCACCGTACCGATCCGCTCAGTGGAAACAAGGCATAAGATTCACCTGCCCCTGACAGTGACTCGAGCTGGGCATCGCCGCTTAGTGAAGGATTGGCTGCTCTCGGCTGCTCTAGTCCTGCAAAGGGAACTGAGCTCCTGCTGGACTTGAGCAGGACTTGAGCCCTGCAGGGCACCAACCAGCTCAAGATATGGATATTAGCGGGAGCGTTCTCAGCCTCACATGATATTCTTAGACTCTGCTCAGTGAAGCCTACAGCCTCACACTGATCACAGCTGCTTGGTGTCAGGTGTTCCCTATCCATGCAGTTTCATGTTAACTCCAATGTAAGTGTGATGCTTCTTTTAATAAAGTGATTTTTTTTATTTTGTTCTGCATTGAGGTGATCCTACCCAGATCTTTTCCAGTCTCAGTCCCTTCTCCTGCTCAGCCATCCATTCATCTATTACTCTCCCATCCATCCATCCAGTTGCCTCATCCCTTTCTGTACACTGTCGATGGTCTACCGCAGAGGTCTCCAAACTGTGGCCCGAGGGCCGGATGCGGCCCTTTGCTTGCCTTTATCTGGCCCTTGGGGCACTATCCCTCCCACTGATACAAGACACTATTTTGCCATCTGACACCGACAATGGAGCATCATTTCTCCCACTGACACAACTAATAGAGCACTTTTTACTCCCTATGATACCAGCAATGGGGCACTATTCCTCCCCCTAATACCAGATCTTCACTAACAATGATGCCAGGAAAATTTCTACTCCCGCTGGTCAAAGTCCGGCCCTCCAAGAGTCTGAAGGACAATAAACAGGCCCTTTGTTTAGAATGTTTGGAGACCCCTGGTCTACAGATACAGATGAAGGTTCCAATGGACTAAGAGACTCTGTACTCTCCTAGGAGCGCCGTATGTACTTTGTACTTGTACACTTTTTGGATTCGCTATACTGCAGCTCCAATTAGGGTGACCACATTTCCAAACTACCATTCAGGGACACCCTCCCTTTCCAAAAATCAGCTTGTGGTGTAACAAATCACAGCACAGTGATTGGACACAAGAGGTGGGATTTATGATTTCTCCAATCACAAGCAGGGGGCGGGGATTGTGCTCCTCCAGGCATTCCCGGCCAGCACAAGTACTGTCAGTGAGTAACGCAGTGATGTGGCAGCCTTTTTTGGGGGCATCAGATTGGTCCGAGGGGTGGCTATGTCAGTTTCATTCAGGGACACTGTATTGTCCTGAAATGAAGGTGCCAGGGACAGACCTGCAAAATGCGGGACTGTCCCGGGCAATCCGGGACACGTGGTCACCCTAGCTCCAATGCACCTGTCAATGATTTCTGAATAATCTCAGAAGCATCCAAAACTGATGTCAGGAGCGCCCTGCATTTTCTCATGGAATTTCCTCAACACCGGCCAGGAACCTATAGGGAGCATCAGAAGGTGGGAGGCAAGATGGAGTTACACAGTAAAAGTCAGGATTGTACTGTATATAAATTCAGCTGCCTATAGCTCTAGATCTAATGATCACTGGGGCACCAAAGGTTACCTCAACTTTTCTTTTATCACATGCTCAGCTTGAATTGGCCAGATTTGTGACAGGTCCACTTTAACCACTTCAGCCCCGGGAAGAATTTACCCCCTTCCAGAGCACTTTTGTGATTCGGCACTGCGCCGCTCTAACTGACAATTGCGCGATCATGCGACTTTGCACCCAAACAAACTTTTGGTGGTATTTTATCACCTCTGCGGTTTTTATTTTTTGCGCTATAACCAAAAAAAGAGCGTCGGTATTGAAAAAAAAAGCAATATTTTTAACTTTTTGCAAGAATAAATATCCCCCAAAAGTATATAAAACATTATTTTTTTCAGTTTAGGCCGATACGTATTCTTCTACATATTTCTGGTAAAAAAAAAAAAAAAAAAACGCAAAAAGCGTTTATTGATCGGTTTGCGCAAAAGTTATCTCGTCTACAAAATAGGGGATAGATAGCATTTTTATTATTATTATTTTTTATCAGTAATGGCGGCGGTCATCGATTTTTATCGTGATGGCGACATTATGGTGGACACATCGGACACTTTTGACACTATTTTGGGACCAGTGACCTTTATACAGCGATCAGTGCTATAAAAATGCACTGATTACTGTGTAAATGACACTGGCAGGGAAGGGGTTAAAAACTAGGGGCGATCAAGGGGTTAAAAAGGTAAAAAAAATCCCTAAATAGCTTCCTTTACCTTAGTGCAGTCCTCCTTCACTTACCTCATCCTTCGTTTTTGCTTTTAAATGTCCTTATTTCTTCTGAGAAATCCTCACTTCCTATTCTTCTGTCTGTAACTCCACACAGTAATGCAAGGCTTTCTCCCTGGTGTGGAGTGTCGTGCTCACCCCCTTCCTTGGACTACAGGAGAGTCAGGACGCCCACTAACACACAGCTTCTTTCTCGATCTGCAATGTAGAGAGCGTCCTGACACTCCTGTAGTCCAAGGGAGGGGGCGAGCACGCCACTCCACACCACGGAGAAAGCTTTGCATTACTGTGTGGAGTTACAGACAGAAGAACAGGAAGTGAGGATTTCTCAGAAGAAATAAGCACATTTAAAAGCAAAAATGGAAGGATGAGGTAAGTGAAGGAGGACTGCACTAAGGGAAAGGAAGATGTTTAGGAAAAAAAATTGTCCCTTTACAACCCCTTTAAGTGTGTCCTAGGGAGTGATTCTAACTGTGGAGGGTGGGCTCACTACAGCATGACAGAGATCACTGCTCCCGATGACAGGGAGCAGTAGATCTCTGTCGTGTTGCTAGGCAGAACAGGGAAATGCCTTTGTTTACATAGGCATTTCCCTATACTGCCGCTCTGTGACACACGATCGGGGGCACCCCGTCAGACATTGAGTCCGCGGGACCCACGGGCACTTTAAAGGAGACGTACTGGTACGTCCCTTTGCGCAGCCGTGCCATTCTGCCGACGTATATCGGCGTGCGACGGTTGGCAAGCGGTTAAGAGGTACAATGTCTCCAAGTGTTATGGTTACACCTGGTTCCAGTTTTCACCCAAAAAAAGAATATATATATATATATATAATGTACTAGAGCAAGGATGTCAAACTCAATTCCATTGGGGGCCGCATCAACATTATGGTTGCCCTCAAAGGGGCCGGTTGTATCTGTAAGATTAGATGTCCAGCGCATCCCCTCCCCTTACATGAGATGTCAAGAGCCCCCCCCCCCCCACCATCAGATGTTGAGTCCCCCCACTGTCCTTACATCACAGTGCTCCCCCCTTTCCTTATGCTGCTGCTGGGAAGAAGCTGGATGCATTGCTTCAAAGCAGTAGTGTTCTGGAGGAGGGCTGGAACTGCAGGAGGAGGTGCGAGGGCCACATGAAATGGCCTGGAGGGCCGGAATCGGCCCACGGGCCTTGTGTTTGACACCTGTGTACTAGAGTTTAAAGATTGTTCCATTTGTTCTCTCTCTGTAGGTGAAATATCTGCAACCTCGATCATCAAGTACTGTACAGACACCTGCACGGCAGCCAGTGCCAGCTCTGGGGGGATTTCAAGCACCGTGACCTGCTGCACCACTGACCTGTGCAACTATAGCGGAGCCAATAGCATCAAGTCCAGCTCTGCCGCCATTTTCCTGGTGATGGGAACCATCCTGATGTTCTTCAGTGACTCACTTCTCTAATATATGATGTGAGATAACAGATTGTCCAACCTGCAACAATAAACCTTGTCTTTGCATTGTGTGCCTGTTTCCTGCTGTGTTTCAAGTATTGGATATGAAGCCCCGTACACACGGCCGAGGTTCTCGGCAGAAACCAGCGAGAACCTCGCTGGCATCCTGATTCTGCCGAGAACCTCGGCCGTGTGTACGGATTCGGCGAGCATCCCGTCGGGAATGCCGTCGAGCCGAAATAGAGAGCAGGCTCTCTATTTGCTCGACGGCCCGTCGGGATGAATGGCTGGTTGCCTTTCCCGACGGGCTGGTCGCCGAATCTGACGGCCGGCCGAGAACCTCGATGGGCGGAACGATGTGTTCCGCCCGTCGAGGTTCTCGGCCGTGTGTACGCCGCCTCAGACTCCTTCATACGGGCGTGGGTCCATGTGATATTACGTGAAGCCTTATGCCCAAAAAAAAGTCTATAGTACCATTCCTTTCTTTTCAAGGACTTTTTATACTTACAGTAATACCTTGGATTGTGAGCATAATTCATTCCGGAAGCATGCTTTTAGTTTCCATTATTTCTTATGGGGAAAACACTTAGCAACTCACATAGTTGATGATTAACCACTTAAAGCGGTTGTAAAATTATTATTATTTTTTTAGACCTGCAAGGGAAAAGCCATAATGAGCTAATATGCACCGCATACTAGCTCATTATGAAGTACTTACCTCGAAACGAGGTGTAGGAAACTTACCTGGTGCACGCCGAGCAAGATGTCATCTTGACTCGGCGTGTCTTCCGGGTATCGCCGCTCCAGCGCTGTGATTGGCTGGAGCGGCGGTGACATCATTAAATCCGGCCAGGGTCCGGCGGATGCCAGTCCTTTCGCCGTGGATTCCCCCTGCACATGCGCCGCTGCAATCAGCGGCACATTGCGGGGGTAATATCTCCTAAACCGTACAGGTTTAGGAGATATTCTTTATACCTACAGGTCAGCCTTATTATAGGCCTTATTATAGGCTTACCTGTAGGTAAAAGTCAAAAAAGTGGGTTTACAACCACTTTAACCCCCGGACCATTTTGCTGCCCAATGACCAGAGCACTTTTTGCGATTCGGCACTGCGTCGCTTTAACTGACAATTCCGCGGTCGTGCGACGTGGCTCCCAAACAAGATTGGTGTCCTTTTTTTCCACAAACAGGGATTTCTTTTGGTGGTATTTGATCATCTCTGCGGTTTTTATTTTTTGCGCTATAAACAAAAACAGAGCGACTATTTTGAAAAAAATGCAATATTTAAAATGTTTTGTTATAATAAATATCCCCAAAAAATATATAATTTTTTTTTCCCTCAGTTTAGGCCGATACATATTATTCTACCTATTTTTCGTAAAAATTTGCAATAAGCGTTTATTGATTGGTTTGCGAAAAAGTTATAGTGTGGGAAGGGGTTAAGTGTGTTCCTGGGTGTGTTCTAACTGTATGGGGGGTGTGGCCTCACTAGGGGAAATCACTGATCTTCTGTTCGTACATTGTATGAACAGAAGATCAGCATTTCCCCTGCTGACAGGACCGGGAGCTTTGTGTTTACACCCACAGCTCCCGGTCCCCGCTCTGTAACGAGCAATCGCGTGTGTCCGGCGAGATCGTGCACGGGACTCGAAAACGAGCGGTGGGCGCGCACGCCGGCGGCAAGCACGCGTCCCCTAGTGGCCGCTAAACTCCCGACGTAGAGCTACGGGCTCTCGCCCAGGAGAGCCGACCTGCCGCAGTAAAATGACAGTGGCAGGTCGGCAAGCAGTTAAAAAGAGGCACATCTAAGTATGCATGCATTCTGGGTAAAGCATGCACATATGCCGTCCTCCTCATCGCCGACTCTCATCGCTGTCAGTCTGCAATCCTGACTGGGAAGACTACCCTGCAGGAGAGCGATCTGAAAGCGAGGCTTGAACCGCTTGTGGAAGGGATGACATCAATGGCGGTGAGGAGAACGGTCTATGTGGACAGCTTTACCCCGGATCCCTGTTTTAATCATCAACCATGTGAGTTGCTAAATGTTGCCCCTAGAATTTTTTTTACAATGTCGGCAACTATGCATTTGAGGCCTGAAAATGCCAGAACAGTAAAAATATACCCCAAATGGCCCCTTTTTGGAAAGTAGATAGTCCAATGTATTAAGTAAGAGGCAGTGGTGGCCCGTCCATTAGGGGCGCACAGGCATTGCCCCCTCCATACATGCATCTAGTCCCCTAATCTACAGGCTGGGCGCCGGATACATGGATTTTAATTTTTTATTTTTTTTTACAATGTGATTAGAGCCCACTCAGTTGTGTCACAATAGCGACCTAATATTCACTATTGTCACACTGATCCTTCTCCCGGCCAATCAGGGTACCCATCACCCAATTGGATGCCTAGGAGGAGACGCTGCAGAGGAGGAGGAGATTTGAAGAAAACCGCCACCTGTAGGAGCAATGGGGTAAGTGAGGGGCTGGATGACCGACCGACAGCATGGGGGGAGTGGTGGTTGTTTGCCGTTCCCCCCCCCCCCCAAAAAAAAAACAGCTGCAACTGGTAAGAGGTATGGCTAGTATTTTTATAATTTTTTTTACATACTGTCGACAGTGCAGTACAGTGTGATCATATAAAATAACACTGTACTGCTTTGGGGAGATGATTGGCATTTTTTTTTTGCACACTATGATTGCTCATAACGGTAATTATCACTGTTATAAACAACCATTTTTACTGAATGAAATTCATTTATTCAGTGTGTATTGTGATTTTGCTGTAATTGGCCACAGCTAATCACATGGTACAGATGGGCTATGATTCACAAAGCACTTACGCCGACGTATATCAAGTTATGCCGGCGTAAGTGCAAATGTGCGCCGGCGTATGTGTGCGCCAGACCCACAAACCAATATGCGCCTAAAAACTGGCCACCCTACGCCGACGTAGCTTGCATACTCCGGCGTAGCTTGCATACTCCGGCGTAGCGTGGGCGCACATATGGGCTGGACGCATGTTGCTGCTCCCATTGATTAGGCATTCAAACATGCAAATGAGGGAAATTTAGCGATTCACGAACGTGTGTGCGCCCGACGCAGGCCACGCGAGGTGCGCGTAAGTTGTACATCCGGCGTAAAGTTATTCCCCATAGATGAGGCGCAACCCGGCAACAGACATGCAAAGGTCTGCACCAGGGAACACAGGCAGGCGTATTGTGCGTTGGACGTGTCTGGCTGGGCGTACGTTAAGTTCATGGCGTACGTGGTGATCCGGCGTAGCTTAGGCAGTTCTGCCGGCGTGGCTGTGAGCGTGCGCATAAGGGTGCTGTGCAACCCTACTCATCACGGCAATGTCACGGCGCACATGCACAGTTCTTGATACGCCAGGCGTAAAACACTGCACCATGCTCGGACCATCATTTGCTTGGGGTCACACCCACTTCCACCTACGCCGGCCTGAGCCTTCGAAACCTACGCCACGCTGGCGCAGTGTTGGGAGCACTGGCTTGCTGAATGCTATGCTTGCCTATCCGCGCTACGTTGGCGTGGCGTATGGCCGTTTGCGCTCACACTCTGTGAATCTGGGCCTATAACTTCTGCGCAAATCAATCAATACAAGCTTATTGCGATTTTTTTACCAAAAATATGTAGAATACGTATCGGCCTAAACTGAGAGAAAATTTGTTTAACTGCTTGCCGACCGCCCACCGCAGTTATACGGCGGGACGGTGGCACTGCTGGGCGAGAGCACGTAGCTCTACGTCCTACCTTTATCGGCGCAATGTATGAACAGAAGATCAGTGATTTCCCCTAGTGAGTCCACCCCCCCCCCATACAGTTAGAACACACCCAGGAACACATTTAACCCCTTCCCTGCCCCCTCGTTTTAACCCCTTCACTGCCAATGGCATTTTTATAGTAATCCAATGCATTTTTATAGCACTGATCGCTATAAAAATGACAATGGTCCCAAAAATGTGTCAAAAGTGTCCGATGTGTCCGCCATAATATCGCAGTACCGAAAAAAATCACTGATCGCCGCCGTTACTAGTAAAAAAAAATATTAATAAAAATGCCACAAAACTACCCCCTTATTTGTAAACGCTATAAATTTTGCGCAAACCAATCAATAGACGCTAATTGCGATTTTTTTTTACGGAAAATATGTAGAAGAATACATATCGGCCTAAACTGAGGAAAAAAAATGTTTTTTTTTATCTTTTTTGGGGATATTTATTATAGCAAAATGTAAAAAATATTGCATTTTTTTCAAAATAGTCGCTCTATTTTTGTTTATAGCGCAAAAAATAAAAACTGCAGAGGTGATCAAATACCACCAAAAGAAAGCTCTATTTGTGGGGAAAAAAGGACGCCAATTTTGTTTGGGAGCCACGTCGCACAACCGCACAATTGTCAGTTAAAGCGACGCAGTGCCGAATCACAAAAAGTGCTCTGGTCTTTGGACAGCAATATGCTCCGGGGCTAAAGTGGTTAAAAAATAAATGGACATTTATTATAGCAAAAAGTAAAAAATATTGTGTTTTTTTCAAACTTGTCGCTCTTCTTTTGTTTATGAATGAATGAATGAATGAAAACTTATGTAGCGCAGCACATGCAAACTTAATCGCCTCTGGGCGCAAGGAATTTAAACTGCAGAGGTGATCAAATACCACCATTTGGGTACAGTGTTGCATGACTGCGCAATTGTCATTCAAAGTGTGACAGCGCTTAAAGCTGAAAAATGGCCTGGGCAGGAAGGGGGTGTAAGTGCCCTGTAGGCAAGTGGTTAAAAAACGTGGCAGACTGGCCAATCTTTGGGGAATGGGAAAAAGATATGTAAAAAATCCAGAAATATGACATCGGACCATGTTGCCTACCAACAGTGTATGTTATACGCCTGTGGCGTAAGACGAAGTCCCAGAAAGATTTCGACCAGTATAAATCTGCCCTCCAAAAATACATTTCCAGCCTCCTCACTGCTAAGCAGACATATTTCATCACCCTCAATAAAAACGTATCATCCCGTCCCCCTCAACTCTTCTCTACCTTCAACTCTCTACTTTGTCCCCCACTGCCTCCATCCACTAACTCACTCACTGCCCAGGAGATCGCCAATCACTTCAAACAGAAGATTGATCCAATTCGCAAGGAGATCTCTACTGTTCAGATACCCTCCGTGCTATACACCTCCCTCTTTCAACTTCACCACTATAGACGCTTAATTACTTGCTAATAGGGATGAGCTTCGAGTTCGAGTCAAACTCATGTTCCACTCGAACATTGCCTGTTAGCCCGTTCGCCGAACAGCGAACAATTTGGGGTGTTCGCGACAAGTCTATGGGAGAAATCTAAAGTGCTAATTTTAAAGGCTTATGTGCAAGTTATTGTCCTAAAAAGTGTTTGGGGATCCGGGTCCTGCCCAAGGGGAGTGTTTGGGGACCCGGGTCCTGCCCCAGGGGAGTGTTTGGGGACCCGGGTCCTGCCCAAGGGGAGTGTTTGGGGACCCGGGTCCTGCCCAAGGGGAGTGTTTGGGGACCCGGGTCCTGCCCAAGGGGAGTGTTTGGGGACCCGGGTCCTGCCCAAGGGGAGTGTTTGGGGACCCGGCTCCTGCCCCAGGGGAGTGTTTGGGGACCCGGGTCCTGCCCCAGGGGAGTGTTTGGGGACCCGGGTCCTGCCCCAGGGGAGTGTTTGGGGACCCGGGTCCTGCCCAAGGGGAGTGTTTGGGGACCCGGGTCCTGCCCAAGGGGAGTGTTTGGGGACCCGGGTCCTGCCCAAGGGGAGTGTTTGGGGACCCGGGTCCTGCCCCAGGGGAGTGTTTGGGGACCCGGGTCCTGCCCAAGGGGAGTGTTTGGGGACCCGGGTCCTGCCCCAGGGGAGTGTTTGGGGACCTGGGTGGTTGCATGCTCAGATAAAGGGTCTGGTATGGATTTTTGGGGAGAACTCCACGCCATTTTTTTGTATTGCCGGGAGCTACCAATTCATTATAACCAGAGGCGGCTCTCTAATTAGGCATATTAGGCGCTTGCCTAAGGCCCCGCGCTCCCAGGGGCCTTGCAGCCACCTAATTTGTCTAATGTGTAAGTAGGTGTGGGGTGAGAATGTACCCCGATCGGCCGTGTTTATGCCCGGAAGTGTTTTACCCAGGCAGGCAGATCTCCTGCAATGTGCAGAGCGCGGAGGCTGAGCAACTCCCTCATCCACTCTCTCCAGGACGGCCGCTCGATGATCAGCAATGGAGGAACCTGCCACTGCCTGGCGATCATCGGGGAGCCTGTCTGCCGCGGCACTTAAGGTACAGCATGACGAGTCATGACAGACAGACAGTGCTGCCCGACACAGACACATCACATGACGTCACCCCCCCAGACCAAGGGCACCCCGAAGAGCACTGCTGTCAGACACCCCACACACAGAGCCATGATCTGTATATGATACCACCTACTGACCACAAGTCATTCATCCCACCTGCCAGCCACCCACCCTCTTCCAGCTTCCTGCCACCCCCGTCATCACCACCTCACCTGCCAGCCAGCCACCCACCCTCTTCCTGCCACCCCCGTCATCACCATCGCACCTGCCAGCCAGCCACCCACCCTCTTCCAACCACCCCTATCATCACCATCCCACCTGCCAGCCAGCCAGCCAGCCAGCCACCCTCTTCCTGCCACCCCTATCATCACCATCCCACCTGCCAGCCAGCCACCCTCTTCCTGCCACCCCTATCATCACCATCCCACCTGCCAGCCAGCCAGCCAGCCACCCTCTTCCTGCCACCCCTATCATCACCATCCCACCTGCCAGCCAGCCACCCTCTTCCTGCCACCCCCGTCATCACCATCCCACCTGCCAGCCAGCCACTCACCCTCTTCCAACCACCCCTTTCATCACCATCCCACCTGCCAGCCAGCCACACACCCTCTTCCTGCCACCCCCGTCATCACCATCCCACCTGCCAGCCAGCCACCCACCCTCTTCCAACCACCCCCATCATCACCATCCCACCTGCCTGCCAGCCACCCACCCTCTTCCAACCACCCCTATCATCACTATCCCACCTGCCAGCCAGCCAGCCAGCCAGCCACCCTCTTCCTGCCACCCCTATCATCACCATCCCACCTGCCAGCCAGCCACCCTCTTCCTGCCACCCCTATCATCACCATCCCACCTGCCAGCCACCCTCTTCCTGCCACCCCTATCATCACCATCCCACCTGCCAGCCAGCCACCCTCTTCCTGCCACCCCCGTCATCACCATCCCACCTGCCAAACAGCCACTCACCCTCTTCCAACCACCCCTTTCATCACCATCCCACCTGCCAGCCAGCCACACACCCTCTTCCTGCCACCCCCGTCATCACCATCCCACCTGCCAGCCAGCCACCCACCCTCTTCCAACTACCTCCATCATCACCATCCCACCTGCCAGCCAGCCACCCACCCTCTTCCAACCACCCCTTTCATCACCATCCCACCTGCCAGCCAGCCACCCACCCTCTTCCTGCCACCCCTATCATCACCATCCCACCTGCCAGCCAGCCACCCTCTTCCTGCCACCCCCGTCATCACCATCCCACCTGCCAGCCAGCCACCCACCCTCTTCCAACCACCCCCATCATCACCATCCCACCTGCCAGCCAGCCACCCACCCTCTTCCAACCACCCCTTTCATCACCATCCCACCTGCCAGCCAGCCACCCACCCTCTTCCAACCACCCCTATCATCACCATCCCACCTGCCAGCCAGCCAGCCACCCACCCTCTTCCTGCCACCCCCGTCATCACCATCCCACCTGCCAGCCAGCCACCCACCCTCTTCCTGCCACCCCCGTCATCACCATCCCACCTGCCAGCCAGCCACCCACCCTCTTCCTGCCACCTCCGTCATCACCATCCCACCTGCCAGCCAGCCACCCACCCTCCTCCAACCACCCCTATCATCACCATCCCACCTGCCAGCCAGCCAGCCACCCACCCTCTTCCTGCCACCCCCATCATCACCATCCCACCTGCCAGCCAGTCACCCACCCTCTTCCTGCCACCCCCGTCATTACCATCCCACCTGCCAGCCAGCCACCCACCCTCTTCCAGCTTCCTACCACCCCCCGTCATCACTATCCCACCTGCCAGCCAGCCACCCGTTGCCAGCTTCCTACCCTCCCCCCTGTCATCATTATCCCACCTGCCAGCCAGCCACCCTCTTCCAGCTTCCTACCACCCCCTGTCATCTTCATCCAACCTTTACCCCTCTGTCAGCTTCCTACCACCCCTTGTCATCTTTATCCCTCCTGTACCCCTCTGCCGTCTTTCTGATAATCTGCATTCCCCCTGTAGGCCTCTGCAAGCTTTCTACTACCCCCTGTCATCATCTGCATCCCACCTGTACCCCTCTGCCAACTTTTTACCACCCCCCCCCCCGTCATCTTCATCCCACCTTTACCCTCTGCCAGATTTCTACCACCCCACCCCCCATCATCTTAATCCCACCTATACCCCTCTGCCAGCTTCCTACCACCCCCGTCATCTTCATCCACCTGTACCCCTCTGCCAGCTTTCTACCACCCCACCCCCCATCATCTTAATCCAACCTGTACCCCTCTACAGATTCCTACCACCCCCTATCATCTTCATCCCATCTTTACACCTCTGCCAGCTTCCTACCAACCCCCTATCATCTTCATCCCACCTTTACACCTCTGTCAGCTTTCTACCACCCCATCCCCTGGGTAATGAGCAGTAACCCATAGCAACCAATCAGTAAGCAGTAATAATGTGTAGTAACCTCTAACATCCAATCATTGAGTGGTAATATTGTGCAGTAACTTGTAGCAACCAATCAGTGAGTGGTTATGATGTGCAGTAACCTAGCAACCAATTAGTGAGCCTTGACCAATCAGTGAGTGTGAACCAGATATTTATGTTTGCTATAAAATTGCTAGTGGTGGGGGGCCCAGAATTTTTTTTTCCCAGGGTCCAATCAATATTAAAGACTGCCCTGGGAGCGGGGTGAGGAGGGTGGCACACACTGGGGAAAAGCTATGGAGGTTCATGCCAGCTGTACCACCCCCTCACACTGAGAACATCTCATCAGTTGCAGCCAATAGCAGGCTCTAACACCATCCTAGCCTTTTCCCAAGGTGTAGTTCTCCACACTAGTAAGCCGGTGCCTGCACTTTGCAGAGACTACACCTCCCAGGATGCACGGTTGAGCTTTCAAAGCAAATGTCTGGTTTCTCTTGCTTGTAGTACAGAATGGAGGCATGTAAAGAGGCATCATCTGTCTGTATCCTGTCTGTGGCGGGATCAACTGTGCTTGTGGCTGTAATGGTTGGTGGCGGCTGCAACAATGTGGTGTCACTGTGTTGGCCGGGTGAGAGTTTGCTTGTCATTACCATAATAAGACAATCTCTTGTATCATGTCTGCAGTCTCTGACCATCTCTTGTATTATAGCCCCCACAGTCTCTGACCATCTCTTGTATTATAGCCCCCACAGTCTCTGACCATCTCTTGTATTATAGCCCCCACAGTCTCTGACCATCTCTTGTATTATAGCCCCCACAGTCTCTGACCATCTCTTGTATTATAGCCCCCACAGTCTCTGACCATCTCTTGTATTATAGCCCCCACAGTCTCTGACCATCTCCTCTATTATGTCTACAGTCTTTGCGGGGGCTACTGAGGAGTCATGAGTGGTAGCGCTGCTAGGACTGGCGTCATTGGAGGAGTCAGGTCTGTGTGGACTGTGGAGAGGAGAATATAGGATGAGACCAAAGCCGCAATGCTGGACCTATGAGAGAAATGTCTGACTGAGCCCCGCACGGTGCACCTGGGAGGAGGTCAGTGACAACGCTGCCAGGCCAGTCTGAGGGGGGTCACTGATGTAAGGCGGTAAAGATTCCCCCTTATATCAGTATTCCCACCACCTTTACATCGGTGTTCCCCTTTACATCAAATTTCCCCTTGTACTGTGAGGGGTTCTCCGGCAGTCTCTGATGTAATAGGGAACTCTGTGCTGGCTGGGTTATATTAATCTGACCTTCATGTTAAATGGAGAAATATGTTTTTTGACACTTTCGCTATAACTTAAACACATTGCTAATATACCCTATGTTTAATGATATTTGAATAAAGAATAATTGGTTAGAAAAAATTCTAGAAACTGTGAATACATAGTTCATATGATTTAAGGCTCTTAATATATGCAATTTATGCAGTTCATTTCTATGGCTTTAATTTTTTCTCCATTATGCAAGTAAGTGGGGCCTCATGTCTAAGATTTGCCTAAGGCCTCACAAAGCCTAGAGCCGCCTCTGATTATAACTGCGAGTGATTGTGCAGGGACAGTTCTAAGCACGGGAAACAAGCGCTACTTCACGGGCAGTAAAGGAATCAGGTCGGTCAGTGTAATGTAGTGGTCAGTACAATAGTCAGTGTAGTAGAGTGGTCAGTGTAGTGTAGTATAGTGGTTAGTGTAGTGGTCAGTATAGAAATAGGCATGCCTCCCAACCGTCCCGGATTTCGCGGGACAGTCCCGTAATTTGCGGTAAATCCCGATCAGGGCTGGAGTCCCGTGGTACCGCGATTCCCCCCTCTCAACAACTCCGTGGAACCCCACGCCCCGCTCAACAACTCCGATCGGCACTCCCCCACCACTCAACAAAAAAGGTCCTGCAGGGAAATGTTGGGAGGTATGGGAAACCGGTAGGTCAGTGTAGTGGTCAGTGTAGTATAGAGGTTAGTGTCGTGGTCAGTGAGGGAATCAGGTAAGTCAGTAAAGTGTAGTGGTCAGTGTAGTATAGTGGTTAGTGTAGTGGTCAATGTGGGAATCATGTAAGTCAGTGTAGTATAGTGGTTAGTGTAGTGGTTAGTGTGGGAATCAGGTAGGTCAGTGTAGTATAGTGGTTAGTGTAGTGGTTAGTGTGGGAATCAGGTAGGTCAGTGTAGTGGTCAGTGTAGTGTAGTGGTCAGTATAGGAATCGGTAGGTTAGTGTAGTGGTCAGCAGTGGCGGCTGGTGCTCAAAATTTTTGGGGGGGCGCAAACGAAAAAAAAAATATTGCAGCCTCACTGTGCCCATCACATGCAGCCACTGTGCCATGCCACCAAATGTAGCCACTGTGCCATGCCACCAAATGCAGCCACTGTGCCATCAGTTGTCACCACTGTGCCATGCCATCAAATGCAGCCACTGTGCCATCAATTGTCACCACTGTGCCATGCCATCAAATGCAGCTACTGTGCCCATCAATTGTCACCAATGTGCCATGCCATCATATGCAGTCACTGTGCCATCAATTGTCACCAATGTGCTATGCCATCATTTGCAGTCACTGTGCCATCAATTGTCACCACTTGTGTCACTAATTGTGCCATGCCATCAAACGCCACCACTGTGCCATCAATTGTCACCAATGTGCCATGCCATCAAAAGCAGCTACTGTGCCCATCAATTGTCACCACTGTGCCATGCCATCAAATGCAGTCACTGTGCAATCAATTGTCACCACTGTGCCATGCCATCAAACGCCACCACTGTGCCATCAATTGTCACCACTGTGCCATGCCATCAAACGCAGTCACTGTGCCATCAATTGTCACCTCTCTGCCATGCCATCAAATGCAGTCACTGTGCCATCAATTGTCACCTCTCTGCCATGCCATCATATTCAGTCACTGTGCCATCAATTGTCACCACTGTGCCCCATGCCACTGTGCTCATTGTCGCCTCTGTGCCCCATGATGCCACTGTGCCCCATGCTTCTACTGTGCCCCATGCTGCCACTGTGCCCCATGCTGCCACTGTGCCCCATGCTGCCACTGTGCCCCATGCTGCCCCTTTCCCTGTAAAAAAATCACTTACCTGACGCTTCCATGTCCTCCCTCGATGTCTTCTGCCGCCCTGGAGAAGCTTCAGCCAATCAGGTTCCTGAAAACCAGAATCCAGGAACCTGATTGGCTGAAACGGCTGTCAGTCTAATGCAAGGACCGCAGATTGCCTGCGCTCCGAGCATAGACTTCCGAGAGCCGGAGGGCGGGACTGGAAAAGCCTATCAGAGCCACTGGCTTTGATAGGCAGTTCCCCTCAGCCAACCAGCTGTCGCTATTCGGGTAACCGGCGTCCCATGTCCGGTTATACGAATAGACCAGGCAGCTGGCAACAGTAACACACGTCCAATGCATAGCATTGAACGTGTGTTACTTGCGAGAGGGGGTGGCGCTGCAGCGCCCTCTATAGACGGCCGCCAGAACTTCGGCTAAAATGTCAAAATGACATTTTAGCCGAATAAAAGTTCTTAAAGGGCCCGTTTTTTTTTTTTTTTTAATTCTTTTATTTTTTTGTGACTGCGGGAGGGGGGGCGGCGCCCGTGCGCCCATATGGGCGGGCCGCCACTGGTGGTCAGTGTAGGAATCAGGCTGGTCAATACTATTGTAGGAAGGGACTCAGGGAGTGCTAAAAGTCTGCAGGTTAGGGGGGGGGGCGCAAATTACTTGCCTTCCCCCGGGCGCTGACAACCCACGCTACGCCACTGATCCTAACATTTATTACTGAACTGGTGTGGGTATGGGAGTGTATACGGATGTATACGGATGTTTTCTATTTGCTTTTTTTTTCTGTTGATTGAGATTTTGTGTATTTTTCCAACCTGACTAAATATACAACTATGTTTTAGCGTCAGAAGAAGTAGCCCCAAACAAAGACATACAGTATTGAATCTTTTCTTCTTTAGCGCAGAATTCCAATGTGGGGCAGTGCAACCCATTGTAGTGCCGATATGGGGCAGTGGAGATTGGGGTTGGGGGGGGGGGGTTGGAAATATATATATACATTATTCTAGGATGTCACGCTCACAGCCTTCCTCCTGTTTACAATGGCAGCACACACATATATCCTACTGCTGGCAGCCCTCTGCGTAGGAGCAGGTAAGTGGCCACCGATACTTCTGATAGTGATAATATGATCTTTTTCTGGGGATTTTTACAATTTTATGATGCAATAAAAGAAAAAGAAAAGAAAAATTCTATCAACCAGTAATATATATATTATAAACTAGATATTCTCAATACTCTTTGAGATGATTGTCGCACGATTCCATTGCAACTGCCTCAAAATTTGATCATTATATTCTGCTGAATGGCTCTTGTCTGGGGCTGGAGACCCGTAGGTGTCTGCGCTTTTTTTCTTCTTTTGGTGTCTGCGCTTTTTTTCTTCTTTTGGTGCCTCCATTTTTTTTCTTCTTTTGGTGTCTGCGCTTTTTTTCTTCTTTTGGTGCCTCCATTTATTTTCTTCTTTTGGTGCCTCCGTTTTTTTCTTCTTTTGGTGCCTCCGTTTTTTTCTTCTTTTGGTGCCTCCATTTTTTTTCTTCTTTTGGTGTCTGCGCTTTTTTTCCTTCTTTTGGTGCCTCCATTTTTTTTCTTCTTTTGGTGCCTCCGTTTTTTTCTTCTTTTGGTGCCTCCATTTTTTTATTCTTTTGGTGCCTCCATTTTTTTATTCTTTTGGTGCCTCCATTTTTTTTCTTCTTTTGGTGCCTCCATTTTTTTATTCTTTTGGTGCCTCCATTTTTTTTCTTCTTTTGGTGCCTCCATTTTTTTTCTTCTTTTGGTGTCTGCGCTTTTTTTCTTCTTTTGGTGCCTCCATTTATTTTCTTCTTTTGGTGCCTCCGTTTTTTTCTTCTTTTGGTGCCTCCATTTTTTTTCTTCTTTTGGTGTCTGCGCTTTTTTTCTTCTTTTGGTGCCTCCATTTTTTTTCTTCTTTTGGTGCCTCCGTTTTTTTCTTCTTTTGGTGCCTCCGTTTTTTTCTTCTTTTGGTGCCTCCGTTTTTTTCTTCTTTTGGTGCTTCCATTTTTTTTTCTTCTTTTGGTGCCTCCATTTTTTTTCTTCTTTTGGTGCCTCCATTTTTTTTCTTATTTCTCCTCCACCCCTCATATTACAACGATCCCCGCCCCAGTTGCAAAAGAGTCCTTTTAAGAATGCTTGTTCAAATATCTAAAGCCTCGTACACACGATCGGATTTTCCATCAGACAAATCCGTGGAATTTTGTGCGAAGGGCGTCGGCCATGAACTTGTTCTGCATACAGACGGCAGAACTTTTTCAGCCAACATACACGAAACAACATGGTTTTTCAGCCCTTTAGCGCCACCCTTTGGGCAACTTCTGCTAATGTTGAGCTATGGTGGAATTTTTTGTTGTTGAATACAATAGGAACTATAAAATCTGTCAAAATGGGAGGCTCTCTCGCTGTAAAGCCTCGTACACACGTTCGGACTTTCCACGGACAAAGAGTAGGATTTTTGTCTGAAGGGCGTTGGCCGTGAACTTGTCTTGCATACAAACGGCAAAGAATTGTCGGCCAACAAACACGAGACTACATGGTTTTTCAGCTCTTCATTGACACCCTTTGGGCACCTTCTGCTTATGTTGTGTTATGGTGAGCATTGCTTCTGAGCATGCGTGTTTGTACTTTGGATTTTTGTCCGACGGACATCTGTTCACAGGATCGGAAAATCGGAAAAAAATATTAAATTATGTCATCCCCACATTTGTTGGCAGAAAATCCGACAACAATTGTCCGATGGAGGGTACAAACGGTCAGATTATCCGACAAAACACATCCATCACACAATTGTTGTTGGATTATCCGATCGTGTGTATGGGGCTTAAGAATGTAGGGAAATGTGACACAGGATTCGCATTTAGGGGTAAATGCGAAAGTTCAGAACTATCATTTCTGAGTGGAGAACAGTGGCGTATCTAGGGTATGGAAGCCATGGAAAGTGCCATGGGCGCCATATGAAGGGGGCGCTGATGATTGGCTGGGCAGCAGGGCGCTTACTAGGGTCTGAGGGTCTCTTCTTCCCTCCTCCCGAGCATAGGCAGGATCTCCTTTTCAGCACCTTGGCTGATGGACAATGGCAGCGCTATCCCTGCCGCAGTTTCAGTGCTTGCCATAGGCGCTATTGTCACTAGATACGCCTCTGGTGGAGAAAGCTGCGTTTTTGGCTTCCTCCACATTCTGTGGATCTCAATCAGAACATTCAATCCTGCGATCCAGGATTTACCAGATGCCTGCTACATGATTGACTGCAGAGATCTGCATGGTCATTATATACTCAGGTCTTAAGGCTCATACACACGATCGGACTTCCATTTGACTTTTCCGTGGACTTTTGTCAGAATGGGCCTTGCCCATGAACTTGTTCTGCTTACACACGGCAGAACATTTTCAGCCAACTTGTTTTATTATAGTCCAGACACTTATAGAATCACCCATTCATCAAGGCACCTAATCCCAAATAGATAATATTGAAATTGTGGACGAATGAAAAAAGGGGATATATTACGGTGCAACTAGTTAGGCGGTAATGATGAGAAAGAAGAATGTCTTATCTAAAAAACTACAAAATAATTGTATTCAATACAAAAATACATATTAAAACCTATAGTTCATTTAATATCATAAATACTAGTGGTCGTCAGATGGCAGGATTGCAGTTTACTTGAAAGAACAAACAGAAATCGCATTTCCCAACATGTTACGCGGGTTCCGCTTCCTCAGGGGAAAACGACATCTATTTTAATCAGGGGTCTCAAAGTACCGGCCCGCAGGCCATTTTACGGCCCGCGGACCGGTAATAAATGGCCCGCAGGCAAGGGCGCCCCCCGCGCGATTACCGCGATTCGCGGAAAAATCCCCGCGATTCGCGGTAAATCCCCGTGACTCGCGGTAAATCCCTGCGATTCGCGGTAAATCTCAGCTCAACAACTCCGAGCCGTGGAACCCCCCCGCTTAACAACTTTGATGAACCCCCCCCCCCGCTCAGAAACTCCGATCCGCGGAACCTCCCCCGCTCAACAACTCAGATCTGCGGACCCCCCCCCCCCCGCTCATCAACTATGATCTGCGGACCCCCCTCGGCTCAACAACTTCGTTGGGAGGTATGCCTGATGTGCTCTGATTGTGCCCTGATGTACCCCATGTACCCTGATATGCCATGTGCCCCAGGTACCCTGATGTGCTCTGATGTGCCATGTGCCCCATGTACCCTGATGTGCCTCATGTACCCTGATGTGTCCCTGATGTGCTGGGTTCTGTACATGAGGGTACCCTGTGCCCTGTACCCTGATGTGCCATGTGCCCTGTACTGATGTGCTGTGCCTGATGTGCTCTCATGTGCCCTGATATGCCCCATGTGCCCTGATGTGTGCCATGTACACTGATTTGCTGGGCTTTGTACCCTGATGTGCTGTTTCATGTGCCCTGTACCCTGATGTGCCATGTGCCTTGTCCTGATATGTCCTGTCCTGATGTGCCGTGCTCTGTACCCTGATGTGGCCTGTTGTGCTGTACCACTATGTGCTGTGCCCTGTACCCTGTTGTGCTCTGATGTGCTGTGCCCTGTACCCAGATGTGCTGTGCCCTGTACCCAGATGTGCTATGCCCTGTACCCTGATGTGCTGTGCCCTAATGTGCGCTGTACCCTCATGTGCGCTGTGCCCTCATGTGCGCTGTACCCTGTACCCTGATGTGCTGTGCCCTGGTGTGCTGTGCCATGTGCCCTTATTTGCTGGGCTCTGTGCCTTGATGTGCTGTACCCTGATGTGCTGTGCCCTGTACCCTGACGTGCTGTGCCCTGATGTGCTGTGCCCTAATTTGCTGGGCTGTGAGCATTGATGTGCTGTGCCATGATGGTGAGTGGTCAGTGTCTAGTGTAGTGGTCTGTCGGCAGTGTAGTGGTCTGTCAACAGTGTGCAGTGTAGTGGTCAGTGTGCAGTGCAGTGGTCCGTGTGCAGTGCAGTGGTCCGTGTGCAGTGGTACATTCGCTGACACCAGTACTGTTTTTGAAGTTTGAAAGTTTGCATGCGGCCCCCCATGGGATATGAAAACTTGTCTTGCGGCCCTCAGGTAATTTGAGTTTGAGACCCCTGATTTTAATGATTGCAACGAAACAGAAAACATAATCAGATTAGCCATATAGGATCATAAATCGACACTATATGGGTACAGAAATATGTATACAAAATGTTATATATGAGCAAAAAAAAAAAGAAAAGAAGAGAACGGCATGGCAGGTGGTCCGAGTGCCCCATGAGACAGCAAAGCATGCTTACCTACATATACCTGCAAAATCCGACAATTAACAGCCCCCAGAGGCGTGGACTGGAGTGTGCAGACCCTCAGATGAAATTAAGGGGTGTTCCAAGGTAGGTCAAAAGAGGACGCTCTATAGGGTTAATGCAAAAGTGGTGGGTCAGAGGGCCGAGATATAAAATATAAAAAAGGAAAAAAGAAATGTAAAACGTAAAGAAAAAGAGGGAAAATCCCTCACGTATATATATCTATATATGTGTAAATAGTCCGCAGAGGGGACCATATATAAAGTTTTTGGACAATGTCTCAGAAATTACTTGCATGAAAAGATAAATGTTATGAGAAAAAGGCGAGGGGGAAAAAAGCAATTTTTAGCCAACATTTACCCAAATTTTTTTTTTGTAAAAAATAAAAATAAAATTGTAAAAAAATTCTACATACATCCAATGTACAAACAGGTTATATCAACAAAGGATCTGATAGAAGTCCTGGTGAAATTCTGCACATTTATAGTTATTATTAGAGATACCTCCAGATGAATGTTGCAACAAAGTCTATTTACAGGAGCCACTAAAAATGATCATGATGTGGCTTCCATCTTATGCCTAGTACACACGTATGGCATTCCCGGCAGGAATCCCGAGGGGAAAACCAAGAACCTACTCGGTAACTTTCCCCCTGTACACATGAGAGGTTTTCCTGACGGAAGTACTACGGTGAGGCCCCGTACACGCGGCGAGGTTCTCGGCAGAAACCAGCGAGAAGCTCGCTGGGATCCTCATTCTGCCGAGAACCTCGGCCGTGTGTACACTCTCGGCGAGCATCCCGTCGGGAAAGCTGCCGAGAGAAAATAGAGAGCAGGTTCTCTATTTTCTCTGCGGCCCGTCGGGATTAATAGCTGGTCGCCTTTCCCGGCGGGATGGTCGCCGATTCTGACGGCTGGCCGAGAACCTCGACGGGCGGAACGATGTGTTCCGCCCGTCGAGGTTCTCGTACGTGTGTACGGGGCCTCAGAGCAGTGACCGGGAAAACTGCCGGGAAAAAGACGGCCGTGAATCCCGGCGGGAATAGGCCTCGTACACACAACCGCTTTCCTCGACAAAATCCATCAAGAAACTTGCTGGCAGAGCATGTATGCCGAGAAAAACGGTCGTGTGTATGTTTTTTCATCGAGAAAACTGTTGTAGATCTTCGGGAGTCTCTATTTCCTTGACGTGTTTCTCGTCGGGCTGGTTTACGACGAGAAACACGTTTGTGTGTATGCTTAGAAACGCACACATGCTCAGAATAAAGTATGAGACGGGAGTGCACCTTCGATAAAAGTAGCGTTTGTAATGGAGATAACAGACTGAAAAGCGCAAATCGTCTCTCACCAAACTTTTACTTAACACGCAGTAATATGAGATTAGTAAAAGCAGCCCCAAGGGTGGCGCCAGTGGAATCAAACTTCCCCTTGATAGTGCCGTGTTGTAATCTGACATTCAACCGGAACGCTAACTATCAGAAGTGGCCATCAGATGCCTAACCTGGCTTTAGCCCAGTGGCGGAATTACCAGGGTCGCAACAGTCGCACTTGCGACAGGGCCCTGGCATTCCGTCACTGTCGGGGGGGGGGCAGCGGGGTTGCTATGAGCAGAGAGCGTGTCTGTCATGGAACAGTAGCACAGAGACACCGGCATTGACGTTTTATTTCACCGTCCGGCTTCTCTCGCACGGGATGAGAGGACACAGCTGATCTCACTGCTCCCCTTTTCTACCCCCTTCCCTCTCTTGTGTATGCTCCTTGGGAAATGTGAGCTTGTTCGCTTCACACTTGGCTGTAGAGGGGGAGAAGGGGGAGCAGAACATCATTCCTGGTGTCTCTGTGCTACTGTTCCATGACAGACACGCTCTCCGCTCAGAGCTGTGCTGTCCTGAGAAGGCAGATGGCACTGATGGACATTAATAGCATTCACTGGTGAGCACTGATAGAAGGCATTGATGGGCACTGATAGAAGGCACTAATGGTCACTGGTAGAAGGCACTGATAGAAGGCACTAATGGGCACTGATAGAAGGCACTAATGGGCACTGATAGGAGGCATTTATGGGCACTGATAGGAGGCACTGATGAGCACTGATAGGAGGCACTAATGGTCACCGATAGCAGGCATTTATGGGCACTGATAGAAGGCACTGATGAGCACTAATAGGAGGCACTAATGGTCACTGATAGCAGGCACTAATGGTCACTGATAGCAGGCACTAATGGTCACTGATAGAAGGCACTGATGGGCACTGATAGAAGGCACTGATGGGCAGTTATGGGAGGCACTAATGGTCACTGATAGGAGGCACTAATGGGCACTGATAGGAGGCACTAATGCGCACTGATAGGTGGCATTAATGGGCACCGAAATGGAGGCACTGATAGGAGTCACTAATGCGCACTGATAGGTGGCATTGATGGGCACTGAAAGGAGGCACTGATAGGAGGCATTGATGAGCACTGATAGGCAGATCTGATAGGAGGCACTAATGTGCACTGATAGGTGGCATTGATGGGCACTCATAGGTGGTACTAATGAGCACTGATAAGCAGCATTGATGAACACTAATTGGTGGATGCATGTTTCAGGGGTCATACGGGAAGCACGGTTTTGAGAGGATGTCCATGGACACCCTTCCAAAATTGGAAGCCTGGGCCTCGGATGGAAGAGGGGCCCCATCATGGTTTCTTGCACCGGGGCCCTGAAGGTTCTAGTTACACATCTGCTCTAGCCTATGCTGGTTATTGAGCTCTAATGTAAAACTAGCTATAGAATCCCAGACCAGAAGGGACAGGGTTAACTAGGCTAACAGGAGTTGAATATAAACACTACTGCAATGAACAGGTTTACCTACTGATATACTGGAAGATGACCACAACACACATACAGTAGCACAGACCTAGCTATCTGGTATTGTGCATCAGGAATATGAGATGAAAGGTCCGCCTGAGGCTGGTGTGAGTCACACTCTGAAGTGTCACCTGAGCCGTCACACCTGCCAGCGTGATGTGTTCATCAGAGCGGAGCGGAGATCAGGACACAGCATAGTACTGGGTGGAAGGCAGGAGCTGCCGAAGTTCACATTAGCAGGCTGGTGATTGGTTGCTAGGACCACCTAGCAAACAAATTATTATTATTTTTTTAAAAGGGGGATGCCATCCGGGGGGCCCTGGGGACCACTGGACCCCTTAGAGGTGGGGGGCTTTGGGTGCTAACGAAAAAAAAATATATAATTGTTTTAAGAAAAGGGGGATGCCATCCGGGGCCCTGGGGACCACTGGGCTCCTTAGAGGTGGGGGGCTTTGGGTGCTAACGGAAAAAAAAATCTAATTGTTTTAAGAAAAGGGGGATGCCATGCAGGGCCCTGGGGACCACTGGGCTCCTTAGAGGTGGGGGGCTTTGGGTGCTGATAAAAAAAAAATAGAATTGTTTAAAAAAAAAAAGGGGGATGCCATCCAGGGCCCTGGGGACCACTGGGCTCCTTAGAGGTGGGGGGCTTTGGGTGCTGATAAAAAAAAAATAGAATTGTTTAAAAAAAAAAGGGGGATGCCATCCGGGGCCCTGGTGACCACCGGGCCCCTTAGAGGTCAGGGGGGCCTTTGGGCGCTGACGCAAAAAAAAATATTACTTTTTTTTTAAAGGCGGATGCCATCCGGGGCCCTGGGGACCACCGGGCCCCTTAGAGATAGGGGAGGGCTTTAGGTGCTGACTCAAAAAAAAATATATATTACATTTTTTTTTTAAAAAGGGGATGCCATCCGGGGCCCTTAGAGATCAGGGAGGGCTTTAGGTGCTGATGAAAAAAAAAAGGGGATGCCAGGGAGATGCCATCTGGGCCCTTGGGGACCACCGGGCCCTTTACAGGTGTACTGCTTGTACCCCCCTGATGGCGGCGCTGACATAGAGAGAAAAGATTCAACATTATAGAGACATTGTTGGGGTAGATCATTCGACATGAACCACGAAGATTCGACGAATCAGCGGAAAACATACAAACATCGTATCTGTCATTGAAGGTTTATGATGTCTGTTGAAAGTTCTAAGAAGACTCGACGGAGCAGCTAAACTGTACGACGCCGCGATCATACATTTCAGGTCAAATGCTCCGCCCACACGCTATAGAAGAATTATAATGTTAGTTGACTAGTAATAATAATTAATAAATATAAATATTACTAGTGTCATACATTAAAATTCTACTATAGCTTATAGGCGGAGTATTCGACCGGAAATGTACGATCGCGGTGTCGTACAGTTTAGCTTCTCCGTTGAATCTTCTTAGAACATTCAAAAGACACCATAAGCATTCAATGACAGATTCGACCCTAATTAATTCGGATTTTCGGACGAATGTATTTTATTAACAAAACAAAATAAATAAAAACGAATTTCGGGAGTAACTAAATAATTTACATTTTTGGACGAAAACAAAATTCCAAAACAAAATATTTCAGCGTGCGCACGTCTAGTGATTGCCTCATTGGGGTTATATGGGACATTCCGATCTTTCTTGTATAGTTCTGCTGTGTATTCTTGCCATCTCTTCTTTATCTCTTCTGCTTCTGTCAATTCCTTGCCATTTTTGTCTATTATCGCGCCCATCTTTGCACAAAACTTTCCCTTGATATCTCCAATTTTCTTGAAAAGCTCTCTAGTCTTTCCCATTCTGTTGTTTTCCTCAAATTCTTTGCATTGATTGTTTAACCACTTCAATACCCGGCAGTTGCAGTAACCCCCCCCCCCCCCCCTTCCTGCCAAGGCCCATTTTCAGCTTTAGGAGACACTGATGGGCACTGAAAGGCTGCAATGAACGGAACTGATAGATGGCACTGGTAGACATTGTGGATGGGCACTGATTGGCAGCTGCTTGGGCATTATGGTTGAACTTGATGGACTTTTTTCAAACTGGCTAACTATGTAACTATGATTGGTAACTGCCTGGGAACAGATTGGCATTTCCCTGGTGGTCTAGGGGGGCATACCTGGTGGTCCAGTGTGGTGGTCATCCCCGGTGGTTCCGGCGGCATCCTGGTGGTCCTGGACTCCTGGGCGAGCATCTGAGGGGGGCTGCGCTGATAAACAATCAGCACAGACCCCCCCCTGTCAGGAGAGCAGTCGATCGGTTCTCCTCTACTCGCGTCTGTCAGACGCGAGTGAGGAAAAGCTGATAAACAGTTTTCCTGTTTAAAATCGTGATCAGCCGTGATTGAACATGGTTGAGCACGCGGTAAAGAGCCTCTGTCTGAAGCTCTTTACCAAGATCAGTGTAGCGGTGTGTCAGACGGTGTGCCCTATGGGCGTGCGGTGGCTGTTACCCTGATGGATGTCATATGACGTCCAGTCAGGATAACAACCACCGCCCGGTCTTCATTTTGCCATTGGCCAGGCAGGAAGTGGTTAAGAAGTTTTTTTTTGTCTCTTCATGCTCTGGATGTCTGCATCGAGTTTGGTATTTTCCCCTTTTCTCCATTGCCTTTTTCCCTCCTTCTTTGTTCAATTTTTTGTATGGCCTCATCAGATAACCACTATGCTTTCTTGCATTTCTTCTTCTTTGGGATGGTCTTCTTCTTTGGGATGGTCTTCTTTGGGATGGTCTTCTTTGGGATGGTCTTCTTCTTTAGGATGGTTTTCTCCTTTGGGATGGTCTTCTTCTTTGGGATGGTTTTCTTCTTTGGGATGGTCTTCTTCTTTGGGATGGTCTTCTTCTTTGGGACGGTTTTCTCCTTTGGGATGGTCTTCTTCTTTGGGATGGTCTTCTTCTTTGGGATGGTCTTCTTCTTTGGGACGGTTTTCTTCTTTGGGATTGTCTTCTTCTTTGGGATGGTTTACTCCTTTGGGATGGTCTTCTTCTTTGGGATGGTCTTCTTTGGGATGGTTTTCTTCTTTGGGATGGTCTTCTTCTTTGGGATGGTTTTCTCCTTTGGGATGGTCTTCTTCTTTGGGATGGTCTTCTTCTTTGGGACGGTTTTCTTCTTTGGCATGGTCTTCTTCTTTGGGATGGTCTTCTACTTTGGCATGGTCTTCTTCTTTGGGATGGTTTTCTTCTTTTGGATGGTCTTCTTCTTTGGCATGGTCTTCTTCTTTGGGATGGTCTTCTTCTTTGGGATGGTTTTCTTCTTTTGGATGGTCTTCTTCTTTGGGATGGTCTTCTTCTTTGGGATGGTCTTCTTCTTTGGGATGGTCTTCTTCTTTGGGATGGCCTCAATTTCCAAACCTTTTGAATAACCCCCAACCTAAACAACCCACAGCAAAAATACACACTCACCAAATCAGGTGGAGAGTCCATGCAGTCCTCCGCTAGCCGCTGATTGTGCTTGCTTATATCCAAACCAGCCAAACTCAGATTTTTGAATATATGATTGAATATATGATTGAGTTAGTCTATAAAAGAAAGAATTTTAACAAAAGGAAGCAAAAACATTACATTGGTGAAAACTGGGGTGTGCTTATCATGTACTGATTTTATCACTATAAATGTAGAAGTTTTATCTGCTTTCATTGATGGAGTCACACTTTAAATTGTTCTCTTTTAGCCTATTCCCTGCAATGTTATACATGCAGCTATGAACTCAGCAACAGCAACTGCAAGACAGCGACGACCTGCCCATCCGGATCCGGATACTGCCAGACGGACTTAGTAACTGCTTCAGCCGGTAAGACATAACAAAACATTACTAATCTGCCTAAAAACATTTGATGCCGGCCACACAAATATGCAGTGCCTTAAAAAAATGTCAAATCACAGCGTCCTGACGTTTCAGCCAATCAGGTGACCGTTAACAGACCCTGCAACCTAATGGGCTGAGAGGCGGATTGAGTGTTAGCAAAGCGAATTCCTTCGCTTTGCTAACACACAACGGTCATAGATAGATTCTATCTATGGTGATTAGAGAGGAGCGGCACTCCTGCACCCTTTATGGATGCACTGCCACTGACCTCACCCTAACCGGGCCCCACTCGGCTGCGGGCCCCAAAGTGCCCACGTGGGTCGCTATGGCAGTAGTTCTGCCCCTGGGCTCAGCCTGTCCCTCTGCATACAACACATATATCAGTAGAAGTGTGAAGGACATGAGACAAAGCAGCTTAAGGAGGAATTCCATACCTTGGGCGCCGCTGCACACATGTGGCTGATCTCTGAGGACCTGCCTGGTCCTGGGCATTGGTGAGCATGCCTATGGGTGAAGTGCAACCCCACGTGCAGGGGTTTCTGACCTAGTTCAATGCCTAAAGTAGCCCAAAAGAAACACCCCCACGTGACCCTTCTTTGGTGGCCAACAAGAAGGGGAACCATGGAGGACATGACCACCCCATCACTCTACCCTTACACATTGCCCTTTACAAGCCTATGGGAATGGAAATGCAGGTTAGGAGAAGGTCAAATGCAGGTCCAATGCATCTGTCAAACTGATGTCAAATGGGCCCTACATTTCCCTGTTGAAGTCCTCCGAACTTATAGGGAGCCTTAGAAAGTGGGAAGAGAGGGGCAAGCTGGATTTACATAGTAAAAGTCAGGATTGTATATAAATTCAGATGCCTATAGCTCTGGATCTACTGATTATAATGACATATTGTTAATGTGACAGACCTAGCTGGAACAGAAGCTTTTGGAGAGGACTGAATGGTAACCTCTTGCCTTCCGATCATAGGCCATGGATTTTAAGGGAACAATAATCCTTGCGAGTTGTATGCCTGGGGACCAGGGGCGGACTGACAACTCATGGGGCCCCCGGGCAATAGAAGATTATGGGGCCCCCAAGCTTACAGATGGCAACCCAGCCAGGTGGCAGTACAGAGGCGGGGCAGCTAAAATCTCGGGATTTTCACATCAAAAGCATGTAGGTTTTGGAAATATCAGGGACAGATGTAAAAAAAAACACAGATTTTCACATACTGTCCCTGGTTTTAATGAGCCTGGCAACCCTGATGGGGCCCCCTAGTGGCATGGGGCCCTCGGGCAGTGCCTGAGTTACTCAATGGTCAGTCCGCCCCTGCTGGGGACCTTGAAGTAATGTTACTTTGGATTCAAGTCCATGTTCCCCTAAGACACACAGACTCTGGGAACCCTGTATAAGCCATTTTAGAAAGACTGACTGATTCATACTGTTAGGAGGTGCTAATGTCACCCCAGCCACCTGTCTGTCTGTTGTCTGTTATAATGTAAATTAGTCTAGTGTGGCTTCTCTTTCAGCCATTGTTGTTTGGGCTAATTAACCCTGCAATTGTATGAAGGAGTCCTGTGTTTAAACGTATGATAATGTATCATTTACTGTGTGAAGCTCGGTGACAAGTCTAATGCCCCGTACACACCATCACTTTTTGTGATGAAAAAAAAAATCATTTTTCTTCATGAAAAAAAAAAAAAAAAATTTCCAACTTCATCATTAAAAATGATGTTGCCTACACACCATCATTTTTGGAAAATGATGAACAAAACGACGGCACTCTAAAGGGGAAGTTCTATTTGCCTTGAGGCTGCTTTTAGCTGGTTACTTGTTAGTAAAAGACGATTCCTGCTTTTTTGTCTGTTACAGCGTGATGAATGTGCTTACTCCATTATGAATGGTAGTTTTACCTGCCGTCTCCTAACTTGCTTCTGGGCATGTGCGGGTTTAAAACGTAATTTTTGCCCACACACGATCATTTTTTATGACACAAAAAATGACATTTTAAAAAATGACATTGAAAATGTAAGCATGTTCGAATTTTTTTTTGGTCATTTTTCAGAAGACATAAAATGACATTTTAACCACTTGAGCCCCGAGCCTGTTTTTCAGATTCGGTGCTTACGAGACTAAAACAGTTTTTTTTGCTAGAAAATTATTTAAAACCCCCAAACATTATATATATTTTTTCTAACATCCTAGAGAATAAAATGGCGGTCATTGCAATACTTTTTCTCACACCGTATTTGTGCAGCGGTCTTACAAGCGCACTTTTTTTGGAAAAAAATTCACTTTCTTGAATTAAAAAATAAGACAACAATAAATTTGGCCCAATTTTTTTATATATTGTAAAAGATAATGTTACGCCGAATAAAATGATACCCAACATGTCACGCTTAAAAATTGCGCCCGCTCGTGGCATGGCGTCAAACTTTTACCCTTAAAAATCTCGATAGGCGATGTTTAAAAAATTCTACAGGTTGCATTTTTTGAGATACAGAGGAGGTCTAGGGCTAGAATTATTGCTCTCACTCTAACGATCACGGCGATACCTCACTTGTGTGGTTTGAACACCGTTTTCATATGCGGGCGCTACTCACGTATGCGTTTGCTTCTGCTCGCGAGCTCGTCGGGACGGAACACTTTAAAAAAATTTTTTTTTGCTTTTCGTGTTTATTTTTATTTATTTTATAATTTTTTACACTGAAAAAAAAATGATCACTTTTATTCCTATTACAAGGAATGTAAACATCCCTTGTAATAGAAAAAAGCATGACAGGTCCTCTTAAATATGAGATCTGGGGTCAAAAAGACCTCAGATCTCATATTCAGGCTTAAATGCAAAAAAAAAAAAAAGAAAAAAAAAATGTAAACAAAATAAATGTCTCTTTAACCACTTAAGGACCGCCGCATGTACATTTACGTCAGCAGAATGGCACCGACAGGCACATCAACGTATATATACGTTGGTGCCTTGGGGGGGATCGGGGGTCCGATCGGACCCCCCCCCCCGTACATGCGGCGGTCCGCGCGGCTGCAGGAGCGATCCGACAAGTGGGGGCGGCTATCCGTTTTCATCCGCCCCCTCCGGATCGCTCCCAGCCAATGCGCGCGCCCGCCCGCCCTGTCACTTCCTCTTCCTGTGTAAACACAGGAAGGAGGAAGCGACGTGATCTCTCCCTCGGCGTTTGTTTCAAGCGCCGCTGAGGAGAGATCACAACACACCAAGTAAGTCTGCACCAACAGCACACTTACACACAGACACAAACACATTTAACCCCCGCGATCGCCCCCCCCCCCCTCCCCCCTGTCACAGTGTCACTGAATGCAGTAATCATACATGTATGATTACTGTATTTAGTGTCAGTGTGACAGACAGTGTGACAGTCAGTCAGTGTTAGTGTCAGGGTAGCCCCCCCACCCCCCCCCCCAATAAAGTTTTAACCCCTTGATCACTGCCCTAGTTAACCCTTTCACTCCCTATTGCCAGCGTCACTAAGCGATCATTTTTCTGATCGCTGTATTAGTGTCGCTGTTCCCGCTAGGTAGCTAATTTTTTTTTAATGCGATTTTTTTTTTTACTAAAGACATGTGGCTAAATAAATTTTGGCCTAAATGTTTGACTAAAATTTAGTTTATTGGTTTTTTATTATAACAAAAAGTAAAAAATATTGATTTTTTTTCAAAAATGTTGCTCTATTTTTGTATATAGCGCAAAAAATAAAAATCGCAGAGGCGATCAAATACCACCAAAAGAAAGCTCTATTTGTGGGAAAAAAAGGACGCGAATTTTGTTTGGGAGCCACGTCGCACGACCGCGCAATTGTCTGTTAAAGCGACGCAGTGCCGAATCGCAAAAACCCCTTGGGTCATTTGCCAGCGTATTGGTCCGGGTCTTAAGTGGTTAAGACGCTGAGCGGAAATGACGTTTTGACGTCACTTCCGCCCAGCAGAGGTATGGGGACGGCTGAGGGACATTTTTTCCCTTAGTCGCATCCCCGGACAGCCAGCAAGAGGACCCGATCGCCTCCGCCGCTACCGACGGCTACGGTAAGCGGCGGAGGGTGCGGGAGAGCGGTGGGAGGGGGGGCACCCTCTCCCGCCGCCGATAACGGCGATCTTGCGGCGAATCCGCCGCGATGACCGCCGTTATCGTTAACAGGTCCGCCCCACGAAGAGATGGATATCTTGGTTGTGTCAGCAGCTGCCGCCGTTACCGAGATATCCATCTTCAAAAAAATCACGTCTTTAGACGTGGGGCGGATCTCAAGTGGTTAAATTACATTTTTAAAAATGACATTTTTTTCATCACAAAAAGTGATCGTGTGTACGGGGCATAATATGTAGTGAAATCCTGATTTATCATCACAATGACCAGGCTGCTTAAAGGGATTAGTTAATTAGCTCATGTTAATTAGGTTTCCGGTCACAGGTGTAATATGACCTCTTTTTACTATATATAAGACTTGTATTCTTTTCAATAAAATCTCATTCCTGTTTGACCCTCAACACAGAGCCTCATTTCGTACTTGGGGGGAGAATTATTCATATGGGTTTCTTGTTCGGCTGGTTGGAGTTTTCGGTAGCTGCCTTTGGCCGCGTACACACTATCGAATCTATCTGCTGAAACTGGTCCGACGGACCGTTTCAGCGGACATATCCGATCGTGTGTACGGGCTAGCGGACATGTTTTCCCAACTTGCATGCTTTGAAATTTGTCCGCCGGAGACATGTCCATCGGATATGTCCGCTGGTTAGTACACTAACCAGCGAACAGAAATCTCTGCGCATGCGTCGAATGGATTCGAAGCATGCGTGGAAGTATTTTACTTCCTGGAGTGGTGACGTGGCGGCGTCAACGTCACCGCCACGTCACCGCGTCCTCAGCCCGAGGGGATTTTCGGAAACGGGATGGGATGGAAACGGTCCGTGGGACATGTTTGAGCGGACATGTCTCATCGTGTGTACGCAGCCTTTGTGTTCGGGAATGGAATGTCCTAAATTACTTAAACCTCTTTCATACTCGGGTGTCGTTACAGTTATCACCAAACGTCTACTACTTGCTTATGTATTCTTTCCTCATATGCTTAGCTTGAATTGGCCGGATTTGTGACAAGCACACTTTAAGAGAAAAATATCATGCTAGAGTTTAAAGATTGTTCCATTTGTTCTTTCTCTGTAGCTGGAATATCTGTAACTGCGATCAGCAAGAACTGTACAGCCACCTGCACGCCAAGCAGTAACGCCATTGCCACGGCTTCAGCCTCTACAGCCTGCTGCACCACTGACCTGTGCAACCTCAGCGGAGCCATCAGCATCAAGTCCAGCTCTGCCGCCATTTTCCTGGTGATGGGAACCATCCTGATGTTCTTCAGTGACTCACTTCTCTAATATATGATGTGAGGTAACAGATTGTCCAACCTGCAACAATAAACCTACTGTAATAAAAGTCTTGATGTTGTGTGCCTGTTTCTTGCCATGTCTAGGCATTATTGAATATCAGACACCTGCATTGAGAGCCCATCTGTTACATCAGGGGTGGCAAACTCAAATTCATCGGGGGCCGCATTAACAGTATGGTTGCCCTCAAAGAGCCAGTTGTATCTATAAGACTATGGCCAGATTCAGGTAGATGGGAGAATCTTTAATCTGGAGTAACGTTTCTCATTTACGTTACTCTGGCGAAATTTTAGGAGCAAGTGCTGTTATTCATGAAGCACTTGCTCCTAAAGTTGCGGCAGCGTATCGAAAATGAGCCGGCGTTACTCAAATTGGGCGGGTACGGGGCGTGTATTATTTAAACTAGGCGCGATCCCGTGGCGAACGTACTGCGCATGCGTCGACTGTCAATGCATCCCAGTGCGCATGCTCCAAATTCTGTCAGTGAACGTCAATGACTACAAATCCCCATTCATGGACGTTTTACGCAAGCGACGCAAATTTTTTTTTTTTCGACACGATGACGACGGCTATACTTAACATAGGTAACTCTATTAGGGGGCTGCTTTATCTTTACGCCGTGTATCTCTTACGGAAACGTCTGAAAGTCACTGCGTCGCGCCCGAATACGATCGTGAATTGCAGATTCCCGCTGATTAACATATTTTTGGCGTTAATCAGCGGGAACGCCCCCAGCGCCATTTTTAAAATTGCAGTTGCGATGCGATGGCGAAATTCAATTACGCCGCTCGCATCGGAACTCCAACCGGGCGTTTCTTGTTTTCTGGTTACAGAAAACAAAAACGCCGGCTTAAAGTGATAGTTAGGCTGGAGTATCACTGAATCTGGCCCTATGTTTCCAATATTTATTATGGGATGGAATGAGATGGGATGGGGTATGGTGGGGTGGGATAGGATGGGATGGGCTACCTGACATACATGGACCTACCTGACATACACAATGACTTCACCTACCTGACATGCACTGACCTCACCTACCTGACATACATGGACCTACCTGACATACATGGACCTACCTGACAGCGGTGCGCTCCGTGGATTGACCCGTTTGGATCACGAATGCACAAGCCACATGTACATTAGGACTTGTACATGGCAGCCAACATATACTAACATACAAAAAATGGAAGGGGTACGGGAGTCCCACCTGTTTAATAGAACTGCAGTACTCAACGATGATATATATCGTGGGTGTAATCAAATATACAGATGGCCACAATTTTTATTTAATTTTTTAAAGAGAACAGACAAATTCACACCCTATTGCAGTTAACGAGTTAACTGCAATCATTTTATTAATGCTAAAAGCATGTATCAAAAATATAAATAATAGACATGTAAAAAATCCTAGTCCTCTATACCAGCGGTCTCCAAACTACGGCCCGGGGGCCAGATGTGGCCCTTTGCTTGATTTTATTCATTGGCACCAACGATGGGGCAGAATTCCTCCCAACGATGGGGCAGAATTCCTCCCAACGATGGGGCAGAATTCCTCCCAACGATGGGGCAGAATTCCTCCCAATGATGGGGCAGAATTCCTCCCAATAACACCAATGATAGGACAGAATTTGTCCCAACGATGGGGCAGAATTCCTCCCAATGATAGGGCAGAATTCCTCCCAATGACACCAATGATGGGGCAGAATTCCTCCCAATGACACCCATGATGGGGCAGAATTTCTCCCAATGATGGGGCAGAATTCCTCTCAATGACAGGGCAGAATTCCTCGCAATGACAGGGCAGAATTCCTCCCAATGACACCCATGATGGGGCAGAATTCCTCCCAATGACGGGGCAGAATTCCTCGCAATGACACAAATGATGGGACAGAATTCCTCCCAATGACACCAATGATAGGGCAGAATTCGTCCCAATGATGGGGCAGAATTCCTCCCAATGATGAGGCAGAATTCCTCCCAATGACACCAATGATGGGTCCAATGACACCAATGATGGGGTCCAATGATACCAATAATAGGGGATTTTGGAAGAGACTCCCTCCAGAGGTGGCTCTGTCCAGCTCTATCTAGAGAGATAGATGAATTCCTAAAAGCAGAAAACTGGATACTAACATTTATTACTGGACTGTGAGTACGTGTGGGTATAGAATTGTGTAGATGGAGGTTTTCTATTTGTTTTGTCCTTTGCTTCTATTTGTTGAAGTGGTGGATTTTCCCAACCCGACTAACCATATAACTATTTCACCTTTATCAAAGTCAGCAATAGGTCGCATGATGTTTTTCAAAGAGAAGCACCAAACAAAGAAAGAAAGATATGATGGAAAATCTTTTCTTCCTTTTCAAATTAGAATTCCAGTGTGGGGCAGTACAACCCATTGTTATGTTGATATGAGGGGGGGGGGGAGGGGAGGGGGATATATATATGCATTATTTTGCTCACAAGCCTCCTCCAGCTTACAATGGCGGCGCACACAAGCATCCTACTGCTGGCAGCTCTCTGCGTAGGAGCAGGTAAGGGGTCACTGATCTGATACTATTAGTACTATGATTTTTGTCTTTGGATCTTTACAAGTTTATGACGCAATTAAAACGGTCACTATTCTGATACCATTAGTACTATGATTTTTATCTTTCGATTTTTACAAGTTTATGACGCAATTAAAACGGTCACTGATCTGATACTATTAATACTATGATTTTTGTCTTTTGATTTTTACAAGTTTATGACGCAATTAAAACTAAAAGAAGAGCAAAATTCTATCAACAAGTAAAGTATATAAAACTAGATATTCACAATACTCTTTAAGATGATTGTGGCACCATTACAACTTCCTTCACATTATAACCTGCTCAATGAATGCAGGCAGGGCTGCTGTTAGAAATCACGGGTCCCCCGTACAGCCTACCTGGCAGGGCCCCCCTCTATTATCTATATATATATATATATATATATATATATATATATTAAAAAAATTACAATAAATATACTGAAATCATTCTTAGTAGACACACAGATAACATAAAAGCTGTGTGAATTAGTCCCTTTTTTAAATAGTTTTTAACATTTTTGAACAAAAAAACATACATTTTTAAAAAATGTTGTAGATGTTTTAAAATTATTTTATTTTACAACTTTTACTATTTTTTTTTTTACAATTTTCCATTTTTTTTTTACAATGGATGAAAACAATACAGGGTTACAATAGTTTTTTTTTTTTTAACAGGACAAGGAAGCTGGCAGTTGTGTCTGTGTCTCTCCCTGCAACAGCTAAATGTCATTGGGAGGGGTTTCAGCTGCTGCAGAGAGCTGCACGGGGCATCCTGTAATTTCCCCTTCTTCCCTCTGGTGTTTGGGCCCCCCTGTGTGACTGGGCCTCCTACAGGAGGACTGGTGGTCCCCCCCATCAGTGGCCCTGAATGCAGGCGTGCTGTTGTCTGGGGTTGCAGACCCTAGGTGCCCCCACTTTATTTTTGATGTCTTTTTTTACTTTTCATTTTTTGATCCGGCAGTTGCATCCCATTGCCTCTCAGGACCCTCCCCAAGCCTACTGCCTCTCCCACCTTCTTCTTCCCATCTACTCTGGACCCCCTACACCACCTTGCCCCTCTCCGTCCTAAGTAGCTCTCTCACACTGGAATATGATTTACTTCTACATGCCACCAGTGTTAATTTCGGCAGCAAATTTAGATTTAGCTTTTGTCTAATGCCGCATACACACGACCGTTTTTCATGACGAGAAAATTTTTTTTTTTTAATTGGTCGTGAAAAACGGTCGTGTGTAGGCTCCAGAGCATTTTTTTCGATGAGAAAAATGGGCGTTGAAAATTTAGAACATGCTCCATTTTTTCTCGTCGTTTTTCACGTCGTTTTTCACGTAGTGGAAAACGGTCGTGTGTACGCGGCATTAGTCTTAGGAATAAAATGGCATTTTAGTTTTAGTCCCATTTTAGTCTTCTGCAATTGTTTTAGTTTTAGTTGTATTTAGTCGATTAAATCTCCAGTTCATTTTAATCGACTAAAACTAATTTTAGTCGTCTAAAATCGAATGGGTGTAGTTAAATTGTAATGCATTAGTTAACATTTATCTACAATTTCCAAACTCATTATATAGTGCTGAAGTGATAAATCCAATATCATATTATTTATGGTATTGAGGTATGAACATGCACTACAGACCAGTGTAAATTTTGAAGTCAAATTTCAATTTCAGTTAAAGCGGAGCTCCAGCCACGGTAAAAAAATTTTTTAAAGTCAGCAGCTACTAACAGTGTAGCTGCTGACTTTAAATAAAGACACTTACCTGTCCTAGGCGCCCGCGCTGATGGGCCCCCCCGATGCCGGTCCCACGATCGCTCCGGGTCCCGCACCGCCATTCACAATATGGGAAACAGGCAGTGAAGCCGTACGGCTTCACTGCCCGTTTCCTACTGTGCCTGCGCGAGTCTCACGCTGGCTTGTGAATGGGCGCGCTGCTCTCTGAGAACACACACAGTTCCCAGGAAGCAGCGCGCCCATTCACAAGGAGAAGGAGAAGAAGAAAACACACCGCGGATTAGGAAGAGGCAGATTACGGACTTCCGCATAGCAACAGCTATTTCGGGTGAGTATTTTTTTTTTTTTTTTCAGGTTTTTTTTTTTTCAAACAACATTGTAAAATGTTGTTATACTGGGTGGAGCTCCGCTTTAAGTCTTCTGACTAAAATTGCATTTTAGTTTTAGTCCCATCTTAGTCTTTTGACTAAAATAGCATTTTTAGTCAGTTTTCCTTTTAGTCGTATTTTAGTCGACTAAAAATAATATTAATTTAGTCGACTAAAATGTTTTAGTCGACAAAATTAACACTGAATGCCACCTTCACACTTACAACCGGTTGTCTTTTGTGATAAAGCTGTTTGTTTAAATATCTAAGATTTAAAGGGCAGAATTCAAAAATAAATTTCGGTCAGACCGAGCCAACAAATAAAATAAATATATATAAAAAAAAAAATTGAGGGATAAGGGTGGAATATTTTTTGTTGAATCCAATGGGAACTCTAAAATCATTACTAGCCTTATGTGTATGTACTTGTAAAAAGTTAAGTAGAGCATTTGTTCTGCAAAAACGGAGACATTGACAATCGGTATTTAAAAAATAAAAGTCATTGAAATTTGTTTCAAATGACCGAACGAGTGATTTTTCTGCTTTCTTGTCCAAATAAAATTCTACAGGTGTAAGGCCAGCCATTAGGAATCTCAAAATTAATGGATGTACCATGTGTATCCCAGGAGGCAGCCATCCATTCACAAAGCATCGTGCGAGTCGTGCCTGCGCAGTAGGAAAACGGACAGTGAAGCCGTAAAGGCTTCACTACCTGTTTTCCTTAGTAAGGATGGAGGAGGCGCCAGGACTGAGCGATCGCCGCCGGGGGGGGGGGGGGGGGGGGGGGTTGGAGACATCTCGTGCGACTAGGACAGGTAAGTGTCCTTATTAAAAGTCAGCAGCTACACTGTTAGTTGCTGCTGACTTTAAAAAAAAGAAAATCGCAGGTGGAATCCCACTTTAAATTAATTTTTATAATGGATTAAAAATCATTTGAATCCCTCTTTTAAAGAGGTTATGAGAAATGGAGCTCCCCACACAGGATATTCCACTAAACCTATAGGAAAATAAGAGAACCAGAACCCTCAATAAGTGGAACTGATAATAAAGGTGGCAGTGCCTCCACCCAGGACAGGGCCTCTGTGAACAGGGGATTTATTAGGAAATTAATCAGTAATCTGATCAAAGTATCGGTAATTGGCAAAAGAGCAGCTACTGCAACCAGCATATAGAATTAACCATAAGTATATAGATGTACACCATTATAGAAATAATACAAGCTTTATATATATATATGAGAAATTATAGTAAAACAAAAATTTTAGTAATTTTAGAAATTATAGTAAAACAAAAATAAATAAAATAAACAAAATAATATGTAAAAACAGTAAAAAAAAATAAAGAAAAAATTGTATAAAAAAGAGTAAAAAATTGTATAAAAAAGAGTAAAAAATTGTATAAAAAAAGAGTAAAAAATTGTAAAAAAAAAAGGAAAAAATTGTGAATGTACAAACAGGTAATATCAACAAAGGGCCGATAGGAGTCCTGGTGGAATTCTGCACATATACTCGGGCATATATAGTTATTAGAGATACCTTGAAATGAATGTTGCAGCAAAGTCCAGTTGCAAGGGCCACTAAGAATGGTCATGATGCAGCTTCTGTTTTAGTGTTGAAGACAAGAGCAGTGATGATGGGGAGATCTTCCAACCAGCCCGGAGCAGAGATTCCCTCCAGCAAAAAAAGATGGTGTGATACTGGAACTCACAATCTACTCTGCATCTGAGTCCCTTAGTATTTTTTTAATCTGCAATGCAACCGGACCTGTAACTATCAGAAGTGGCCATCAGATGCCTAACCTGGCTCTACCCTAAACTGGTTATTGAGTTTTAAGCTAAGACTAGCTATAGAATTCCAGACCAGAGGAGAAAAGGTTAACTAGGCTAACGGGAGTTGCATATACACACTACTGCGATAAACAGTGATAGGTGGAAGATGAATTTTAGACACATACAGTAGCACAGACCTAGCTATCTGGTATTGTGCATCAGCATCAGGAATCAGGAATATGAGATGAAAGGTCCGCCTGAGGCTGGGGCGAGTCACACTCTGAAGTGTTATCTGAGCCATATTCATCAATGACTTGATGACTTCGTCAATGAGGAATAGGCAGCAAATGATTTATACTCCAGACTTTGATCCTGTTTTCTGGTCCCTTTATCTTGTATATGAGAATCATATTTACATAGTTAATCTGGTTGAAAACAGAAACTCTTCCACCCAGTTCAACCAACAAAAAAACCCCACACACACACAAATAGAAAAGCTCTATATATACACGATATTACCACGCACACAAACTTTAATGGCATCCCAGTCTTAGTCTGTAGGCTTCAATATTGAATTGGTCCCGCTCTTTGCAGCTATAACAGCTTCACCTCTTATGGGAAGGCCGTCCACAAGGTTTAAGCCCTGTACACACAGCCCAGAATCTCGTCAGGAATATTTTTTTCGTTTTTCCTGACGAGATTCTTGGCAAGATTCTCTTGTCGGCTGGGTGTACACATGGGCCATTCGAAAGAACCGCCGTTCTTTTGAATGGCACAACCACCGGGATGTCATCGACTATGACCAGCGTGCGCTCGTCACATTCGATGCCGTCGTCGCCATCTTGCTTCACCCAACCTCTGCCCTGGAAGCTACCACGCATGCGTCAAAGTCATTTCGAGCATGTGCGGGTTTCCATGGAGACAGTTAAGTATACACACGCTCGGGTTTCTCGGCAGGAAAACACTGCTGAGAATCTCACAACCGGAAAATAGAGAACAGGTTCACTATTTTTCTCGTCTAGATTATGGGCAGTTTTCTTGACGAGAAACCTCAAAGCCTCGTACACACGCTCGGTATACTCGGCAAAAAAAGCTCTGCCAGCAGTTTTCTTGCTGGTTCTTGCCAAGAAAACGGTGCGTGTGTACGAGGCTTTAGAAGAGTATTTATGGGAATGTTCCAGAAGCACATTTGTGAGGTCAGGCATTGATGTTGAATGAGAGGGCCTGGCTCACAGTCTCCTCTCTAATTCATCCCAATGGTGGTCAGCTGTCCAGTAATATATCCTTTAAGTCAATCCATAGGAGGCGAAAGGTCATGGTATCTCTCATTTGGGCCAATTGAAACGGTCTTGAACCATTAGGCCAAACGTAATCTCAGGTCCCAGATGAGCATGGTGATCATGTAGACCAAAGGTCATCAACCCTGTCCTCAGGGCCCACTAACAGGCCAGGTTTGCAAGATAACTGAAATATATTACAGGTGATATCATTTGCTGCTTAGTGATTGCAGTATTCTAGTCTGTATATCCCCATGGTAATACATAAAATCGGGCCGGACAGGGTTGATGACCACTGACTTCTGAAAACAAAATTAGAAAAAATATGGGAGAACCTGTTGTCTTGTGATACAAGACTGTAACGGCAGCCCAAATGCGAAAGGGGTTGAAGCCGGTTAGCATATTCCCTTTCCGAACACAAGGCAGCTACCGACACTCATTCTAGTCTGTATCTCCGTCATTTAAAGTGCATTACCTGTGCACGCCACTGGGTGGCGCGCAGCGGGTAAACACTGTCCCAGCGCATCGCTGAAGAAACGATGCATGTACCTGGTGGCCGCGATGTCCGCCGGGTACACGCGATCGTCGGGAACACAGCAGGTGACAGCAAGGACGTGGAGCTCTGTGTGTAAACACAGAGCTCCATGTGCTGTCAGAATGAATGAATGAAAACTTATATAGCGCGGCACATGCGAACTAAATCGCCTCTGGGCGCTTGTTGTTCCTGTCTCCTTTGGTATCAAAAGAGATGAGTCTTGATCTTTCTCCTGAATGCTAGGTGGTTCTCCTCCAACCGAATGCTGGTTGGTAAAGCGTTCCATAGTCTGGGACCTTGGACCGCGAATATTCTATCTCCTTTGGACCTATAGTTGGCTTTCGGTATCTGGAGTAGATTTTGATTGGTGGATCGCAGAACGCGATTGGGGTTTTGAGCTTTTATTTTTTCGCATAAATAATGGGGGGCATTCCCATGAATACATCTATGCGTTAGCAGAGTGCTTTAAAAGTAATTCTGTCTTTTACTGGTAACCAATGAAGGGATCTCAGTGAAGGTGAGGAGAGGAGACCGATCTGTGTCCCTTGTACATAGGGACATAGCATCGGTCACCTCCCCCAGTCAACCCCCTCCCCCTACACAGTTAGAACACACCCAGGGAATACATTTAACCCCTTCCTCACCCCCTAGTGTTAACCCCTTCCCTGCCAGTCACATTTATACAGTAATTAGTGCATTTTTATAGCACTGATCGCTGTATAAATGTGAATGGTCCCAAATGTGTGTCAAAAGTGTCCGATATGTCCGTCGCAATATCGCAATCCCAATAAAAATCGCAGATCGCCGCCATTACTAGTAAAAAAAAAAATCATAAAAAAAAATAAATCATAATTCTGTCCCTATTTTGTAGGCGCTATAACTTTTGCGCAAACCAGTCGCTTATTGCGATTCTTTTTTATTTTTTTACAAAAATACGTAGAAGAATGCATATCGGCCTTAACTGAGAAACAAAATAGTTTTTTTTTTTTTAAATTGGGATATTTATTATAGCAACAAGTGAAAAAAAAAATATATTTTTTAAATTGTTGCTCTATTTTTGTTTATAGCGCAAAAAAAACAAAAACGCAGAGGTGATCAAATACCACCAAAATAAAGCTCTATTTGTGGGGGAAAAAAGACGTCAATTTTGTTTGGGAGCCACGTCGCACGACCGCGCAAATGTCAGTTAAAGCGACGCAGTGCCGGAAGCTGAAATTTCGCCTGGGCACGAAGGGGGTTTATGTGCCCAGTAAGCAAGTGGTTAAATAACAAACATGTCATACTTACCTACACTGTGCAGTATGTTTTGCACAGAGTGGCCCCGATCCTGGTCTTCTGGGGTCCCTCAGCGGCTGTCTCGGCTCCTCCCCGCAAGAGCTAACGCCCTTCATGGGAAGCTCTCTCCCAAGGCGGTTAGCTTGCGGGCATGCTCCCGTGATACAGCTGACAGCCATACCCGCCGTATCACTCGGCCCTGTCCCCCGGCGCGCCGCGTCATTGATTAGATTGACAGCAGCAGGAGCCAATGGCTGCACTGCTATCAATCTCCAATGAAGAGCCGTGAACAGCCGAGAAGCCTGGGGCCAGTAGCCAGCGCATTCACGGCGTGGGACTTTCGACGGCTCAGGTAAGTAAATCGGGGGGTTTGTATGCATCGGATGTTTTTTTGCATCCTATGCATTAAGGTGAAAAAACGCAAAGCTTTACAACCCCTTTAAGGTTTAAACGCTGATTTTGTTGGAAGTACCAATAAATATAGCCTTATTGATAATTAGCATTTTTATTCTCGTGTGTGATTGTGTAGACAGGGTCCCAGTGCACTGTATTGCCTGGGGGCCTATAATGCTCTTAAGATGGCACTGCCCATGGCTAGTCCACATCACTAGCATCCAGCTGAGCGCAATGGGTCATACTTATGAATAACTTCAGGAGTCTTATAACAAAGCATGAGAACCTTGATGGACGCCTCCCTCTGCAGGACACATTTGGAAGATTTAAAAGTGGAGGACCAGACCCTGTCCCACATCTGGGAGCTGATGGGCCTACCTATCAGTTGAGCCCATCTTCTCATGTATAGATGTGTGACCTCGGTGAGGGGGGTTGACTCCTGAAGGATATGGTAAATAGGGGAAACCAAATGTAGTTGATGGGGTCCCTGCGCGAATAGGTATTCAAAAGGGTTGGGTTTATTAAGGGTAAAGAGAGGGGCCAGGGAGTGGAAGAAATGCCTAATTTGCAAATAAAAATTGAACAAATGTGAGGGTGATATAAAAAATTTGGCCCTGGACGTCATACAGACCGGCCCACTTTAATTTTGAAAACAAGCGCAAAAACAGTGTATAACAGTGTATAAACTAAACACAACTGTGCAAAAAAACATAAGTAGCATAACATAAGGAGTCCTCAGTCACCTCTTTTATTATTTCACTTATTCGCCGCTGTATTTTTCTCATCCTTCCCACATTACTGCATGAAGTGGGGGGCGAGCCGCGCAGCTATTACTTAGACAGGCTGTCACTGAAACCGGCCCACTGAGCCATCGGCCCACCGGGAAACTCCCTGTATTCCCAATGGTCAGTACATGCCTGGGTGACATCATTTTCTATATACGTGATTCCAGTCACTTAATACAGTCACAAAAGTGACGGATGACAGTTTAACATTTAATGTGTTTCACGGGTCAAAGCCTTCTTCTTCAGCAACAACAACAACCGTATGTTTTGCTCACAATTGTTTGAAATGTCAACAAGAAGTGCATGCATTAAAAACAAAACACAGAAAAGACACCTTCAGGAACAGGTACAGCCACATGCCAAGGCATAAGCCAAAAAGAGAGCGGACACTCAGGCGGCGTACACACGACCGAGGTTCTCGCTGGAAACCAGCGAGAACCTCGCTGGAAGCTGCATTCCAGCGAGAACCTCGGCCGTGTGTACGCTTTTGGCTCGCCTGGATGAATGGCTGGTTGCTATTCCCGACGGGCGGGTCGCCGATTTCGACGGCCGGCAGAGAACCTCGACGGGCGGAACGATGTGTTCTGCCCGTCGAGGTTCTCTGCCGTGTGTACACGGCCTCAGTGGCAGGACAGGAAAACCGCAAGCAGCATTGCTTAATAAATCACTCCCACCAGTTTTCACAATGCCGGTGAACGGGAGTGAACCACAACTGCGGTTAGCAAGAAATTCAATGCATTTCTCTATGTTATGTGAGATTTCAGTACGGGACCCCAGACGTCACTCCAATCAGAGAACAGGAGTTTGGGGGTTCTCTACATCATCTCTCTTACATATATGAATGCATTGAGCTACTAAGGATGGACGCATTACAACATGCGTCCAAGCCCTAGCGTAAAAAGATTAGGATGCACGTGAAGATTCCAATGCACTTCTGTATCAGTACGGGACCCCAGGTGTCACTCCAATCAGAGAACAGGAGTTTGGGGATTCTCTACATCATATCACTTTACCATAAAGAAATGCATTAGGCCACTAAGGGAGTGGATATGAAATACCTTCAACCCTTAGCATAGAAAAGTTTAGGTGAACATGTTCAGTAACTTAGGGCATGGGCCCCTAAAAACAATTAACAACTTATGTCAAGCACGTAGTAAATAGGAATTATAGTGGCAACTAATAGTTGCATAAGAGAGGCAAATATAGCTCAGCTAATTTGAGAGTGTATGTTCCTTTAGGATGTTCCACAGCAAACAGCCAAAGACACAAGAGTCAGTCCCAAGCAATATGTTGTTATCTAGCAAGCCAGAGCTAAATACAGCAATGTTTAGAAGCAATATATGTAGCAGGTCTTTCTGAGCGGCGTACACACGGCAGAGAACCTCGACGGGCAGAACACATCGTTCCGCCCGTCGAGGTTCTCTGCCGGCCGTCAGATTCGGCGACCTGCCCGTCGGGAATGGCAACCAGCCATTCATCCCGACGGGCTGTCGAGCAAATAGAGAACATGCTCTCTATTTCGGCTCGACGGCATTCCCGACAGGATGCTCGCCGAGAGCGTACATACGGCCGAGGTTCTCGCTGGTTTCTGCCGAGAACCTCGGCCGTGTGTACGCTGCCTAAGGCACTACAATTGAAACAATTGCTAATTATCTGTTTGCAGGGCTTGAGCTTAGCAGCAAGTGATTCCGTAGTGTAGGGTGTTAGCAAGGAAGATCTCTTAGGGTGTCTCCAGCAATGGCACCCCTGGACGTAGTAAGGGTATTTGTTAGTTGTCCATAATCTTCCAGCCGGGGTTGATGTCCAGTGTGGGAGCGATGGTACCAGTATTGTAGCATGGCCGGTTTGGCTGACAATAATATAACGGCGTGTATAATACACGCCGCTCTGTTTATACTGGAGAGGAATGTGTGCCGAATGCAGTACTGATTGCATTCGGCACTTACACATTCCAAGCTGGAACGCACGCAGGGCTGGGCGATGACATCATCATGCGGTCACCGTATGCGTTCCAGTGTGGAACGTTATACGGCGAAGCGCTGTTTACACCAGTTTCCTTCATAAGGTTCACTTATGAAGGAAAAGCAGAAACAGCAGAAAAGTCCCCCTGCTCTGGATCACATGTGGCGTGCCCTCTCCCTTTTTTAATAATGCCTTGATAGGACTGTGAATAATGACTGGAATCAGGTATATAGAAAATGGAGGATATCTGTATGTGAATATATTGTGATGGCGAGAAGGGGTCGGAGGTAGAAAGGTAGAAGGGAAAATGTCGCCACAAAGGGAGCAATCGCCTTTACCAGGGACCACAGCAGTGGTGGCTGGTGCTCAATTTTTTTTTGGGGCGCAAACAAATAAAAAAAAAAAAACATCAACTGCAGCCTCACTGTGCCCATCAAAAGCATATATTGTGCCCATCCATTGCCACCACTGTGCCCATCAAATGCAGCCACTGTGCCCATCAAACGCAGATACTGTTCCCATTTATTGCCACCACTGTGCATATAAACGCAGTCACTGTGCCCATCAAACGCAGCTACTATGCCCATCCATTGCCCCCACTGTGCCCACCAAACGCAGCCACTGTTCCCATCAAACACAGTTACTGTGCCATCAAACGCAGCCACTGTACCCATCAAAAGTTATCACTGTGCCCATTAAACACAACCAATGTGCCCATCAAACGTAGCCACTGTGCCATCAATTTCCGCCACTGTGCCCATCAAACACAGCCACTGTACCCATATATTGTCGATACTGTGCCATCAAACGCCGCCACTGTGCCCATCAATTGCCACCACTGTGCCTATCAAAAAAGCTGCCACTGTGCCCATCAATTGCTGCCACTGTGCCCATCAATTGCCGCTACTGTGCACATCAATTGCTGCCAGTGTACCCATTATTTGTCGCCAGTGTACCCATTATTTGCCGCCACTGTGCCCATCAAATGCTGCCAGTGTGAATCCCCCACCCGCCCGACACTTACATGTCTCGGTGAGGCAGCGGGTCACGGCGGCAGTGTCCTCCACGCTCCTCGATGTCTTTTCCCCATCCTCTCTTCCCATCCTCTTCTATGACTGGACGCCTGATCACAGCGTCCAATCACAGCACCTGTCGTTTCAGACAATCAGGTGACAGGTAACAAACCAAGCACCTGATTGGCAGAGAGGCGGTTCAGTGTTAGGAAAATGAATATTCATTCGCTTTCCTAACACACAGCTGAGTGAACTGCGAGCGCCCAGCATGATGCCCGCTGTTCACCTTTTTGAAGCCTATTAGAGCATTAGGCTCTAATAAGGTGCTTCAAAAAAAATACCCCACCGCTGTAATTCAGGCTCCTGGCGCTCAAAAAGGGGCCAGGCGCCTGAATAGGGGGTGGCAGTTGCGAACATAGATAGATTCATGCAATGCAATGAATAATTGGTGATAGAGAGGTGGCTGGAGAGAGGGGGTGGCGTCCGTATGCCCTTTATGGACGCACCGCCACTGGACCACAGTGAATAACTTAAGAAAGTACCGGAATCATATTCTCACTGAAAGGGCACAGTGGAGAATGAGAAAACTTCAGGCGGTGATCAAGTCAGGGACCCAACCAGAGGAGGTGACGCTTGTATGTCAAGCTAGGGACTGAGCTGGACAGCGTGGTGAAGCTTGAAGGTATGCCAAGCTAGGGACTAGGGATGAGCCGAAACACCCCCGTTCGATTCGCACCAGAACCTGCGAACAGACCAAAGGTTTGTGTGAACTTTAGAACCCCATTAAAATCTACAGGACTCGAACGTTTGAAATCTAAAGTGCTAATTTTAAAGACCAATATGCAAGTTATTGTCCTAAAAAGTGTTTGGGGACCCGGGTCCTGCCCCAGGGGACATGTATCAATACAAAAAAAGTTTTAAAAACTGAATTTTTTCCGGGAGCAGTGATTTTAAATGACTTTTTATCTTTCAGAAAATACACTTTGTGCAGGGACAGTTCTAAGCACGGGAAACATGTGCTGTTTTACAGGCATACTATAGACACACACCCCTAGGTATGAAATTTAAAGGAATATTTAACTTTTATTGTTTCACTTTAAGCATTATTAAAATCACTGCTCCCGAAAAAACGGCTGTTTTTTTTTAAAACTTTTTGTTGCATTGATACATGTCCCCTGGGGCAGGACCCGGGTCCCCAAACACTTTTTATGACAATAACTTGCATATAAGGGCCAGATTCAGGTAGAGTTAGGCTGGAGTATCAGTGATTCGCCAGCCTAACTCTCACTTTGAGCTGGCGTTTCTGTTTTCTTTAGTCAGAAAACAAGAAACGCCGGGTTGGAGTTCCTATACGAGCGGCGTAATTGTATTTCGCCGTCGTATCGTAACTTCAATTTTAAAAATGGCGCGTGGGGCGTTCCCTCTGATTAACGCCGAGAATATGTTAATCAGCGGGAATCGGAAATTCACGATCGTATTCGGGCGCGACGCAGTGACTTTCCGACGTTTCCGTAAGAGATACGCGGCGTAAAGATAAAGCAGCCCCCTAGTGGAGTATCCTATGTTAAGTATGGCCGTTGTCATCGCGTCGAAAAAATAATAATTTGAGTCGTTTGCGTAAAACGTCCGTGAATGGGGATTGACGTCATTGACGTTCACTGACAGAATTTGGAGCATGCGCACTGACAGTCGACGCATGCGCAGTATGTTCGCCACGGGATCGCGCCTATTTATAATAATACACGCCCCCTACCCACCCAATTTGAATTCCGCCGGCTCATTTTCGCTACGCCGCCTCAACTTTAGGAGCAAGTGCTATGTGAATAACAGTACTTGCTGCTAAAGTTTCGCCGGAGTAACGTAAATGAGAAACGTTACTCCACAGTAAAGAAGCGCCCATCTACCTGAATCTGGCCCTAAGTCTTTAAAATTAGCACTGTAGATTTCTCCCATAGACTTTTCCAGGGTGTTCTGCGGCTTTATGAACTTGCCGCAAACACCCAAAATAATTCGCTGTTCGGCGAACAGGCAATGTTCGAGTCAAACATAAGTCCGACTCGAACTCGAAGCTCATCCCTACTAGGGACCCAGCAGGGAAGCGTGGGTGATGCTTGAGGGAGATACCACCGCAAACCTTGGAGGAGCTCAAGGGATTCAGAGTCAGTGAATCAGCGGGTCTAGAGAGAGACTGGGAGCTCTGTATTGAAGAACTACAAGGAGTAGTTATGCCGCGTACACACGCTCGTTTTTTTTGCGATGAAAAAAAACGACGTTTTTTGTGAAGTAAAAAACGACGTTTTTGAAACGTCACTTTCAAAGACGATGTTGCATACACACCATTGTTTTTTTCACAAAAAACGAGGTTACGTTCACCACACTTTTCCATTGAAGCTCGCTTCATAACTAGCTTCTGGGCATGCGCGGGTTGAAAAACGTCGTTTTAAACGACGTTTTTGCTACACACGGTGACTTTTTGTGAAACAAAAAACGACGTTTTGAAAAACGACACAAAAAATTCAAGCATGTTGGAATTTTTTTTTGGTCGTTTTTTTTAAGACAAAAAACGACGTTTTGCCCACACACCATCAATTTAAATGACGTTTTAAAAAACTTCGTTTTTTTTCATCGCAAAAAACGACCGTGTGTACACGGCATTATAGTGGAGCTAAAAGAACTGTTAAGTTGGAGTTAGGAACTGTTAAAGGACTGCAACCATAGGAGACAGCAATCCTGCATGTGCAAAAGTGGGGCCTTTCCCTGTACGGGTGCCCTCCTGTTGAAGTCTCAGAGTCTGACAATTTAATCTATAACTACTCAAGGGTGTCCTGGCCCTAACCCTCTTTCCCCCAAAATATATAAAAAGGACTGTCAAAAGACATAAAACCTCTTTTACATCCAAGAAGTGTCTGGCGCCCAATGACTTTCATCATCTTTGTACCCAATATGCCTCACAACCCACTACATATTGAAGGATGTCAGCTATCTTTGGCCTTAGAGGTTCTCGTTATACCAAAAGAGGTAAAAGACTTTGCTACACGTATTTTATGATTAAATTAATCATGGTGTTATCACGAAAGTCCTACTAGGTGAATGGATTTGAATGTAATGTAATAAGTTCTTCAAGCTGTAGCTTCAAACACAATAACGTTATTGAGGAGCTCAAGATATTTCCTGTGTACTAGATCATCCAAAACTCTTTCTATTAATCTTTGGAATGTTGCAGGTGCAGATCAGCGGCGGCTGGTGCTCAACAATTTTTAGGGGGCGCAAAAAAAAAAAAAAAATACAATTGCAGCCTCACTGTGCCCATCAAACGCAGCTACTGTGCCCATCAATAGCAACCACTGTGCCCATCAAAGGCAGCCACTGTGCCCATCAATTGCAACCACTGTGCCCATCAATTGCAACCACTGTGCCCATCAAATGCAGCCACTGTGCCCATGAAATGCAGCCACTGTGCCCATCATATGCAGCCACTGCGCCATCAATTGTCGCCACTGTGCCATGCCAAATGCAGCCACTGTGCCATCATTTATCGCCACTGTGTCCATCAATTGTCACCACTGTGCCATGCCATCAAATGCAGCCACTGTGCAATACCATCAAACGCAGCCACTGTGACATCATTTATCGCCACTGTGCCCATCAATTGTCACCACTGTGCCATGCCATCAAACACAGCCACTGTGCCATCAATTGTCACCACTGTGCCCAGCAATTGTCACCACTGCTCCATGCCATCAAATGCAGCCACTGTGCAATGCCATCAAACGCAGCCACTGTGCCATCAATTGTCGCCACTGTTCCCAGCAATTGTCACCACTGTGCCATCAATTGTTGCCACTGTGCCCAGCAATTGTCACCACTGTGCACAGCAATTGTCACCACTGTGTCCAGCAATTGTCGCCACTGTGCCCAGCAATTGTCACCACTGTGCCCAGCGAATGTCGCCACAGTGCCAATCAATTGTCACCACTGTGCCCTGTAAAAAGCTGCCACTGTGCCCTGTGAAATGCCCCCCTCGCCTGGCACTTACCTTTCTGGGGTCAGCCATCCTGCTTCTACTGTCCCTCGATGATGCTTCAGCCAATCAGGTTACCGGTAACCAGAACAGGTGAACCCGATTGGCTGAGACGCCTGTCAGTCTTATCCAAGGAATGCACCCCCTGTGCGTCCCTTGGATAAGCCGCTGGCTCTAATAGGCACTTCTACAGCCAACCAGCTGCCGTTATTTAGATTCCTGGAGCTCGCCAGGGGGCTGGCCATCTGAATAGTCAGCGACAGCAGCAATACATAGATTAATGCAATGCATGAATCTATGTATTGTATTCAGTGGCGGTGCAAGAGCGAGAGGGGGCCCTCTATGGATGCACCGCCACTGGTGCAGATCGTATACCTTGTGGTAGAGGCGGCTCTAGGTTTTGTAAGGCCTTGAGCAAAACATAGACACGGGGTCCCCACCATGCCCATAATGGGTAAAAAAATTCAAGCAGAGGCAAATTGGGCAGCCACGAGGCCCCTGTGAGTGCGAGGCCTTAGGTGACCGCCTAATTTGCTTAATTAAAGAGCCACCTCTGCCTTGTGGCACGCAAGCAAAATTATAGAAATATATCCATTTACTTGGCGTCACATCATCAAAAATAAGACAACAGTAAAGTTAGCCCAATTTTTTTATGTTACACCGAGTAAATTCATACCTAACGTGTCACACGTTAAAGTTGCGCCCGCTCATGGAATGGCGACAAACTTTTACCCATAAAAATAATATACAGGTTGCATGTTTTAAGTTACAGAGGAGGTCTAGAGCTAGAATTATTGCTCTTGCTCTAACGGTCACCTCACATGTGTGGTTTGATCACCATTTTCATATACGGCACTGGTAAGCAGTGGAGGGCACCGGTGAGCGGCGGGAGAGGGGGGGCCTCTCCCGCCACCGATAAAAGTGATCTCGCTGCGTATCTGCCACAGAGACTACTTTTATCTGAAAGCGGACCGCCCGATTTGAAGATGATACTGGGGTTATGGTAGCTAGCTGCTACCATAACAACGGTACTCCTCTTCAAAGTATCGATGTATAACAACAGCAGTCGGTCCGTAAGTGGTTAATAAAGTATTCAGACTCTGAATATATGAATGAGTTAATCTATCAAAAATAGAGAATTTTGATAAAATAAAATAAAAATTATACAGTGGAAACTCGGATTGCGAGTAACGCGGTTAACGATCATTTCACAATACAACCGCTGTATTTTGAAAAATCATAACTCAGTTTGTCAGTGTTGTCTCGCAAAACAAGCAGGATTTAGGACCAAATGATGTGCAGTACCGCGTTTGGCCTGGGGTTGGGTACGCCGGAGCCAAATGGCGCCGATCCGAGCCGATTGAATGCTTGGAAAGACTTGGAAATACTGTGTTCCCGAGCCTTTCCAATGTTTGCCGAGGCCAACCGAGCTGTCCTCGGGCCTTTCCAGCTGTTTCCGAGACTCTCTGGCGCCCCCCCCCCCATGGCCACATGTGGTATTGCATGTCATTGAAGTCAATGCGGCACAAATTATTTCCGTTTCCATTGACTTCAATAGGAAAACTTTCTTTGATATGCAATACTTTGGATTAGGAGCATTCTCGTGGAACAGATTATGTTCGTAATCCAAGGTTCCACTGTATTGGTGAAAAAAAGTGGTGTAGTTGTCACCTGCTGCTTTTATTAGTACAAATGTAGAAGTTCTTTCTGCTTTTATTGATGGAGTCACACTTTAAATTGTTCTCTTTCAGCCTATTCCCTGCAATGTTACACATGCAGCAATGAACTCAGCAACGACAACTGCAAGACAGCAACTAACTGTTCCTCCGAATCCGGCTACTGCCAGACGGACTTAGTAACCGCTTCAGCAGGTAAGACTTACCAAAACATTACTCATCTGACCATTAACCACTTAAGGACCCGCTCATGTAAATATACATCCTTTTTTTAAGGATGCCCACACTAGACCACCAGGGATGCCACTAGACCACCAGGAATGCCAATAAGTGCCCACAATGGATGCCAATCAGTGCCCACAATGGGCATCACTGATTGGCAGGCATTGTTGTTTGTCACTGATTGGCATCCATAAGTACAATATGAAACAGTACATCCGTGCCACCTCTCAGTGCCCATCCATGCCACCTATCAGTACCCATCCATGCCGCCTATCTGTTCCTATCCATGCTGCCTATCTGTGCTCATCCGTGCCGCCTATCTGTGCCCATCTATGCTGCCTATCTGTGCCCATCTGTGCCACCTATCTGTGCCCATTCATGCCGCCCATAAGTGCCCATCCATGCCGCCTATCAGTGCCCATCCATGCTGCCTATCAGTGCCTATCAATTCCACCTCATCAGTGCCACCTTATCGGTGCCCATCAGTGCAGCCTTATCAGTTCCCATTAGTACAGCCCCATCAGTGCCCATCAGTGAAGGAGAAAACATACTTATTTACAAAGTTTTGTAATGGAAACAAAAAAAAAGCTTTACTCCCTGTAACGGTCACCACCGCTTACGACCTTCCATCCAACCACGACAAGCTTATCCGACACACCAACAACCAGGCAGACATGATCCATTCCATTTCCCAGAATAAACGAGACTGCGCTCCGTTCTCTAGTTTCCAAAATGTATGAATGACTTTATTGGTTTCCTTAGCTTGCTTATATATCCAGTACAGCATAATACAGTTCATCACAGGACAATGTAGTCTCCACCCCCCTATTCACTCACTGAGGATAATTCTTGGTAGCTAGACATGACGGCACCACATCATCAATAGAGTTCAATTAACCTTGAATAGTAACACAGACATCTAGTTGAATAAGTTATCTAGACAGTTTTATCACACAATGGCAGAGTCTTGTGAGAGTGGGTGCAAATCCACACCTTCAACGGAATGTCTTTACAGTGAATAGCCAACACCTTAAGATATTTCAATAGCATATTATACAAAGGTATGACTCACTGGCTGACCTGGTCATGTCATCATGAACTCCTTGTGAAATATCAGTCCTGAAATATGAAGTATTAATAATGTCCCATCTGTTAGTAAAGGAATTATGATTCCCTATTAGCCACCCTACACCCAAAAGGGCACAGGGTGGATTTCGACCCAAGAGTTATTGTTGCTGCTGGCACAAGAGTATCTCTCATCCTTCCAACGTCTCTGGGTGTCACGGGCCATTCTGTTACACTCCCAACACTCTTATCGTGAGCATTGCCACCATCCCGGGTAAATGAAAACAAAAAATTACCTCCAGAAAGAATGGGATTTTAAGGGCAATGAAGCAACAATACAAATTCTTTGTTAGATTATATTTTTTGTATTTTTCAATATTAAATTATTAGATATTTTTTCAATTTTTGTATGTTTGTTTCATTGCCCTTAAAATCCCATACTTTCTGGAGGTAAGTTTACAAAAAAAAAAAAGCATTTGTTTTTCCAAATTTTCGGTCTTTTTTTTGCAGAAAATAAAAATCCCAGAGGTGATCAAATTCCACCAAAATAAAGCTCTATTTGTGGAAGTGGTTAAGAGAAAAATAACATACCAGAGCAGGGGTGCCCAACCAGTGGCTCTCTAATGTGGCCCGCAAAGCCGTCTGATGTGGCCCATGTTATTAAAGGTAAGACCTGAGGGTTACCTGCACTGAGACATAGGCCCCTTTGACATGGTCAGTCTGATCCAATTGGACCCTCCATTCACTTCTAAGGAGTAGCAGATGTAAATGGACTTGTGTCCATTTACAAATGCCTGCCTGCAATTCGATCCGCAAAAAAAACAAAACCGTAGAGTGGGCTCTATAGAGCCGAGTGGGCTGCCATCCACCCGCTCCACTCATTGTGGCCCGCGACCGGTTACCAAGTCGCTTAGGTGGCCCTGGCTCTTCAAATGGTTGGACACCTCTGTACTAGAGTTTAAAGATTATTTCATTTGTTCTTTCTCTGTAGCTGGAATATCTGTAACTGCGATCAGCAAGAACTGTACAGCCACCTGCACGCCATACAGTAACACCATTGCTACGGCTTCAGCCTCTACAGCCTGCTGCACCACTGACCTGTGCAACCTCAGCGGAGCCATCAGCATCAAGTCCAGCTCTGCCGCCATTTTCCTGGTCATGGGAACCATCCTGGTGTTCTTCAGTGACTCACTTCTCTAATATATGATGTAAGATAACAGATTGTCCAACCGGCATCAATAATTACCCGTTGTAATAAAAGCCGCGGTGTTGTGTGTCTGTTTCTTGCCGTGTCTGCATTGTTGGATATCAGATTCCAGCATAAGGAACCCGTCTAATGTTACATGACGCCTAGGGTGTCATTTCTCCCTCTCAAAGACATTTTATACTGACTATAATCTGACATCCAACCAGGGCTGTCTTAATGAGAGGACACACATGGGCACTGCCCAGGGGCCCCAGCTGCATGGGGGGCCCCTGCACTTTCCCCAAAGCAGCTGGTCTTTGAGCCCACACTGCCCCGAAATTGGGGTCCCCATGATGGCACTGAGAGTGATAGATACACAGGGGGGGGGGGGGGGCAGTCTGCCTCCTACCTACTTGATGTCTGTTTACCTGCACTGTCATCTCTGTAGGGGCCCCAGAGCATTACTTTGCCCAGAGGCCCATGATGCTATTAAGACAGCGCTGCATCCAACCAGAAACACTATTCATAAATGGTCAGTGTGACAAACCCTTATCCTCAAACCGGACTAAGTCCACCATCAATGCTTCCTTTTGTCCAGAACCAGTACTATCCAAGACTCTTTAACCCACCCAGTCACCAGACAACACCAGTCTTGGAGTACATCAGGAATAGCCTTTTATTTGTGTTTTCACACAAATATATACACAAGGATGACAATACAAACTGTAACCAGAAACCTAATTAACATGAGCTAATTATCTAATCCTTCAGACAGCCTAGGTGACTCAGAGGCAGGACCTTTAGGACAGACTTGCCGTCTTTTAGCTCAGAAGACACAATCAACATTATCATAAGTAGAAACACAGAAAACCTCCACACAATAGCAGAGTTAATTAACACAAACGTGTGAAAGACTTAGAGCCCACACTATCCTTACTTACAATAAACACTTCATAGCAGACTATTGACAGACAAGTGGCTGGAGTAGATGACATCAGCATTGTGACAGATTTACCCGGGACAGAGACTTTTGGAGGGGACTGAATGCTAGCCTCTTGCCTTGCGATCATGTGCCCGGCATTTGGGGGGACGGTGCTCTTTGTGAGCTGTATGCCTGGGGACCCTGTATATGCCATATTAGAGTGACTGATTCATACTGTTGGGACATACAGTGTAAGGAGATGCTAATGCAACCCCCTCCAGCCATCTGTCTGTTCTCTGTGCTAATTGACCCTGCTATTGTGTGAAGATGTCCTGTGTTTACACTGATGATACTGTGTATTGTATAAAAAGAAAAAAGAATTGAGGGCGCACCGACCTAGGGTGATACCGTATAACAATGTTTTTATTAAAAGATTAAAATCAATGGTTCTACTCACATAGATGAGTTTAAAATCGAGCCTTAAAAGACCGCACAGCAAATGTCCAGCAACACCAGCAGAACACGATAATTGCTTTAGTCAAAAGGTATCTAACCTGTTAGGGCTGCCACGTTTCGGAGGTGTACCCCTTTCTTCAGAGCCTCTGTGGTCTGCAAGTTTTTTCTTTTTTTTAATGTGTATTGTATAGCTGGTGAGCGAGTAGACGGGACGCCTACCCTGAAAGATCATATCTATGAGTCACCTAGTCTGGGTAAATGATTAGTTAATTAGCTCATGTTAATTTATGCTCTGGTTACCTCCTTTTTAAACTGTATATAAGGTTGTATTCTTGGTTCTATTAAACACTCCATGTTCAGCAGACAAACAAGTCTCGCCTTGTTGTGTAGGCATGTGCATTTCGTTTCGTTCCGAATCGAAATTCGGACGAATTTTCCATTATTCGGACATTCGGATGCATACGAATTCCCGAATTGCTATATTAGCGAAATATTTCGACCGTTTTCGGAATTCGTTCGTTTTCGACCGAATTTTGAAAAAAAAATGGTCGAAATCGAATTTTAATTTTTTTTTCGAATTCCGAATCGAATACCCGCGGACTAAATTCGATCGGAATTCGAAAAAAATATATATATATTTTCGGATTTAATTTGAAAAAAATTCTATTCGAAAAGAGACTATTTGTTTTCTAATCTGGTTGAAATATTTTCGATTTCGACCGAATTTTTCGAAATTCGGTCGAAAACGAACGAATTCCGAAAACGAATTCAACACATGTAACGAACCTAACTTAACGAAATGTATTAAATGACGAATTGAAACGAAACGAAACGAAACGAATTTTTCACTTTTGCACATGCCTAACTACAACAGTGCAGGGACTTATATGGGGAGAGACTGCCACATGTAGCATGTCTATTGAAGAGAGTGGTGAGCTTAAAGCAGAGCTCCGCCATAAGAAAAATATTAAAAGCCAGCAGCTACAAATACTGCAGCTGCTGACTTTTAATAAATGGACACTTACCTGTCCTGGAGTTCAGTGACGTCAGCAGCAGAAGATGAGCAATTGCTCGTCTCTCGGCTGCCGCCGCCACTATCATAGGTGAGCAAATCAGGACCTGAATCGTTGCGGCTTCGCTGTCCAGTTCCTTACTGTGCATGTGCAAGTCGCGCTGCGCCATCCTCACTGTTCCCTGCTGTGTTCTGTGTCTCCCAGAACACAACGGGGGGGGGGGGGGGGGTTGGTTCAGTGTTCAGTGGTGTAATGCTCGCAGTTTCCCAGAAGTGGGTGCAAATAGCTGTCTTAGACAGGTATCTGCACCCCCTCCCCCCTGAAAGTTGCCAATTGTGGCACCGGAGGGAGGGGGGGAGAATCCGATGAGCGGAAGTTCCACTTTAGGGTGTAGCTCCACTTTAAGTCTTCTTTATTCTTGCCCTGGGACATCTCCAGTGAGTTAGATGGGTAGACTGGTGAAGAGTATCAGTCGGGTAGACTGGTGAAGAAGCAGCCAGGTGGGCTGGTGAAGAGGCCATGACATTGTAACGTTTTGTTCTTTAGATCAAAGGAACAAACGTTGGTCTGTAAATGAGGGAAATTTAACCACTTGCCGTCCGCGCTATAGCGAAAATACTGCTACAGCGCGGTCCAGTAGTTTTGACACGACGTCCCTGGGACGTCGTCCTTTACTTTAGCGATTGCGCGTCCCCTGGGATGCGCTCGCGAAAGTGTCCGTGATCGCCGGGTCTGGAAGACGCGGCGCATCACGGATCACGGTAAATTGCCGCTGATAGCGGCCGTTTACCACGTGATCGCGCCGTCAAATGACGGCGCGATCACTTGTAAACAAACCGGCGTCATTTGATGACGCCGGTTCCTCCCTCTCCTCCCTCTGCTCTCTGTACCGTTCGGTACAGTGTGCGAGGAGAGGGGGGGGGAGCGGGGTGTCAGCAGCTGAGCTGTGGCTGGATCTGTGACAAATGCAGTCACAGATCCAGCCATCCCTCAAAACATCCCAGCTCTGCAAGCCCCCAGTACCCTGCAATCCCCCAGTACCCTGCAATCCCCCAGTACCCAGCATTACCCCAGTACCCCACAATACCCCAGTACCCCACAATACCCCAGTACCCCACAATACCTCAGTACCCTGCATTACCCCAGTACCCCACAATACCCCAGTACCCTGCATTACCCCACAATACCCCAGTACCCCAGTACGCTGCAATACCCCAGTACTCCAATACTCTGCAATACCCCAGTACTCCAATACTCTGCAATACCCCAGTACCCCAATACTCTGCAATACCCCAGTACCACAATACTCTGCAATACCCCAGTACCCCAATACTCTGCAATACCCCAGTACCCCAGTACTCTGCAGTACCCCAGTACTCCAATACTCTGCAGTACCCCAATACTCTGCAGTACTCCAGTACCCCAATACTCTGCAGTACTGCAGTACTCCAGTACCCCAATACTCTGCAGTACTCCAGTACCCCAATACTCTGCAGTACTCCAGTGCCCCAATACTCCAGTACCCCAATACTCCAGTACCCCAATACCCCAATACTCCAGTACCCCAATACCCCAATACCTCAGTACCCCAATACCGCAATACCCTGTGCGATACTCTGCAATACCCAAATACTCTGCAATACCCAAATACTATCGCCTATGGGGATTTTTAGGTAGCGAAGTTTGGCGCCATTCCATGAGCCTGCGCAATTTTGAAGTGTGACATGTTGGGTATCTATTTAATCGGCGTAATGTCATCTTTCACATTATGAAAAAAAATTGGGCTAACTTTACTGTTTTTTTTTTTTTTTAGCACAAAACAGTTTTTTTTTAAAAACACGCGTTCAAAAAATTTCTACGAAAATACCGTGCAAGATAAAAAGTTGTAACCGCCGCCATTGTATTCTCTAGGGTCTTTGCTAAAAAAGCATATATAATGTTTTGGGGTTCTATGTAATTTTCTAGCAAATAAATGATGATTTTTCCATGTAGGAGAGGAATGTCAGAATTGGTCTGGGTGTTCCAGAACGCCTGATGGCGCTCCCTGCATGTTGGGCCTCTGTATGTGGCCACGCTGTGTAAAAGTCCCACACATGGGGTATCGCCATACTCGGGAGGAATAGCAGAATGTGTTTTGGGGTGTAATTTGTGGTATGCATATGCTGTGTGTGAGAAATAACCTGCTAATATGACAGAAACAAGATTTTTATTTTTATTTTTACAGAATTTTCAGTCATTTTTCTTTTATAGCGCAAAAAATAAAAAACCCAGAAGTGATCAAATACCACCAAAAGAAAGCTCTGTTTGTGTGAAAAAAAGGACACAAATTTCAAATGGGTAGAATGTTGTATGACTGAGTAATTGTCATTCAAATTGTGAGAGCACGGAAAGCTGAAAATTGGTCTGGTTAGGAAGGGTGTTTAAGTGCCCAGTGGTCAAGTGGTTAACCACTAAGGCCGCGTGCACACGATCAGTCCAAACTGATGAGAATGGACTGAAGTCCAGTTTCATCGGTCCAAACCGACCGTGTGTACGGCCCATCAGTCTTTTGTCTTCCAGTCCAAAGTTTTAAAACTTGCTTTAAAATCGGACTGATGGACGCCTGACCATCAGTCCAAACCAATGTTTAGTACGCAAAAGCATCGGTTCAAAAACCCGCGCATGCTCAGAATCAAGTCTATGCATGCTTAGAAGCATTGAACTTCATTTTTTTCAGCACGTCGTTGTGTTTTACGTCACCGCGTTCTGACATGATCGGTTTTTGAACTGATGGTGTGTACGCACATCAGACCAACAGACCATCAGTCTGTGAACCGATGAAAATGAACTTCAGTCCGTTTTTATCAGTTTGGACTGATCGTGTGTACGCGGCCTTAAAGACTAAGGGCCAGATTCTCATAGAATTTCGCTTGCGTATCGTAAGCCATTTGCACTACGCCGCCGCATCGTACTAGAGCAGCTGCCGTATTCTCTAACCATTTGCTCCGTCGTTTGCGTTGGCGTAGGGAAAATGGCCCAGCGTAAGCCCGCGTAATTCAAATGAGGCGGCTTGTATTTAAATTAAGCGCGCCCCCCGCGTCGAACGAACTGCGCATGCGCTGGCCGGGGAAAAATCCCAGTGCGCATGCTCCAGCTCACGTCGGAAAGCGTAGTTGAAACCGACATCAAAACAACGTGATCGTCACTACGCAATGCCCCTATTCGCGAACGAGCCCACCTGGCTGCTTCTTCACCAGTCTACCCGACTGATACTCACCACCAGTCTACCCATCTAACTCACTGGAGATCTCCCAGGGCAAGAATAAAGAAGACTTAGGGCCAGATTCTCATAGATTTGCGCTGGCGTAGCGTAAGCCATTTACACTACGCAGCCGCAACTTAACAGAGCAAGTGCCGTATTCTCCAAGCACATACTCCGTAGTTTGCGGAGGCGTAGTTAAATGGCCCAGCGTAAGGCCGCATAATTCAAAAGGGGCGGCTTGTATTTAAATTAAGCGCGCCCCCGCGTCGATCGAACTGCGCATGCGCCGGCCGGGGAAAAATCCCAGTGCGCATGCTCCAGCTCACGTCGGAAAGCATCGTTGAAACCGACGTCAAAACGACGTGATTGGCATTTACGCAATGCCCTATTCACGAACGACCTAGTAAAACGACGTAAGCGACGGAAAAAGCCGACGCTGACCCGATGCCATACTTAACATGGCACACGACGGCATCCGACGGTACTTCGTAAGGTTACTACACATAGAAGCTGGGGTAACCTTACGCGGACGAAAACGACGTACGCGACGACGGGGCGGCGTAAAAGCGATAGGGAATCGGCGTACTAGCCTCATTTGCATATGCAAATGAGAAAACAACGTAAAGGCCACCTAGTGGCCGGAGTTGTCATTACAACTACGATCCGCAAGTGTAATAGTTTTACACTTGTCGGATGTTGAAGCGTATCTATGCCAAAGTGATGCTAAGCATCACTCGCATAGATACAAGGCAAAAAAAACGGCGATACGACGGGGTATCTGAGATACTCCGTCGTATCGCCGCTGAGAATCTGGCCCTAAGGCTCGGATTCACATACATCGGCGCATATTTATGGCGCCGTAGCGTATCTTATTTACGCTACGCTGGCGCAGCGCGGAGAGGGAAGCATGGAATTCACAAAACAAATGCTCCCATCTCTGCGCCGGCGTAGCGTATATTCCTAGGGCGTAAGTCAGAGTAAGTGGAAGTGGGCTGGTAGTGGGCGTGATACATTTAAATGAAGCGTGACCCCATGCAAATGATGGGCTGAGCTGCAGACAAGCACTTAAAATGAACTGCACATGCGTGCGCATGCATCCCAGTGCGCATGCTCACAATCACGTCGAAACAACTGGCTGAGATATGTCGAATCACTGCCTATGACGTGAAAGTAACCTATGCCCAGCCCTATTCTTGTACTATGTAAACGACATAAACGACGTAAATTTCGACGGCGTTTGTTCCATGGTCCATACCTTTGCATGAGTTGTGCCTCCAATATGGGGAATAACTTTACGCCGGATGTAACCCTTACGCAAATTGCTTAAAACATGCATCGGGCGCAAGTACGTTGGTGAATCGGCGTATCTCCCTCATTTGCATATTTGCATTGAAAATCAATGGGAGTACCAAATGCGTCAGCGTAGGCAAGTTATATCGGTGGGATGAAGTCTGTTTTTTGGTGTATCTTCGTTCTATGGGTACGGCGCATAGAAGCAGCGGCGCACATCTTTACTTACGTGGCGTATCCCGAGATATATCTCGTATCTCGGCATAAGTGCTTTGTGAATCCGGGCCTAAATATTTTTCTGATGCTTGTTGGTTTCAAGTTAGAATCATCGGGCCAGATTCAGGTACACGTACAAATACAGCCGTATTTTACCAGGCTCTACAACGAATTCTGGTAGATTTTTGCCCGTACGATACGGCGGCGTAGTCTATTTCTCGCCGCGTAATCGAAATACGCGATTAGGGGGCGTGAAGCATTTAAATTAGGCGCGTCCCCGCGGCGATCGAACTGCGCATGCTCCATTCAGAAATTTCCCGCCGTGCATTGCGCGAAATAACGTTGTTACGTCATTTTTTTTGAGTAGCGTCGTTTACGGACATTCCTATTCCCGGACGACTTACGTAAAAAATAATAAAAGACGTTGGAAAACGTTGAAATTCGACGCGGGAACGACGGCCATACTTAACATGGGCTGTCTAATATTAGACCAGATAAAAGCTGGTATAACATTACGCAGCGAAAAGATGACTAAAGATGCCGTAAGAGATTGCGATTGAAGATCGTAATTTCGGGGATCGACGGCAAAAGCTCATTTGCATACCCCGACGTGGAAAACGATGGGAAGTCCACCCAGCGGCCGCAATTTTATTGCAGCGTAGATCCGAAGGCGTACGAACACGTAATCCAGTCGGATTGAAGCGCAATGCCGTCTTTTCATGGTTTGAGGATTCAAACTAGTGAAAAAACGCGCGTAATTAGAAAGTACTCCAGTCTAACACAAGTTACACAGGAGTTACGGCTCTCTGAATCTGGCCCATCATATTTTGCTAGAGAATTACTTAGAACCCCCAAACATTTATATATATATATATATATATATATATATATATATATATATATATATATATATTGCAGAGACCCTAGAGAATAAAATGTTGGTTGATGCAATATTTTATGTCAGACTGTATTTGCACAAATTGTAAATGCAATTTCGTACCTGGGGGGGTGTAAAGTCAGCATGTGAAATATTGCATGTTTCCCGTACATAGAACTGTCCCTGCACAAAGTGTCATTTCTGAAGGAAAAAAAAGTCATTTAAAACTGACTCGCGGCTATAATGAATTTTCGACTCCCGGCAGTTCAGAGAGAATTCATTCATTAAAAAAAAAAAAAGTGTGGGGTCCCCCAAATATGGTATGGTATGGATATTAAGGGGAACCCCGCCTTCATTTTTTGTTTTAAATGACGTGGGGTTCCCCAAAATATCCATTTCAGACCCTTCAGGTCTGGTGTGGATTTTAAAGGAAACTCCACCCCAAATTAAAAAAATGGCGTGGAGTTCCCCCCAAAAATCCACACCAGATCCCTTTATCCAAGCACATAACCTGGCTGGCCGCAGAAACGAGGGGGGGAGGATGTCCAAGGGACAAGGGCCTCATTCCCACAACCCTTGCCCGAATGATGCGGCTGGAGCTAGTGACATTTCTAGTGACATTTCTTATATAGGTGAGGCGGGGCCACCCATCACGTGACCCCGTCCCCCTCTGACGCACCCTCTGCTACGTCACTGGGGAATCCCAGGCTTCCCCCTTGCGTCAGAGGGGGGCAGGTTCACGTGACGGGTTGTCCCCGCCTCACCTATATAAGAAATGTTACTAGCTCCAGCCGTTTCATTTGCCGGGCTGTCTCTGGTGGAGACAGGCGGCTGGCGATGCTGCGCTCTGGATCCCAGACCTGGATGATCTTCTCATCGCTGGACTGGAGAGGAGATCACCAGTCGCTGGATACAGACAATGTTGGAGCGGGAAGCGGGGATCAAGAGTGGATTACCACCGCTGGATGATTTTTTTTTTTAATAAAGGACTTTTGTGTGTTTTTTTACAATTTACACTTCCTTTGTAAAATGGTAGGGGTACAATGTACCCTATTACCAATTCACAAAGGGGGAGGCCAGGATCTGGGGGTCCCTTTTCTTTAAGGGGTCTTCCAGATTCTGATAAGCCCCCTGCCTGCAGACCCCCACAACCACCGGGCAAGGGTTGTGGGGATGAGGCTCTTGTCCCCATCAACACGGGGGACATCCTCCCCATGTTGAGGGCATGTGGCCTGGTACATAAACTATGTGATATATGATGGTATATACAAATCACTAATATACCAAAAAACAAGAAAAAAACAAGAGAGGGCACTATATAGCACTCTCAAGTCCTTCAATAACAGTGGACTTTTTAGATCATATCATTAGATCAATAAATATTAACCAAATAAAAATATGTATAGACATATAAAAAAAAATATTGTAGCAATAAAGTCCATAAATGTTCAATACATGAAATAAAAAACACCTGTGCTCTGTGCCAAGTTCCAAAATCAGTTGAAAACGTGTCCAGAGAAAAGTGATGTATCCTCCACCAAACTATAGATTGGCTCCTTACCAAATCGCCATGATCCCTTATGACGGGATCATGAACAGCATATAATAGTACTAGTCACTCCCAGTCTTGCAGTTCAGACAGATACGATCCTTAACATTGGGTCTCATCCACAAGTGATCAAACTTCACCAACATCAATGCCCACCATGTAAAAAACAATAACAGCGCCACGTAGCGCATTAAATGAGTAAAAAATATTTAATAAAAATTGTATTGCACTTACAAACATGCAGTAAAAAAATGCCTTGAATCTGACGTGCCGGCCGGTACACAAATTCCCAGACACCCGTCCATTGGGGGAACGTTTGGAGCTCTTGTGTGACGACAGCGAGTCGCTCCGCCCTACGTCGGTTTGTAAAATATTACTTCTTCAATATTACTGGAAGAAATATTTTACGAAAGTGGCTATCAACCTCTCTTGTTTTTTGGTATATTAGTGATTTATGTAGACCATCATATATCACATCATTTATGATTTATATCAACATATATCACATAGTTTTGTGTGTTTTGTGATTCAAACAATGCCAAGCTGCGGTTTCCAAAGCGAGCAAAGTCCTTTCTTGTATAGAGAGGTATGGACTCCAGAGAGAGAGATATCATTTGCCCCCCCCCCCCCCCCCTGTACAAATCATTAGTAAGACCTCATCTGGAATATGCAGTCCAGTTTTGGGCACCAGTTCTCAAAAAGGATATCGGGGAGCTGGAGAAAGTGCAGAGAAGGGCAACCAAACTGATAAGAGGCATGGAGGAGCTCAGCTATGAGGAAAGATTAGAGGAACTGAATTTATTCACTCTTGAGAAGAGGAGAATAAGGGGGGATATGATCAACATGTACAAATATATAAGAGGGGTCCATATAGTGAACTTGGTGTCGAGTTATTCACTTTAAGGTCAACACTGAGGACAAGGGGGCACTCTTTACGTCTGGAGGAAAAGAGATTTCACCTCCAAATACGGAAAGGTTTCTTCACAGTAAGAGCAGTGAAAATGTGGAACAGACTCCCTCCAGAGGTGGTTCTGGCCAGCTCAGTAGATTGCTTTAAGAAGGGCCTGGCCTCTTTCCTAAATGCACGTAATATAACTGAGTACTAAGGGCCAGATTCAGTAAGAAGTTAAGCGGCTTATCTCGAGATGCGCGGCCTAAGTATAAATATGCGCCACCGTATCTATGCGCCGTACCCACCAAACTAGATACGCCTGAAAATAGGCTTTTTTCCGACCGACCTTACTTTCCTACGCCGGCCTATCTTAGGTGCATATTTACGCTGGACGGATCTGGCGCGCCCATTGATTTCCTATTTAAATATGCAAATGAGGGAGATATGCCGATTCACGTACGTTTTAGCGACAAACGCTGGCTACGTGCGCCGCGCATAAGTCGTACATCCTGAGCAAAGTTATTCCTACAAATAGCTGCTTTATCTTTACACCTGACGGGCACAGGTCAGCTGTAGAGCAAGCTGAGCAACCACACTTGCAGGACAACACATCTGTGTGCCAACATACCAGGGGCAGCCGAGGTCATAGCCATACTAATGGGTCCACCGGTATGGAGGAGGAGGGCACGTGAGAGGATATACCGCACATGCATTAGCCTCTTTGACATGGGTGATGAGGAGGTGTATCACATCTTCAGATTCAGCCCTGATGCCATCCTGGAACTAACCACAACCCTGCAGGATGACATCACCAGCCCAACACACCGCTCACAAGCAGGGATGTATTTAGGTTTTGTGCTGCCCTAGGCCTGACTAAACTTGTGCATCCCCTAATTTAAATATGACCCACTACTTCCTGTCAAGGCCACACCCCTTGCTGTTTAAGACCCACCCTGAAATGTTCAAGTGGGGACAATAGTTCTGATGGCCTGGGGGGGGGGGGGAATGGATTCCCTTAATTTGCATAGATTTCCACTCACTTCCTATTTGGCTATGGGACAGGAAGTGAAGGGAAATCTCTGCAATGGGACAGGGATAGGGTTGCCACCTCATCCCTTTAAAACTGAACACTTATGAATTACACAGGTTCTGTGGCTAATTTAATGCAGGTAAAGCACTAATTGAAAACAAACAGATAAATCAAGCGCTCTCCAAAGGAAGTAGATATAAATAAATATATATGTGGGGAAGGGTAAATGACAGATACTGAATCTGAGAGTGAGAATGAAACAAGGGCAGCACAGTTCCTTTCCACTGAAGGACAAAAGTTTATGAAATTATTCAGTCCATTGGATCAAGTTCATATATGACTAATGTAGTAGTAGTAGTACTCATGCTGTGAGGGCTGCCAGCTGCCAAGAAGAAGCAATTCTGAAACAATACAAGAAAAACAAAAAGCGGCGCCCTCTAAGCGTAGTAACTTTTTATCACTGTGACAAAACAAAACAATTTTTATGAGGATACTACTCACAAGGCTGCAGGGTTCATGGGCATAAAAGGTGTCATCTGTGCCTGGCTTCCAGGATGGGTGTGCTCAGCTGATGTTGGTAATCCTGTGATGGCTGAATGCTCTGGGTTCTCACTGTAAAGGAGAATGCTGTACAGTTCGTCAGCTGATCCAAAAGTCCATAGGTGTCCCTGAGTGTATTCCAGCGCTGGTCAGACAGGGAGCTGTATGGACACGATGGGACAGCGTGATGGAACGCAGCCGTGGAGCTATGATAGAGCCTGAGGAAGAGGCACGCATGCCTCGAACGCGTGCACCGCCCTGTGACCTAACCCGGAAGTGACGCTCAGCTGCCTGCGCTCCACGGCTGCGTTCCATCACGCTGTCCCATCGTGTCCATACAGCTCCCTGTCTGACCAGCGCTGGAATACACTCAGGGACACCTATGGACTTTTGGATCAGCTGACGAACTGTACAGCATTCTCCTTTACAGTGAGAACCCAGAGCATTCAGCCATCACAGGATTACCAACATCAGCTGAGCACACCTACCCCGGAAGCCAGGCACAGATGACACCTTTTATGCCCATGAACCCTACAGCCTTGTGAGTAGTATCCTCATAAGAATTGTTTTGTTTTGTCACAGTAATAAAAAGTTACTACGCTTAGAAAGCACTAATTGGGCCAGATTCAGGTAGATGAGAGTATCTTTCCTCTGGAGTAACGCTTCTCATTTACGTTACTCTGAAGACCCTTTCAGCGCAATTCCTGTAATTCACATAGCAGTTGCGCGTAAACTTGCGCCAGAGTAACGATAATGCGCTGGCGTAACCCGACGCAAGTGGAAGTGGGTGTGATCATATGTAAATGATGGGCGGAGCCCGGCGCAGAGGCTTACGTTCAGCGCATCATCCACGGAGCATGCGCAGTGAGTGCGGCTCCACTCGCCCCCTTGTGCGCATGCTCACAACTTCCGTCGGCACCACTTCCTGGGAAACGTCAGCGCAATGCGTTCCGCTGGGCGCTTAAAAGCGCTGGCGGAAACGCCATTCCGGCGCAAAAGTAGTTCCGTTTCCCCCCACCCCAGGGAAGATACTTTTGCACTGTAATGGCTGCTCCCGCTACCCCCAGAGAGAGGAGGAACCTCAACTTTAATACCCAGGAGGTCTCAGTGATTATCTCGGCTATGGAGACGGAGAATGAATTTCTCCATGGCAAAAAAAGCCGCAAGACCAGCCGGGAGAGGAAGCAGGGCATCCTGGAGTCGATTGCTGCCAGGGTCAATGTCCTGGGCTACTCCACCCGGACTGCTGGGGACATACAAAAGAAAATAAATGACCTGCGGCGCAAGGTGAGGGACAAGGTGGCCTCCATCAGGAGGTATGAGAGGGGCACAGGTGGTGGTCCCCCATGTCCTGTCACCCTGACCGCAGAGGAGGAGGTGGTCGCACGCTGCCTGGAGAGGGAGCAGGTAGAGGGGGTCGCAGGCTATGACTCCGTGGAGGAAGGCACAAGGACAGGTAAGTGTTTTTTAATCCCCTATTTGTTGTTTTGCATTTGGGGGGGGGGGGGGTACATGTGCCAAGTGTGTGGGACCACCAACATGTGTCTGCTTTGTGTCATCCACAGATGACGGAGCTGGGCCATCATCTGTCAGCCTGCATTCCACCCCATCCCCCCCACGCCATCATGTGCCCGAGCCACTGGGTGGTGAAGAGGTTGTGGAGGAGGAGAGTGGCCACACCACACCTGCCGAGGTGGTTGTGGAGGATCCTGCTGTGGTAGAGCAGGACTTTTCTTTGGTTTTGTCTGTCTCCTCCCCTTCTCCTGGCCCGTCTGTCGTCCCCTCCCCCATCCTTGGAAGCCCCTCAAGGGCGACTCCTTCCACCCGAGGACATCCATCTTCTGGCCCCAGGAAGGCGACCCAGAAGACCAGGGGGGTGTCTGATGGTGTCCAGGACCAGTTGGCGAGGGATCACGCCAGACAGACGGAACAGATGGGGGCCATAGCGGTCCACTTGCAGAAAGTGTCTGACAGCCTGGGCTCCGTTGCCAACCTCAGCAACGCAGTGCAGGATGTCAGCTCTAATTGCGCTGCAGTGGTCACCACTTTGGGGGAGGTGCAGGGGGATATCCAGCACCTCACTGCAGCCGTCCAGGCCAACAGTGCTGCCATCCGGGAGCAGGGAAGGCTGAGTCGGCGGGCCCAGCATTACCAGGTGACCCGTCAGCTCCGGATGCAGGCCCAGACGAACAATTACCTTGGACGGATAGCCAGGGCCTTGGAGGGCACGCAGGCCACACCTGCCAGGAGTGGCCCACCTGGGGATCAGCCACCTCCAGATGCCCCCCCACCCCCACCCACTCCATCCAGGCAGCTGCGGAGCCAGAGAGGGGCCCCCAGAAGAAGCCCCCGGCATCCCCGATGAGGCCTTTTTTTTTTTCTTGTTTTATATTATTGTTTTTGACATACTCAGGTCATGAGTTTATTTTTTATTTTTCTCAGGTTATGAGATTATTTTTCTTTTAATGATCAGGATATGATCTTTCTAATTTCTTTTTGTACTGCACACGGTCAGGAGTGCAGGGGACAGTGTGAATGGTGTGTGAATGTGAGAGGGTGGCACTCCTGAAAGTAAGGGGTGTCACCCTCGGCCGTGGTGGTGAAGTGAACCCCACGGCTGAATGAATGATGTGTGAAAGGTGTGTGAATGGACAGTGACATCATTGGGGCCTTGACGCTGGCGTTACTGCTCCCAACTCCTACATGCTGGACTTGGGCTAATCCAATGCGATGTGCATGTGGTGTGTGTGATCTAGGGACATCAGTGGTGTACACGCGTGCACTGTCTGTGTGATTAATGTTTTGGTTTAGTGTCCAAAGATGCCTACGGCGAGGACCCTCCTGACTGCTCTTCCATCAGCAGACTGGGTGTCCTCTGGCAGGGGGGGACTGTGTGGGTCGGGGGTCAGGTCATCACGTATGTCAATATGCAGGCTTTTTTTCATAGCAAAGTTATGTAGTATGCAACATGCACCGATGATCTGACACACAAAGGTAGGGGAATACAATAGGGCCCCCCCAGACTTATCCAAGCATCGGAAACGGGACTTCAGGAGCCCAAATGTTTGCTCAACCACTGCACGGGTTTTGATGTGTGCCTCATTGTATTTTCTCTCTCCTCTGGTTTGGGGGTTCCGGAAAGGAGTCATTAGATGGGGTCCCAATGCATATGCAGAGTCACCTGTAAGGTAAAAGACAGGAGGATGTTAGTCATGCATGTGTGACTTCTGTTGTGCATCACGGGAGGGGATAGTCATGCCTGACTCCCTTGTCACTCACCAACCAGCCAGCTGTCCCCATACATGTTCTGGTTAAATTCTGCTGGGATGGGACTCTGACGGTATATGAAACTGTCATGGCTGGACCCGGGATGTTTGGCACGGACGTGCCATATGAGGCGTTGGCCATCAGCTATCACCTGTACGTTGATGGAATGCCAATGCTTCCGATTGCGGTATATGTGCTCTGTGGCACTGGGGGGCTGTAGGGCCACATGTGTGCAATCAATGGCCCCCACAGTGCGTGGGAATCTGGCAATGTTGTAGAAATCTGTCATTGCCTTCTGCCGCAGCTCCTCAGTGGTGGGTCTGATGAACTGGTTGGACATGCGTCTGAGTATTGCAGGGACAACCTGGTGCACACATCTGCTTATGGAGGACTGTGACATCCCAGCCACCACTCCACTTGTACGCTGGAATGATCCACTTGCAAGGAAATGGAGTGTTGCCAGGACCTTGACCAGTGGCTGTACTGCTTGTGATCGGTGTGTTGGGCTGGTGATGTCATCCTGCAGGGTTGTGGTTAGTTCAAGTATTGCATCTGGGCTGAATCTGAAGATGCGATACACCTCCTCCTCCCCCATGCCAAAGAGGTTCATACGAGTGCGGTATATCCTCTCACGTGCCCGCCTTCTTGGTTCCAGGGGACCCATCAGTAGTTCTAGGACCACGAGTGCCCCTGGCATGTTGGCACACAGAGGTGTTGTCCTGCAAGTGGGGGTGCTCAGCTAGCTCCTATCGTCGGTAACGCTGCTGTAGCTGCTCTCCTGCTGACCTGTGACCGTCTGGAGTAAAGATAAAGCAGCCTTTTGTAGAAATAACTTTGCGCCGGACGGATCAGATACGCGCGGCGCATGTAGCCAGCGTATGGTGCTAATCTGTTCATGAATTGTGAAAAATCCCTCATTTGCATATTTGCAGGGGAAATCAATGGGCGCGACTGATGCGCCCAGCGAAAATAAACGCTGACGATACTCTGGCGTCGGAACGTTCCGCCGGTCGCAAATGAGCCGTTATTGGGCGCATCTAGTTTGGTGGGTACGGGCACATAGAAACGTCGGCGCATCAGCACAGTTACGCGGCGCATATCCAAATACTCCAGCGCAAGTGTTCGTGAATCTGGCCCATTGAGTTTAATTACCACTTTAGTCAGCCACAAAGCCTGTGTAATTATTATGTGTTCAGTTTTAAAGGGATGAGGTGGCAACCCTAGACAGGGATGGTAAAAAATTTGGAGCGATGCCCCCCCCCCACACAGTTGCAGAATGCCTTTCACCCACATACTGGAAGCAGTGCGGCTGATTTATGGGGGTGCTAAACTAATTTGCCCAACAGTGTAGCGCAAGGCGGCAGGGACACTGTCCATGCTGCCCCCTGCAAAGTGCTGCCCTAGGCCTGGGCCTTGTTGGCCTAGGCCAGGATACAGCATTGCTCACAAGCAGTGCAGCCACTGGTGAAGGTCCTGGCAACACTCCATTTCCTTGCCAGTGGCTCGTTCCAGCGTACAAGTGGAGTTGTGGCTGGGATGTCACAATCCTCCATGAGCAGATGTCTGCACCAGGTTGTCCCCGCAATCCTCAGAGGCATGTCCCACCACATCAGCAAACCGACCCATGAGCATCTGCGGCAGAAGGCAATGTAGGATTTCTACAGAATTGCACAATTTACACGCACCATCTGGGCCATTAATTGCACACATGTGGCCCTACAGCCCCCCCCGTGCCACAGAGCACATAGTATACCGCAATCAGAAGAACTGGCATTCCATCAACGTACAGGTGATAGCCGATGCCAAATACCTCATATGGCACGTCCGTGCCAAACACCCCGGGGCCAGCCACGACATCTACATATACCGTGAAAGCAACATCCCAACAGAATTCGAACAGAACTTTTATGGGGACAGCTGGCTGGTTGGTGAGTGACATGGGAGTCAGGCATGACTGTCCGAAAAGTACAAAGAAAGTGGGGAAATATTGCGCTGATCAAAAAAGAGTGTGAAATAAATGCAAAATCTAAAAGAATGAGCAGCTACACTAAAATATGATGAATATTGGAAATGATGTGGGTAAAAAATGTAGCGCTAAATGCAATAGACGTGAGTCTTCTATACCAAAACATTATAAAATTCACAGTGTATCAAGTGAAATAGTGAATGGATGAAACACAACAAAAATGTACAATGGAAAGTCCATCAAAAACTGGTGAACCAGAAGAATGGTGGATTGACCACGTGGATCCTCAAGGCAAGCAGAAATATTCCCTAGTTCTAATAGAAATAAATGATGACAGCCAGCTTCTCACGCGCCTGACATCATTAATCTTTTTGTTGATATCAGAGGCTGTCCGGGTCTCATAGCCAAAACTGTTGACCCTGCTAGCAATGGTCTCCAGGATGGCCTGCTTCCTGTCCCGGCTGGTCTGGCAACTTTTGGCTCCATGGAGGAAGGAGTCATATGTCTCCATAGCTGTGATGAGGGCTGACAGCTCCTGGGGATGGAAATTTTTCTTCCTCCTCTGCCATAGATTTCAAACATTCGAGTCCCATAGACTTTAACTGGCTTCTAAAGTTCACACAAACATTTGGTGTGTTCTGGTGCGAACCGATCAGGGGGGTGTTCGGCTCATCCCTAGCAGCCAGCATGAATAGACCCTCCAGCAGCCAGCAACAATAGGCTCTCCCTCAACTGTAGACCTCTTGCAGCAACCTATGACCCCCTCCCAGCAACAATAGATCATCTACCAGTAACAGATCACATAGATCCCCACCGGCAACAATAGACCTCCCTAACAACAGACCCCCAGCAGCAATAGATTCCTCCCAGTGATAACAGTTGCAACCAGCATCAATAAGCCCTCCAAGCAAACCACAGCACCCCTTGCCATTACATACATTCAGTGCTGGAGGTGCCGGAACTGCGTTCCCCCGTGTTCCTGCTGAAAAAAAGCCCTGGGTCCCATGGGTATTTTTGCATAAGGCGTCATGTAACATCAGCTGGGCTCCATATGGAGATGTTTTGATATCCAATATTGTAGACAAGATACAGACACACAACACCAAGACTTTTATTACAACAGTTTTATTGATGCAGGTTGGACAATCTCACATCATATATTAGAGAAGTGAGTCACTGAAGAACACCAGGATGGTTCCCATCACCAGGAAAATGGCGGCAGAGCTGGACTTGATGCTGATGGCTCCGCTGAGGTTGCACAGGTCAGTGGTGCAGCAGGTGAAGGTGCTTGTAGCCCCATTAAGGGTGGCAGTGGCGGGTGTGCAGCTGGTTTCACAGGTCTTGGTGATCACGGTTGCACTTACTGAACCTAGAGAGAGAAAACATATGGAACATTCTTTAAACTTTAATATAATATTTTCCCTTGATGAAACCTGGAGCCAGGACTTTGCAACCTCTTATGCTGCGTACACACGATCATTTTTCATGATATGAAAAATGCAATTTTTTTAATTGGTCATTAAAAAAGGTTGTGTGTGGGCTCCAGAGCATTTTCTTGTCGAGAAAAATGGGCATTAAAAATTTAGAACATGCTCCTATTTTTTCTGTTCGTTTTTTAAGTCGTCGTTGTTCACATCATGAAAAATGGTTGTGTACGCTTTAACGACAGGAAAAACGCACATGCTCAGAAGCAAGTTATGAGAAGGGAAATTTGCATAATCAGCCCAAAGGGTGTCGCCAATCGAATGGAACTTTCCCTTAATAGTGCCGTTGTACGTGTTGTATGTCACCGCGCTTTGCTCAAGCATTTTTTTCATGATCGTCTGTATGCAAGTCAGGCTTGAGAGGAATCACGTCGAGAAAAACTTCTACACACTGGTTGTGTGTACGCAGTTTTAAAGTGTGCGTGTCACAAACCTGGCCAATTCAAGCTCAGCATATGATGAGGAAACCTTTGGTGAAATCCATGTGTGCCAATGATCAAAAGATCCAGCACCTAAATGTATGCTCAATCCTGACTTTTATGCCGCATACAGACGATCGGAAATTCCGACAACAAAACCGTGGATTTTTTTCCGACGGAATGTTGGCTCAAACTTGTCTTGCATACACACGGTCACACAAATGCGGAAATTCAGAACACCAAGAACACAGTGACATACAAGACGTACAACGGGAATTAAAGGGAAGTTCAATACCAGTCGTGTTAGTAGTATTTTGGTGAAAGACGATTCGCGCTTTTCAGCCTTGTGCTTTTCAGTCCGTTAGAGCGTGACGAATGTGCTATCACCATTACGAACACTCGTTTTACCAGATCGAGCGCTTACGTCTCGTACTTGGTTTAGAGCATGCCTGGAATTTTGTGCGTCGGAATCGTCCAAACACGCTCAGAATTTACGAGAACAGATTTTGTTGTCGGAACAAGCTCTCAAATTTTTGTTGTCGGAAATTTCGACAAGAAATGTCCGATGGAGCCTACACACGGTCGGAATTTCATTCAAAAAGCTCCCATTACTGTGTAAAGCCTCGTACACACGATCGGATTTTCCGACGGGAATTATGTGATGGTAGGATCCCTGTGTGTGCTCCCTCCAACGATCCCCTGTGTGCGCTCCCTCCAGCGTTTCCCTGTGTGCGCTCCCTCTACCGTTCCCCTGTGTGCGCTCCCTCTAGCGTTCCCCTGTGTGTGTTCCCTCTAGCGTTCCCCTGTGTGCGCTCCCTCTAGCGTTCCCCTGTGTGTGCTACCTCTAGCGTCCCCCTGTGTGCGCTCCCTCTAGCGTTCCCCTGTGTGCGCTCCCTCTTGCATTCCCCTGTGTGATCTCCCTCCAGTGTCCCCCTGTGTGCGCTCCCTCTTGCGTTTCCCTGTGCGATCTCCCTCCAGCGTCCCCCTGTCTTATCTCCCTCCAGCATCCCCCTGTGTGCTCTCCCTCCAGCGTCCCCCTGTGTGCGCTCCCTCCAGCGTTCCCCTGTGTGCGCTACCTCCTGCTTTCCCCTGTGTGCACTCCCTCTAGCATTACCCTGTGTGCGCTCCCTCTTGCGTTCCCCTGTGTGCGCTCCCTATAGCGTTCCCCTGTGTGCGCTCCATCTAGCGTTCCCCTTCATGCGATCCCTCTAGCGTTCCCCTTCATGCGCTCCCTCTAGCATTCCCCTGTGTGCGCGCCCTCTAGCGTTCCCCTGTGTGATCTCCCTCCAGCGTCTCTCTGTCTTATCTCCCTCCAGCATCCCCCTGTGTGCTCTCCCTCCAGCGTCCCCCTGTCTGCTCTCCCTCCAGTGCCCCCCGTGTGCTCTCCCTCCAGCGTCCCCCCTTGTGCTCTCACTCCAGCGTCCCCCCGTGTGCTCTCCCTCCAGCATTCCCAGTGTGATCTCCCTCTGGCTTTCCCCCGTGTGATCTCACTCCAGCGATCCCCTATGTGCGCTCCCTCAAGCACCCCCCTGTGTGCTCTCCCTTTAGCATTCCCCTATGTGATCTTCCTCCAGCGTTCCCCTATGTGCGCTCCCTCCAGCGTCCCCCTGTGTGCTCTCCCTCCAGCATTCCCCTGTGTGATCTCCCTCCAGCGTTCCCCTGTGTGCTCTCCCTCCAGCATTCCCCTGTGTGATCTCCCTCCAGCGTTCCCCTGTGTGCGCTTCCTCTAGCGTTCCCCTGTGTGATCTCCCTTCACAGTCCCCTGCGTGCGCTTCCTCTAGCGTTCCCCTGTGTGCGCTCCCTCCAGAATTCCTCTGTGTGCTCTCCCTCCAGCGTTCCCCTGTGTGATCTCCCTCCAGCGTTCCCCTGTGTGCGCTCCCTCCAGCGTTCACCTGGGTGCACTCCCTCCAGCATTCCCCTGTGTGATCTCCCTCCAGCGTTCCCCTGTGTGCGCTCCCTCCAGCGTCCCCCTGTGTGATCTCCCTCCAGCATTCCCCTGTGTGCTCTCCCTCCAGCATTCCCCTGTGTGATCTCCCTCCAGCGTTCCCCTGTGTGCTCTCCCTCCAGCGTCCCCCTGTGTGCTCTCCCTCCAGCGTTCCCCTGTGTGATCTCCCTCCAGCGTTCCCCTGTGTGATCTCCCTCCAGCGTTCCCCTGAGTGCGCTCCCTCCAGCGTTCACCTGTGTGCGCTCCCTCCAGCGTTCCCCTGTGTTATCTCCCTCCAGCGTTCCCCTGTGTGATCTCCCTCAAGTGTCCACCTGTGTGCGCTCCCTTCAGCGTTCTCCTGTGTGTGCTCCCTCCAGCATCCCTCTGTGTGCTTTCCCTCCCCGAGTGTCCCCATGTGTGCGCTCCCTCCAGCGTTCCCCTGTGTGCGCTCCCTCCAGCGTTCCCCTGTGTGGTCTCCCTCCAGGGTTCCCCTGTGTGATCTCCCTCCAGCGTTCCCCTGTGTGCGCTTCCTCTAGCGTTCCCCTGTGTGCGCTCTCTCCAGCATTCCTCTGTGTGCTCTCCCTCCAACGTTCCTCTGTGTGATCTCCCTCCAGCGTTTCCCTGTGTGCACTCCCTCCAGTGTTCCCCTGTGTGCTCTCCCTCCAGCGTTCCCCTGTGTGATCTCCCTCCAGCGTTCCCCTGTGTGCGCTCCCTCCAGCGTCCCCCTGTGTGATCTCCCTCCAGCATTCCCCTGTGTGCTCTCCCTCCAGCATTCCCCTGTGTGATCTCCCTCCAGCGTTCCCCTGTGTGCTCTCCCTCCAGCGTCCCCCTGTGTGCTCTCCCTCCAGCATTCCCCTGTGTGATCTCCCTCCAGCGTTCCCCTGTGTGCGCTTCCTCTAGCGTTCCCCTGTGTGCGCTCCCTCCAGCATTCCCCTGTGTGATCTCCCTCCAGCGTTCCCCTGTGTGCGCTTCCTCTAGCGTTCCCCTGTGTGCGCTCCCTCCAGCGTTCCCCTGTGTGCTCTCCCTCCAGCGTTCCCCTGTGTGATCTCCCTCCAGCATTTCCCTGTGTGCTCTCCCTCCAGCATTCCCCTGTGTGATCTCCCTCCAGCGTTCCCCTGTGTGATCTCCCTCCAGCGTCCCCCTGTGTGATCTCCCTCCAGCGTTCCCCTGTGTGCACTCCCTCCAGCGTTCACCTGGGTTCGCTCCCTTCAGCGTTCCCCTGTGTGCGCTCACTTCAGCGTTCCCCTGTGTTATCTCCCTCCAGCGTTCCCTTGTGTGATCTCCCTCAAGTGTCCACCTGTGTGCGCTCCCTCCAACATCCCTCTGTGTGCTTTCCCTCCCCGAGTGTCCCCATGTGTGCTCCCCCGTGTCTCCCTGTGCAGGTGTGGCTTGAGTGTGGCCAGGGACATTAAGGGCCCCATGATCTTCTATTGCCCGGGGGCCCCATGAGTTTTCAGTCCGCCCCTGACTGGCTCGAACATTACTAAGATATCCATCTATAAAACTGCAAAATGTCAGAGCCCTAGAACATCTGGTGAGGGTAAGAACTTGTGTGCCTCCCCACTTAGTAGGCAGGATTGGCCATGGTGTATAATCCATGAGATATTGGGACCAAGATGCCTGGAAGGGGGTTATGGTGTGTGACGGTGAAAACCAAGATCCTGTCTGGTGCAATGCTTTTACCATCTAACCATTGGAGATACACACAGTGCTTGGCTGTATTATGTGTAGAAAACCTCTTTAGTGGCCGGATGAGTAAAATTTGGTTAAAGCGGAGGTTCACCCTAAAAACATGTATATAAAATTACATTCGGCATACTTCCAACATTTACAGTATGATGTTTGTTCTTTGTTTTTTGCTGTACATACCGTATTATTGGTATTTTTCACCCGGCTTCCGGGTGCTCACTCCCGCGGCAGTAGGCGTTCCTATGCAGAGGCACATTATCACGTGGGACTTCGCCCAGATGATTGACGTATTGAGAAAAACTTCCCCCCGCAGTCAGCTCTATGGCTCCTAGTCAGTGCGCAGGCGCCGTATAGCGCCGTATAGAGCCAACTCGCAGTTCGGCTTCTTTTGAAAACTTGCAGCGCGCCTTATCCGCCGGGGGTTTTTTCTCAAGACGTCAATCATCTGGGCGAAGTCCCACATGACACTGCGCCTCTGCATAGGAAAGCCTAATCCCGCGGGAGTTTGTACCCGGAAGCCGGGTGAAAAATAGCAATAGTACAGCAAAGAAAAAAAAACAGCAAACTGTAAATGTTTTAAGTATGCAGAATGTAATGTTATATACATGTTTTTAGGGTGAACCTCCGCTTTAAGAAGTCTTACCTACTGAAGCAGTTCCTACAAGCGTCTGGCAGTAGCCGTATCCGGATGGGCAGGTCGTCGCTGTCTTGTTGCAGTTGCTATTGGTGCTTTGTTCAGTGCATGTGTAACATTGCAGGGAATAGGCTGAAAAAGAACAATTTAAAGCATGACTCCATCTTTAGATAAAAGCAGAAAGAACTTCTACATTTACACTAATAAAAGCAGTACACAATGAGTACACCACCGTTTTCACCAATATAATGGTTTTCAGGGCCGCCATCAGGGGGGTACAGGCAGTAAATATCTTCCTTTACCTTAGTGCAGTCCTCCTTCACTTACCTCATCCTTCCATTTTGCTTTTAAATGTCCTTATTTCTTCTAAGAAATCCTCACTTCCTGTTCTTCTGTCTGTAACTCCACACAGTAATTCAAGGCTTTCTCCCTGGTGTGGAGTGTCATGCTCGCCCCCTCCCTTGGACTACAGGAGAGTGAGTGAGTGAGTGAAGAACTTATATAGCGCAGCACATGCAAATTAAATCACCTCTGGGCGCTTGTTGTTCCTGTCTCCTTTGATATCAAAAGAGATGAGTTTTGATCTTTTTTCTGAAGGCCAAGTGGTTCTCCTCCAAAAGAATGCTGGTTGGTAAAGCGTTCCATTGAGCTTTCGGCCCCTTTCAGACGTCCGCCTCCGTTCGTCCGTTTTTACAAGTCCGTAAACGGACTTGTAATGGGCCCCTATGGGATCGCGTCCGTTAGCGGATGATGCATCAGCTAACGTCCACAAAGATCCGCGTCCGTCTGGATCCGGTTTTTCGGACAGAAAAAAACCCTATTTTTCTTCCGTCCGGTGGATCGGATCGGATGAATATGGACACACGGTCCATATTCACCCGATTCATCCGATCCCATAGGGGATCCCCGCTGAGCCGACGGACACACACGGAGCAGACCGAAAAATGGTCCGCTCCGTGTGAAAGGACCCTTCTTGTGGTGGTATTTAATCCCTGCTGGGTTTTTTATTGTTTTGTTTTTGCTAAATAAATAAAAAAAGACTGAACATTTTGAGAGAAAAAAATAATAATTCTTAGTTTGTAATAAAAATTTAGCAAACAGGTAATTTTTATCCTTCACTGATAGGCACTAATAGGCTGCACTTACGGGAACTAATAGGCTGCACACATGGGCACTGATTGGCTGCACTGATAGGCTGCACTGATGAGGTGGCACTGACACCCTGTGGAATGCAGATTCAGCCCTGCTTAACCCCTATGGCAGCTACAGAGAAAGGGACTGGGAAATATCTGTCCTCTGTCCCTTTCACTGCTATTTTACCAATGCCCCCCAATAGGGCTCCTAACACATTGTTTTTTTGTTATTTTGTTGATTTTTGGACAATTTTTTGGACAATTTTTTAAAAATATTTTTTTTCATGAAAAATTGTAAAAAATAACATAATAAAATAATAATAAACAGAAAAATACTAACACCAATCTCATCTCTACTAACACCATTCAATGCTCTAATGCGCATGTATGTTTGAACTTTGGGGTGCACACCCTAATGCAATAGGCTGCGCACACCTATGGGCACTAATGAGGTGGCACTGATTGACAGCACTGATGGGCATGGATAGGCTGCACTGATGGGCACTGATTGGCAGCACTGATCATCAGGACACTGATGATTAGGGCCCTGATGATCAGGGCAGATGTCCCCTTTCACACTTGCCGGTTATCGGCTCTCCTCTCCCCATGCTTTGACAGCATGAGGAAAGGAATGTCTAACATCAAGTGTGTTTACATCATGATCAGCTCTGATTGGACACAGCTGATAACATGGTAAAGGCCCGCTGGGATTGCCCCTAATCTGTGATCAGCCAAAGGACACATTGATCACAGAGTACGCTGGCTGTGCGGTGCAGTGAGCTGAAGAGTATAGAATGTATAATATGTGGAATATACTTTTCATGGTCAGGTTTTTTTCCCCCCAGGAAATAGGTGTAGAAACTCAGCCACCCACCCACACACCCTCCAAACTGCATCAAATACTGGGTGTGGTCATATTTCTACGACAGTTGGATTGTCTTAAAGCGGAGGTTTACCCTAAAAACATGTTTATAACATTACATTCTGCATACTTCCAACATTTACAGTATGCTGTTTGTTTTTCTTTTGTTTGTTTTTTGCTGTACATACCGTATTATTGCTATTTTCCACCCGGCTTCCGGGTGCTCACTCCCGCGGGAGTAGGCGTTCCTATGCAGAGGCGCAGTGTCGTGTGGGACTTCGCCCAGATGATTGATGTCTTGAGAAAAACTTCCCCCCCGGCGGATAAGGCGCATCACAAGTTTCCGAAAGAAGCCGAACTGCGAGTCGGCTCCATTACAGTGCCTGCGCAGTCAGCTCTACATGGCTCCTAGTCTGTGCCCAGGCACCATATAGCGCCATATAGAGCCGACTCGCAATTAAGCTTCTTTCTGAAACTCGTGACGCGCCTTATGCGCCGGGGGGAAGTTTTTCTCAAGACGTCAATCATCTGGGCGAAGTCCTACATGACACTGTGCCTAAGCATAGGAAAGCCTACTCCCGTGGGAGTGAGTACCCGGAAGCCGGGTGGAAAATAGCAATAATACGGTATTTACAGCAAAAAAACAAAAATCTGCATACTGTAAATGTTGTAAGTATGCAGAATATAATGTTATACAGTATACATGTCTTTAGGGTGAACCTTCGCTTTGAGAAAAAATCCCGGCAGTCTGCCAAGTTCTTAACAGGAAACATTGTAACTAATGCTTCCTTCTTAGATCAAAGGTATAAACTTCTGTGTGTGTGTAAAGAAAAAATCTGGGCAGTCTGCCAAGTTTGTAACAACATGAAACATTGTAACCAACCTTCTTCTTAGATTAAACTTCTGTGTGTAAAAGCAGGAAGTTTAACCACTTAAAGTCCAAATCTTTTTCTGACACTTGTTTCGTAACTTAAAATCAATGGGCCAGATTCAGATACACTTAATTTTGCGCTGCGTAATCGAAATACTCTACGCTGCCGTATTTTGCCAGGCTCTACACCGAATTCTGGTAGATTTTTGCCCGTACGCTACGGCAGCGTAGTCTATTTCTCGCCGCGTAATCGAAATACGCGATTAGGGGGCGTGAAGCATTTAAATTAGGTGCGTCCCCGCGGCGATCGAACTGCGCATGCTCCGTTCAGAAATTTCCCGCCGTGCATTGCGTGAAATCACGTCGTTACATCATTCGTTGTTTGAGTAGCGTCGTTTACGAACATTCCTATTCCCGGACGACTTACGTTAAAAATAATAAAAGATGTCGGAAAACGTAGAAATTCGACACGGGAACGACGGCCATACTTAACATGGGCTGTCTAATATTAGAGGAGCAAAAAGCTGGTATAGTGTTACGCAAAAAAAAGATGACTAAAGATGCCGTAAGAGATTGCGATTGAAAATCGTAATTTCTGGGATCGCCGGCAAAAGCTCATTAGCATACCCCTAAGCGGAAAACGACGGGAAGTCCACCCAGTGGCCGCAATTTTATTGCAGCGTAGATCCGAAGGCGTACAAACACGTAATCCAGTCGAATTGAAGCCCGCAGCCGTCTATTCATGGTTTGAGGTTTCCGACTAGCTAAAAAACGTGTGTAATTTGAAATTACTCCAGTCTAACACCAGTTAGACAGGAGTTACGGCTCTCTGAATCTGGCCCAATATTTTTTGCTAGAAAATTACTTGGAGCCCCCAAATATTCTAGATATTTTAGCAAAGACCCTACGAAATAAAATGGCAATTGCTGCAATATTTTATGCCACACTGTATTTGCCCAGCGGTCTTTCAAATGCAATTTTTTGGGGGGAAAAATACACTTTAATGAATAAAAAATAACGAAATGGTAAAGTTAGCCCAATTTTTTTTATTATTATTTAATGTGAAAGATGATGTTACGCTGCGAAAATCGTGATCTATCTTCTAAGCAAAAAAATTGTGATTCTCATTTTAGCCAGAATCGTGCAGCTCTAGTAATTAGGGATGGGCCCGAGGTTTCAAGTGAAATGTAAGTTTGACTCAAACATCGGTTTGTTTGAAGAACACACGAACATATGAGGGGCTAGCTGGACAAAAAAATTGGGCACTACGGACCCTAAAAATAAAAGGAACGGGAGAAGGGGAGCAACTAACGAGTGTAGGTAGAACACTTCGGTCTTGTGGAACAGATGTGGTTGGCATCCTGTTGAGTTATTGCGTATCGGCAGGCCTATACTAATAGGATAGACCAGTGGAAAAGAGAAACTGGCTGCAAAAAAGAGAAGGTAAGAAGAGAAAGGAAAGAAGGGGTTAGACAAGGGAGAAGGTGGAAAGGAAAGAAGGGGTTAGACAAGGGAGAAGGTGGAAAGGAAAGAAGGGGTTAGACAAGGGAGAAGGTGGAAAGGAAAGAAGGGTTAGACAAGGGAGAAGGTGGAAAGGAAAGAAGGGGTTAGACAAGGGAGAAGGTGGAAAGGAAAGAAGGGGTTAGACAAGGGAGAAGGTGGAAAGGAAAGAAGGGGTTAGACAAGGGAGAAGTTGGAAAGGAAAGAAGGGGTTAGACAAGGATAAAGGTGGAAAGGAAAGAAGGGGTTAGACAAGGGAGAAGGTGGAAAGGAAAGAAGGGGTTAGACAAGGGAGAAGGTGGAAAGGAAAGAAGGGGTTAGACAAGGGAGAAGGTGGAAAGGAAAGAAGGGGTTAGACAAGGGAGAAGGTGGAAAGGAAAGAAGGGTTAGACAAGGGAGAAGGTGGAAAGGAAAGAAGGGGTTAGACAAGGGAGAAGGTGGAAAGGAAAGAAGGGGTTAGACAAGGGAGAAGGTGGAAAGGAAAGAAGGGGTTAGACAAGGATAAAGGTGGAAAGGAAAGAAGGGGTTAGACAAGGATAAAGGTGGAAAGGAAAGAAGGGGTTAGACAAGGGAGAAGTTGGAAAGGAAAGAAGGGGTTAGACAAGGATAAAGGTGGAAAGGAAAGAAGGGGTTAGACAAGGGAGAAGGTGGAAAGGAAAGAAGGGGTTAGACAAGGGAGAAGGTGGAAAGGAAAGAATGGGTTAGACAAGGGAGAAGGTGGAAAGGAAAGAAGGGGTTAGACAAGGGAGAAGGTGGAAAGGAAAGAAGGGTTAGACAAGGGAGAAGGTGGAAAGGAAAGAAGGGGTTAGACAAGGGAGAAGGTGGAAAGGAAAGAAGGGGTTAGACAAGGATAAAGGTGGAAAGGAAAGAAGGGGTTAGACAAGGATAAAGGTGGAAAGGAAAGAAGGGGTTAGACAAGGGAGAAGTTGGAAAGGAAAGAAGGGGTTAGACAAGGATAAAGGTGGAAAGGAAAGAAGGGGTTAGACAAGGGAGAAGGTGGAAAGGAAAGAAGGGGTTAGACAAGGGAGAAGGTGGAAAGGAAAGAAGGAGTTAGCAAGGGAAAAGGTAGAAAGGAACAAAGGGGTTAGACAAGGGAGAAGTTGGAAAGGAAAGGGAGGACGAAGGAAATAGACATGTGCATTTCGTTTCGTTACGAATTCGAATTCGGACACATTTTTCATTATTCGGAAATTCGGATGCATCCGAATTACAAAATTAACGAATTTAAAGAAATTCGAAAAAACGCGAACGAAATTCGAATTCTAAACAAATTCGAAAAGAAATCGAATTCGAATCGAATTAGAAAAAAAATTGAATCGAATTCGAAAAGAATTCGAATTGAATTCGGAAAAATTCTATTCAAATCGAATTCGAAAACAATTCGAATCGAAAACAAATTCGAATGAAAATTGAAAGCAAGTTTGAATCAAAATCTAAAAAATATAAATCGATTTCTAAAAAAGAATACAATAAAATAGAATATAAAATAATAAAACAATAGAATGAAAATCAAAGAATAGTAAAGAACAGAATAGAATTTAATAGAATGTAATCAAATACAATAATACAAATACAAATACATACAATCAAATCTGGTTAAAATAATTTCAAATTCGGTTGAAATAATTTCCAAAGCGGTTGAAATAATTTCCAATCCGGTAGAAATAATTTCAAATTCGGTTGAAATAATTTCCAATCCGGTAGAAATAATTTCAAATCCAGTAGAAATAATTTCAAATTAGTTTGAAATAATTTCCAATCCGGTTGAAATATCATCGAATTTGGTTGAAATATTAACGATAACGCATGAAATATTGTTGAATTCTGTTGAAATATCATATATCAAAATATGATCGAATTCGAATCTGGTAGAAATATTATCGAATCCAGTAGAAATCTTTTCGAATTCGACCGTTTTTCTAATTCGGTTGAAAACGATCGCATTCACCAGGGTTTTTCGAATTCCGAAAATGAATTTAACAAATTTAACGAATTTAACTTAACGAAATTAATTAAATAACGAATGAAAACTAAACGAAACAAATTTTTTCCTTTTGCACATGTCTAGAAGGAAATAAGAAGGGACAAGGGATGGCCGACTAAGAACACATTTTTTTTTTCTCAAAAAAGGATGTTTATTGAATAATATGGTAAAAATACATGGTTACAAACAATTTGCATTAGTCTTTGTGCATCCTTATTATGAACCCATATCTGGATAGGCACCCAGCCCCGGGGGGAGCCCCAGGGATAACAAGGTCAGCCATGGCAAAGTTTATGGAGGAGGTGGGATGGGTGGACCCCTGGAGACTGAGGAACCCCCTGGAGAAACAATTCTCCTGCTTTTCCAAAACGTACATGTCTCTTTCCAGGATAGATCTGTGTGTGTGCTCAACCTCAGCAACTCAGTATGTTGAGGATTTACAGTATCTCCCCAGGTGTATCTCGGATCACTCCCCCATTTTGCTCTCACTGAGGGTTAGGCCTCTTACTACCCTTCCGCGAGCACCGTGGAAGATTAATGCTTTTTGGCTTAACCTCTTCCCTTCACATGAAAAAATTGAAAAGGATATTGTGTCCTACTGGCAGAGACATGCAGATCATCCTGGCACAGATACTGCCTGGATCAGATGGCACAGATGGTAAAACGCTTAGGCCTCGTACACACGATCAAATCTGTCTGCTGGAAACGGTCTGCTAGACCGTCCCAGCAGACAGATTCGATCGTGTGTACGGGCGAGCCGACGGATTTGGCCACCCGACAGATTTCAAAGCATGCTTTGAAATCTATCGGGTGGGAACCCGTCCGCCCGACATGTCTGCTGGTTAGTACACTTACCAGCAGACATGTCGTCCCGCACCGCCGCCGAATGGATTCGGCGCATGCACGGAAGTGTTTTACTTCCTGGTTCGGTGACGTGGCGGCGTCAACGTCACCGCCACGTCACCGACACGTCAGCGCGCCGTCTGCTGGCGGGGATTTTGCTTACACAGACAGAGCGCACTGAGGAAGGAGCCGCTGGGATCTGTGGAGTTATACTAATAATAACAACAAGGAGATATCGCAGGCGTGAGAGCGGCCGTTCTTGGCGCCGTCATATGACGTCCACCTAGAGCAAGAGCAGCACTGTCCCTCCGTCATTTGACCGTGGGCTGGCGGGAAGTGGTTTGAAGAGTATGTAACCCACTCCCCCTAGGATTGGTTACAAGTCCTGGGGTGACTGAACTCTAATAAAAATCTATGTGGAGACTCATCCAGCACCTCAGAAGATTCGTCTGCCAGACTAGGTGTTTGCCGGATCTATAATACACCCTGACATCAGCTGCTCCACTGCTATTTTTGAATCAAGGCTTTCTCTCCTATGCGGTACTTATTTGGCTTCTGGTAAGCCTTCAATTTATTTGGTGACACGGTGGTGGTGTTATTTCACGTCACAACTTAGGATATTATTTTTTAAGTATTGCTTTTTATGTGCTGTTTGACGTACTTCACTATGGGCCAGATTCAGGTAGATGGGAGCATCTTTGCTCTGGAGTAACGCTTCTCATTTACGTTACTCTGCCGAAATTTTAGGAGCAAGTGCTGTTATTCAAGAAGCACTTGCTCCTAAAGTTGCGGCAGCGCATCGCAAATGAGCCGGCGGAATTCAAATTGGGCGGGTACGGGGCGTGTAGTATTTAAACTAAGCGCGATCCCGCGGCGAACGTACTGCGCATGCGTCGAGTGTCAAAGCATCCCCGTGCGCATGCTCCAAATTCTGTGAATGAACATCAATGACGTCACATTCCCATTCATGAATTTTACGCAAGCAACGTTTTTTTTTTTTTTCCGACGCGATGACGACGCCTATACCTAACATAGGATACTCCACTAGGGGGCTGCTTTATCTATGCGCCGCGTATCGCTTCCGGAAACGTCGTAACGTCACTGCATCGCGCCCGAATTCGCTCGTGAATTGCCGATTTCCGCTCATTAACATATTTTTGGAGCGTCATTTTTAAGTTGAAGTAACGATGCAATGGCGAAATTCATTTACGCTGCTCGCATCGGAACTTCAACCCGGCGTTTCTTGTTTTCTGGTTACAGAAAACAAAAACGCCGGCTTAAAGTGACAGTTAGGCTGGCGGATCACTGGATCCGCCAGCCTAACTGTACCTGAATCTGGCCCTATGTATGTTTATTTATAAACTTTTTTCGGCAACCTACTGCTGATACACCTGGAGCTACCCACAACCTTTCAACCCCTTTCCTGCTGTATCAACCTACTGTGGACTCCTAAAGGCCCTGGCTGGGTTGTAGCCGCAAGCACGTTATGCTTGCCTTCTGGTAAGCCTCCATTGTTTATCACATTTACAGTTTTGTAGCAGAATAAACATTTTTCTTCCTTAGAACTGCCCATCAAGGACACTTTAACGTTTTTTGTTTTTTCACTTATACTCTTTCGATTTTTATTAATCCTTTGAGTACATTTGGACTTTAGATTCACAATAAGACATTTTTTTGTACATGGTATACAAACCACTTTATTAATTTTGCCTTTTTTATTTTAGCGCAACTTCAACCTTTTTTCTCCTGTATTATTTAGTGTGTGTGTGTAACACCTAGTGGTTGCTGCTTGTAATTACTATTTTTGTATGTTAGTGTGGTAATTTTTTTTATATATCAGTCTCAAAATAAATTTCCTTGTCCTTAAAGTTAAGTAATTTAGCAAGCATGGTCCGTGGCGGGTTGCCAGGGGGGAGAGGTCTAGGTGGTACTCTGTGCGCCCTCTCCACTGAATAGAAGGGTGTAAAAGCATCTTTGCCAAAAACTTCTTGCAGCCAGGCTTCCACAAATGCGGTGGGGTCCCGACCTTCCGATTTTTCAGGGAGGCCCACTATACGGACATTGCTCCTCCTCAATCTGTTCTCAATGTCCTTGTTACGGTTTTCATTAGCTGTTGCTGTTCTGGCCGTGACCTGCAGTTCCCTAATGAGGGGGGCCATTCTATCTTCCACCTCGCTAACACGGCTCTCCACCGCCATGGTACGCTCCCTGATTTTTTGGAAATCATGGCAGATCAGCCCCACCTCCTCCTTCAGTCCCCCAAAATGTTGCTGCAGAGTCTGCACCGAGGCTGTGCACTTATTAACCGCTTTCAGAATCTGAGCCAGCGTGGGTTGCTCAGCACCCTCATCCTCCTCCACCTCCTCTGTATGCACTTCAGGTGCATTCTGAGCTGAGGCCTGCTGTGAGGCCTGAGCAGGGGGAGGCCCCGGTGCGGTGCCATTGGATGGAAGATGTCTGGCACGGCATCCAGTTCCTCATCAGAGGTTATTCAGCTTTTGTGCGTAGTACACCATATCCTTAGGGGCCTCTTTCCCCTGGGCTTTAGGAGTCTTGGGGGGGTTCTTACCTGCATCTTTCTTGTCCCCTCGCGCTTTCCAGGCTGCCGGGGCGCCATTTTGCAGGTCCTGCAGCTCGTCTCCTTTGAGCTGTTTGCGGGTCATCATGCCGGTAATCGGGCGGACGAACGGAGCGGCGTGTGCCTCAAATGCGGCGGTACTACCAGGCGGTGTCTGGTACCGAAATCAAGCAGTATTTCGGCCGGGAGAAGGATCACTGTAGTATGCTTCCAGGGATCTCTGTGAGACACGTCCGCTCACATGCCGCTCTTGGCCACGCCCCCCAAGAACACATTTTCAACAATTAGAAATATGTTTGTTCCCATTAGATTCTACAAAAAATATCCACCCTTGCCCTTTAATTTGTTTTGCTTGCTTGGTCGAAAACCAATTGTTGAATTGTCCCCTCTAACTAAACAAACGTTGTAAATAGGACTATTTTCTAAGGTGTAAGGCCATTTTTAGCACAAAAGACAGCCAGCTGAAAGTGTGAAGGTGGTGTGTGGAGGAAAATCATATTCCAGTGCAACTAAGTAGGAGAGGGGCAAGCAGTGCTGCCAACCGTCCGTTTTTTTACGGACAGTCCGTAAAAATGGGCACTTTTTCCCCCCCGTTTGTAAATGTCTGTGGTTGCAGGAATGTGCCAGTAAAAATACCTGGGATCGGTTCGGCTTGGAACTGCGCATGGAGATTGGAGGCAGGGAGTAATGGTGGCTGCGGTGGCACCTCAGAGGGCGATGGAGGCAGTGAGTGATTGGAGGCAGGGGGTGATAGTGGCACCGCAGAGGGTGGGCATGAAGACAGGGTTTGTTGCTGGCACTGCAGAGGGTGGGGGATGGAGGCAGGGGGCCTAGGGGAGATTGGAAGCAGGGGGTGTTAGTGGCAGGGGGTGATTCGAGGCAGGGGGTGATGGTGGCTCCGCAGAGGGGGGTGGTGGCATCGCAGAGGGTGGGGGATGGAGACAGGGGTTGTTGGTGTAACCGCAGAGGGGATGGAGGCAGGGGGTGATTGGAGACAGGGGGCCTGGGGGAGATTGGAGGCAGGGGGAGATTGTGGCACCGCAGGGGGTGTTGGTGAAAGAGGGGGATGGAGGCAGGTGGTGATGTGACTAAATAATTTCCCCTTATTATATCGAAAGTAACAAAAATATGTTTTTTTTTTACCTTAATATCTACCACAAATCACATTGCTATTTGCCCAGCGCACTTGTTTGTAGCCTAAATACTGAAATTTGCACCTAAAAATGTAATTTAGTAACTTTTGTGAAATGCCAGTAAAAACGTGTCTGTGCCAGTAAATTTCTGGTGTCATGCCAGTAAATTTCAATCTGGTAGGTTGGCAACACTGGGGGGAAAGTTGGAGGTAGGTAGGGATATAGGGGTCCAGAGTAGATGGAAAGGAAAGGGGGATAGAGATGGTAGGCTTGGGAGAGATCCTGAGAGGCAGTGGGATGTAACTGGGGGATGTTGGTAATGCCTTGGGTAGAGGCAAAATAAATAAACGGAGACTACGGCATGCTTGCAGCCATTGAGCAGGATACTAAAATACAAATTTGCAATGGTACTCTACTGCGGTCACCTCAAAGGGAATTGCAAGTATTTAGCTTCTATAAATTGCTTGTTGCTAAAAAAAAAAAAAATTTCAGTTTATTATAAAATTGGTAAAATTCCCCAGAAAAAAAAAATCATAATATTAATGATGTCCCTTACCTGATCCTACACAGAGAGCTGCCAGCAGTAGGATGCTTGCGTGTGGGGCCATTGTAAGCTGGAGGAGGCTTGTGAGCGTGATATTCCAAGACCCATGTCTTATATATATATATTTTCTGACCTCCCCTCCCTCATACCGGCATACCAATGGACCATGCCCTTCTGACACCTTGGTATGCCGACTTAAAGAAAGCAGAGGAATAATAGAAAAATATAATTAGTTCTATTATTTTCTTTGACTTGCCCAAGGCAGTTCTCAAAATTGCATCCACCCATGACTGTAACAAAGGTTATAGTCATATAGTAAGTCGCGTTAAAAAAGACACAAATCCATCGTGTTCAATCAATAGAAAAAAATGTGTATATGTATATATATAAAATTAATTCTATACCCCAATTGATCTAGAGGAAGGCTGAAAAAAACAAAGCATGAACAAATTTGTGCCAACAGTGGAGAATATTTTTTTTGGATCCACTTAGGGTGACCACATTTCCAAACTGCCATTCAGGGACACACCCCCCTCTCTCACCTTTCCCAAAAAAAGATGAGGGGGGACGAGGGGAACTGTAGTCTCGGGGTTGATGGGGAATTTGGCGGCGGGTTATTTGTCAGGTGAATGTGCCACTTGCCACCAAATGCAGTATTTTTTCAACCCGATCGCTAAAACGGCGTTGCCTACACACGATCGTGAAAAAAAATGCTCTAGTAAAGCGCGGTGAGTAGGGATGAGCGCCGCGTTCAATTCGAACGTATGTTCGACTCGAACATCGTCTGTTTGACCGTTTGTCGAAATTCGAACGTTATGGGCCATTTACGCCAAATTCGAGTGGCGCGTCATGGCCCATAATTCACTGCGGCATTGTGTGCTGATGATTGGCCAAGCATGCACTATGACCCACATATTTGGCCAATCACAGCGCGCAAAAAACGGAGAGCCATGATTGGCCAAAGCCAGGATGGCTTTGGCCAATTGTGGCTCAGGGGGTTTAGTATGTATCTGTTTTATCTTTACGCTATTAAATAACTGACTGTTTATTGTTGTCATACAATGCTTTCATGTTATGCGTTTGGTTCTACTGATTCTTTCACTTGCCATTTTCAAATGTTATCGCCAAAGCTCCTGGGGTGCATGCCTCATTTAAAGTCCCACCCTTGCCTTTCTCGCTCATAGTATCGGGGATGGAAGAGCTCGGCTCTATGCCTTGCGCCTCATTTAAAGTCCCACCCATTTTTCTTATTTACATCTTTCCGGGGATGGATACATGCACCCATATAATTCAAAACTACCCATGTTGGTACTCTCCCTCTCTTAGGTTATCTAGTCGTCTGTCCATTATAAACTTTATGGGCCAGATTCTCAAAAGAGATACAACGGTGTATCTCCATATACACCGTCGTCAGGGCCGCCATCAGGGGGGTACAGGCATTACACCTGTAAGGGGCCCAAGGGTCCCCAGGGGCCCGGAAGGGGACCCCCCCTTTTTTTTTTTTTTTTTTAGAGGTCCGGAGGTCAATAGGGGCCCGGAGGCCACCAGGGCCCCAGATGGAAACCCCCTCTTTTTTATTTATTTTTTATTAAAAAAATATATTTTTTAGTATATTTTTATTTTATTTTTTATTAAAAAGTGCCAATTTATTTTATTTTATTTTTTTAGAGGTCCGGAGGTCCACAGGGGCCTGGAGGCCCCCAGGGCCCCGGATGGCAACCCCCCTTTCTTATTTATTTTTTATAAAAAAATAAAAAAAATTAATATATTTTTTTTTTTTTTTTTTTTAAAGGGCCATTTTTTTTAGGGGTCCGGAGGTCCCCAGGGGCCCGGAGGACACTAGGGCCCCAGATGGCAACCCCCCCTTTTTTATTTTTTTATATAAAAAATATATTTTTTATAAAATATATATTTTTTGAATTTATTTTTCTTTTATTTTTTATTAAAGGGGCAATTTTTTTCTTTTATTTTTTTTAGAGGTCCAGAGGTCCACAGGGACCCGATTGGCAACCCCCCCTTTTTTTTTTTTTTTTATAAAAATATAGGCCCAGATTCACGTACATCTGCGCATTATTGGACCGGCGTAGCGCACCGCCTTTACGTTAGACTTGCTCAATTTTGCCGTGTAATCACCCTATTCTCGTAGCTTTTGCGCAGGAAATTGCGCATGCGTAACGTTTTTTCAGAGGCGTAAGGAGGAGTAATACAAATTGGGAAGGACGTGGGCGTGTTACATTGAAATGAGCCGTGACCCCATGCAAATGAAGGGCCGGCCGGCTCGCGCATGCGCGCTTGAAGGACACCAGGGTCAGCTCCGATGTGCGCATGCTCACAACTCGGGAGCGGCGCAATCAGTGAAATTGGAAATGGACTAGTGCAACTTTGTGAACTACGCAGACAGCATAAATAGACAGACACAAATGCACTTCCTTTGCAAAAGTACATCCCTTTGTATCCCTCCCGCTACAGCAAGGTGCTTTTGTTTGTTTGTGACGTGTCTTTGAGATATTTGGGGACTGTTTTTCAGAGTGATTTTTGTCTTTTATGTGTTTTCTTTGTTGTTATTTTGTTTAAATTATATTTTTGCTCGTCGTTTATTTAATTTTTTTGGTTCTGTTTGTGTATGATTTTGGAATGTGGGGGTGATATTCCTGCGGGAAAAGGGGTGTCACCCTCATTTGTGGTGGAGAAGTGATCCCCAGGTCTGTGTGAATGGTGTATAAATGTACAGTGACATAATTGGAGCCGTGGCATGGCGTTGCAGCTCACAAGTCCTGCATGGTGGACTGGTGCCAATCCAATGTGATGAGGATGTGGGGTGTGTGTGCTAGGGACCATAGTGGTGTGCATGCATGCATTCTCATTGTGCCATGATTAATGTGTGTGTTTAACGTGCAAAGATGCATAATGTGAGCTGGCATGAGATGGGGTCATGAGATGGGGTACCAGTGCATATGCAGAGTCACCTTGAAGGGAAAAGACAGGAGGATGTTAGTCATGCATGTGCCACTTGTGAGGTGTGCATCACGGGAGGGGATAGTCATGCCTGACTCCCATGTCACTCACCAACCAGCCAGCTGTCCCCATACATGTTCTGTTCGAAATCTGTGGGGATGGGGCTCTGATTGTATATGTAGCTGTCATGGGTGTCATGGGTAGTGTCATGTGTTGGGCTGCTGATGTCCTCCTGCAAGGTTGTGGTAATTCCAGGATGGCATGAGGGGTGAATCTGAAGATGCGAGACACCTCAGAATCACCCATGCCAAAGATGTCTATGCGTGTGTGATATATCAAGTGAAGAGTGAGGGGCTTGTATCAGATAAGAATATTGTATTAGATTAGATTAAATTGTACATTTTATATAAGCAAATAAAAAAAATAAAAAAACATCTCCCGTGCCCTCCTTAGTGCCATCCTCAGTGCCCTCCTCCTTCTTTGTTCATCTAAAGTCAGTAGTATAGCTATGCACGACGATGCTCCTGGCATACAGATTGTTGTGCAACACGTGTGACTGCTGAGCTGATCACTAACAGTGTTGCTTTATCTGACAAGTAGACTTTTTTTCTTTTTTTAGACCAGCTTTTATCAGCTCTAATTTTAGACAGGACATTTTGCTGTTGCGCACACTGCGTCGCCTGCGCTGCCCCAACGCTGTTTTGTGGATCCCCGTAAGTCCCTCATTAGCATATTTGACTAGCAAATCAATGGTCTGTCTTTCGCACTTTTGCGCGGAAGGATGCGCCAGTCTAACGAAATTACGCGATTTTTTGCATATCTCGTTCTGGGGATGCCGCGCAACGAAATGCACGCGCACATTTAGACTTACGCACGCGCATCTCCTGTTGCGCAGGCGTAATCGCTCTGTGAATCTGGGCCCTATAATTTTTGAATATATTTTTTTATTATTTATTTATTAAAGGGCCATTTTTGTAGGGGTTTGGAGGTCCCCAGGGGCCCGGAGATCTCCAGGGGCCCAGATGACAACCCCCCTTTTTTTATTTTTTTATTTTTATAAATAAATACATTTTTTTTTATTTTTTTTAGAGGTCCGGAGGTCCACAGGGCCCCAGATGACAGCCCCCCTTTTTTTTATAAAAAAAAACGATATTTTTTTATATATTTATATATATCTGTCCCCAGATGGCAACCACCCTTTTAAAAAAAATATATATATATATTTTTCTCTCTTTTTTTTCTTTCTATTAAAGGGCACAGAGGGCCCCGGACGGCTACCCCCTTATTTATATATATTTTTCTTTTTTTTGTAAAGGCCCCCCCCGCTTCTCAATTCGCGCAGCCCCCCCCCCCGCTTCTCAATTTCATGCGGACCCCCCCCCCCCCCGCTTCTCTGCCCCAGGGGGCCCAAGCCTGAAGCTGGTGTAAGGGGCCCCAAAATTCCTGATGGCGGCCCTGACCATCGTATCTCTGTTTCTGAGCCTGTGTATCTATGCGCCTGATTCTTAGAATCAGTTACGCATAGATACAGCGTAGATCCGACTGGCGTAAGTTGCTTACACCGTCGGATCTTAAATGTAATAATACGCCGGCCGCTAGGTAGCGTTTCCGTCGATTTCTGCGCCGAATATGCAAATGAGCCGATACGCCGATTCCCGAACGTTTTTGCACCGCGTCGAAGTAGTTTACGTAGTTTGCGTACGCGTAAGGTTACCCTGGCTATATGAGGGGTAACCTTGCCTTTTCTCAGTTTGGTCTGTCTGGGAAGACTATAATTATCCCTAGGTTCATCTGACCGGTGCATATACGGTCTATCTTTGTGGTAAGGAGCCAACCTTATTCACTGGGTGTCGTTTGGTGGAAGAAGATTTTATGTTCAATTTCACATATTATGGACTTTAACCACTTTTGAAATTTCACTTCTTATAACCACACCACTCCCACTTTATTCATAAGCTTTTTTATTTAATATTTGTTTTCATTTTCACATATGTCATGATTTTTTTAGCGCTGTACCTATAGTTTTTTGTAACCTTGCGTAGGTCCGGCGTAAGCCAAGTATGACAGCGTCGTGTTTTTCCGTCGTTTACCTCGTTTGCGTAACTCATCGCGAATAGGGCTGTGTGTTAATTACGTTGCCATCGTAATCACTGTATTTGCGGCGTACTATGGAGCATTCGCAGTGGCCTACATTTAAGGCCGGCGCATTGCCAGTTCGTTGGGCGTGGGGGCGCACTTAATTTAAATACAGCACGCCCCCCTCCTTCCCTATTTGAATTACGCGGCTTTACACCGTCGCATTTACGCTACACCAACGCAAATTTCGGAGCAAGTGCTTTGAGAATACAGCACTTGCCTGTAAAAACTGCGTAGGCGTAGCGTAAATGGGATACGCTATGCGGGAAATACGCTGTTTTTTGAGAATCTGGCCCTGTAATTTTATTATTATTTTCAACCATTTATTTTACCAGTTTTGGTTTCAAGGTTTAGATTTACAGTACCCCTCACACCGTTACCCACGATGTGTCTCTCGGATGTGTGATTACCAAACACTGGATCACTTCCTGGTTGGGCTGATCGGCCAGGCCGGCCTGTTCAGTCCTGGGATCTGTGATGCGCTCCCTCGTCTCTCCCACTGCCTTTTGGTGCGGTGCTGGTCGGGCAGACGCCCAATTGCGCATCGACGGCACGCACCACACGTCATGTTCGCCGCGACATTACCAGTGACGTCGGCGGACGAACGTTGCTGATTTCCACCCGGAAGTCCTCCACGAGGTGGCTAGTATGGGGTGGGGGGATCCTCTGCCGCCCCCTGATAAAACGCGCCACCTCCCCCCATGGACGACCCACGTGCCATTGGTGAGCCATTCCCCACCCACAGTGAGTACTTATACTCGCCCCAGTATAACAGTCTCCCTTATGGCGGCGCTTCTGTCGGTCATGGCTGTTTCCTGGCACTTACCTTATTCTTTCTCAGGTATACAAACTTACTGTTTTACCCTGTCCTCCCTCTCACCTTTTACCTCCACGAGGCCCCAATGTCCTTATCCCCTTCTGTTTTTGGCATACTACCCCATTATTTGGGGTCCACTTACAGTTCTTTTATTACTATTGTCACCTTATTGGGCATAGTGCACTTTCATGTACACTTCCTCGTTATAATTTACGAATCCTTTCACCTATTGGCTTATGCCCTATTACAATATTTTGTCCCAGTGATACACTGTTCACAATTTAGCTATTTTTTTTTTATTTTTTTTACAGATTATTATATCTATATGAATTATACCAAGCTCCATGCATCCATGAATGGGATACTCAGCTTTTTACTGGACCTTTCCATCCCTGTGGTGGGTTTGGCCCACCTCAAGTCCCATGGGCTCATATCTCTCCGGCCACCTTTCTTGCCCTCCCAGCCTGTGTCCATGGTCTTTGACCCGTAAGTACTTTGGGGAATAGTTACTACTTTATTTCTTTCCCCTCCCTCCCTAACTGGATCTACTATGTATACTCCTATCTCAAATTATATTGTTTTTAATATCTACAGACTTCTACCTCATACACTGCTCCAGAAGAGTGGCATTAGCCACGAAACGCGTTGAGCCAATAGATACCTGTTGTTACTTTGCCATCTACCATTCTATGCATCAATTCTATTTTATTTACCATTGAAATCATGGCTACAATCACTACAGAGGAGCAAACAGATGCCCCCCTTTACACTTGTTGCTACTGTACTATTTATCATTTTATATATATCAATTATATCATGTAATTATCGTTACAATTATTATGGAGATATTTTAATTAAATTGATCTTGTACAATGTCTATATCTTTAACCAACTATATACTTTTACGAGCCATTAGATGCCTTCTTGGTTAATATATGACAATTTATTATCAATTATTTTCCTTCTATATTAGTGGACTGTACCAATGTATCCAATCTTATTTATATACCATGGAGACATGCCCTGATGAATTGGCTTTTTCTGGTATTGTTTTCAGTATGAACCAATTAGAATTATTTCGATTTATTGTTACCATGAACTGTTGGAATTTATACAATATCCTTTGATTATTGTACCAGGTTCAATATGTTACTATTGTATCTGTTTTATCTTTACGCTATTAAATAAATGACTGTTTATTGTTGTCATGCAATGCTTTCAGGTTCTACTGATTCTTTCACTTGCCATTTTCAATTGTTATCTCCAAACCTCCTGGGGTGCATGCAGGGCAGGACTTAGGGTGGTGGGGGCCCCTGGGCTTGAGTGTTGAAGGGGCCCCCTGGAGCGAGGGGGGATCATAGTTGTTGAGTGGGGGGGGGCGAATTGAAGTTGTTGAGCAGGGGTGCGCATTAAAGTTGTTGAGCGGGGGGGGGGGGGGGCGAATTGAAGACATTAAAGACATTAAAGTTGTTGAGCGGGGGGTGCACATTAAAGTTGTTGAGCGGGGGGGGTGACTCTCATCTTTAACCACTTGTCATCTGCCCACCCGGCGGGCAGACGACTCCATTGTTCTGACATCACGTCATATGACGTGATGTCCCTTTAAAGCCGCGGGCGCGCGCGCGCACCCACCACTCCGCGGGGATCCCGTGCGAGTGCCCGGCGGCAACGATCGCCGCCGGGCACACGCGATTGCTCAGAAACTGAGCTGGGACGTGCAGCTCTGTGTGTAAACACAGAGCTGCACGTCCCTGTCAGGGAGAGAGGAGAGCGGTTGTGTCCCTTGTACATAGGGACACAATCGGTCACCTCCCCCAGTCACCCCCCCTCCCCCTACAGTTAGAACACTCATAGGACATACATTTAACCCCTTCCCCACCCCCTAGTGGTTAACCCCCTCACTGCCAGTCACATTTATACAGTAATCAATGCATATATGCAAAAATAAAAAAATAAAATTCCATAAACTATCCCCTATTTTGTAAACGCTATAAATTTTGCGCAAACCAATCGATAAACGCTTATTGCATTTTTTTTTTACCAAAAATATGTAGAAGAATACGTATCGGCCTAAACTGAGGGAAAAAATATTTTTTTTATATATTTTTTGGGGTTATTTATTAGAGCAAAAAGGAAAAAATATTGCATTTTTTTAAAAATTGACGCTCTATTTTTGTTTATAGCGCAAAAAATAAAAACCGCAGAGGTGATCAAATACCACCAAAAGAAAGCTCTATTTGTGGGAAAAAAAGGACGCCAATTTTGTTTGGGAGCCACGTCGCACGACCGCGCAATTGTCAGTTAAATCGACGCAGTGCCGGAAGCTTATATTTTGTCTGGGCAGGAAGGGGGTGTAGGTGCACAGTAGGTAAGTGGTTAATAAAAAAAATAAAAAAATAAACATTTATAAAAAACATAAAGAAAATGTAAATATTTTTATTTAAAAAAAAAGGGGGGTTGCCATCCAGGGGCCCTGGAGACCTCTGGGGCCTTTAATAATAATAATAATAAATATATATATATGTATATATATATATTAGAGCTGCACGATTAATCGGCAAGAATCGTTATCGCGATCTTTTTCCCGTTGCGATTCTTGATACAGGGTTTCACAATCTTTCACATGAAAATAATTTTCTCTCTGCACTTTGGTATGCAAAGAATTTCCTGTGTGCTCTCAGCCAAAAGTCAGTCTGGGCAATCTGCCAAGTTTTGGAAACATTCTTTATTAGTGGAAAGTTAAGTCTAAACATTGTGGCCCAGATTCACGTAGATCGGCGCATTATCATTCCGGCGTAGCGCACCACTTTTCCGTTAGACTTGCGCAATCTAGCCGCGTAATCCGGCGATTCACGTAGCTTTTACGCAAGAGATTGCGCAAGCGTAAGGTTTTTTCCTGAGGCGTAAGGAGGAGTAATACAAATTGGGAGGGACGTGGGCGTGTTACATTGAAATGAGCCGTGACCCCATGCAAATGAAGGGCCGGCCGACTCGCGCATGCGCGCGTGAAGGAAACCATGTCAGCTCCGTTGTGCGCATGCTCACAACTCGGGAGCGGCGCAATCAGTGAAATTGGAAATGGACTAGGGCAATGTTGTGAACTACGCAGACAGCATAAATAGACACACACAAACGCCCTTCCATTGCAAAAGTACATCCCTTTGTGTCCCTTCCCATTGAATCAAGTGCTTTTGCTCTGTTGTTCGTTAGAGTGTGTTTTGTACAGTAGTTGTGAGATTAGTGTTCTGTGTGATCTAGTGCTTGTTGGTAGTTTTGTGAAAGTGTATTTTGATAAGTGTTTGAGACTGTTTGTTTGATTGATATATTTCTGAGCGTTTGTTTTCTTGCTTTATTTTTTCATCTGATTTTTTTGTGTCTGTTTCTTGCTGAGTGCTAGTGTGATTTTTGGCTGTTCTTTTTCTCTTTGTGTGTGTTCTTGCCTGATTGGTTGTGCTTGTATTTGTGACAGATTTTTGGTGACTGCTAGTGAGTTTGTTTGGAAGTATGACTGAGAGAAAAAGAAAGCTGAATTTTACAGTGGGGGAAAAAAGAATTCTTGCCCGGGCCATTACCGACTATGGGCGTTTTCTCCACGGCCCGCAGAGTGCCACCACCACCCCGGCCAGGAGGAGGGAGATATTGGATATGATCACGGAGCAGGTCAATTCATCGGGGGAGGGGGAGACACGGACCCGCTCTGGGATTGAAAAGAAAATAAATGACCTCCGGCGTGAGGTGAAAAAAAAACTGGCCGCAATAAATGCCCATGCCAGGGGCACAGGAGGGGGCCCACCATGCCGGGTTAGATTTACAGCGACGGAGCGTGTGGTGGCCCTGACCTTTCACCGGCATGAAGTGGAGGGCCTGCCAGGCTTTGACACAAGTCCGGTCCCCGCGGTGCCAGGTAAGGTTTTTATTTCTCTCAGGTGTGTAGCATGTGTGGGGGAGGGGGTGAAAGGGAATATGTGCCAAGTGTGTGGATCCTCCAACCTGTGAATGTTTTGTGTCATCCACAGCTGTGCAGGAGGGTGCAGGGCCATCTGGACTGACCGCTCCAACCCCAGGACAGCAGCCTAATGAGGCCCCCCCAACAAGGCCAGAGTCCGCAGAGGAGGAACAAGAGGAGGGGGAGGATCATGCGGAGGACGATCATGAGGAGGAGGAGAATCATGAGGAGGAGGAGTCCATGGAAGGCACTGGCCGTTTGGTTTCTGCGGACTCTTCCCCTCTGGCTGCAAGAAGCCTGCCCTCCCTAAGGGTGAGCCCCCCCCCTCCTCCCCCAACATGGCTCCCCTCACAAGGGCCTCCCCTTCTCCCCGGCCACAACCATCAGCTGGAGCCAGGAGGTCATCTCAGAGCACCAGGGGGGCGCCCAATCTCCTGCCCGCCTGTCTGAGAAGGAACCTGGCCACCCAGACCCGCCTTCTGAGACAGCTCTGCCAGACTATGGGGCGGGTGGATCAGAGCCTGTCCTCCATTAACGATAGCCTGGGTAACCTGGACTCCCACTCCCGGGCCTCCACAACCTGCCTAAATGACCTGCAAACTACAGCAGCAGGCGTTGGGCAGGATGTGAGGGCCCTTATCCAGGCTATCCAGGGCAACACGGCAACACTTGGTGCTGCCCTGGACAGAATAGCCGTGGCCTTGGAGGGCAGGCCGCCAGGTGGGCAGATCTCAGGGGCTGCTCCTCCTTCCCCGGCTTTTCCCCTCCCCCATGCGTCTCCCCTGAGGGTCCGGGGCCGTGGCCGGGGGCGCCCCAGGCGTGGCTCAGGCAGAGGGCATTAATTTTTTTTCCCCCTTTTTTTGGTTTGAAAGCATTTTTTTTTTTGTTCTCTGCCTTTTTTTTTTTTCTCTGCATTTTTTGATTTTTTTGGCTGACATTTTTGGCATATTTTGGGTTGTGAATGATGTTTGAATGTGGGGGTGACATTCCTGCTGGAAAAGGGGTGTCATCCTCAATTTGGGTGGAGAAGGGTTCCCCAGGACCAGGGAGAAGTGATTCCCAGGTCCGTGTGAATGGTGTATGAATGTACAGTGACATAATTGGAGCCTTGACGTGGCGTTACTGCTCACCAGTCTTGCATGGTGGACTGGTGCCAATCCAATTTGATGAGGATGTGGGGTGTGTGTGCTAGGGACCACAGTGGTGTGCATGCATGCATTCTCATTGTGCCATGATTAATGTGTGTGTTTAACGTGCAAAGATGCATAATGTGAGCTGGCATGAGATGGGGTCATGAGATGGGGTCCCAGTGCATATGCAGAGTCACCTGTAAGGGAAAAGACAGGAGGATGTTAGTCATGCATGTGCCACTTGTGAGGTGTGCATCACGGGAGGGGATAGTCATGCCTGACTCCCATGTCACTCACCAACCAGCCAGCTGTCCCCATACATGTTCTGTTCGAAATCTGTGGGGATGGGGCTCTGATTGTATATGTAGCTGTCATGGGTGTCATGGGTGGTGCCATGTGTTGAGCTGCTGATGTCCTCCTGCAAGGTTGTGGTAATTCCATGATGGCATGAGGGGTGAATCTGAAGATGCGAGACACCTCAGAATCACTCATGCCAAAGATGTCTATGCGTGTGTGATATATCAAGTGAAGAGTGAGGGGCTTGTATCAGATAAGAATATTGTATTAGATTAATTTAAATTGTACATTTTATATAAGCAAAGAAAAAAAAAAAAAAAAACAAACATCTCCCGTGCCCTCCTTAGTGCCATCCTCCGTGCCCTCATCCTTCTTTGTTCATCTAAAGTCAGTAGTATAGCTATGCGCGACGATGCCCCTGGCATGTTGGCATACAGATTGTTGGGCAACACGTGTGACTGCTGAACTCCTCACTAACAGTGTTGCTTTATCTGACAATTAGACTTTTTTTCAAAATTTAGACCAGCTTTTAGGTCCTCTAACTTTAGACAGGACATTTTGCAGTTGCGCACATCGCGTAGCCTGCGCAGCAACTGCGTTTTTTTGTGAATCCCCGTAACTCCCTCATTAGCATATTTGACTAGCAAATCAATGGTGTGTCTAGCGCAGTTTTGCGCGAAGGGAAGCGAATGTCTAACTCAATTACGCCGGACCAAAAAACGTAGCTTTCTGGCGTATATTGTTTTGTGAATCGCGTGCAACTATACGCACGCGCACATTTAGACTTACGCACGCGCAACAGCAGTTGCGCAGGCGTAATCGCTCTGTGAATCTGGGCCTGTATCTCTTCAAAGGAATTAACTTCTTCAGTATGTAAATTAGGAATTTTTAACCACTTAAACACCAAACCTTTTTCTGACAGCTCTTTTCAAGTTAAAATCATTATTTTTTTTTGCTAGAAAATTACTTAGAACCCCCAAAGATTATATAATTTTTTAGTAAAGACATTGGCCTTGAGAATAAAATGGCGGTTGTTGCAATATTTTATGTTGCACTGTATTTGCGCAGCAGTCTTTTTAAATGCATTTTTTTGGAAAAAAATTAATTTAATGAATTAAAAAAAAAAAATAGGCAGTAAAGTTAGCCCATTTTTATTTTTTTATATATATATATATATATATATATATATATATAGGGGTGGATTCACAAAACAATTACGCCTGTCTAACTGGGGTTAGACAGGAGTAATTTCAAATTTCCCGCGGCGTATCACTAGTTTGAATTCTCAAACCATGATACGCCGGCTTCGGGCTTCGATCCGAGAGGCTTACGTCTTCGTAAGCCTTCGGATCTACGCTGCCATCTATTTGCGGCCGCTGGGAGGAGTTCGCGTCGTTTTAATGCGTCGGGATATGCAAATGTGTTTTTACGGGGATTCACGAACAAACGAGCGAGCGTCGCAATCGTTTTCGTCTATTTTTTTATACGTAAAGTTAGAGCAGCTTTTTGCTGCTCTAACTTTACGTAGCCCATGTTAAGTATGGCCGCCGTTCCCGCTTCGAATTTATTTAATTTTTTATTTTGTTTACGTAACTCGTCGGGACGTGGATCGCCCGTAAAGTACGCTACATAAACAACGAATGACGTCACGACGTGATTTCGCGCAATGCACGGCGGGAAATTTGCGAACGGAGCATGCGCAGATCGCTCGCCGCGGGAACGCGCCTACTTTAAATGTTTCACGCCCCCTACTCGCGCGGATGGATTACGACGGGAGAAATACACTACGCCGCCGTCGTTTACGGAAAAAAATCTACCTGAATTCCACGTAGATCAAGGTAAAAAACGGCGGCGTAGCGTATTTCTGATACGCTACGATAATCCATTTCTCTGTGAATCCACCCCATAGTCCCTGGGGACCTCCAGACCCCTAAAAAAAATAAAAAAAAATAAACATTTATAAAAAATACATAAAAAAGGGAGGTTGCCATCCGGGGGGTCTGGGGACCTCTGGGCCTTTTAATAAAAATTAAAAAAATTTAAACAAAAATAAAAAAATAAACATTTATTAAAAAAAAGGGGGGGTTGCCACATGGGCCCTGGGGACCTCTGAGCCCTTTAATAAAATATATATATTGTAGCAGAGCATCCCAGAGAGAGCCTGGGAAAGTCCAGTTCGGGGTTTATACCTCTCCCAGGCTCCTCTCTTACACGTTCAGGGATCTCTGATCCCTGATCCAGGTCAGGTGTTGGCCCTCTCCCCCAGGCCAATTTAAGCTCACCTGAGCTAACAGCCATTGCTCTGTCCTGGGAAACAGTGTGAATCTGTGAGAGCAAGGAGGCTGCTGGAAAACTGCACCTGTAAATAGACTTTGTATAGCACCAATAAACATCCCACTGTTGTTCACTGATCCGATGGACTTTGGTATCTGTGCTGGCTCATCCCAGGGAGCTTTTGTACCCGCTACCTATCCCCAGCTTACATATGGTGGAGAATGCGGGCAGCAATAGTAAGTTACTATTTAAAAAGCCAGTACCTAAAGTGACAACATGGAGGAAATCCTCAAACAAATGGTGCTATTCAATGCTGCACAACAGCAAGCAAACGCTGCACAACAGCAAACTAATGTTGCGCTGCAGCAAGCCAACGCTATCGCACAGGAGCAATCGCAGAGGCAGATTAGTGCTGTACAGGAGCAATCGCAGAGGCTGTTTGAACAGCTTGCCACTGCTGCAGAAGCGGATAGGAAAACCCTGACTAAAGTTGCAGAAACGCTAGCACAGTGGGCACCTGCGGAAATCAAGGATATTAGAGACAAGCCTTCAGCCATCCATGTGGCTCGCTTTCTGTCAAAAATGACTACGGATGATGATCCAGAGGCCTTCCTGCTAACATTTGAACGGACCGCTGAGAGGGAAGATTGGCCTAAAACCAAGTGGGCAGGACTGATCGCCCCCTTACTTTCTGGTGAATCGCAGAAGGCCTACTATGATCTGGAGTCGGCAGAAGCGGGAGACTATGAAAAGGTCAAGCAGGAAATTCTGGCGCGACTCGGTGTCACCTTGGCCGTTCGAGCCCAACGGGTCCACAGCTGGTTCTTCCAAATTGAGAGGCCCCCAAGATCGCAGATGTTCGACCTAATCCACCTGGTGAGAAAATGGCTACAGCCGGAGTCCCTGTCTGCGCCACAAATAGTGGAGCGTGTGGTCATGGACCAGTTCCTGAGGTCACTCCCAATTCCCCTGCAGAGGTGGGTGAGTCAAGGGGACCCCAAGTCGGCAGATAACTTGGTGGAACTAGTCGAAAGGTACTTTGCTGCAGAGAACCTGGTCACCACCCCAACAGCCGCACGGACTTTCCACCCAAAGCCACGGTCTCCCCAGGCAACCGGTAAGACTGTTCCAGGGGAAGTGGGTGGTAAGCATGGCAAGGAAATAGGGGGGAGGATCTTTGGTGCCAGGACTGAAGTTTGGCGTCCCAAGCAAGGGAAACCACTGCCTGTCAGCAAACCAACTTGGGGAAACATCAGGTGTTTTCGTTGCCAAGAGCTGGGACATGTTGCAGCAAATTGTCCTTTGACTGATGAACCAATGCAGTGTGATCTGTCTATTAGACGGCAGTCTATGTTTGCTGCTGTTTCATGCGCTGCAGTGCCAAATGTGGGGAAACACATGTATCACATGACTGTTAATGATAAGCCTATTACGGCCTTACTGGACTCTGGAAGTCTAGTTACTTTGGTTACAGCTGAGATAGTTAAAACTGTGAATTTTCATGAAAAAAAAGTTGCTGTGATCTGTGTACATGGGGATACCCGGGAGTATCCTATAGCCACAGTTCAGTTTAAAACTGGCTTAGGTACGGTGTCCCATGCGGTCGGACTTGTGCCCCACTTGGTGCATGAGGCCATCATTGGTAGGGACTTCCCTAAGTTTTGGGAGCTGTGGGATCGTCCCGACCCGGTGGCAGTACCTAACTCAGTCGCAGAGCCAGAGCTCCTGGCTACTTCCGATATTGTGGGTTCAGGGGACTCATCTCAGGGCTCTCCGAGTTTTCCTTTCTCGGTTATGGCAGGGGAGCTGGAGGAGCCTGAGGAAGTCCCCACAACGAGTAGAGCCGGACAGCCGTCTGCTGACTCGGAGCCTACGTTGGAGTTTACTGACCTCAATGTGCACAAGGAAAATTTTGGTACTGAGCAGAGAAAAGACCCTACCCTTGCCAGGGCCTGGGAAAATGTAATGGTGATTAACGATGTACCTGTTGAACCAGGGGATAGGCCCTGTTTTCCTTATTTCAGCAGCAATGATGATTTACTGTATCGTGTATGTAAAAAGAATGATGAAGTTATTGAACAGTTGGTGGTCCCTAAGCCTTATAGAAGGGTGGTGTTGGAACTTGCCCATGGGCACTTGCTAGGAGGCCATTTAGGGGTTGAGAAAACCACTGAAAGAGTGTTGTGCAGGTTTTACTGGCCGGGGATACAGAAAAATATTGAAAATTATTGTCAATCCTGTCCGGTGTGTCAGATGTCAGCCCCCCAGCCCCACTTCCGAAGTCCTTTAGTGCCCTTGCCCATTATTGAAGTGCCCTTCGAGAGGATTGCCATGGACCTTGTGGGTCCGCTCCCCAAATCCGCCCGTGGTCATCAGCATATCCTTGTGATGATGGATTACGCTACCCGTTATCCTGAGGCCGTTCCCTTACGCGCCGCGTCTGCTAAAAACATTGCCAAAGAGCTGTTTATGGTGTTCAGTCGGGTTGGCATCCCTAAAGAAATCCTTACAGACCAGGGTACCCCATTTATGTCACGGATAACTAGGGAGCTGTGCAAGTTATTTAAGGTGACGCAGTTGCGAACCTCTGTGTATCATCCGCAAACAGATGGCTTGGTGGAACGTTTTAATAAGACGTTAAAGGGCATGTTAAAAAAGGTTGTTGACAAAGATGGGAAAGACTGGGACTTCCTGATACCGTACCTGATGTTTGCTATCAGGGAGGTTCCCCAGTCCTCTACAGGGTACTCTCCATTTGAGTTGCTTTACGGGAGACACCCTCGGGGACTCTTGGACATAGCCAAGGAAACTTGGGAGGGGGAACAGACACCTCACAAAAGCATAATTGAGCATATCGCTCAAATGCAGGACAGAATTGCAGCAGTAATACCAGTGGTGAAAGAACATTTACTACAGGCACAAGCAGCCCAACAGAGAATATACAACCGGGGGGCCCAACTCCGTGTTTTCTCACCGGGTGACAGGGTCCTCGTATTAGTTCCCACTGTTGAGAGCAAGTTCCTGGCTAAGTGGCAGGGCCCCTTTGAAGTAATTGAAAGAGTTGGGGAAGTCAATTACAAGGTGTATCAACCAGGTAAAAGGAAGCCGGAACAGATTTACCACGTAAACCTGTTAAAGCCCTGGAAGGATAGACTGGCGTTAACTGCAAGGTCCCTACCGGTAACGCCTAAGGGTACTGAATCCCCTCTGATCCCTGAGGTCACGATTCCAGACACCCTGTCATTTTCCCAAAAACAGGAAGCTAGAGAGTTCCTGATAAGGAATAGAGAGAAATTTTCAGAGTTGCCTGGCACGACTTCAGCGGTTCAGCATGATATTGTTACTGAACCTGGGGTCCGTGTCAAGCTCAAACCGTACCGAATTCCTGAAGCGAGGAGAAAGGACATCAGTGCTGAAGTTAAAAGAATGTTGGAGCTAGATGTCATTGAGGAATCCAATAGTGATTGGTCGAGCCCCATCGTGTTAGTCCCAAAACCGGATGGCACCTGGAGGTTCTGTAATGACTTCAGGAAACTTAATGCAGTGACAAAGTTTGACACGTACCCAATGCCCAGGGTAGATGAACTTATAGACCGACTGGGCAAGGCCCGTTATCTGACCACTTTGGACTTGACCAAAGGATATTGGCAAATACCCCTGACTAATAGTGCCAAAGAAAAGACTGCGTTTGTGACCCCGGAGGGATCATTCCAGTATAAGAAAATGCCTTTTGGGTTGCAAAATGCCCCTGCAACCTTTCAGAGGGCCATGGACAGGACCCTAAGACCGCACCAGCAGTATGCTGCAGCTTATTTAGATGACATAGTGGTGCATAGCACTGACTGGGAGTCTCACTTGCCCCGTGTCCAAGCTGTCCTTGATTCCCTCTTCAAGGAAGGTTTTACGGCAAATCCCAAAAAATGTGCCATTGGTTTGGAGGAAGCCAAGTATTTGGGCTACACTATTGGCCGTGGAGTTATTAAACCCCAAGTGAATAAAGTAGAAGCCATCCAGGAGTGGCCACGTCCTGCAAACAAGAAGCAGGTCAGGGCCTTTCTTGGCATTGCGGGATATTATAGAAGGTTTTATTCCAAATTTTGCCACTATAGCTGCCCCACTGACAGACCTGACGAAAGGGAAAGACTCCGTAATGATAAAATGGTCCCCAGTAGCAGAAGAATCTTTCCAAGTCCTGAAGAAGGCTCTTTGTGCACAGCCAGTGCTATACTCCCCCGATTTCTCCAAAGATTTTTTGGTTCAGACAGATGCCTCTGATGTAGGTATCGGGGCAGTACTATCACAGGTATACAATGGGGAAGAACACCCTGTGGTCTACCTAAGCAGAAAGCTCAATGATCATGAGAAAAAATATGCAGTCATTGAAAAGGAATGTTTAGCCATAAAGTGGGCCGTGGACGCACTCAGGTACTACCTGTTAGGGCACCAGTTTGAGCTAATAACTGACCATGCTCCCCTGAAATGGATGGCCCAAAAGAAGGAGACTAATAGGCGGGTGAACCGGTGGTTTTTGGCCCTCCAGGATTATTCCTTTTCGGTAAAACACAGGCCAGGTGTTGAGATGGGAAATGTAGATGCCCTGTCCCGTGTTCACTCCTGTTGGGCTACAGGTGTTCCAACCCTGGGGTTGAAACAAGAGGGGAGGGTGTGTAGCAGAGCATCCCAGAGAGAGCCTGGGAAAGTCCAGTTCGGGGTTTATACCTCTCCCAGGCTCCTCTCTTACACGTTCAGGGATCTCTGATCCCTGATCCAGGTCAGGTGTTGGCCCTCTCCCCCAGGCCAATTTAAGCTCACCTGAGCTAACAGCCATTGCTCTGTCCTGGGAAACAGTGTGAATCTGTGAGAGCAAGGAGGCTGCTGGAAAACTGCACCTGTAAATAGACTTTGTATAGCACCAATAAACATCCCACTGTTGTTCACTGATCCGATGGACTTTGGTATCTGTGCTGGCTCATCCCAGGGAGCTTTTGTACCCGCTACCTATCCCCAGCTTACAATATATATATATATATATATATATATATATATATATATATATATATATATATATATATATATATAAAAAATGTAAATTGTTTTATAAAAAAGGGGGGGGTTGCCATCCAGGGGCCCTGGAGACCTCTGGGCCCTTTAATAATAATAATAATAATGATTATATATATATATATATATATATATATATATATATATATATATATATATATTATTATATATATATATATATATATATATATATATATAAAAAACATATTTTTTTATAAAAATAAATAAAAAAAGGAAGGGTTGCTGTCCAGGGCCCTGGGGACCTCCGGACCCCTAAAAAAAAATAAAAAAAAATTTTTTTTTTTTTTTTAGAGGGGCCCCCTATTGGGCGGGGCCCATGGGCTTTAGCCCAGTCAAGCCCAATGGTAAGTCCGGCCCTGGGTGCATGCCTCATTTAACCGCTTCAATACCGGGCTTTTATACCACCTCCATACCGGGCCTATTCTGACACTTCTCTCCTACATGTAATAATCATCATTCTTTTGCTAGAAAATTACACAGTACCCCCAAACATTATATATGTTTTTTTTAGCAGACACCCTAGGGAATAAAAGGGCGGTCATTCCAAAGTTTTATCTTGCACAGTATTTACGCAATTATTTTTCAAACGTCTTTTTTTTGTAAAAAAATTGTTTTATGAATTAAAAAAATAACAAAACAGTAAAGTTAGTCCAATTTTTTTGTATTATGTGAAAGATTATGTTACACCGAGTAAATAGATACCCAACATGTCACGCTTTAATTATGCGCACACTCACGGAATGGCGCCAAACTTCGGTTTTTTTCCACTTTTATTCCTATTACAAGGAATGTAAACATCCCTTGTAATAGGAAATGTGTGTGACAGGTCCTCTTTATGGAGAGATGTGGGGTCAATAAGACCTCACATCTCTCCTCCAGGCTGGAAACCATGAGATCGGTGAAAAAAAATTCACCGATCTCATGAATAGGGGCTTATAGCCGCAATTGCGGCTTTGTTTACTTACGGGGACCCGGGCGTGACGTCATCAGATCGCGCCTGGGTCCTCCGACGGTCATAGAGATGACTGGTGACCATCTGGTCACCAGTCATCTCTATGCTTCCTGCCGCCGCCGACGATTCGTTCTCCGTGCCCCCGAAAGGCACAGGTAAGCCCGGAGAAGCACCGGATGGCGTGGGGAGGGGGGGATGTCCCCTCCCGCGGCCTGTAAGAACGATCAAGCGGCGGAACCGCCGCTATGATCGTTCTTACATTGTGCAGAATCGCCGGCTGAAGAAGAGGATATCTGGATGATGCCTCTGGCTGCAGGCATCATCCAGATATTCGCCTGCAATGCCCAGGCCGTCAATTGACGGCCACTTAGGATGGTAAATCCCATCCCAGGCCGTCAATTTTCTATGGCTGGGTATTGAAGTGGTTAAAGTCCCACCCATGCCTTTCTCGCTCATAGTATCGGGGATGGAAGTGCTCGGCTCATTTATAGTCCCACCCATTTAGTTTTTCTTATTTACATGGGGTTTAGTACACGCCCCACATTATAAAAGGCCGTCTGTGGGGCGGCCTTGTGTAGTGTGTTGCGGCAGTTAACAGAGAACAGAGAGAGACAGAGAGAGTGTCATTTTTTGCAGGTAGATAGAGCAGGCAGGCAGGCAGGCTAGTCAGTTAATGTTACAGTGTGTAGAGGATATATATACATCCCAGGTGTTGTATATATATTTATACACTATACAGTTCTTTCTAATTTACTGACAGGCAGGTGATTGTGCTATTTAAAGACGTTATCACAGGTATTGTATTGTATAGATAACTAAGCTACGAAGAAGCATCGCACGATATGAAACATGTCAGCTTTTGTTCTTTTGTCCACTCCTTTTTTTTGACTGCAGCAAATTTTGGTTGTTTTTTGATTTTCATTTTTTTAATAAAGACATAGGGCCAGATTCAGATACAATTACATTGGCGCAGAGTATAAGAGATACACTACGCTGCTGTATTTTACCAGGCTGGACCACGAATCCTGGTAGATTTTGTCCCTTACGGTAGTGTATTTCTTTCCGCGTAATCGAAATACGCGATTAGGGGGCGTGAAGCATTTAAATTAGGCGTGTCCCCGCGGCGATCGAACTGTGCCTGCTCCGTTCAGAAATGTCCCGCCGTGCATTGCGCGAAATAACGTCGATACGTCATTCGTTGTTTGAGTAGTGTCGTTTACGGACATTCCTATTCCTGGATGTTTTACGTCAAAAATAAAAAAAGACGTCGGAAAACGTTGATATTTGACGCGGGAACGACGGCCATACTTAACATGGGCTGTCTAATATTAGAGCAGCAAAAAGCTGGTATAGTTTTACGCAGCAAAAAGATGACTTAAGATGCCGTAAGAGATTGCGATAGACATTCGTAATTTTGTGGATAGTCGGCAAAAGCTCATTTGCATACCCCGACGCGGAAAACGACGGGAACTCCACCCAGCGGCCGCAATTTTATTGCAGCGTAGATCCGAAGGCGTACGAACACGTAATCCAGTCGGATTGAAGCCCGCAGCCGTAATTTCATGGTTTGAGGTTTCAGACTAGTGAAAAAACGTGCGTAATTCGAAAGTACTCCAGTCTAACGCGAGATAGACAGGAGTAATCGCTCTGTGAATCTGGCCCATAGTTTTTAAGGTGTGCGGCGGTCCAGGATTCCTTTCATCCTATGCATTTGTGCACAGCAAGCACCCTTTTGGTTCACTGGGACAGAAAAAAAGGGGAGTAGCATTTTTCAGAGCAGTATACATCTCTTCACTTTATAGACACCCAGCAGGTACAATATTTAAAGGAATTTTTAATTTTAAAAAAAATGTTATTTAACCACTTAAGGACCGCCTCCTGCACATATACGTCGGCAGAATGCCACGGCTGGGCACATGTACGTACAGGTACATCCTGTACTACTACCCAGCCGTGGGTCACGGGGGCGTGCCCGCGGCGTGCTCCTGTGACCCAGTCCGAAGCTCCGGGACCATGGGACTCGCTGACCCGATCGCCGCTGGAGTGCGGCGATCGGTCCCCGGAGAACGGGAAGAGCCGTGTGTAAACACGGCATCCCCGTCCTTCACTGTGGCGGCGTCATCGATCGTGTGATCCCTTATACAGGGAATCAGAATCGATTACATCACACCTACAGCCACACCCCCCTACAGTTGTAAACACACATTAGGGAACACATAACCCATACAGCGCCCCCTTGTGGTTAACTCCCAAACTGCAAATGTAATTTTCACAATAAACAATGCAATTTAAATGCATTTTATGCTGTGAAAATGACAATTGTCCCAAAAATGTGTCAAAATTGTCCGAAGTGTCCGCCATAATGTCGCAGTCACGAAAAAAAAGAATTAATAAAAATGCAATAAAACTATCCCCTATTTTGTAAACGCTATACATTTTGTGCAAACCGACCGATAAACGCTTATTGCAATTTTTTTTTTACCAAAAATAGGTAGAAGAATACATATCCGCCTAAACTGAGGAAAAAAATATTTTTCTATATATTTTTGGGGGATATTTATTATAGCAAAAAGTAAAAAATATTGAATTTTTTTCAAAATTGTCGCTCTATTTTTGTTTATAGCGCAAAAAATAAAAACCGCAGAGGTGATCAAATACCACCAAAAGAAAGCTCTATTTGTGGGGAAAAAAGGATGCCAATTTTGTTTGGGAGCCACGTCGCACGACTGCGCAATTGTCAGTTAAAGCAACGCAGTGCCGGATCGCAAAAAGGGGCAAGGTCCTTTAGCAGCATTTTGGTCCGGGTCTTAAGTGGTTAAGCATCATTAAAATCATGGCTCCTGATGCAGGAGCCGTGATTTTAATGATGCTTAAATAAATAATTAAAAAAAATAATGAAAAATTCCTTTAAATATTGTACCTGCTGGGTGTTTATAGTTTGCCTGTGAAAACGTCTTTGAGAATCCGGGTCTTGCCCAAGGGAACATGTATCAATGGAAAAAAAGTTTTAAACATGGTTGTTTTTAAAAAAAAATTCCATTGATACATGTTCCCTGGGGCAAGACCCGACTTCTTAAAGACGTTTTCCGACAATAACTTGAATATTAGGCTTTAAAATTAGCACTTTTGAATTCGAACGTTCGAGTCCCATAGACGTCAACGGGGTTCTGGTGCGAACCGAACGGGGGGTGTTCGGCTCATCCCTAGCGGTGACGTACAACACATACGACGGCACTATAAAGGGGAAGTTCCATCCGAATGCCACCACCCTTGGGGCTGCTTTTGCTGATTCGCTCTTTTCAGTCTGTTACAGTGTGACGAATGTGCTTACTACATTATGAACGCTAGTTTTACCAGAAAAAGTGCTCCCATCTCATAACTTGCTTCTGAGCATGCACGTTTTTTTCGTTAAAACCCACACGCGACCATTTTTTACGACGTTAAAAACGACAACGTTAAAAACGATGTGAAAAATTAGAGCATGTTCTAAATTTTTAATGCCCGTATTTTACATCGTGAAAAATGCTCTGGAGCCCACACACATTAACTACATAAAAATAAACGGAATTTTTTACAACCCCAAAAACGGTCATGTGTACGCGGCATGAGAGTAAATTGTCACTGGTTGCAAGGCAGCGCCGGCCCTAGCAACCAGTTCTGGAAATGTAGTTATTAGTTAGTAGGGGGTGGCTGTGTCCTATATTTTATTTGGGGACATTGGGGCTGATTTACTATTGTCACTGCGCTGCGCCGGTTCATGGCTTAATTAGTGCGCTGGATGAATCCTTAATTAGGCGCATGAACAGGCGCAGCAGCAGCGCAATGCAATTGATATGTAAAGCTGCCGCCGAACTCCCTGTAGAAGTCTATGGGGGAAATCTAAAGTGCCAATTTTAAATGCCATAATGCAAGTTTTGTCCTAAAAAGTTTTTGGGGACCTGAGTTCTGCCCCAGGGGACATGTATCAGTGCTTTTTTTATTTTTAAAAATGGACGTTTTTTCGGGAGCAGTGATTTTAATTAGGGTTGTCCCGATACCGATACCAGTATCGGTATCGGGACCGATACCGAGTATTTGCGGGAGTACAATACCCCCGATACCCAAATAGAATACTTCCCCCCGCCGCCGCATACTGCCGCGTTAATCCTCGTGTATTACAGCGCCACATTACAGGCACCTTTCGTTTGAATTCTTGTAATGCCCGTCGCACCATGTGTAGACACTACCCTTCTGGGGATTGGACAGGTCTTGCCAATCCCGAGCAAGGGGGAGTGTCTATGCACTGAGCCGCGCATAGACACTCCCCCTTGCTCGGGATTTGACGGATCCCTCCAATCCCGAGAAGGGGAGTGTCTATACGCGGTGGGCATTACGAGAATTCAAACGAAAGGTGCCTGTAATGCGGCGCTGTAATACACGAGGATTAAAGCGGCGGCATCGGCATCATCGACTACTAGGCATGGGGGACAGGACATGGCTGCAATATGGGGGACAGGACATGGCTGCATATATGGGGGACAGGACATGGCTGCATATATGGGGGACATGGCTGCAATATGGGGGACAGGACATGGCTGCATCTATGGGGGACAGGACATGGCTGCATCTGTGGGGGACATGCATGGCTGCATCTGTGGGGGACATGCATGGCTGCATATGTGGGGGACAGGACATGGCTGCATATGTGGGGGACATGCATGGCTGCATATGTGGGGGACAGGACATGGCTGCATATGTGGGGGACATGCATGGCTGCATATGTGGGGGACATGCATGGCTGCATATGTGGGAGACAGGACATGGCTGCATATGTGGGGGACATGCATGGCTGCATATGTGGGGGACATGCATGGCTGCATCTGTGGGGGACATGCATGTCTGCATTGGTGGGGGAAATGCATGGCTGCAATATGTGGGGGACATGCATGGCTGCAATATATGGGGGGGACATGGCTGCAATATGTGGGGGGACATGGCTGGATATATGTGGGGCTGGATATATGTGGGGGGACATGGCTGCAATATATGTGGGGGGACATGGCTGCAATATGTGGGGAGACATGGCTGGATATATGTGGGACTGGATATATGTGGGGGGACATGGCTGCAATATATGTGGGGGGACATGGCTGCAATATGTGGGGGGGGCATGGCTGCATTTGGGGACACATTAAAAAAAGTATCGGTATTCGGTATCGACGAGTACATGAAAAAAAAGTATCGGTACTTGTACTCGGTCCTAAAAAGTGGTATCGGGACAACCCTAATTTTAATAATGCTTAAAGTGCAGCAATAAAATTGAAATATTCCTTAAAATTTCGTACCTGGGGGGGTGTAAAGTCAGCATGTGAAAAAGTGCATGTTTCCCGTACTTAGAACTGTCCCTGCACAAAATGACATTCTGAAGAAAAAAAAAGCCATTTAAAACTGACTCGCGGCTATAATGAATTGTCGGCTCCCGGCAATTGTGAGAGGGTTCATTCATAAGAAAAAAAAAGCGTGGGGGTCCCCCCAAATTCCATTACAAGGCCCTTCAGGTCTGATATGGATATTAAGGGGAACCCCGCCGTCAATTTTTAAAAAAAATGACGAGGGGTTCCCCCTAAATATCCATACCAGACCCTCCACCCCAATTTTTTTTTTAAAATGGCGTGGAGTTCCCCCAAAATCCAGACCAGACCGTTATCCGAGCACGTTAACCTGGCCGGCCCAGAAAAGAGGGGGGGACAGAGTGCGGCCCCCCCCTCTCCTGAACCGCACCAGGCCACATACCTTCAACATTGGGAGGGTGCTTTGGGGTTCCCCCCAAAGCACCTTCTCCCCATGTTGATGGGGACAAGGGCCTCATCCCCACAACCCTGGCCGGTGGTTGTGGGGGTCTGCAGGCGGGGGGCTTATCGAAATCTGGAAGACCCCTTTAAGAAAGGGGACCCCCAGATCCCGGCCCCCCCTGTGTGAAATGGTAATGGGGTACATTGTACCTCTACCATTTCACCAAAAGAAAATTGAAAAGTGAAAAAAAAGACAAGAGACGGTTTTTGACAAGTCTTTTATTAATATCTTCTTTCCGCTTCTTCTTCCATCTTCTTCCATCTTCTTTTCTTATTTCCTTCGGGTTTCTTCCTCCATCTTCTGCTTCCTCTGCTTCTTTCTTGGGTCTTCTCGTCCCACATCTTGACCGGCGTATTCTTCCATGCTCTTCCCCTTCCGCCGGCCTTCTCGTCCGCATCTTCTACTTCTTCGCTGGACGCTCCGCTTCCAATTGAATTCCCCGCCGTGTGACGCTCCTGCGACCACGCACCCCCATGTTTTGTTTTTTTTTTGTCAATGAATCCTCTCACAATTGCCGGGAGCCGACAATTCATTATAGCCGCAAGCAAAGCCGGTTTTAAATGGCTTGTTTTCTTCAGAATGTCATTTTGTGCAGGGACAGTTCTAAGTACGGTACGAAATGTAAAGGAATATTTTACTTTTATTGTTGCACTTTAACCACTTCCATGCCGCGCCTATTCTGGCACTTCTCTCATTCATGTAACAATTATATTTTCTTCCTTGAAAATTACTCAGGACCCCCAAACATTATATATATTTTAGTAGCAGACACCCTAGGTAATAAAGTGGCGGGCATTTTTTTTTTAATTTTCAACGGTATTTGCGCAAAAAAAATTCTAACGCCTTTTTTATTTTTGCAAAAAAAAAAAAACGGTTTCATGAATAAAAAAAATAACAAAGCAGTAGAGTTAGCCCAATTTTTAGGGATAATGTGAAAGATGATGTTACACCGAGTAAATTGATACCTAACATGTCACGCTTTAATATTGCGCACACTCATTGAATGGCGCCAAACTTTGGGACTTAAAAATCTCCATTTAATTTTATTTTCAGGTTACCAGTTTAGAGTTACAGATGAGGTCTAGTGCTAAAATAATTTCTCTCTCTCTAACGCACGCTATGATACCTCACATGTGTGGTTTGAACGGCGTTTACATATGTGGGTGTGACTTGCATGTGTGTTCGCTTCTGAGTGTGAGCTACTAGGGACAGGGGCGTTTTAGTTTTGATTTTTATTTGTTATTTTTTTTAACATAATATTTTCTTTTTGCACTTTTTTGTCCCTTTTTTTTAAACATCCCTTGTAATAGGACTAGTGTGTGACAGGTCCTCTTTATGGAGAGAGGCGGGGTCAATAAGGCTGGAAAGCATGGAAAAAAGAAAACACTGATCTCATGCTTTCAGCTGCGATCATGTTCATTCAGCACAGTGGTGTAGTGTATAGCACTTTCACCTAGAAGCAAAGGGGTCGCTGGTTCGAATTCCGTCCGTGACACCATCTGCCTGGAGTTTGCATGTTCTCCCTGTGCCTGCGTGGGTTTCCTCCCACAATCTAAAGACATGCTGTAAATTGGATCCTGTCTAAATAAGCCCTAATATGCAGTAGGATATTTAGGTTTTGTACTGCCCTAGGCCTGACCAAATTTCTGCACCTCCTAATAGAAAAATGACCCACCCTTCCTATCAAGGCCACACCCTGTTTTTTTATGACCCGCCCAGGAACTTTCAGGGGACACACACAAGTTCTGTGGGGGGGGGGCATAGGAGTCCTTTAATTTGCCTAGTTTTTCTATCACTTCCTGTTTGGCTATGGGGCAGGAAGTGAAGGCCAATCTCCCCAAACGGACAGGGATAATACAAAATAAACTGACAGAGCTTCTAACCCTTCCCCCCCCCCCCAACTCTATCCAAAATGAAAGAAAACAAAAAAAAGAAGTGTTGATTATAGTTTCAGTTTAACCCCAAATTTCAGATAATTTTATTGAGAGGCCTAAGAAAATATAACCATGCCAATAGGCCAGGATCCAGCGTTACTAATATGTATGAATGTGTGTTAGGGACCCCCACAAACACCACCCAATGTTAAATCAACAATTTTCTTGTTTGTTTTGGGGATGCCTGCACCTCTGATAGGGTAAAGACACCTCACAAATGTTGTCACTTTCTACTTCAAATTCATTCACTTCCTGTCACATAGCCAAACAGGAAGTGAGGATAAAACCTGAGTAATGTCTTGTTGGGGACACAGATCAATCTAAATAGTTTCCCATTATAGAAAATTGCACTCTAGCATGTTGCTGTGTACACCCCAAATTAGTAGGGATCTTGGACTTTGGGGTCCATTTACTAAAGGCAAATCCACTTTGCACTACAAGTGGACAAGCAAGGAAGAAAAAAAAAACTTGGCTTCTACAGGATTGGATCTTAAAACCATCAGTGCTTCCCTTCTGATTTTCAGTGACCACACTTCTACTGCAGAGCGGCTTTGCCTTTACTAAACCCTAAGCTAACTAATCATTTGGGGTGTACACAGCAGTGCAATTTGCTTAATGGGGACACTAGTTAGATTGACCTGTGTCCCGAAGAAAAGACCATTGGTAGGGTTTTAACCTCACTTCCTGGTCAGCTGTGTGACAGGAAGTGAAGCCAATTTTAACAAAAGGGACACAAAGCCCAACCTAAAAAACACAAGCAGGGGTTCTAACACTTACTTGGCTTCCCTCAAACACCCACAATTAGAATAGGATTGTCTTGTGCTAGATTCAAGCACAGTGCTGTAAATCAGCACTTCAAGCCTGTTCACCAATACACCCCCCCAACAGGCCCTGTTTGCAGGTTGTCCTTCATCTTGCACCTGCTTTAAAAAGACAGTCTGGACAGCAATTCTTGATAAGATAAACCCGCAAAACATGTCCTGGCGGGGGTACTTGATTAGGGATGAGCCGAACACCCCCGCGTTCGGTTCGCACCAGAACCGTGGAACAGTCCGATCGTTCGCACGAACATATAGAACCCCATTGAAGTCTATGGGACTCGAACGTTCGAATTCAAAAACGATCATTTAAAGACCAAAATTCAAGTTATTGTTGGGAAACGTCTTTCAGAACCCGGGTCTTGCCCCAGGAACATGTATCAATGGAAAAAAGTCTTAAAAACTGTCGTTTTTTCAGGAACAGGACTCCTGAAAAAACGACCGTTTTAAAACTTTTTTTTCCATTGATACTACTTTCAATGGAAAAAAAAGTTTTAAAAACGGTCGTTTCGTTTCACTCGAATTTGCCGCAAACTATCATTTTTGTTCGAAATTCGACGAACGATCGAACGGACGATGTTCGAGATGAACATATGTTTGTTTCGAACGCGAAGCTCATCCCTATACTTGAGGGCCACTGCAGTGAAAAGGAAACCATACTTACCGCTCTGTCTTTCCTTTTCTGGTGACTAAACATGGCAGCAAACATTTCATGCATACAGACCAGGAAAGAAGCTTAGAGACAAATCACACCTGATTGTTTAGGCCAAAACTATTTCAGCTGCAGCTGTCAAAATCCGTAGCATGAAAAAGTAACACAAAACAAACTTCAAAATTTGAAAGTAATTTTATTTGTCAACAAAACAAGGAAAGCAAAAAAAAAACACACACAAAAAAAAAATAAACGTAAAAAATAAAAATATACCAAGGTATACCTTTCAGACAGTAAACAAAATATGGTTTAAGGAAATAACAGGATAGACCCACACACAGGATTAAAACATTAGTCGTTAACGTCTTGAGAAACATTTTGCAAAATTATGCAGCAGACAAAAACATCAAAGTGGACATCAATAAATAAAACACAATGCCAAAAAAAAAACCTTGCTCAAAATCTCTGTTTAGCACCGACATTCTTGCCAGCCAATCTGCCCCCTCTCAGGGCAGCTGACACGTGCTCTATCCACGCTTTTTATAACATGTGTGCTAATCAAGCAATTGGAAACTAGACATGTGCACAGAAATTTTTTTCGTTTTTTTTTGTTCCGTTTCGTATGGTCCCGTCTGTTCGTTTCCGTTCGTTTTTCGTAAGACGCCCGTTTTCCCGTTCGTTCCCGTTCGTTTGTCGTACGACGTGATTTTTTCGTATTCCGATCGTTTCGTATTTCCGTTACCGTTTTATTTTCGTACATGCGGGATGATTCGTTATTCTGTTTAATTCATGTTCGTTTCTTGTTAGACAATAATTATCGTGAATTTTCGTCAATTTGCATTCTGTGTATCTTGAATGCTTTTCTTTTGTTAGTGTCAGTTGTATGTTCATTGTTCAATGACATCTATAACAAAAGAATTTCATTATGTATATTGAATGAATTCCTTTTTCTGTTTTCTGTGTATTCAAAATACTGAAGGCAAATCTTTTGTTATAGGTGTCATATCAACATACGAAAATAACAAAAGAAACAGGTTCAAATGCAAATCTTTTGTTTATGTTTTTTTTTGAATGGCCAGAGAGTTAGGCTGGCCATACATGATACAATTTTCTGTGCAATTTTCTTTAGATTTACCTTCAACTATGTAGTGCAAGGGCCTGCCTGATTGCATACAATTTAAAGTGTTGTTTAGTTTGACCTCATATATGTTTTTTGGTAAATCTAAAAGAAAATTGTACAAGAAAATTGAACATGTATGGCCAGCCTCAGTGACTAAAAGCAGCTTCTCTTTTGTGCAGAATAGTGAGTACACTTGTACAGTAAAGCCTAATAAACTTTTCTGTGGATTTTCATCTGAAGGGAGATCAGTTGGCCAGACTTTTGAACTCAAAAATGGTTTTCTGATGCAGTTTAAAAACAAACAAATTTTCTGAGAACGATCGGAAAACGATCGTTTTTATGTTTGTTGTTAAAATAGTCTGACCAAGTGTATGGGGCTTAACAATACACATACACTTGGTCAGACTATTTTAACAACAAACATAAAAACAATCGTTTTCCGATCGTTCTCAGAAAATTTGTTTGTTTTTAAACTGCATCAGAAAACCATTTTTGAGTTCAAAAGTCTGGCCAACTGATCTCCCTTCAGATGAAAATCCACAGAAAAGTTCATTAGGCTTTACTGTACAAGTGTACTCACTATTCTGCACAAAAGAGAAGCTGCTTTCAGTCACTGAGGCTGGCCATACATGTTCAATTTTCTTGTACAATTTTCTTTTAGATTTACCAAAAACCATATATGAGGTCAAACTAAACAACAATTGTATGCAATCAGGCAGGCCCTTGCACTACTTAGTTGAAGGTAAATCTAAAGAAAATTGCACAGAAAATTGTATCATGTATGGCCAGCCTAACTCTCTGGCCATTAAAAAAAACATAAACAAAAGATTTTGCATTTGAACACGTTTCTTTTGTTATTTTCGTATGTTGATATGACACCTATAACAAAAAATTTGCCTTCAGTATTTTGAATACACAGAAAAAAGAAAAAGGAATTCATTCAATATACATAATGAAATTCTTTTGTTATAGATGTCATTGAACAATGAACATACAACTGAAAACGAACACAAAACGGATTCAAACAAAATACACAATGCAAACCTCTTGATACAGATTTAATTTTCGTTATTTTGCCATTTTCGTTTTGTCGTTTTTTCCCGTCGGATCGTTCGTTCGTATTTGCGGTCGTTCGTTATGCGGCTCATCCGTTATCCCGTCGTTTTCGTATTTTGGTGCTTTACCATTTTCGTATGTACACATTATCCCGCGGGTACGAAAATGAACATTTTCGTACGAAAATAACATTCGTACGAACGGGAATGCACATATCTATTGGAAACACATGAAGAAATTTCAGTCTCTAGTTTGGGTAAACTTGTAACTGCTTACACCTGTTAAGGATGTCCTTAAATTACTAACCCAAAAACCACGCTTTCTGAGCATGCTCAGAGACATATGCAAGTGATTTTCACCCACAAAAAGCAACCTTAGAATTTCTAAGTGCCTGGGCATGCTCAGTTCAACCGAAATGCAGAAACATAATCAAAGCTGCAATGGCGGCTGAAAGCATGAGAGCTGTTTTTTCCCCCCCTGAACTCATGCTTTCCAACCTGAAGGGGAGGTCTTATTGAATTATTAAGTAACAAAAATAAATAATAATAATTAAAACGCCCCTGTCCCTAGTAGCTCGCAGTCAGAAGCAAACACGCACTTTTTTTTTCAGGTTACCAGTTTAGAATTACAGAGGAGGTCTAGTGCTAAAAGTATTGCTCTCGCTCTAACGCACGCATCAATACCTCACATTTGTGGTTTGAACGGCGTTTACATATGTGGGTGGGACTTGCATGTGTGTTCGCTTCTGAGTGCGAGCTACTAGGGACAGGGGCGTTTTAGTTTTGATTTTTATTTGTTATTTTTTTTTAACATAATATTTTCTTTTTGCACTTTTTTGACTTTTTTTTTTAACCACTTCCCGAAGGCCGTACGAATATATGCGGCCGTCGGGCTGTCCTGAATCTCTGACAGGGCGCATATATGCGCCCTGTGCTTTTAATGGCCACTAGAGGGCGCGCGAGCGCCGCCGGCGGCACGCCCGTGCCCGCTGCATTCCTGAGATGCCGATGCGCGTGCCTGGCGGCCGCGATGTCTGCCAGGCACTCGCAATCGGTGGTTACAGGGACAAGACATGGATCTCTGTGTGTAAACACAGAGATCCACGTCCTGTCAGGGAGTAAGGTGACCGATCTGTGTCTCTTGTACATAGGGACACAGCATCGGTCACCTCCCCCAGTCACCCCCCCTCCCCCACACAGTTAGAACACACCCAGAATACATTTAACCCCTTCCATGCCCCCCTAGTGTTAACCCCTTCACTGCCTGTCACATTTATACAGTAATCGGTGCATTTTTATAGCCCTGATCGCAGTATAAATGTGAATGGCGCCAAAAATGTGTCAAAAGTGTCCGATGTGTCCACCATAACGTCGCAGTCGCAATAAAAATCGCAGATCGCCGCCATTACTAGTAAAAAAAATTTTTATAAAAATTAATAATAATTCTGTCCCCTATTTTGTATGCGCTATAACTTTTGCGCAAACCAGTCGCTTATTGCGATTTTTTTTTTTTTTTATCAAAATTATGTCGAATAATACGTATCGGCCTAAACTGAGAACATTTTTTTTTTTTTTTTTAAATTGGCTATTTATTATAGTAACAAGTAAAAAATATTGATGAATAAAATTATAAATACAGCGCTACTAAATAAATAATTACAACACAAAATATTAATAACCAAATGTAACAAGCTGCATCAGGTGAAGGTGCACAAAACCAAATAAAAATGAGACAATTTTAAGATGCGCTACAGTTTACAACTAATATATGTGAACCGTGCAGTGAACAACACTATATAGGGTTAACAATCAATAACTGACAATCAAGCAGTGTGAATTGCTCAGTGAATCCAGCTGTGGGCAGGTCCACACCTAAATGACAAATATGCGTGCCGCATGAAACAGTGATATGTACTGAAAAGGGTCCAAATATAAATCCAATGTACATACACCGTGATTCCAAACTAGAATTTTCCAAAAAATAGGTTTTCCAAAAAATAGGTACAGCAACTATGAATACGTATTAATCAGTTCATCAAACCTCCTAGCTCATGCAGATGAAGTCAATCCTCACATGGTCCGCAGAACATGTAACGAAAAAAGAGAAAACATACCATGGTGTAATATTGTATGGTAAGCTGTATACACAAGGTACGTGATGAGTCACACTCACGGATTCCCCTTAAGACAAAAGCCGCTCAGTAATTTGCTGAGTATCGGATGAGACCTCCGTTGGTTCCGTACGTATGGCTCCTCCCTACGCGTTGCGTCACGGACACGTGACTTACTCATGGGATATGTGTATCTTTTGTATACAGCTTACCATACAATATTACACCATGGTATGTTTTCTCTTTTTTCGTTACATGTTCTGCGGACCATGTGAGGATTGACTTCATCTGCATGAGCTAGGAGGTTTGATGAAACTGATTAATACGTATTCATAGTTGCTGTACCTATTTTTTGGAAAACCTATTTTTTGGAAAATTCTAGTTTGGAATCACGGTGTATGTACATTGGATTTATATTTGGACCCTTTTCAGTACATATCACTGTTTCATGCGGCACGCATATTTGTCACTTAGTTGTGGACCTGCCCACAGCTGGATTCACTGAGCAATTCACACTGCTTGATTGTCAGTTATTGATTGTTAACCCTATATAGTGTTGTTCACTGCACGGTTCACATATATTAGTTGTAAACTGTAGCGCATCTTAAAATTGTCTCAAGTAAAAAATATTGACTTTTTTTCAAAATTGTCGCTCATTTTTTGTTTATAGCGCAAAAAATAAAAACCGCAGAGGTGATCAAATACCACCAAAAGAAAGCTCTATTTGTGGGGAAAAAAGGACGCCAATTTTGTTTGGGAGCCACGTCACACGACCGCGGAATTGTCAGTTAAAACGAAGCTGAAATTTCACCTGGTCAGGAAGGGTTATAAGTGCCCAGTAAAGAAGTGGTTAAACATCCCTTGTAATAGGACTAGTGTGTGACAGGTCCTCTTTATGGAGAGAGGCGGGGTCAATAAGGCTGGAAAGCATGGTATTGAAAAAAAAAACACTGATCTCATGCTTTCAGCTGCAATCATGTTCATTCAGCACAGTCACTTTCAAGTCCTGCCCACATATGTAAACACTGTTCAAACCACAAATGTGAGGTATCATAGCGTGCGTTAGAGCGAGAGCAATACTTTTAGCACTAGACCTCCTCTGTAACTCTAAAAAAAAAACAAGCGTCGCCTATGGGGATTTTAAAGTACTGAAGTTTGGCGCCATTCCATGAGTGTGTGCAATATTAAATTGTGACATTTTAGGTATCTAACTTTAGTGTTTTGTTAATTTTTAACCACTTGTGCCCCAGACCATATTACTGGTCAATGACCGGGCCAGGTTTTGCGATTCGGCACTGCATCGTTTTAACTGACAATTGCGTGGTCGTGCGACATGGTTCCCAAACAAAATTGGCGTCCTTTTTTTTTCCACACAAATAGATTTTTTTTAGGTGGTATTTGATCACTCTGGGAGAGGCTACAGCATACCTCCCAACATTTTGAGATGGGAATAAGGTAGGGTGACCAGACATCCCCAGTTTTAGGGGACAGTCCCCTGATTGAGGACACTGTCCCCGGACCAAGTCTGTCCATGGTTTTGTCCCCAGATTGGATTTAATAGGGGGCAGGGAAATTTCAAAGACAGTCAGTGCAGAATTAAAATAAAAAAAAATAATTGCACACCCCCCTTCCACTGTGGCTACTAGCATAGGGGGTTGTAGTTTCCCCATTATATGTGCCCCTTATCATGTGCTGGTCGGAGCGGAGGGAATATTTCTTCAGTTTCAGGCACATGCCCATTCAGCTCCGCTCGCATGTTCTTCTGCCTTGGCTCAAGTCCCGGCCAGCCACCTGCTTATCTCTTTGCCTTCCCTGGTGGAGTGATCTTCCTCCGCTCCCCATTCAGTAGTAGCCGAGGCCCGAAGAGTAAAGCCGCGTACACACGATCACTTTTTGTGATGAAAAAAACGACGTTTTAAAAAACGTCATTTACAAATAATCGTGTGTGGGCAAAACGTTGTTTTATGTCTTCAAAAAGACGACCAAAAAAAATTCAAACCTGCTTGAATTTTTTATGTCGTTTTTCAAAATGTCGTTTCTTGTGTCATAAAAAATTATCGTGTGTGGGCTAAAACGACGTTTTTAAACCCGCGCATGCTCAGAAGCAAGTTATGATGCAAGCTTGAATGGAACAGAGTGCCGTTGAAAGTGTCTTACGTAACCGCGCTTTGCAAGAGCATTTTGTGGTGTGTAGGCAACGTCGTTTTTTAAAATGAAGTTTGAAAAACGATGTTTTGATTCATGAGTTAAAACGGCGTTCTTTTACATCACAAGAAGTGATCGTGTGTATGCGGCATAAGGCCGCGTACACACGATTGGACATGTCCGATGAAAGTGGTCTGCAGACCAGTTTCATCGGACAAGTTCGATGGTGTGTACGGCCTATCGGACCGTTGTCCGTCGGACTAAAGTTTTAAAACTTGCTTTAAAATCTGTCCGATGGACACCTGTTCGTTGGACAGGTTCGATATTTAGTACACAAAAGCATCGGACCAAAAACCCGCGCATGCTCAGTCAAAATGAGGGGACGGGAGCGCTCGTTCAGGTAAAACTCGCATTTGTTTGTGACATGGCACATTCGACATTTTAAATATCTAGTGTCTCATTTATTGCATCGTTTTTTTTCTTTGTTCTCTTGCTAGAATAAACCTGTTATATTGCTGATGCTATTTAGACAACGTGTCAACATATTTTTTTATTTATTTTTTTGCAAGTTATGTCAACATATTTATTTTTATTTTTTTTGCAAGTTATGTCAACATATTTTATTTTTTATTTTTTGCAAGTTATGTCAACATATTTTTTATTTTTTTTGCAAGTTATGTCAACATATTTATTTATTTTTTTACTTTATGTTTTTTTTTCAAGTTATCACACCAAATCCCCCCCCCCCCCCCCCAAGGTGTTTGTGTCCTTTGTAAATGACACATTGTATTTTGGAAATGTTTGATGCCTATTCACCACAGTATAAAACACAATAGACAAGGAGGTTTTAACGGAAAAAAAATAGCCATTTATTTTGGCAGAACATAAAATTCGATAAAGAACGGCAACACTTGATCAGTTCACAAAATACATACAGACTTGGACACCAAAGGCACATTCCAACATGATCAAAGAGAAAATTAACAGCCTCAGGAGCCCAGAAAAAAAAACTGAGAAGCAGCAGCAGATCACAAAAGGAACCCAAGCTGTGGTACTCCAACAAGCTCCGTTTTTGGAAAAATCAACTGGAAGGCAGGAAATCACTTTTTTGTCTTCCTTACAGCCTTCCTTCCAGGCTGCCTTGCAGCGGAACTTCCACAGACCCTTGCAGGTGGGGATGATGTGGCAGCAGGAGGAAGAAGAAGATTAGGAGCAGGCTGGGCTGGGTCACTTAGGTCAGTGTCCCTGGTCAGCAGGTCCCTTCTCACCCACCACATCAGCTTATTTATCACATCCTTCGCCAGGCCTCTTTGCTCCTCCCCCAGTTCATTGAGGTCGCTGGCTAGGGATGCGCTGAAGCTCTTACTTGGGTTGAGGGGGGCCCTCATGATTTTGTTTGCCTCCCTAATCATCTCCAGGCTCTCCTTCTCCAACTGGCGCAAGTGCCTCCTTAGGCCTGGTCGGCGCATCTGGAGGGGAGGCACCTGGGAGATGGTACTGGGCATGGGCCTGGGGACCTGCTGACATCCACTGGCCCCGGCCTCCTCCTGGCTGCCACTCACCCTTTCTGCCTGGCTGACATCTTCAGGAGCTGGCGCCTCCTGGCTGGTCTCTTCCTGTGTAGAAACAAGGGACATGTTGTAATATTTTTCACAATCAATCACACACATTTTCCTGCTCTTGACTGTTTTTTTTTTCTTTATTTAAATTGAACAGACTCTCCTTCTGAGCCCCAGTTGGACACATTTTTTTATGCCCACGACGTGTGTTTAGGTTTCCAAGCTTTCCTTTTTGTTTACAAAATCATCTCAATAAACAAACAATAATTAGCAGCCAAGAAATATGTTGGAAACTACTATACCTCACTGAAGATCAGCAGATCTGGCTCCATGTCAGCCAGCTCCTGGGCGGACTCTGCGGGGGTGTGGGGATCCGTGGAAGTTCCGCTGGAAGGAAGCGTGGAAGGAAGGGTGGAAGGAAGGGTGGAACAAAGAGTCGAAAGTGACTCCCGGCCTTCCATTTGATCATCCAAAAAACTGAACTCCTTGAAGTACCACAGCCTGGGCTCCTTTGGATCACTTGCTGCTGCTCCTGACTTCTTTTTCTGGTTGTATTTTCTGTATGACCTCCTGTATGTGCTCCTAAAGGTTTTTAATTTTCTCCTTGACCATGCTGGATGTGCACTCCAGAACCCAAGTCTGCATGTATAATGCAAACTGATCAAGTGCTGCCGTTCTGCTCTCGGTTTTGTGATAGGAAGGGTGCCTGGAATCCCAAAGGATGGGCATGTCTCTGTATTTCTGTATGAAATTAACCATATTTTCATGGATGTGTAATTTCTCCATTTTGTGCCTTACAATTGAAAAATGTATGTCTAGAATACCAAAAGAAAAAAAAGCAGAAAACACGATTTTAAAAAGGCTCAGCTTTGACATTGTCAGAATATGTGCACAATCCTTAGAGCTTCTATACAAACACGGTGTCTCCTGCTGCTAAAATGCTGCACAGCTCTGCCCCATTGTTGTAGAAAAAAATGATTTAACCTGCAGACCCTTTGGTTCCATTTCACTAAATACATGGCATCTATAACCATCCAAAATTAATGTTAGCAATCATCAAGGCACTATTTCATGTGTAGATATCATGCTCCTCAGCATTGATGACATGATACACTACCTAATTACCTCTATCCAACACTGACAATAGTTGCCTGATCTGAATACACAATAATAAAATAAAGAGGTAGAGCATTCTCACATATATATTTTGTGATGTCTCCAAGCAGATGGAGAGAGCGAAATTGCATTGGGGGGCCCCAAGATACATAATAGCGCAAGGGTGCAATCAACATACAAAACCCCCATCCCTTGAATCAAGTTTCTAGGCCTCTGCTGATTCCATGTTCAAATTTACCTTCGTATCTGTATGTCCTCGCTTACGCTCGAGCAAACTCTGCGTAACCTACGTAATCACGTCGTTCTCCTTATATACCCCGCGCAAGCATGAAATGCCACCCTCTTTGTCCACATATTCTACGCCCGCTTTTAACCCCCCAACCCATATCCCATGCCTCAAGTTTCTAGGCCTCTGCTGGGCCCATGTTCAAATTTACCTTTGTATCTGTATTTCCTCGCTTACGCACGAGCAAACTCTGCGTAACCTACGTAATCACGTAGTTCTCCTTATACCCCACGCTTGCGTGAAACCCTGCCCTCTTCGCCGCTCATGACGGACCCTTTCCTCTTTTCCACGCCCCTAATCATTGTGAAACGAAAATATGGCGATGTCACATGAGCGTGATTTAGCCCTTCCTGACCAGAAAAGAATGGAGGCAGGAATGGCCCGATTCCGGCCCAGACGCTACAAAGCAACTAATATCTCACTAGAAGAGATGGTGGAGATGGTCGACATACTGCAGAGGAAAGATTACGACGGAGATCATGGGCCATACAACACCCCTAATCGGAGGAAGGCAAAAATAATGGACAAGGTGGCGAGGAGACTTTGAGACATATTTGGTGTCACAAGGTCAAAGGAGCAGCTCCGAAAACGTTGGTCGGACTTGAAACTGTGTGAGCCAGAGCAGTATAGGAAGATCAGGAGAATTATAGAGAAAAGTAGGTAATTTTAATGCTTTTATTTAATTGTCTTTATTAATTTGTGGGCATGTTTTTCTCCATCTGCTTCTTTGGCCTGGTTGTACTTAGGATCATGTAAATTTTCTTTGTTGAATTTGTCAATAGCAAGTTTTTTCACGTTCGTAGTTAACATCGTTCCATCACATCGTTCCTCACCAATCCGATGTTGTTCCAGGAAAAGCACACCTGGACATGCCTATTTGGCGTAAAACAACTGTCATGGACCATGAAATACTGAAGTGTTTCTACATGAAATCCTAATTCATGTATTACAGATTTTATTCTGAACCCCAGCCAGGTCAACAGACTCATAAGTGATACTTATTGTCCATTGTGTGATAACCCTATCTAAAGCCTTTCTATTATCAGGTGTAAATGACTTCTGCCCTGTCTCAATTCTCCAGACGGCTCCATTGTTCTGTGGCTGGCTATTGTGTACATTGATTGACCCCCTGGGGCTTTTGTCTGAACACACATATTCAGGCTATTCAAGCTTTGGGACCAATCTCTGCTGAGACATTTTCAAGTCCTCATTTGCATGGGAGGACCAGAGTGAAGACTGCATACTTTACAATGGACCAATAGGAAAGCGGTTGTTGGGGGCGGGATGTTCCAAATCATGTATAAAGTGTGCTGTGTACTTTCAATAAAGTGTGTCCTGTTACATTCAGCATTAAGCCATGGCTCATGTGTGGATTATTCAGCGATTCCAGGGATATTCCTAGTCGGGGAATATTGGGCGATTTCTTTTATGAGAGAAGAAGGGAATGGATGGCGGAGATATGTTCGACGACTGTCACAACAACGTTTATAAACATTGTTGTGGAAAAGAAGACGTGTTTGTTCAACCTTACTACTAGAATGTGAAAGGCAAGCAGGATTCATTCACACACTGAATAAAGAAGCAGCTGTTTTTACATCTGGACTCAAGAGCACCTGTGTTTCCCCCATAACTCAAATTTTTATTTAGGGTCTCTAAAAAAAATACTTTTGGGGGGCCTCCATGTGTGTCACTTAGCAAAAAAGCGTCAGTATCACAGCTTGGGAGAAGTCATAAAAACAAAGGTTAGGTTTGGTGGATTGAGCCCAAAAAGATAATTGTACCCCACTTCGAAGCAATATTTTGTATTTCTGCCCTCGAATATCTGTGTACTGAGTATACCTTTTGTTTCATGTTATATGGGGAAAAAAGAGGACAGCATTTTGTTATGGGTTTTGGCGAATGATAATAATATATTCAATATTTATCAGCAAAAATATGAAAAGGCCATTAAGCCTCAAATTTGATCGTAACGATTATATATGGAAGTCATTCAGTCAGTGAAGAAGAAACACATCTTAGCTCATGTGCCAATACATCAACCATCTATAACTTTTACAAGCTCGGGTGAAAGTTAGAACAATGACGTCTTTTCGCAAGCAAACAAGCAATGTTTAAGGAAACAAGCCTTATCTAAGAACTGGTTTCAAGTGAAGAGATAGATCCATTGCAGGATAGCCTCCCTAGACAGAACGTTGACTTAGCCGTTCTAAAACAATGGCTTGTGTTGGCCAACAAGATTTCCTGAGAAGAAGAGTATTAACGCAGCTGAGCTATTAAACTGCATTCATGAAAGAGACAGTTTAAAGTCCTGTCTTCACAAACCGATTTACAAATTTGACTCGCATTATAAATACGCTTGATATTAAAAGGATATATTTTAACGTTGACATGAAAATTACCGTTCAGATTACCGATGACATCTTGGGACCGAAGGAAAAAGATGATCATCGCAAATGCTAATGTAGAATTTTGTAAAAGAAATAAGATATATGAGAAATTCGTTTTTACAGAAGTGTTAAAGAATCTAATCAACATTATGAAAGATATCAAATCGTGATTATAAAAATGTGAATGAAACTGTAATGCAAAACCATCAAACACATATCAAAATGATTTATGTATCCACGTTAATAATTATTTCGCATTGATTGAGATATAAACCTGTGCATGATTGGAAAGAATGTTGTTGGGAAATATGCGGTTATACAGGAATATAAATAAGCATCTTATGTGGGATGCAAAGGTATACTGATTGTATTTTATGATATGTGGAGTTGCCAGAATGGGTATGGGTATAGGTATATATAGATATATATATATATGTATACATGTATATTGATTGTTTCCCCAAAAATACAAATATTAACGAATAGATAATCTCACAATAAAGGTGAGACACCTAGTGGTTGAAAGTGATATTACTTGAGGTTCTCAAAACTCATAGAACAAGTCAGGGGTTAAATCATCAGCCAATAGGAACCAGCCACGTCTTGACAGGAACTCTCATAGAGAGCAGGGGCCAATGAATTAAGGACAGATGTCAGATGGGCAGAACTCAGTATAACCTTTATGGTCCTATTGTTCTGATCGATATAAGAGAGATAGCCCAAGAGAGAAGAGGGAGCAGAGTAAGGAAGAAAGGAAAGATCAGAGGCAATAGAAGGAATCAATGAAGGGAGATGGATCAATGAACTGAAGGAGGAAGAAGACCCCACCCAGAGGGGGAGGGGCACGCTAGGACACTGCATAAAGGCATATTGTCATCCCATGGAGTACCATAGAAAGCCACTGCAATTTAACTTTGGTCATCTGCAAATAGCCATTTTTGGAATTGGTAATTATGCCATTTTTATTTTCTCAGAAATATATGGTTGTTCCCTAGGAATACTGAAGTCGTTTATCGTGTAATCATGGTCTGGTCTCATAACCAATAACTGGTAATTTTTCCTTACCAGTTTCCTTACCAAAGAGTACAATTTTTATTTTCATATTTTTACATAATTCCAATTTTAAATGACAAAACAGAGACGTCCAATATTTTTTAAATTTTTTGCCTTTTACTTACCTACAGTAAAGTAACGGTCATGTATGTGAAAAAGACGCTTTTGTTGCATTGTCTTTTGTATAAAGTTATCTTGAGAACTTACCATGACACACAGGATCAAAGGTAGCTGGACATGGAATCAAATACAAAGGTATTGCATGCCCATTTTGAGGTTATTTTTGAAATGCAAGCAATATATTAGCTATTTTGTATGATTATACGTCTCCGTCTCCGTATTTAAAAACTTCTTCGTTATCAAAGAATTCAATATAATTTTACTGTTAAAATAACCTTAAGAAAGCACAACAATTTGGAGGAGGCAAGGAGGCCCGGACTCTCCAAAAAAAAAACTATGCATGTGGAGGAGGAGGATGTGGAAGAAGGAGAGGTTGAAGGAAGAGAGGATGAAGAAAGAGAGGAGGGAGAAGGGATTGTGGAACAGTGGCGGCCCGTCCATAGGGGGCGCTCGGGCGCCGGACATGTGGCGGTCTATGGGAAACTTCCCAGCCTGCAATCAGCTGATTGCAGGCTGGGAAGCTGATTTGCCCGTGTTTAGGGCATGTGCAGGGCGCAAGCTGTGCGCCCGCACACACTCCCACTGTCATTTGATTTGCTGGCACGCACTAGTGGTGACATGGGATTGGCTCGGTGGGGACCGGAGGAGAGGTCAGTGGGCAGTACCATTAATATTACATCACTTCCGGTATTCTGGTGGTATCTGGAGCGCATGTGGGGCATCATAGAGGAGCGGCGCCAACCATTGAAGGTAAGAAACACACCGGCTCCATCCCCCCACGCCAGCACCAGCAGCACCCCGCATCCATTGCCTGCCAGCCCCGCCACCACCACCGAGCTCCACCGCAGCTGAATACTTCTCTCTGCGGAGTCGGCGCTAGTACAACCAGTGACAAGCAGCAGCGGCGCCCCCCCCGCAGTTCACTCCGAGTCCCACCGCCACACTCCGCTCCGGAGCAGCAGTGTGCACTCACAACAGCTTCGGGTCCCCCCCCCACCTTCAGAGTGAATTGGGGGAGGGTGGCTGCTGCTGATGAGGGCACAGTGGTAACAATTGATGTGGGTACAGTGGTAACAATTGATGTGGGCACAGTGGTAACAATTGATGGCATGGCACAGTGGCTGCGTTTGATGGCACAGTGGCTGCGTTTGATGGCACAGTGGTGACAATTGATGGGCACAGTGGTGACAATTGATGGCATGGCACAGTGGCTGTGTTTGGCATGGCACCGTGACGACAATTGATGGCACAGTGGCTGCGTTTGATGGCATGGCACAGTGGTGACAATTGATGGTTCAGTGGCTGCGTTTGATGGGCACAGTGGTGACAATTGATGGCATGGCACAGTTGCTGTGTTTGGCATGGCACAGTGGCGACAATTGATGGCACAGTGGCTGCGTTTGATGGCATGGCACAGTGGTGGCAATTGATGGGCACAGTGGCGATAAATGATGGCACAGTGGCTGCGTTTGATGCCATGGCACAGTGGTGGCAATTGATGGGCACAGTGGCGATAAATGATGGCACAGTGACTGCATTGCATCGCACAGTGGCTACATTTGAAGGCCTGGCACAGTGGCGACAATTGATGGCACAGTGGCGACAATTGATGGGCACAGTGAGGCTGCAATTGTTTTTTCGTTTGTTTGTTAGCGCCAGGGGAGGACTGGCCGCCTTAGGCCTGGGGGGCAAGTCCAGTCAAGTGGCCCACTGAACCACAAATCAGCTCGCCATCCATGTCCACATGGTTTTATAACGGATGATTGATGTTATGAAGCAAGACAAATATGATACAATGTAGTAATTAAAAAAGTGCAGATCGTGCCTGTTAATGCATCTTGATCAGTGCCCATCAGTGCAGTCTGATCATTGTCCATTAATGCAGTGCAAACACCTTCAACTTCTTCTTTATCACTGCCCCCTCAGTTGTTGTTCCCCTGTATCACCTTCAAATTTCTCACTTGTCAGCTTCACGTATTACTGTCCCCCCGACCCCCACTTGTTGGCTTTGTGTATTACTGTGACAGTAATAAATTAGGCTGACAAGTGGGGGACAGCAGTGGCGGCTGGTGCTCAAAATTGCCACCACTGTCCGATCAAACGCAGCCACTGTACCCATCAATTGCTGACACTGTGCCCATCAATTGCTGCCAGTGTGCCCCATCAAATGCTGCCAGTGGTCCCTTTAATTTTCGCTACTGTGCCACATCAGATGCTGCCAGTGTGACAATCAATTGTCGCTACTGTGCCCCATCAGATGCTGCCAGTGTGCCCATCAAATCCCGCTACTGTGCCAAATGCTGCCAGTGTTCCAATCAATTACCACTACTGTGCCCCATCAGATGCTGCCAATGTGCCTATCAATTGCCGCTACTGTGCCACATCAGATGCTGCCAGTGTGACAATCAATTGCCGCTACTGTGCCACATCAGATACTGCCACTGTGCCATCAAACGCAGCCACTGTACCCATCAATTGCTGACACTGTGCCCATCAATTGCCACCAGTGTGCCCCATCAAATGCTGCAAGTGGTCCAGTCAATTGCTGCTAATGTGCCCCATCAGATACTGCCACTGTGCCACATCAGATGCTGCCAGTGTGCCCATCAATTGTTGCTACTGTGCCCCATTAGATGCTGCTACTGTGCCATCAAACGCAGCCACTGTACCCATCAATTGCTGACACTGTGCCCATCAATTGCTGCCGCTGTGCCCCATCAGAATTCCAGTGTGCCAATCAATTGCCGCTACTGTACCCATGATCAAATGCTGCCAGTGTGAGTGTGCCCATCAATTGCCGCTACTGTGCCCCATCAGAGTGCCAGTGTGCCAATCAATTGCCACTACTGTGCCCCATGATCAAATGCTGCCAGTGCCAGTGTGAGTGTGCCCATCAATTGCTGCGACTGACATTGTGCCCCATCAGAAGCTGCTATTTGTCACCTGATCATCACCAGTTCCATTTGCTTTGCTAAACTTTTAATCTGGACTGTCACTCTGGTCTGATGAGGCAGACTTCAACCAGCGCCGCTCTTCTGCTCTTCTTGGTTCCCTCCCTAATCCGGGCACAGGCAGGCAGTCGGGCGGGAGGAGGAGCCTGGAGGTCGGATGTCGTGCATACCCGGGCTGCAGCCTGAAATGCACTGTGGCCTGTGGGCGGGAGGTCAGGACGGTTCGGGAACTGCTGAGCCGAGCCAGTGGATCTTAGTGGCCACATGACCTTCCTACAGGGCCGGCCTTGGGTGTTCAATCCTGTGGCGCCCCCCCCCCTACACACTAAACTACCCACAGACCACTACACAATACACACTGACCGCTACACAATACACTACCCACAGACCACTACACAAACTGCCCACAGACCGCTACACAATACACTACCCACAGACCACTACACAAACTGCCCACAGACCGCTACACAATACACTACCCACAGACCACTACACAAACTGCCCACAGACCGCTACACAATACACTACCCACAGACCACTACACAAACTGCCCACAGACCGCTACACAATACACTACCCACAGACCACTACACAAACTGCCCACAGACCGCTACACAATACACTACCCACAGACCACTACACAAACTGCCCACAGACCGCTACACAATACACTACCCACAGACCACTACACAAACTGCCCACTGACCGCTACACAATACACTACCCACTGACCGCAACACAATACACTACCTACAGACCGCAACACAATACACTACCCACAGACCTACACAATACACACAGACCGCTACACAATACACTACCCACAGACCGCTACACAATACACTACCCACAGAACACTACACAAACTGCCCAGTGACCGCTACACAATACACTACCCACTGACCGCAACACAATACACTACCTACAGACCGCTACACAATACACTACCCACGGACCTACACAATACACTACCCACAGACCGCTACACAATACACTACCCACAGACCGCTACACAATACACACAGACCGCTACACAATACACACAGACCGCTACACAATACACTACCCACAGACCGCTACACAATACACACAGACCGCTACACAATACACTACCCACTGACCGCTACACAATACACACTGACCGCTACACAATAAACTACCCACTGACCGCTACACAATACACACTGACACTACAGCATTGGTGCCTTTTACTATAGAGGCATTGGTGGACTACAAGGCCCAGCATTTTACTATAGGGGGCTCTGGTGGACTACAAGGCCCAGCATTTTACTATAGGGGGCTCTGGTGGACTACAAGGCCCAGCATTTTACTAAAGGGGGCTCTGGTGGACTACAAGGCCCAGCATTGTACTATAGGGGGCTCTGGTGGACTACAAGGCCCAGCATTTTACTATAGGAGGCATTGGTGGACTACAACAACCAGCATTTTAGTCCCACCAGAGCCCCCTATAGTAAAATGCTGGGCCTTGTAGTCCACCAGAGCCCCCTATAGTAAAATTCTGGGCCTTGTAGTCCACCAGAGCCCCCCATAGTAAAATGATGGGCCTTGTAGTCCTCCAGAGCCCCCCATAGTAAAATGCTGGGCCTTGTAGTCCACCAATGCCTCCTATAGTAAAAGGCCCAGCATTTTACTATGGAGGCATCACACGTTACACACTGACTTTCTGGTGACAAACAGGAGGGGGGTAAGCTGACCTGACAGATGAGCCCTCAGCAGACACACATCGGGAGGCAGGACTCCAGGAGCAAGCAGGCACGATCAACGAATCCACAGTGCAGCCCCGCCTTCACACATGACCAGCACCAGCTCAGCATGGCCATTCACAGACCCCCATGACTTCCCAGAATGCCCCGCCCCGCACATCGCACATGGCCCGATTGGCCAATCACAGAGCACCCCTAAGGCCGACCCTGGCTTCCTACAACTCCCACAATGCAGCGTGGCAGCAGCCAGCCAATCGGCGGCCGTTGCTGCCGAGTTTTAGCAAAAAAAAAAATTAAAAATAGCGCTGCGGACCGCGGCCGTTTTAAAGATAATGTGAGCGGCCCGGGGGGCAATTTCCATTTTTCCACCTGGCCCAGTCCGCCCCTGGTTAGCGCCCCCCCAAAAATTTTGAGCACCAGCCGCCACTGTTGTGGAAGGAGGAGTTGTGGAATAAGGAGGAGTTGTGGAAGAAGGAGGAGTTGTGAAAGAAGAAGGAGTTGTGGAAGAAGAAGAAGAAGGAAGAAGAAGGAGTTGTGGAAGATGGGGATGTGGAGATTCTCAGCACAACAGGTCAGTGTCCCCCCAGCTTCACAGGGAAAAAGAAATGTAGATAGGCCTGCACATTACTAACATACATTTTATTTTTGTTTTTTAGGGGATGAAGATGGTGGTAGCACATCTGCTAGTCCGCATTTTTCCCGTGCTAGTGCACAAATTGTCATACAACAAATTCTGGAATGCAGTACAGAAATGGACATTATGAGGGAAAGGATGATTGAAAATTGTAAAGGAATTTTAAAAGAATTTTTTTCCCCCCTAAATAGCTTCCTTTACCTTAGTGCAGTCCTCCTTCACTTACCTCATCCTTCCATTTTGCTTTTAAATGTCCTTATTTCTTCTGAGAAATCCTCACTTCCTGTTCTTCTGTCTGTAATTCACCATCGTAATGCAAGGCTTTCTCCCTGGTGTGGAAAAAGCCTCTTGAGTGGGCGAGCAGGAGAGTCAGGATGCCCACTAACACACAGCTCCTATCTCTATCTGCAAAGTAGAGAGTGTCCTGACTCTCCTGCTTGCCCCCTCCCCCCTCAAGAGGCTTTCTCCACACCAGGGAGAAAGCCTTGCATTACTGTGTGGAGTTACAGACAGAATAACAGGAAGTGAGGATTTCTCAGAAGAAATAAGGACATTTAAAAGCAAAATGGAAGGAAGAGGTAAGTGAAGGAGTACTGCACTAAGGTTCTGGAGCCCTGTACTGGATCACCTCTTCAATTTTCAAGCCACCGCCAATTTTTTGGGCACATCTTTGCACTGAACTATTGTGTTTTCACCAATACGTTTTTATATTGCTGATCCTATCATGGGACTGTGCATTTAGATCTACAGTGGAAACTTGGATTGCGAGTAACGAGGTTAACGATCGTTTCGCAATACAAGTTTGCGAGTGTTATCTTGCAAAACAAGCAGGATTCAGGCCAAAGCAGTGTGCAGTACCCCGTTTGGCCTGAGGTGGGGGGAGCCAGAGCCGAGCCGAGCCAATTGGCTGCAATCTGTGCTATTTGGCTCCACCCGGCTCTGGCGCCCCACCCATCTCAGGCCAAACAGGGTACTGCACACCGCTTTGGCCTGAATCCTGCTTGTTTCTGTTGGAAATGCTCGGAAAGACACATAAATACTCTGTTTGCCGAGGTGTCCTCAGTCCTTTCCAGACGTTTCCCAGGCTCTCCAGCGCCCCCCACCTCTGGCCACATGCGGTATTGCATGCCATTGAAGTCAATGCAGAACAAATTATTTTTATTTTCTTTCCATTACTTTAATGGGGAAACTCGCTTTGATATGTGAGTACTTTGGATTACGAGCATTCTCCTGGAACGCATTATACTCGTGAACTGAGGTTCAACTGTATATTTTGCATTATATTGTTTTTTTTTACTGTCAATTATATGTAGCGCCCCCTTACTTTTTGTAGTGGCATTACGCTAAAGTTAGTGGGGAATGGGAGAGTTACATGGCTCCCATTCGCAATTTGTCAAATTTGGGCTGCTGCCATTTCTAGAACTATCCTGTGGGCCAGTCTGCACTCCAGGGGGGTGTGTCCACTCCTGGGCGTCAGTTGGCGCTAGAGGGGTTCTGGCAGACTCGTTTTCCTCAGCAGCCAATCAGACGGGTTGGTTCTCCCGCCAGGGCATGCTGGGGGAGGCTATATCTGGGGCAGCCGTCTTGGCCTGAGGGCCGTTCTTGCTGTCTGCCGTGGCCTACCTGGCCAAAGTTCGGCATCAGGCGGAGCTTCATTCTAATACGGAGAGGGATCCCAGTAGCTGCTGGGTCCCAAACTCATCCTAAAAGGATCCCAGGCTGGGAGCCGTACGGTGGGGGATTGACTTGAGGAGAAACCGGAGGCAGGTGATCCAATAGGGCTTGAACGAACAATCAGGGATCCAGGGACTTTAACTAAATCTATTGGGAGGACTCGCTCATTTCAATTTCATGCTCACTCAAGTACTAGGCCTGTGGCAGAGGCCCGAGCCAGGCCTGTGGCAGAGGCCTGGTCCTCCCAAAATTTGCAAGTGACGTTCCGGCTGCCAGGCCTGTGGCAGAGGCCTGTTCGGGGGCACTTTACCCATTCCAATTGGAGTGGCGACAAACTGAGTTCATCATTGCTGAGAATAAGATTGTTCACCTTTTCGATATCCAAGGCCTGATACTCAAGCTCTTTCTCTGCTCATCAACCTTTCCTGTCCTGTACCATGTTGATGTCGGCCATGTTGGGCCTTGGAATAAAGCATTGAAGAAAACCCAACTAAAGACTGGACATTCGCTCTCTTCTCCTCAACTCACAAGTATCACCCCTAGACACCTGCCAGGTAACACGCCGATCCCACTTATACTCAGCGGCTCCTTAATGGGGTAGCGCTACATATATATCATTTTTTTTTACTTAAGCATTTTTTTCACTTGAACACTTTTCTTGGACTGTATTTCAATGTGTTGCCCATTTCTAACACAGTATTCACATTTCATCACTGTTCACTTACTTTTGGCGCTACACACATTTTCTTAAGATTATTTGTAAGTTTGGTATATTACTTATCTGTGTCAGCTGCCGCCCCACTTCAGCGGAGAGATACATCTTTTTTTTTTTATATTTACACTATATACTGGAATTTGTTATTTTGTTTTATACTAGTGATCAACGACTTTTAGTGGGACTGTGATAGTGTGGCGGGCAATCTGCCACTAAACTGACCAACTGACACTGATATCTCCAGTGACACTAATACAGTGATCAGTGATAATAATATACATTGTCACTGTACTAATGACACCGGCTGGGGAGGGGTTAACACCTAGGGGTAATCATAGCGTTAACTGTGTGCCTAACAATGTTTACTATGTGGAGTATGTGCTGCTTTTACTAATCGATATGAATGTTTTTTTCTCCCACTGCTGTGAGAAAACGCAGCCATATCTCTGCTCTCTGTACAGAGCTCTGTGTTGTAAGTAAACACAGGGCTATGTATTATGATTCACTAAGCCAAGCAGCAGGTCATGGCAATAAATCATCTATATGAAATGACAGCAGAGATCGGGCAGCGTGGGAGCGTGGCCTTTACCCAGAAATGCTAGATCGCATACTGCACATGTACATGATTCAGGGCAGTGGACCCCCTGGCCACAGTAGAGAGGCCCTGGGTGATCCTTAACCACTTAAGGACCCGCTCATGTACATATAAGTCGGCACTTTAAAGATGGTGTACAGGTCGCCGTGGCTGCGTCCTGGAGGGACGCTATGTTTCCCCTCTATTTGGGCTATGGTCCTTTTAAGAGGACAAAAAGGGTTAATGCACCTGTCCAGGAGATGGTTTAAGTGAGGACAGGAAGTTGCAGGTGGGAGAGTGGAAGTGTGTAGCAGAGCCTGTGTATGGCGATGCTAGACAGGTGAATGCTGCAAAGCTCTCAGAAGCTGGGAAGAACTTTAAAAGGACTTGTGTCCTGCCTGAAAGCCTGCAACTGGGGAACTTTACCTGCAAGGACTGTGAACTGCAATGGCAGTGCTGAGCCCTAAGAGTCGGTGAGACTGATTATTTGTTTTGCTTTTGCTGCTGTGAAGCCGTTTGTGTTCAATAAACCTCAGTTTTGATTTAAAAGCCTGTGTCCTGCGATCAAGCTGATCCCCCAAACGCTACACTGGTGCTCGAATGCGGGCAGGACAGATTAACAGGCATAAGAAGAGACTTTTTTTTTTTTTCTTCTTTGCATTGGACTGTATATTGAACTGACATTTAAAGAGACAGTGCATTGGATTTATGTCCTGGGTTAAAGCTGCACAAGCATTGAAAGCTGAAGCAATGGAGGAGCTAATTAAACAGCTGACCCTGGCTAACATGCAAGCGCAGACTCGCCATGAGGAAGCTAATCAGCGCTTAGCCACCCAACTGGAGGCACAACACACTTACCACAAAGAGGCGCTGACGCTGCAGCAAGAAAATACCCGCCTGTTGGTGGCCCAGTTGGCAGCCCAGCAAACAACCCAGCAAGAGGTTATGCAGACTCAGGTGACTGCTTTAACCAGTTAAGGACCCCCGCACGCCTATGTACGTCCACAACATGGCTCGTACAGGCACAAGGGCGTAAATTTACGTCCTCGCCTTAGTGCGGTTCGGGGGTCCCATCGGGACCCCCTCCGCGGCGTGCGGCGGTCCCCCTGGCTCTGGGAGCGATCGCCGACGAGCGGGCGGATGTCCGTGTTTTCCGCCCCCCCCGCGATCGCTCCCAGCCAATGGGAGCGCGCTCCCAGCCTGTCACTTCCTCCTCCTGTGTTTACACAGGAAGGAGGAAATGATCATTTCTCTCATCGCAGCGCTGTTTCCCAGCGCTGCTGATGAGAGAAGACATGCCAAGTAAGTGTGCACCAACACAACACTGACACACACTCACATAGGCATATTAACCCCTTGTGATCGCCCCCCCCCACCCCCCTGTCACAGTGTTACTGAATGCAGTGATTTAATCACTGCATTTAGTGTCAGTGTGACAGGCACTGTAAAAAACAGTTAGTGTTAGGTTCAGGATAGCCCCCCCACCCCCCCTAATAAAGTTTTAACCCCCTGATCACCGCCCTAGTTAACCCTTTCACTCCCTATTGCCAGCGTCACTAAGCGATCATTTTTCTGATCGCTGTATTAGTGTCGCTGTTCCCGCTAGGTAGCTATTTTTTTTATTACGATTTTTTTTTTTACTAAAGACATGTGGCTAAATAAATTTTGGCCTAAATGTTTTACTAAAATTTAGTTTATTTGATTTTTTTTATAACAAATAGTAAAAAAATAGTGATTTTTTTCAAAATTGTCGCTCTATTTTAGTTTATAGCGCAAAAAATAAAAATCGCAGAGGCGATCAAATACCACCGAAAGAAAGCTCTATTTGTGGGAAGAAAAGGACGCAAATTTTGTTTGGGAGCCACGTCGCACGACCGCGCAATTGTCTGTTAAAGCGACGCAGCGCCGAATTGTAAAAACACCTTGGGTCATTTAGCAGCGTAAGTGTCCGGGTCTTAAGTGGTTAAAGGAAGCAGTGCAGCAGCTGTCTAAGGTTCAGGGACAAGCGGCTGTTGCCCCTGGCAACCAGGTGACTGTGAGGGCAAGCCATTTTCTGCAGAAATTATCCCCAAACGATGATGTAGAAGCATTTCTTGCTACCTTTGAGAGGACGGCAGAGAGAGAAGGGTGGCTTCAGGACCAGTGGGCCGGCCTCATTGCTCCTTTTCTCACTGGAGATCCTCAAAAAGCCTACTTTGACCTGCCACCGGATGATGCTAAAGACTATCAAAAGCTAAAAGCAGAAATTCTGGCTCGTCTGGGGGTGACTACGGCTGTTCGGGCCCAACGAGTACACCAATGGAAATATCGTCCCGATCGGCCACCCCGGTCTCAAATGCACGACCTGGTGCAACTAGTGAAAAAATGGCTGCAACCTGAGGTGTTGTCTGGCCCCCAAATCGTGGAGCGGGTCGTGCTGGACCGATATCTGAGGTCCCTGCCAGATGACCTTCAACGGTGGGTCAGCCATGGAGATCCCAAAACCGCAAACCTCCTTGTTGAGATGGTGGAACGATTTACAGTGGTGGAGGACCTGCTCGGACCTACCAAGCGCATAGGGCCCAGTTTGCCACGGCCTGTTCGACCAACTGCTGCCCTTCGAAAGGATGTTCCAAGGGGCCTGGGAACAAACACCCCGGAAGGCCAAGAGTCACTCCCGGTACCTCCCCAGCGTTCTGTTCCTGTTCGGAGAGGAGTGGATGTACAATGTTGGCGATGTCATTCCTGGGGTCATACCCGGGCACACTGCCCACTGCAAGAGGAGCCCATGGAATGCGGGGTTCTTCGGAGGGGGTCTTTCTGTGCCCATAAAGTATGCACCACACATCTCGACATGGATGACGATAAGTTTGAGTATGAAGTCCAAGTGAACAACCTCCCTGCCTGGGCTTTGTTGGACTCTGGAAGCATGGTAACCCTTGTTCATCCTAGAATAATTGGGAAGGTCGGTACGGTAAGCAAAACTTTACGGGTGGTGTGCATACACGGGGACACTAGAGAGTACCCCATCATCACGGTGTCTATCTCCTCAGCATGTGGCACTTGTACTCAAGAGGTGGGGGTGGTAAAGAACTTGGTACATGATGTTATAATAGGACGAGACTGTCCATTGTTTACCAAACTGTGGGAACAAGGAGAACAGTTCAGAGACTGGGGAGAAACTAGCCCCCCTGTTCCTGCTGCTGAGAGGAATAACCCTGAACTGCCAAATGTGTTTAATGTGGATCCAGATGAGGAAAATGCTCATGATGTGGTTAATTGTGATGAAAGTAGCATTGATACTGTTGAGAATGTCAAGACATGTGGTACACAGACCTACCAAAACCCTCAGGGGGAGGAGCCTTCCCCACTTCAGGTAATGCTGGGGGAAGAGGATGAGGAAGTAGCCTCTACTCCTGCCCTGCCGGATTTGGGTGTTCCCCAGGGGGCGTTTGGTACTGCTCAGATGCAGGACCCCACTTTGGCCTGTGCACGGGAACAAGTTGTAATAGTAAATGGGGTTCCCCAAGAGCCAGGTGCGAATGAAAGGTGGCCACACTTTGCAATATATAATGAATTGCTGTATCGGGTTACCAAAGAGAGAGAAAACGTGGTAGAACAATTGTTGGTACCCCAACAATATAGACGAAAGGTTCTGGAACTGGCCCATGTTGATGTGTTAGGGGGGCACCTGGGAGTTGAGAAGACGGAGGCACGGATCACCGACCGGTTTTACTGGCCAGGTCTGAAAGCAGAGGTAAAGAGATACTGTACCTCTTGTCCGACCTGCCAGTTGACCGCTCCGGTGACTCACTTTCGGAGCCCTTTGGTCCCTCTGCCCATAATTGAGGTCCCATTCGAGAGGATAGCCATGGATATAGTGGGTCCCTTGGTAAAGTCAGCTCGAGGTCACTCCTACATTTTGGTGATTCTTGACTATGCCACCCGATATCCTGAGGCGCTACCCCTGCGGAATACCTCCTCAAAGGCCATTGCTCGAGAATTATTCCAATTGTTTACACGGACGGGTTTCCCCAAGGAAATACTCACAGACCAGGGTACCCCGTTTATGTCGAGGGTTATGGCTGATGTGTGTAAGCTGTTCCGCATTAAACAGCTGCGCACCTCGGTCTACCATCCCCAAACGGACGGGTTGGTGGAACGCTTTAATAAAACCCTTAAGTATATGCTCAAGAAAGTGGTGCAAAGGGATGGGAAAGATTGGGACTGCCTGTTGCCAGCTCTCCTATTTGCCATCCGGGAAGTGCCCCAGGCCTCCACAGGGTTTTCGCCTTTTGAGTTGGTTTATGGGCGGAGACCTCGCGGACTACTTGATTTTATTAAAGAGGAATGGGAAAGTGAACCTGTTCAGCATAAGAGTGTCCTGGAATATGTCTCCCAAATGCAGGAAAGGATCCAAACCGTGATGCCACTAGTCAAAGAACATTTACAAAAGGCCCAGGAGGCTCAACGACGGGTCTATAACAGGGCTGCAAAAATAAGGCACTTCCAAGTGGGAGATCGAGTAGCTGTGCTCATTCCCACTGTGGAAAGTAAATTCTTGGCCAGATGGCAAGGTCCCTTTGAAGTTGTGGAAAAAGTAGGAGAGGTAAATTATAGAGTGCACCAGCCAGGCAAGAGGAAACCGTATCAGATATATCATGTTAACTTGTTAAAACCCTGGACGGATAGGGAAACAGTGACCTCCCTGGCTAGTGCAAGGCTTGAGCCTCAGGTTGGGGTAGAGCGTGTCCAAGTAGCAAATACCCTGTCTAAAATACAAAATCAGCAAGCAAAGGAGTTCTTGCAAAGAAATAAAGAAAAGTTTTCAGACTTGCCAGGGCTTACTAGTGTGATAGAGCATGATATTATCACAGAACCTGGAGTCAAAGTTTTTGTCCGGCCCTACCGCATCCCAGAGGCGCAAAGAAAGGCCGTTTCAGAGGAAGTGAAAAAAATGTTAGACCTGGATATCATCGAGGAATCGCAGAGTGAGTGGTCGAGCCCCATCGTGTTGGTACCAAAGCCCAACGGGACTCTGCGATTCTGCAATGATTTTCGGAAACTTAATGAGGTTTCACGGTTTGATGCCTACCCCATGCCCCGGGTGGATGAACTTATTGAGCGACTAGGTCCAGCCAGGTACATCACAACATTAGACCTTACCAAGGGGTATTGGCAAATCCCGTTGACTAAGGCGGCTAGAGAGAAAACTGCTTTTTCTACTCCAGAGGGGAGTTTTCAGTACAAACGAATGCCTTTTGGACTGCAAACTGCTCCAGCCACATTCCAGCGAGCAATGGATAGGATTTTACGACCTCATCGGGAGTATGCCTCAGTGTACTTGGATGACATAGTCGTTTTTAGCAGAGACTGGGACTCGCACTTGCCCAAAGTCCAGGCAGTACTGGACTCTCTTTGGAAGGAAGGGTTCACAATAAACCCTGAAAAATGTCATTTGGGAATGGAGGAGGTGAAATACCTGGGCTATATCGTGGGTAGAGGGGTGGTGAAACCTCAGGTCAACAAGGTAGAGGCTATAAATAGTTGGCCCCGCCCCCTCACAAAAAAGCAGGTACGTGCATTCCTGGGCATGGTGGGATACTACAGAAGGTTCGTACCCAACTTTGCCACATTAGCGGCTCCACTGACCGATCTGACCAAGGGTCGGAAATCGGTCATGGTCGAGTGGAATGCGGATGCTGAAAAGGCTTTTTTGGAGCTCAAGTCAGCACTGTGCCAACACCCTGTCTTGATAGCGCCCAATTTTTCAAGAGAGTTTGTTGTCCAAACTGACGCTTCCGATGTAGGATTAGGAGCGGTGTTGTCACAGGTTGTTAATGGTGAGGAGCACCCAGTAGTCTTCCTCAGTAGGAAGTTGACACCAGCAGAGAAAAACTACGCTGTTATTGAGAGAGAGTGCCTGGCCATTAAGTGGGCCCTGGAGTCCCTCAGATATTACCTTTTGGGCAGGAAATTTAGGCTCATTTCTGATCATGCCCCTTTAACATGGCTTAGGCAAGGTAAAGGGACTAATGCCAGGATTACCCGGTGGTTCCTGGCGCTCCAAGAATTTAAATTTATAGTGGAGCATAGGCCCGGGAGACTGCATCAAAATGCAGATGCCCTCTCCCGAGTCCATTGTTTGGGCTCCACTGTTGCCCCCACCTCCTCGGCGTTGGGGCACAGGGGGGGGATATGTACAGGTCGCCGTGGCTGCGTCCTGGAGGGACGCTATGTTTCCCCTCTATTTGGGCTATGGTCCTTTTAAGAGGACAAAAAGGGTTAATGCACCTGTCCAGGAGATGGTTTAAGTGAGGACAGGAAGTTGCAGGTGAGAGAGTGGAAGTGTGTAGCAGAGCCTGTGTATGGCGATGCTAGACAGGTGAATGCTGCAAAGCTCTGAGAAGCTGGGAAGAACTTTAAAAGGACTTGTGTCCTGCCTGAAAGCCTGCAACTGGGGAACTTTACCTGCAAGGACTGTGAACTGCAATGGCAGTGCTGAGCCCTAATGCCGCGTACACACGGTCGTTTTTTGCGATGAAAAAAAACGACGTTTTTTAAAACGTCATTTAAATTGATCGTGTGTGGGCAAAACGTCGTTTTTTGTCTTAAAAAAAACGACCAAAAAAAAATTCCAACATGCTTGAATTTTTTGTGTCGTTTTTCAAAACGTCGTTTTTTGTTTCACAAAAAGTCACCGTGTGTAGCAAAAACGTCTTTTAAAACGACGTTTTTCAACCCGCGCATGCCCAGAAGCTAGTTATGAAGCGAGCTTCAATGGAAAAGAGTGGTGAACGTAACCTCGCTTTTTGTGAAAAAAACGATGGTGTGTATGCAAAATTGTCTTTGAAAAGTGACGTTTCAAAAACGTTGTTTTTTACTTCACAGAAAACGTCATTTTTTTTCATCACAAAAAATGATCGTGTGTACGCGGCATTAGAGTCGGTGAGACTGATTATTTGTTTTGCTTTTGCTGCTGTGAAGCCGTTTGTGTTCAATAAACCTCAGTTTTGATTTAAAAGCCTGTGTCCTGCGATCAAGCTGATCCCCCAAACGCTACAATGGATATCTCAGTAATGGCAGCAGCTACTGCCACAACCGAGATATCCATTTTTCTTCGAGCAGTCCTGTAAACGATAACGGTGGTATCCGCGGCGGATTCACCAAGAGATCACCATTATCGGCGGCAGGGAGAGGGGCCCCCCTTCTCCCGCCGCTTACCGGAGACGCTGGCAGCAATCGGGTCCTTTCCTCTCCTTGGCTGGGATACGAGTGAAGGGAAGATGGCCCCCACCCGTCCCCATAGCATAGCAGGGGACTATGTCTAAATATGAGATGTGACGTCTTTTTGACCCCAGATCTCATATTTAAGAGGACCTGTCATGCTTTTTTCTATTACAAGGGATGTTTACATTCCTTGTAATAGGAATAAAAGTGATCCATTTTTTTTTGTATAAAAATAAATAAAATAAATAAAAATAAATAAGAAAACAACAATTTTTTTTTAAAGCACCCTGTCCCGACGAGCTCGTGCGCAGAAGCGAACGCATACGTGAGTAGCGCCCGCATATGTAAACGGTATTCAAACCACACAAGTGAGGTATTGCCGTGATCGTTAGAGCGAGATGCAATAATTCTAGCCCTAGACCTCCTCTGTAACTCAAAAGATGCAACCTGTAGAATTTAAACGTCGTCTATGGAGATTTTTTAGGTTAAACGTTTGATGTCATTCCACGAGCGGGCGCAATTTTGAAGCGTGACATGTTGGGTATCATTATACTCGGCGTAATATTATCTTTCACAATATATAAAAAAAATTGGGCTAACTTAACTGTTGTCTTATTTTTTATTCAAAAAAGTGTTTTTTATTTTCAAAAAAGTGCGCTTGTAAGACCGCTGCGCAAATACTGTGTGACAAAAAGTATTGCAATGACCGCTATTTTATTCTCTAGGGTGTTAGAACAAATTATATATATATATAAACATGTTTGGGGGTTCTAAGTAATTTTGTAGCAAAAAAAACTATTTTAATCTTGTAAACAGCAAATCTGAAAAACAGCCAAGGTCCTTAAATGGTTAAGTGGTTATAAACCTCCAACCATGATGACCCTTCACCATCACAACTCACTTTCAGATCACTCTACACATACTTACGTACGCCTCCACCTCTTCTGACAACCGTGTCCCTCCGAAATACAGTGTAACCTTGCATTACCTATTAGTGTCACTGAAGATGTCAGTTAGTGGCAGTTAGTATTTGCATTTGTGTGAGCTGTCCAATCAGGTTATTCACACAAAGTCTAAGTGCTCCTGGAATAACTGACTTTCTAGTTCAGAGGTCTGCAAACTTTCTAAACAAAGGGCCAGTTTATGGTCCTTCAAACTTGAGCCTCCATTCACACCTAGGCGTATATACGCCTGAGGCGCGACGCTCGTGCCGCTGGAGAGGCGAATTTACATTGATGTCTATGAGATGGTTCACATCTCACGCCGAACGCCGAAACGCCGTACGCCTGCCGCCTGAAAACAAGTCCCGGACCCTCTTTTTTCAGGCGGCCTTCGGCTTTCGGCATAGACATCAATGTAAAATGTTTTGTGAAAAAAAAAAGTTTACAAATCGCGGCAAAATATGCCGTGTACGCCGCGTTATAGTGTGAATGCAGGCTTAGGGGGAAAAAATGTCTCAGCATTAGTTGGAGTAAACAATGCTCAATGATTGGTATTTGGTGGAGGAATATTGCCCCATCATTGGTGTCAGTGGGAGGAATAGTGTCCCCATCATTGGTGTCAATGTGAGGATTAGTGCTCCATCATTGGTGTCAATGGTAGGAATAGTGCTCAATCAATGGTGTCAATGGGAGGATTAGTGCTCATTGGTTTCAATTGGAGGATTAGTACCCCATCATTGGTGTCAATGGGAGGATTAGTGCCCCGTCATTGGTGTCAATGGGGAGAATAGTGTCCCATCATTGGTATCAGTGGGAGGAATGGTGTCCCATTGTTGGTGTCAGTGACAGAAACTGTCAACATTGAGGGCAATAATGCCTCAAGGGCCAGATAAAAGCAAGCAAATAGGTGCAGGTACCCCCACTTTTAAGTCACCCCTTGTCTCCGCCCCCTACCCACCTCCGAGCACCATCTATTGGTTCGATCTCCTACCCACCTCTCTGTACTGCCCCTTTTCAAGAGTAAAGAGCCAAAGTATCATGTTGTTGTTCTAGGTAATGTTTATGGAATTTGTTAATAGCACGAAAAGCAGTGAAATAACCCCTGCAATCAGCAACAGTAGACCCCCCCCCCCCACCCAGCAACAATAGATCCCCCAGCAACAATAAATCCTCCCCTGTAACAATATATCCTCCCCTGTAACAATAAACCCCCTACAAAAAAACGCCCACAACAACAATAGACCCTCCAACAGCCAGCAACAATAGGCTCTCCCTCAATTGTAGACCTCTTGCAGCAACATATGACCCCCCCAGCAACAATAGATCATCTACCAGTAACAGATCACATAGATCCCCACCAGCAACAATAGACCTCCAGCGATAACAGTTGCAACCATTACATACATTCAGTGCTGGAGGTGCCGGCACTGTGCAATATCCCCCCCCCCCCCCCCCCGCATTCCTGCTGAAGAAAAAATGTCCTGGGTCCCATGGGTATTTTTGCATAAGGCATCATGTAACATCAGATGGGCTCCATATGAAGATGTTCTGTGTGACGGGAGGGCCCGTGGAATCCAGAAGCTCTTACAAAGTATGAGCCAGGAAATAATGGACATATCTTGGATTGCTTTAACATGGGTCTGTAATTCACAATATAATCCAGGAGATCTGGAAGAACTATTTACAGTTTGTTGATTCTGAACTCAACAGGTTAATTGAAAGAGTGACTTATTCATAATGTGGGAACACAGACTGTTAGGTGTTAATGTCGTCTGTTGTGATGTGAATGAATCTAGTATGGCTTATGAAGTATCTTTCATTGTGTGGTGCTAATTGTATGTGTACAACTGTATTGTGTGAAGGGCTATTGATGATAAATGCGTATTGCAAGTTAACAGACAGTCTAAAGGTCAGATGTCTGACTTATCAGCTGTAGTTATTTAGCTCATGTAAATTATGTCTACTAAAATGATGTGTATTGTATTGCAGGTGAGAGGAGCCAGGATGAAAAGGTCATATCTCTGAGTCACCTTGTCTGGGTAAATGATTAGTTAATTAGCTCATGTAAATTATGTCAGAGATGGTGCCAGAATGTCTACCAAAAAAGATGTGTATTGGGCTCCTTGTGTCATGTTGTGGGTGGAGTTGAGTCATTGTTCCTTTTGGTTACTAACTGTATATAAGAGCCTGATTTTCTCATTAACCACTTAAGGACCGCCTAACGCCGATATACATCGGCAGAATGGCACGGCTGGCCACAATCACGTACCGGTAATGCCCAGCCCGGTCTGAAGCTCCATGACCGTGACCGCGGGACCCACGGACCCAATGGCTGCTGGAGTCCCGCTATCGGTCCCCGGAGTTGAAGAATGGGGAGAGCCGTATCTAAACACGGATTCCCCATTCTTCACTGTGGCGCCGTCATCGATCGTGTGATCCCTTTAATAGGGAAACCCAATCGATGATGTCACACCTACAGCCACACCCCCCTACAGTTGTAAACACACACAAATCCTACAGTGCCCCCTTGTGGTAAACTCCCAAACTGCAATTTGCATTTTCTCAATAAAAAATGCATTTTAAATGCATTTTTTGCTGTGAAAATGACAATGGTCCCAAAAATGTGTCAAAATTGTCCGAAGTGTCCGCCATAATGTCGCAGTCACAAAAAAAATTGCTGATCGCTGCCATTAGTAGTAAAACATTTTTTTTTTTATAAAAATGCAATAAAACTATCCCCTATTTTGTAAACACTATAAATTGTGCGCAAACCAACTGATAAACGCTTATTGTAATTTTTTTTACCAAAAAAAGGTAGAAGAATACGTATCGGCCTAAACTGAGGAAAAAACGTTTTTTTTAATATATTTTTTGGGGATATTTATTATAGCAAAAAGTAAAAAATATATTTATTTTTTTTTCAAAATTGATGCTCTATTTTTGTTTATAGCACAAAAAATAAAAACCGCAGAGGTTCTCAAATACCACCAAAAGAAAGCTCTATTTGTGGGAAAAAAGGATGAAAAGTTTGTTTGGGAGCCACGTCGCACGACCGCGCAATTGTCAGTTAAAGCGACGCAGTGCCGAATCGCAAAAAGGGGCCTGGTCCTTTACCTGCATTTTGGTCCGGGGCTGAAGTGGTTAAAGTGTCTATTCGTTTTGAACCTCAAACAGAGCTGTGTGTCTCATTACTGGGGGAATTCTTATGGGTCGTGTTCATTTGCCTGACTGTGGAGTGTCGGTAGCTGTCTTGGGTTTGGAATGGAATATCTTAAACGGCGTTAACCCCTGTCCCATTTGGGGTTCCGTTACATTCTGGTATCCAATATTGTAGACAAGATACAGACACACAACACCAAGACTTTTATTACAACAGTTTTATTGATGCAGGTCGGACAATCTGTTACCTCACATCATATATTAGAGAAGTGAGTCACTGAAGAACACCAGGATGGTTCCCATCACCAGGAAAATGGCGGCAGAGCTGGACTTGATGCTGATGGCTCCGCTGACGTTGCACAGGTCAGTGGTGCAGCAGGTCACAGTGCCTACAGCCCCACTAACTGTGACAGTGGCGGGTGTGCAGCTGGTTTCACACGTCTTGGTGATCACGGTTGCAGTTACTCCACCTAGAGAGAGAAAACATATGGAACATTCTTTAAACTCTGTTTGGTGAATGGATAGTGGTCTTGCTGCGCTAGTCAAAATGAATAAGGTGAATGAAATTAATATGTGTAAACAAGTGGATGCAGCTCAATCTAAGCTTTTTGACGTAACTTTTTGTGGGAATTTCCGAAAACAAAAATTTAAGAGCTGCTTCTCAAGTTTTCCAATAAAAAAAATCTGTTCTCGTACACGTCAAGAAAAAATAGAGCAGGTTCTTAATTTTTAACGCCCATTTTTTTCGTCGAAAAAAATGCCCTGGGGCCTACACACGATCGTTTTTCCCGATCAATAAGAAAAATTGCATTTTTCTCGTCATGAACGGTCATGTGTATGCGGCATAAGATTCTGTCTGGTGTGATGCTTTTACCATCTAACCATTGGAGATACACACAGTGCTCGGCTGAATTAGATATGTAGAAACCCTCTTTAGTGGCCGGAAAGTTTTACCTGCTGAAGCAGTTCCTACAGCCGTCTGGCAGTAGCCGTATCCGGATGAGCAGGTCGTCGCTGTCTTGCAGTTGCTGTTGGTGGTTTGTTCCTTGCATGTGTAACATTGCAGGGAATAGGCTGAAAAAGAACAATTTAAAGTGTGACTCTTTATCTTTAGATAAAAGCAGATAAAACTTCTACATTTACACTAATGAAGGCAGTACAGGATGAGTACGCCGCCGCTTTCACCAATATAATGTTTTTTCTTGCTTTTATCATATGTCTCTTTTTTCGATAGAATAACTCAATGATACATTTTGTCTGGGAAAATAAAAATCAGAGATGGTTTGATGTAGAGATTCCAGCACAAATGACAGTGGAGGACTGGATGGATTTGCCACCATGTATGTGGTGCTGGGGTCGGGTGGATTATTTGGGCTCGAATTTAGATTAACCTTTCTTAATAGGGGTTGTAAAGGTACAATTATTTTTTCCTAAATATCTTCATTTTCCTTAGTGCAGTCCTCCTTCACTTACCTCATCCTTCCATTTTGCTTTTAAATGTCCTTATTTCTTCTGAGAAATCCTCACTTCCTGTTCTTCTGTCTGTAACTCCACACAGGAATGCGAGGCTTTCTCCCTGGTGTGGAGTGTCGTGCTCGCCCCCTCCCTTGGACTACAGGAGTGTCAGGACGCCCACTAACACACAGCTCTTTTCTCTATCTGCAATGTAGTGTCCTGACTCTCCTGTAGTCCAAGGGAGGGGGTGAGCATGACACTCCACACCAGGGAGAAAGCCTCTCATTACTGTGTGGAGTTACAGATAGACATGTGCATTTCGTTTCGTTACGAATTCGAACAAATTTTTCATTATTCGGAAATTTAGATGCATCCGATATTCCGAATTACAAAAATAACAGAATTTAAAGAAATTCGAAAAAACGCGAACCGAATTCGAAAAGAATTCGAATTGAATTCGGAAAAAAATTCTATTCGAATCGAATTCCAAAACAATTCGAATCGAATAAAAATTGAAAGCAAGTTTGAATCAAAATCTAAAAAATATAAATCGATTTCTAAAAAAGAATACAATAAAATAGAATATAAAATAATAAAACAATAGAATGAAAATCAAAGAATAGTAAAGAACATAATTTAATAGAATGTAATCAAATACAATAATACAAATACATACAATCAAATCCGGTAGAAATAATTTCAAATTCAGTTGAAATAATTTCAAATCCAGTTGAAATATCATCGAATTTGGTTGAAATATTAACGATAACGCATGAAATATTGTTGAATTCTGTTGAAATATCATATATCAAAATATGATCGAATTCGAATCCCGTAGAAATATTATCGAATCCAGTAGAAATTTTTTCGAATTCGGTTGAAAACGATCTAATTCGACCCGGTTTTTCGAATTCGGTTGAAAATGATCGAATTCCGAAAACGAATTTAACAAATTTAACAAATTTAACTTAACGAAATTAATTAAATAACGAATAAAAACGAAACAAAACAATTTTTTTTCCTTTTGCACATGTCTAGTTACAGACAGAAGAACAGGAAGTGAGGATTTCTCAGAAGAAATAAGGACATTTAAAAGCAAAATGGAAGGATGAGGTAAGTGAAGGACGACTGCACTAAGGTAAAGGAAGATATTTAGGGGGAAAAAATCCTTTACAACCCCTTTAACCGCTACCGGCACTTTCACCCCCTTCCTGCCCAGGCCAATTTTCAGCTTTCAGTGCTGTTGCACTTTGAATGACAATTGCGCAGGCACGCTACACTTTACCCATGTGAATTTTTTATTATTTGTTTCCCACAAATAGAGCTTTCGTTTGGTGGTATTTAATCACTGCTGTTTCATGGTTTCATTGCTTTTCATGGTCAGGGCTTTTTTTCCCAGTAAATAGGTGGAGGAACTCAGCCATGACCCACCCCAAAACCACCCCCCACACACACACCCTCCAAACTGCATCAAATACTGGGTGTGGTCACATTTTTACACAGTTGGATGGTCTTAAGAAAATATCCGGGCAGTCTGCCAAGTTCTTAACTGGAAACATTGGGCCAGATTCAGGAACAGTTAGGCTGGCGGATCCAGTGATCCGCCAGCCTAACTGACTTTGAGCCGGCGTTTCTGTTTTCTGTAACCAGAAAACAAACGCCGGGTTGAAGCTCCGATGCGAGCAGCGTAACTGAGTTTCGCCATCGCATCGTTACTTCAACTTAAAAATGGCGCCGGGGGCGTTCCCGCCGATTTACGCTCAAAAAATATGTTAATGAGCGGAAATCGGCAATTCACGATCGAATTCCGGCGCGACGCAATGACGGTACGACGTTTCCGGACGGGATACGCGGCGCATAGATATACCTACATGGGGTTGGAGTATCCTATGTTAGGTATAGGCGTCGTCATCGCGTCGGAAAAAAAAAAAATCACGTCGCTTGCGTAAAACGGTCATGAATGGGAATGTGACGTCATTGACGTTCATTCACAGAATTTGGAGCATGCGCACGGGGATGTTTGGACACTCGACGCATGCGCAGTACGTTGGCGGCGGGATCGCGCTTAGTTAGAATACTACACGCCCCGTACCCGCCCAATTTGAATTCCGCCGGCTCATTTGTGATGCGCTGCCGCAACTTTAGGAGCAAGTGCTTCCTGAATAACAGCACTTGCTCCTAAAATTTCAGCAGCGTAACGCAAATGAGATGCGTTACTCCAGAGCAAAGATGCTCCCATCTACCTGAATCTGGCTGATTGTAACCAACGCTTCCTTCTTAGATCAAATGGATAAACTTCTGTGTGTAAAGAAAAAATCTGGGCAGTCTGCCAAGTTTGTAACAACATGAAACATTGTAACTAACTTTCTTCTAAGATCAAACTTCTGTGTGTAAAGGCAGGTTTAACCACTTCAGCCCCACACCATTTTGCTGGTGCACTTTTTCGGATTCGGCACTGTGTTGCTTTAACTGACAATTGCGCGGTCATGCGTCGTGGCTCCCAAACAAAATTGGCGTCCTTTTTCTTCCCACAAATAGAGCTTTCTTTTAGTGGTTTAGTGATCACCTCTGCGTTTTTTTATTTTTGAATATTTAAATGAATATTTTTTTACTTTTTGCTATAATAAATATCCCCAAAAATGTATATAAAAAAAAAATTCCTCAGTTTAGTCTGATACGTATTCTTCTACATATTTTTCGTTAAAAAATTGATTGGTTTGCACAAAAGTTATAGCGTCTACAAAATAGGAGGTAGTTTTATGGCATTTTTATGAATATTTTTTTTTACTAGTAATATCGGCGATCAGCGATTTTTATCGGTACTGCGACATTATGGCGGACACTTCGGACACTTTAGACACATTTTTGGGACCATTGGCATTTTTATAGCGATTAGTACTATAAAAATGCATATGTTCCCTGTGTGTTCTAACTGAAGGGGGGAGGGGACTGACTAGGGGAAATGACAAATCACTGTTCATACATTGTATGAACATACAATCTGTCATTTCTCCCCCTGAGAGGACCGGGACCTGTGTGTTTATACCCACAGCTCCCGGTTCTTGCTCTGCTCTGCAATTGCTGCAATATTTTATGCCACACTGTATTTGCCCAGCAGTCTTTCAAATGCAATTTGTTGGGGAAAAAATACGCTTCAATGAATAAAAAATAAAAAATAACGATACAGTATTTTTTTTCATTTAAAGTGAAAGATGATGTTACGCCGCGAGAATCGCGATCTCTCTTCTAAATAAAATAATTGTGATTCTCATTTTAGCCAGAATCGTGCAGCTCTAGTAATTAGGGATGGGCCGGATGTTCCAGTCAAATGTACCGCATTTATCGGCGTATATCGCGCACTTTTTTGCCCTGAAAATCAGGGCAAAATCGTGGGTGCGCGATATACGCCGATACCCGCTTTCCCGCACCGAGTTTTGAATACTGCGCCGACATATACCCAGCGCAGTACACTCGGGTATATTCGGCCTGTCTCGGCTTCTTCCGCGGTCACGTCCTGGACGTACATCACGTGAGCGCGACAGTTGTCGAGCCTGCCCGAGTGTACTGCGCTGGGTATATGCTGGCGCAGTATTCTAAACTCGGCGCGGGAAACGAGCGGGTAGGACGCAAGGACACCGGACCCGCCGCAGAAGGACACCCGAAACCGCAGAAGGACACCCGATGCCGCAGAAGGACGCCGGACCCGCCGAAGAGGACACCCGAAACCCCAGAAGGACACCGGACCCGACGAGGCCACCGATGGACGCCGCACAAGACACCAAAACTGTAAGTACAAAAATAACTTTTTTTCCACAGGATTGGGGGTCACTTTAGGGGTGCGCGGTATACGCGGGAGCGCGTTATACCACGATAAATACGGTAAGTTTGACTCAAACATTGATCTTTTTTTGGAACACACAAACATATGGGGGGCTCGATGGACAAAAAAATTGGACACTAGGGACCCTAAAAATAAAAGGAACGGGAAAAGGGGAGCAACTAACGAGTGTAGGTAGAACCCTTCAGTCTCGTGGGACAGATGTGGTTGGCATCCTGTTGAGTCAGTGCGTATCGGCAGGCCTATACTAATAGGATAGACTCGTGGAAAAGAGAAACTGGCTGCAAAAAAGTGAAGGTAAGAAGAGAAAGGAAAGAAGGGGTTAGACAAGGGAGAAGGTGGAAAGGAAAGAAGGGGTTAGACAAGGGAGAAGGTGGAAAGGAAAGAAGTGGTTAGACAAGGGAGAAGGTGGAAAGGAAAGAAGGGGTTAGACAAGGGAGAAGGTGGAAAGGAAAGAAGGGGTTAGACAAGGGAGAAAGTGGAAAGGAAAGAAGGGGTTAGACAAGGGAGAAGGTGGAAAGGAAAGAAGGGGTTAGACAAGGGAGAAGGTGGAAAGGAAAGAATGGGGTTAGACAAGGGAGAAGGTGGAAAGGAAAGAAGGGGTTAGACAAGGGAGAAGGTGGAAAGGAAAGAAGGGTTAGACAAGGGAGAAGGTGGAAAGAAAATAAGGGGTTAGACAAGGGAGAGGTGGAAAGGAAAGAAGGGGTTAGACAAGGGAAAAGGAAAGGAAAGAAGGGGTTAGACAAGGGAGAAGGTGGAAAGGAAAGAAGGGGTTAGACAAGGGAGAAGGTGGAAAGGAAAGAAGGGGTTAGACAAGGGAGAAGGTGGAAAGGAAAGAAGGGGTTAGACAAGGGAGAAGGTGGAAAGGAAAGAAGGGGTTAGACAAGGGAGAAAGTAGAAAGGAAAGAAGGGGTTAGACAAGGGAGAAGGTGGAAAGGAAAGAAGGGGTTAGACAAGGGAGAAGGTGGAAAGGAAAGAATGGGTTAGACAAGGGAGAAGGTGGAAAGGAAAGAAGGGGTTAGACAAGGGAGAAGGTGGAAAGGAAAGAAGGGGTTAGACAAGGGAGAAGGTGGAAAGGAAAGAAGAGGTTAGACAAGGGAGAAGGTGGAAAGAAAATAAGGGGTTAGACAAGGGAGGAGGTGGAAAGGAAAGAAGGGGTTAGACAAGGGAAAAGGTGGAAAGGAAAGAAGGGGTTAGACAAGGGAGAAAGTAGAAAGGAAAGAAGGGGTTAGACAAGGGAGAAGGTGGAAAGGAAAGAAGGGGATAGACAAGGGAGAAGGTGGAAAGAAAAGAAGGGGTTAGACAAGGGAGAAGGTGGAAGGGGGCCCCCACCTTCGCCCCCAGATACCGGCCCCCCCACCCTAAGTGAATGAGTATGGGGTACGTTGTACCCCTACCCATTCACCTGCAAGAAAAGTGTAAACACAAATAAACCACACAGGGTATTGAAATATTTTATTAGTTGGCGGGCTTCTGCGGGGGGTGGGTGCCGCTGTTCTTCGCCGCCATCTGGTTCTCTTCCGCCGCCGGGGGGGCGCTTTGATAAAAGCGCCCACCACCCGGCGGGCTTCCTTCGACATCTTCGGCGGTGGGGGGGTCTTCTTCCACTCTCCGGGGTCTTCTCCCACTCTCCGGGGTCTTCTCCGGCTCTCCGGGGGTCTTCTCCGCTCTCCGGGGGTCTTCTTCTTCTTCAGGACTCGCCGCCGCTATCTTCGTGTTAGCTCAATTACTAGCGGCGGCGAGTCCCCTCTTCTATGACGTCTTCTTCTCTTCTCCAGATGTTGACGCGACGCTTCCTTCCGCTGTAATGGCTGACGCGCGGCTCGCAGCGAGTTATATAGGCCTGTCTTGTGACGTCGCAGTCCCATCTTGTTCCGGTAGGTACCACGTGCTACCTACCCACATGGTACCTACTGGAGCATGATGGGACTACCCCATACTCATTCACTTAGGGTGGGGGGCCGGTATCTGGGGGCCCCCTTATTAAAGGGGGCTTCCAGATTCCGATAAGCCTCCCGCCCGCATACCCCGACAACCAACGGCCAGGGTTGTCGGGAAGGGGCCCTGTCCTCATCAACATGGGGACAGGGTGCTCTGGGGTGGGGGGGCGCAGTGCGCCCCCTGCCCCAGAGCACCTGACCCCCCCATGTTGAGGGCATTCTGCCCGGTACGGCTCAGGAGGGGGGGCGCTCGCTCGCCCCCCACTCCCCTCCTGACCGGCCGGCCGGCGTGCTTTGGATACGGGTCTGGTATGGATTGTGGGGGGACCCCCACGCCGTTTTTTCGGTGCAGGGGGGGCTCCTTACAACCCATACCAGACCTAAGGGCCCGTTATGCTCCTAGGGGGGGAACCCATGTCGGATTTTTATTTAAAATCCGGCAGGGACTTCCTTCTCAGGATTCATAACAAACTCCGCCCACGTGTAGAATTGGCGGGAATCCGCGTCAGATTCCCGTCGCTTCTATGACGGCTTTGTCTCCATCGCGGCAAGCCAGCTCGGCGCTGGCTCCCGCGATGGGGCTCGCAAGTACTCAATCTCGCCGAGAAAGGGAGCGGGATTGACACAATATTGCGGTCAACCACTGTAGACAAGGGAGAAGGTGGAAAGGAAAGAAGGGGATAAACAAGGGAGAAGGTGGAAAGAAAATAAGGGGTTAGACAAGGGAGAAGGTGGAAAGGAAAGGAGGAGTTAGACAAGGGAGAAGGTGGAAAGGAAAGAAGAGGTTAGACAAGAGAGAAGGTGGAAAGAAAATAAGGGGTTAGACAAGGAAGGTGGAAAGGAAAGAGAGGACGGAGGAAGTAAGAAGGGACAAGGGATGGCAAGTACAATTTTTCAACAATTAGAAATATGTTTGTTCCCATTAGATTCTACAAAATTTTTCCACCCTTGCCCTTTGATTTGTTTTGCTTGCTTGGTCGAAAACTAATTGTTGACTCGTCCCTCTAACTAAACAAACGTTGTAAATAGGACTATTTTCTAAGGTGTAAGGCCATTTTTAGCACAAAAGACAACCAGATGCAAGTGTGAAGGTGGTGTGTGGAGGAAAATCATATTCCAGTGCAACTAAGTAGGTGAGGGGCAAGCAGTGTTGCCAACCGTCCATATTTTTACGAAAAGTCCTTAAAAATCGTCACTTTTTCCCCCGTTTGTAAATGTCTGTGGTTGTAGGAATGTGCCAGTAAACATAGCTGAGATCGGTTCGGCTTGGAACTGCACATGGAGATTGGAGGCAGGGGGTGATGGGGGCTGCGATGGCACCTCAGAGGGAGATGGAGGCAGGGGGAGATTGGAGGCAGGGGTTGTTAGTGGCAGGGGGTGATTGGAGGCAGGGGGGCACCGCAGAGGGGGATGGTGTCACCGCAGACAGTGGGAATGAAGACAGGGTTTGTTGGTGGCACCGCAGAGGGTGGGGGATGGAGGCAGGGGGCCTGGGGGAGATTGGAGGCAGGGGGTGTTAGTGGCAGGGGGTGATTGGAGGCAGGGGGTGATGGTGGCAACACAGAGGGGAATGGTGGCATCGTAGAGGGTGGGGGATGGAGACAGGGGCTGTTGGTGGCCCTGCAAAGGGGGAAGGAGGCCGGGTGACGATGGAGGCAAGGGGTGATTGGAGGCAGGGGGCCTGGGGGTGATTGGAGGCAGGGGGTGATTGGAGGCAGGGGGTGATTGGAGGAGGGGGTGATTGGAGGCAGGGGGTTATTGGAGGCAGGGGTTGATGGTGGCACAGCAAAGGAATATGGTGGCATCGCAGAGGGTGGGGGATAGAGACAGGGGTTGTTGGTGGCACCGCAGAGGGGGATGGAGGCAGGGGGTGATTGGAGGCAGGGGGTGATTTTGGCACCGCAGAGGGGAATGGTGGCATCGCAGAGGGTGGGGGATGGAGACAGGGGTTGCTGGTGGCACCGCAGAGGGGGGTGGAGGCTGGGGGTGATTGGTGGCAGGGGGCCTGGGGAAGATTGGAGACAGGGGGAGATTGGAGGCAGCGGGTGTTAGTGGCAGGGGGTGATTGGAGGCAGGGGGTGATGGTGGCACCACAGAGGGGAATAGTGGCATCGTAGAGGGTGGGGGATGGAGACAGGGGTTGTTGGTGGCACTGCAGAGGGGGATGGAGGCAGGGGACGATGGAGGCAAGGGGTGATTGGAGGCAGGGGGCCTGGTGAAGATTGGAGGCAGGGGGATATTGGAGGCAGGGGGTGTTAGTGGCAGGGGGTCATTGGAGGCAGGGGGTGATGGTGGCACAGCAGAGGAAGATGGTGGCATTGCAGAGGGAGAAGGTGGCATCGCAGAGGGTGGGGGATAGAGACAGGGGTTGTTGGTGGCACCGCAGAATGGGATGGAGGCAGGGGGTGATTGGAGGCAGGGGGTGATGGTGGCACCGCAGAGGGTGGGGGATGGAGACGGGTTGTTGGTGGCACCACAGAGGGGGGTTGAGGCTGGGGGTGATTGGAGGCAGGGGGCCTGGGGGAGATTGGAGACAGGGGGAGATTGGAGGCAGGGGGTGTTAGTGGCAGGGGGTGATTGGAGGCAGGGGGTGATGGTGGCACAGCAGAGGGGGATGGTGGCATCGCAGAGGGTGGGAGATGGAGACAGGGGTTGTTGGTGGCACCGCAGAGGGGATGTAGGCAGGGGGCCTGGGGGAGATTGGAGGCAGGGGGAGATTGTGGCACCGCAGGGGATGTTGGTGGCAGAGGGGGATGGAGGCAGGTGGTGATGTGACTAAATAATTTCCCCTTATTATATCGAAAGTAACAAAAATATGTTTTTTTTACCTTAATATCTACCTTAAATCACATTGCTATTTGCCTAGCGCACTTGTTTGTAGCCTAAATGCTGACATTTGCACCTAAAAATTTAATTTAGTAACTTTTGTGAAATGCCAGTAAAAACGTGTCTGTGCCAGTAAATTTCGAGTGTCATGCCAGTAAATTTAAATCTGGTAGGTTGGCCACACTGGGGGGCAAGTTGGGGGTAGGTAGGGATATAGGGGTCCAGAGTAGATGGAAAGGAAAGGGGGATAGAGATGGTAGGCTTGGGAGAGATCCTGAGAGGCAGTGGGATGTAATTGGGGGATGTTGGTAATGCCTTGGGTAGAGTCAAAATAAATAAACGGAGACTACGGCATGCTTGCAACCATTGAGCAGGATACTAAAATACAAATTTGCAATGGTACTCTACTGTGGTCACCTCAGAGGGAATTGCAAGTATCTAGCCTCTATAAATTGCTTGTTGCTAAAAAAAGTTTTTTTAATTTATTATAAAATTGGCAAAATTCCCCAGAAAAAAAATCATAATATTAATGATGTCCCTTACCTGATCCTACACAGAGGGCTGCCAGCAGTAGGATGGTTGCGTGTGGGGCCATTGTAAGCTGGAGGAGGCTTGTGAGCGTGATATCCCAAGACCCATGCCTTATATATATATATATTTTCTGACCTCCCCTCCCTCATACCGACATACCAATGGATCATGCCCTTCTGACACCTTGGTATGCCGACTTAAAGAAAGCAGAGGAATAATAGAAAAATATAATTATTTCTATAATTTTCTTTGACTTGCCCAAGGCAGTTCTCAAATTGTTGCATCCACCCATGACTGTAACAAAGGTTATAGTCATATAGTAAGTCGCGTTAAAAAAGACACAAATCCATCGTGTTCAATCAATAGAAAAAAATGTGTATATATATATATTAGGACTGTGCAAATTAACTTTTAATTAATCGATTAATCTTTAATTTTTTTTGATCGATCAAAATCTTTTTGATCGATTAAAAGTCTTATGATTGGTACTCACCTTTCCGCCGGCTTCTGGGCCTTCAGGGAGTTCCATCGGAGATCCGGTAACGTCACGGACACCGGCAGGGCTTGCCATGTCCATCTGAAGGACTCCTTTGCTGTGCCTTCATATCTGCATGCCGGCGGGACCTTACTATCTGCCACACGCAAGGGCGGTTACACTTCCCTCTATCACTTCCCTCTACCACCCTGGGATTCTACAACCATCCACTGGGAGTTGTGATAGTTCCCTTCATGGGACATCTACATGCCGACGGACTGATGTTAACCCCTCCTCATCTGGATTCAGCCGTGGTATCGTTGTACATATTTTTATACCAGTATCATACTTAGCTACATGTTTTTATGACTGCTTTTGCTACCATTTGGTAATACTCGCACCATTTTTACAGTTTATGTAGCTACATCGATTTTATCTCCAATGCAATATTTATTTTGTTATCGACTTGAAGACTATAAAAGTTTTAATGCTATTCCCATCCAGCGCGGCCTTTGTGTGTTTTTTGTATCCTGCTATCCATTTTTCCAATAGCTGCACTGGGAATCAGCCTGCAAGGAGAGCAGCTAAAAGTAGTTGGATCTGTATGTGCGTTATAATTAATCGAAATTAGTAGATCAATCGATAAAAAAAAAAAAGATTAATCGAACACAAAAATTTTGATCAGTAACAGCCCTAATATATATATATATATATATATATATATATATATATATATATATATATATATATATATATATATATATATATATATATATATATATATATATATATATATATCTATACCCCAATTGATCCAGAGGAAGGCTGAAAAAACAAAGCATGAACAAATTTGTGCCAACGGTGGAGAATTTTTTTTTCCTGGATCCACTTATTTCCAAACTGCCATTCAGTGACACACCCCCCTCTCTCACCTTTCTTCAAAAAAGATGAGGGGGGACAGGGGGGAAATGTAGTCTCGGGGTTGATGGGGAATTTGGCGGTGGGTTATTTGTCAGGTGAATGTGCCACTTGCCACCAGATGCAGTGCCGCTTGCCACCAGATGCAGTGCTGCCGTCACTCCCTCGGCATGAGGCACATGCGTAGAAGGTAAGGAGCGGCGTCACTATCTGGAGAGTGAAGATCACACCAGTCCCTGCTGCTTGCCGATGGGTGCCGGAGAAGGAGGAGTTGTCGAGGTGGGTGGGGACAAAAGCAGTGCTGCACTAGGCGCAGGCCTCGCTCCTGGTCTCATGGTCTATGAGTAAATTGTCACTGGTTGCAAGATGCCCGGCAGCGCTGGTCCTAGTAACCAGTTCCGGAAATGTAGTTATTAGTTAGTAGGAGGTGGCTGTGTCCTCTATTTAATTCGCATGTGCCCGGGACAGACATGTATATTGCGGGATAGTCCCGGGCAATTCGGGACACGTGGGCACCCTAGATCAACTACCACTGATGGTTTTTACCTATAAGTGCCAGTATCCAATTATATGTTGTGCATTCAGAAATGCATCCAGCTCTTTTTTAACCACTTGCCAACCAGCCGCAGCAGTTTTACTGTGGCAGCATGGCTCGGCTGGACAAAACAACGTTATGTTACGTCACTTCCCCCTGTGGCCCACGGAGCGGCAGACGCGATGATCGCCAGGCACCCGCAATCACTCATGACTTCATGACTAGGGATGAGCTTCGTGGTGGAGTCGAACTCACGTTCGACTCGAACATCGTATGTTCGACCGTTCGTCAAAACGCAAATGTTACGGGCCGTTCGTGCCAAATTCAGGTGGCGTGTCACAGCCCATAATTCACTGCGGCATCACAGTGCATTGCTGGCTGATGATTGGCCAAGCATGCACTATGACCCGCATGCTTGGCCAAGCATAGCTTGCAATAAACAGAGAGCCATAATTGGCCAAAGCCAGGGTGGCTTTGGCCAATTATGGCTCAGGGGGTTTTGTACACGCCCCACACTATAAAAGGCCATCTGCAAGTTGGCCTTGTGTAGTGTGTTGCGGAGGTTAAGAGAGAGAAGACTGAGAGAGAGTGTCATTTTTTCTAGGTAGATAGAGCAGGCAGGCTAGTCAGTTAAAGTTACAGTGTAGAGGATATATTTGCATCCCAGGTGTTGTATATATATTTATACACTGTATAGTATAGCTAGATCCGCTCTTCCTAATTTACTGGCAGGCTGGTGATTGTGCTAGCTGCAGTATTCTCACATGGTGTACTGCCCGTGTTCTCTGCAGTTCGCACCTAAAGCTACATGGTGTTTACTGCCTGTGTCCTCTGCAGTTTGCACCTAAAGCTACGTGCTGTGTACTGCCTGCATCCTCTGCAGTGTGCACCTAAAGCTACGTGGTGTGTACTGCCCATGTCCTCTGCAGTTTGCACCTAAAGCTATGTGGTGTGTACTGCCTGTGTCTTCTGCAGTTTGCACCTAAAGCTATGTGGTGGGTACTGCCTGTGTCCGCTGCAGTGTGCACCTAAAGCTACGTGGTGTGTGTACTGCCCGTGTCCTCTGCAGTTTGCACCTAAAGCTACGTGGTGTGTACTGCCTGTGTCCTCTGCAGTTTGCACCTAAAGCTACGTGGTGTGTACTGCCCATGTCCTCTTCAGTTTGCACCTAAAGCTACGTGGTGTGTACTGCCTGTGTCCTCTGCAGTTTGCACCTATAGCTACGTGGTGTGTGTACCTCCCGTGTCCTCTGCAGTGTGCACCTAAAGCTACGTGGTGTGTGTACTGCCTGTGTCCTCTGCAGTGTGCAGGCCATTATTATATCTGGACGGACAACAAGGAGAGGCAGAGAGTCACGAGCCGATAAAAGATGGCAAGCAGGCTCTTCATCTACTGTAGAGGCAACAGTGCTGGTCGTGGACACGGTGCATCCTCATCAGCACGTGGCCGTGGGACATGCTCGTCCTTTTTTTGGCAGCTGGCCTCATTGAGCCGCAACATGCCAAAGACTTGGTAGAGAGGATAACCAAGCCGTCCTCATCCTCTCTCACGCAGGCTCAGGCTACTTTGTCTGGCAAAGCAGCTGCCAAGGCGTCCTCTTCCCTCTGCTCAATGGCATCAGTCACTACTTCCCTAGCCCCACCATGTCCTCCTGAGGAGTCCCCCGAACTGTTTGACCACAGTGTTGGGTCCATGCTGCATTAGGATGTGAGCCCAGAGAGAGGGGGTGCCCAAGAATCACAGCAATTTGACAGTCCTGTTCCCCCAGCTGCAGCATACTGCCAGGTTTTCTACAGTGATGAGGAGGGAGAGGATGATGAGGTCACTGACTCTACGTGGGTGCCTGATAGGAGAGAGGGGGAGGAGGAGGCACAGGCACATCTCCAATGAGGCAGGATGCCCTCCAGGGGCCAGCTTAAGGGCAGCACACCGACTGCATCACAACGCAGAGCTGCGCATGTGCAGGGCGCTGCTGTCTCTCAGCGTTATTCCAAAAGTTCTTTGGTGTGGGCCTTTTTTGGGACGAGTGCATCAGATTGCACCGCTGCTATTTGCAACATATGTCTCAAGCGTATCTCGCGTGGCCAAAACATCACCCACTTGGGCACCACATGCTTGACCAGACATATGTCGACCTGCCATGCAGTTCGTTGGCAAGCGTACCTCAAAGACCCACACTAAAAAACAAAGCGGACCTCCCCTTGCTCCTCATCAGCTGGGATATCCAATCCCACTATACCCTCAGTCCTCTCTGAAGCCTGCACTGATAGGAATGAAGGTGTAGAATTAGGTGTGTCACAGCCTAGTACTTGTGGGCAATCTACTATCGGTACACCCGATGGCAGATTGTATCAGGCAAGTTTCCCTACCCCAGCTGCTGCAGCGCCAAAAGAAGTTCTCTCCCAGCCATCCACATGCCCAGTGGTTGAATGCTAGCTTAGCTAAATTGCTAGCACTTCAACTGCTGCCTTTTCAGTTGGTAGATTCTGCCCCTTCTGTGAGTTTGTGGAATGTGCAGTACCTCAGTGGCAAGTTCCCAAACGCCTTTTTCTCAGGCATGCGGAGTCCTCTGGGTCACTGAGAACGACATGATCCGCAGCCACCTCGTCCCAGCCACATACAAGTCCATGGGTTCCTTGGGACTGTAATTGATCCCTTGGAGACTGCTGCTGATGCTGAGTGCTAGGCTCCACCTCCATGCTGACACAATTCTCCTCCTCATCCTCTTCCTGTGTGATAGGAGGGCAAGCAGGAACACTGTCTGGATAAAGGGGGCCTTGAGAGGTAAGGAAGTCCTCCTCTTCATCCCTCTGTTCTGCCTCAAGGGCCCTGTCCATTATTCCACGCAGCGTGTGCTCCAACAGGTAGAGGGACAATCTCACTGATGCATGCACTGTCACTGCTCACCATCCTTGTGGCCTCCTCAAATGGTGACAGGACAGTGCATGCATCCCTGATCTTGGCCCACTGGCGTGGGGGAAAAAACAAGCTCCCCTGACCCTGTCCTGCTGCCATATTGGCACAGATACTCATTGATGGCCCTCTGCTGCGTGTGCAGCTGCTGCAGCATGGCCAATGTAGAGTTCCACCTGGTAGGCATATCACAGGTGGAGTGCATGCATCAGTGAGATTGTCCCTCTACCTGTTGGAGCACACGCTGCGTGGAATAATGGACAGGGCCCTTGAGGCAGAACAGAGGGAGGAAGAGGAGGACTTCCTTACCTCTCAAGGCCCCCTTTATCCAGACAGTGTTCCTGCTTGCCCTCCTATCACACAGGAAGAGGATGAGGAGGAGAATTGTATCAGCATGGAGGTGGAGCCTAGCACTCAGCATCAGCAGCAGTCTCCAAGGGATCAATTACAGTCCCAAGGAACCCATGGACTTGTATGTGGCTGGGACGAGGTGGCTGCGGATCATGTCGTCCTCAGTGACCCAGAGGACTCCGCACCGAATGCCTCAGCAAACCTACGTTGTATGGCCTCCCTGATCCTGCAAAGCCTATGGAAGGATCCTCATATTCGTGGTATCAAGGAGGGGGATCATTACTGGCTGGCAACCCTCCTTGATCAACGTTACAAGAGTAAGGTTGCGGACCTTTTCTTGCCGGCACAGAGGGAGCAGCAGATGAAACATCTTCGGGAGGCCTTGCAGAAGGGTCTGTGCAACGCGTTCCCGGATACTGTGAGGTTACAAAATCTTGGTCCTGGACAATGTGTTGCTGAGGCTTCAGTCAGTCACATAAGGAGTGGTGTAGAAGGTGGCCATATGAGCGATGCATTCAGACCATTTTTTAGTCCGTAGCCCCAAGGTATGACCGGTTTCAGCAACCATCGCCAGCGTCTGTTTTACATGGTGCAGGAATGCCTAGGGGCAAGATCAGACTTGGACATCTTTCCCACCGAAAATCCTCTGGCTAACTGGGTCTTGAGGTTGGATCACTGGCTTGCACAGTACGCAATTGAGCTACTGGCTTGTCCTGCATTCAGCGTTCTTTCAGAACGCACATTCAGTGCTGCTGGAGGCTTTGTAACCAATCACAGGGTGCGCCTCCCCACCGACTTGGTCGATCGACTGACCTTCATCCTTGCAGGCTTGGATCACCACCAGCTACCAAGCACCTGATGCTGATGTAACTGAATTTTTTTTTTAAATGTCAGATCTCTTCAAGACTGCCTATGCTGATGCTGAGTGACAATCCTGTTATGCTGAGTGACTATCCTTTTCCTCCTCAAAGAACATTTTTGGTTCTGGGCACCGCCACCAGTGCCTAAGACCCAATTCTTCTGCGCCTGTTTAACAGGGGAGTGTAATTACAATTTTTGATGCAATACTTTGCAGCGGGCTCATTCCTGCGCTCCAACTAGAGTATCTGTGAGGGGTTACAGTGTTGTGGCACCAGCACCAGTGCCTAAGGCCCAATTTTTCTGCCCATGTTTAACAGGGGCTAGTAATTACTATTTTTGATGCAATTCTTTGCAGTGGGCTCATTCCTGCGCTCCAACTAGAGTATCTGTGAGGAGTTGCAGTTTTGTGGCACCAGCACCACCACCACCACCAACAAAGGCCCAATTTTTCTGCCCCTGTTCAACAGGGGCATGTAATTACAATTCTTGATCTAATATTTCACAGCAGGGCCCATTCCTGCGCCCACAAGAGTAACTGTGAGGACTTACAGTGTTGTGGCACCAGGGCCAGCACCAAAGGCCACATTTTTCTACCACTGTTTAACAATGGCATGTAATTACAGTTCTTGAAATAATAGTTCACACAGCATGGTGTTCCAGTGCCCACCAAGACAAACTGTGAGGGCTTACAGTGTTGTGGCAACACCAACACCTAGGGCCCAAATGTATGCAGAGTATATACGGCAGGCCCCTACTTTCAAACATTCAACTTACAAACGACTCCTACTTGCAAACGGAAGGAGACAACAGGAAGTGAGAGGAAATCTACCCCTAGGAAGGGAAATTCTCTTCTGTAAAAGGTGTCTCCTGTCCACTGATGCTTTATCACCAATCCTTGTTTCACTAAAAAAAAAAATCATTTGTCATTGGGACAGAAAGTGAATTGCAATCTTCTGACCAGATGCACACAGACAGCAAAACAAATGTTACAGGGGTGATAACCCTTCTCTATGTTTTTAGAAATGCTTAAAAATAGATTTAATGGCTGGAGCTACACTTTAAAAAAGTACCAGTCCACAATTACAAACCGATTCTACTTAACAACAAACCTACAGTCCCTGAGCCAGATTCAGAAACATTTGTCTAACTTTCGGCGGGCGTAGCGTATCTCATTTACGCTACGCCGCCGTAAATTAGAGTGGCAGGTACGTTATTTAGAAAAAACTTGCGCCCTAAGCTACGGCGGCGTAGTGTAAATGGGCCAGCATAACCGCGCGCAATTCAAAGTTGGCTGGTAGTGGGCATGTTGTATGTTAATGAATCGTGACCCCACGTAAATGCCACGCCTAACGAACGGCGCATGCGCCGTCCGTGGACTTATCCCAGTGCGCATGCTCCAAAATCACAGTGGAAATACTCAATGCTTTCGACGTGAACGTAACTTACGCACAGCCCTATTCGCGTACGACTTATGCAAACTACGTAAACGACGTACAATTCGAACCTGTTCCGACGTCCATACTTTACATGGGCTGCGCCTCATATAGCAGGGGTAACTTTACGCTGGTCGAACGCCTTACATAAACGACGTATATCAATACGCCGGGCGCAACTACGTTTCTGAATCAGCGTATCTTGCTCATTTGCATATTTTTAATGGGAACGTTTTATGTGTCCAGCGTAACTATGCGCCCACGATACGCCGGCATAGGCAAGTTAAGCCGGACGACTGAAGCCATGTTTTTCGGCGTATGTTGCTTTTTGAATCAGCGTAAAGATGCGACGGCGCACATTTGAATTTACGGCGGCGTATCAGGAGATATGCCAGCGTAGATGCTTTCTGAACCTGGCCCCCTGTATATAGGGCCAAAGGGGCTTGTAATGACCTGGAGGGGGGGGACCCATGCTATTTTTCTCAATGATTTTCATCCATATTGCAGGGACCAGACATTACATTGGAGCCGCAAGCAGTCTTAAATTACTTTTTTCTTATAGTAATCTCATTTTGTGCAGGGACAGTCCTAAACACGTGCCACCTCACAAGCATACTATAGACACCCAGCAGGTATGATATTTAAAGGAATTTTTCTTTTTTTTTTCACTTTAAGCATCATTAAAATCACTTCCTCAGAAAAAAAACACTGGGCCAGATTCTCAGAGGCGATACGACGGAGTATCTCAGATACCCTGTCGTATCGCCGTTTTTTTTGGCTGGTATCTATGCGAGTGATTCTTAGCATCACTTTGGCATAGATACGGCTGAACATCCGACAAGTGTAATACAATTACACTTGCGGATCGTAGTTGTAATGACAACTCCGGCCACTAGGTGGCCTTTACGCCGATTCCCGATCGCTTTTACGCCGCACCGTCGTCGCGTACGTCGTTTTCGTTCGCGTAAGGTTACCCCTGCTTCTATGAGGAGTAACCTTACGAAGTACCGTCGGATGCCATGTTAAGTATGGCGTCGGGTCAGCGTCGGCTTTTTCCGTCGCTTACGTCGTTTTACTAACTCGTTCGCGAATAGGGCATTGCGTAGTGACGATCACGTCATTTTGACGTCGGTTTCAACAACGCTTTCCGACGTGAGCTGGAGCATGCACACTGGGCTTTTTCCCCGGCCGGCGCATGCGCCACCATTACTAGTAAAAAAAAAAAAATAATAAAAATGCCATAATTCTATCCCATATTTTGTAAACGCTATAACTTTTGCGCAAACCAATCAATATACGCTTATTGCGTTTTTTTTTTTACCAGAAATATGTAGAATACGTATCGACCTAAACGGAAGAATTTTTATTTATTTTATTTTTTCAACCACTTCCATACCGGGCCTATTTTGGCACTTCGCTCCTACATGCATAAATCATATTTTTTTTGTTAGAAAATGACTCAGAACCCCCAAACATTATATTTTTTTTTTAGCAGACACCCTAGGGAATAAAATTCAGGCCATTGCAACTTTTTATCTCACACAGTATTTGCGCAATAATTTTTCAAACGCCAATTTTTTTTGTATAATGTGAAAGATGAAGTTACGCCGAGTAAATAGATACCTAACATGTCACGCTTTAAAATTGCGCACACTCATGGAATGGCGCCAAACGTCACTACTTAAAAATCTCCATAGGCGTCGCTTTTTTTTACAAGTTACAAATTTAGAGTTGCAGAGGAGGTCTAGTGCTAGAATTGTTGCTGGCGCTCTAACGCACGCGGCGATACCTCACATGTGTGGTTTGAACGGCGTTTACATATGTGGGCGGGACTTGCGTGTGTGTTCGCTTCTGAGCGCGAGCTACCGGGGATAGGGGCGTTTAAAAAAATATATATATTATTTTTTTTTTTTTTACTTAACTTCTTTTATTTTTACACTTTTTTTGACATTTTTTTTTTTTTTGATCACTTTTATTCCTATTACAAGGAATGTAAACATCCCTTGTAATAGGAATAGTTTGTGACAGGTCCTCTTTATGGAGAGATGCGGGGGGGTCAAAAAGACCTCACATCTCTCCTCCAGGCTGGAAAGCATTAGATCGTGAAAAAAAATTCACCGATCTAATGCTTTCAGCCGCGATTGCGGCTGTGTTTACATTCCAGGACCTGGGCGTGACGTCATAACATCGCGCCCGGGCCTCCGAGGATCATAGAGATGACTGGTGACCATCTGGTCACCAGTCTACTCTATGGTTTACAGCGGACGGCGGCGGATCGTTTCTCCGGGTCTCCGATGGCAAAGGAGAGCCCGGAGAAGCACCGGATGGCGGTGGGAGGGGGGGCGTCTGTTATGATCGTTCTTATGGTGCACAGAATCGCCGCCTGAAGAGATGGATATCTGAATGATGCCTGTGGCTGCAGGCATCATTCAGATATCCCCACTGAAAGTCCAGGACGTCATATGACGTCCTTGGGCTGGAAGTGGTTAAATTTGGGATATTTATTATAGTAAAAAGTAAAAGATATTAGGGGTTATTTACGAAAAGGCAAATCCACTTTGCACTACAAGTGAAATTGCACTGAAAGTGCACTTGGAAATCAAATTTCAAATTTGTTCCTGTTCTTTTGTTTATAGCACAACAAATAAAAACCGCAGAGGTGATCAAATACCACTAAAAGAAAGCTCTATTTGTGGAGGGAAAAAGGACGTAAATTTTGTTCGGGTACAGCATCGCAAGACCGCGCAATTGTCAGTTAAAGCGATACAGTGCCAAATTGTGAAAAGTGCTCTGGTCGAAAGGGGGTAAAATCTTCTGGGGCTGAAGCGGTTAAAACAATCTACTGAGCGGGCCTCAGTACTAACTAACTTGTTCTTGAGGGAGTCTAACAAAACTAGTGGTATTTATCATCCCTTATGATTCCTATCTGCTTCCTATTGAGGGCACCAGCAAGAGAGGAGGTGCCAGAAAATCCAGCGGGGGACCAGAGAAGAGGAGGATTGGGACCACTCGGTGCCAGGGTGGCTTTGGCCAATTATGGCTCAGGGCTTTTGCACACGCCCCACACTATAAAAGGTTGCCTGCTGGGTGGCCTCGTGTAGTGTGTTCCAGCGCTGGTTACAGATCAGACAGAGAGAGAGAGATTGTCTTTTTTTCGAGCTAGATAGAGTAGGCAGGCTATTCAGTTAAATTTACAGTGTGTAGAGGATATATATACATCCCAGGAGTTGTACATATATTTATACACTATGGGCCAGATTCTCAAAAGAGATACGCCGGCGTTTCGTAGGAAACACCATCGTATCTCTGTTTTTTTTACTGGGTATCTATGCGTCTGATTCATAGAATCACTTACGCATAGATACAGCGAAGATCCGACAGGTATAAAACACTTACACCGTCGGATCGTAGATGTAATGACTTCGCTGGCCTTTACGTTGATTTCTCATTTGCCTATGCAAATGAGCCTAATACGACGATTCCCGAACGTTTTTACGCCGCCCAGTCGTCGTTTACGTTGTTTACGTAAGCGTAAACCTACCCCTGCTTTATGAGGGGTAGGCTTACGAAGTTCCGTCGTATGTCATGTTAAGTATGGCGTCGGGTCAGCGTCGTCATTTTCCGTCGGTTACGTGGTTTTACTAAGTCGTCGCGAATAGGGATTTACGTAAACGACGCTCACGTCGGTTTCATTCACGTTTTCCGACATGAGTTGGAGCATGCGCACTGGGCTATTTTTGCGGCCGGCGCATGCGCAGTTCGATCGACGCGGGGGCACGCTTAATTTAAATACAAGCCGCCCCCTTTCAATTACACGGGGATACGCATGCTTTGGGAATACGGCACTTGCTCTGTTAAATTGCAGCGGCGTAGTGTAAATGGCTTACGCTACACCGGCGGCCAATGTACAAGAATCTGGCCCAGTATCTGTATCCTAATCTGTCAGGCAGTTGATTGTGCTAGCTGCAGTCAGTGTTCTCACTCACATGTTGTATTGCCCGTGTGCTCAGTGCACCTAAGCCCACTTGGTTTATAGTGCAAGTGAGGGAGGCCCGGAGTGAAAAAGCAGCCAAGCAGAATAACGCAGGGCCGGGCATGACTAGGTGGAGGTAGGCCAACTAAGGGTTAACTGTAGGAGGGAGCTGGTTGGTTGGAAGGAAATCTGTGGAGAGGCAAGGAGGGGAGGAGCATTATTTAAGGAGGGGGTAGAGACCGTGAGGCAAAAGTGCGGGAAGGAGATTGCAAGGAGGCAGGTTTTTCCCACCCACCCTCCCTATGTGTGGTGAGTTGTTGTTGTTCATTTGTTTTTCTTTTCTTTCAGGTGGAAACATAGTCGTCACGACAGCAGTATCGGACTGGTTGGCGGTGTTAGTTGGTCTTTGATGGTGGCAGTTACAGATGTGATGGAAATGGTGGTGGGCACATCGGTGGGATGGGACCCTTATGGGGGATTATTCCAGCCGGACGGTGTCCGCTGGAATACGGTTTATGGCTACACTGCGGGGGAAAAAGGTTTGTCTCTGAGCTGGGTCGGCTGGGGGCCGGTTAGGGTTAATGGTTGCGCAGTGTAGTGGTAAAAAGGAAGGTGAAGCCGGGTTGCCGTCAAAGACCAAGAAGCTGGGTTATAAAAGTTGTTTACAATATTGTTAAGGAAGAAAGTTTTGTGTGATTTAATTATTTTTGATTTAATTATCTAATTTAAATATTTATGTGGTTAAAATAAAATTGGCTGTGGCCATTTTTACTCCAACAAGACCGTGTCTCTCGTTAATCTTAGTAAAAGGGGGTAACTATGGTAATGGTAAAGGGGTTGACGGTTTTAGGGTACGGTTTAGAGTATGGGCTATCCGAAGTACACTGGTCATGCTAATTACTGTAAACCTCATTTGCCACACAGTCACCCAATTGCACAGTACATTGAGGTCAGCTTGTAAGTTATAGATACCCTCTAAGAAAGTTATTCCACTTTGTGTCACCTGCATAGACAGAAATGGTACGTTTAATCCCAGTCCATATATCATTTATAAAAATATAAAAAAAAAAAAAAATAGTGTCCCTTGATGTAAATCCATTGTCAATCACACAGCCCGCTGACCCAAAAAAAAATAAAAAAATAAACTCCGCCTTCTAAGACGACCTCCTGCCAAATGCCTCCTCTGTGCTTTGACAGTTCTTATATAGGTAAGGGGCAGGGCCATCTGGCTATGTCACCCGTTGTCCCTGCCCTTTACCTATATAAGAACTGTCAAAGCAGGGAGGAGGCATTCGGCAGAAGGTCATCCTGGAAGGCAAATCGTTTTTTTTTTTTTGGGTCAGGGGCAGCGTGATTGACAAAGGATTTACATTGAGGGACACTTTTTTTTTTATTTATTTAAAAAGGATTTGTCAAAAACTTGTCTCTTGTTTTTATTACTATTTGTACACTTGGGGAAGGTTTACTATTTATCCAATACTCATTCACATGGGGGAGTTGTCAGCATCTGGGGACCCTTATGTTATAAGGGGCTTCCAGATTTTGATAAGCCCCCCTGCCTGCAGACCCCCACAACCACCAGCCACGGTGTGGATGAGGCCCTTGTCCCCATTAATATGGGGACAAGGTGCTTTGGAGTGGCACCCCCCCATCTTAAGGGCATATGGCCTGGTATGGTTCAGAAGGAGGGCCCCCCTTCCAGATCAGCCAGGCTGCATGCCCGGATAAGGGTCTGGCATGGATTTTTGCCATGGGGTTCTCCTCAAAATCCATACCAGACCCGAAGGGCCTGGTATAGACAGGGGTTGACTGCACACCATTTTTTTTCTTTATTTTTTAACCAGTGCTTTTTTTTTCAGCTGCCAGTGGGGAAACCCATTGATGGGAATGGGAAACCCATTGACAGCTGATAACTTATCGGCCGGCTTTGACGCCCTGCTAATTAACAAACAGCTTACACTGCACCCTGATTGGGCAAAGCTTTGCCCAATCAGGGTGCAGAATTCACAGTGCAGTTCTCAGTGCATTGCAGGGTGTTCGTCGGGGGGAACACCAGGTGAAAACCCTACAAATTCAGGTGTTCTGTGAATGGCTGAACAGGCAAATGTTTGGCCCGAACTCATGCTCGGGCCGAACCGTTCACCCACCATTAATGAATATACTTATTGTATGGGTACCAATCCAGTTATGTGATCCCTTGTGTCAGCCAGCAATGGCAACAGGGGAGAGGAGAGAGCGCCCGTAATCCAAGCCCAGCATTGAAGGAACACAGGGACAGTCTAAGAGTCAGCAATGACTCTCCCATGAGCCCCCAAAAATTTCAGAAAGCTTACCCTAACCAGGTGTTAACCGGGTATTTGGTTTTGCTCCCCCCATCCGCATTCCCAGTACCTCTCTCCAGCCGTGACTACACCATTAAAGGATCTGTCACATAATGTGGGACAAGCAGGCTCCTCGACTCTCAACTCTAACAGTTGTAGCGCTTACCCCCGAAGGAAACGCTGGTTAGATTTGGGATCGGCGTATTTAAGTTACCTCTGTGATGATGTCTAGGGGTGATGATGGTGATGAGAGCAGTGATAGAATGTCCCGACCACTGGTTGACGTTTTCAATGCTTTATTTTTGGTCCAACACGACCAACAGTCAACTCGAGGTAGATAGAGTAGATTGGTGAATAAGAGTAACCTTGCAGATACAGGCTGTGGATAATAGAAGCAATCCTGCCTCCAACAAATGTGTTTGTCTCGTCGCCACTCCAGCCGGAGTGGGTACAGTGCCCCCGGACAGGTCCCTCTCACAGGCCTGGCAGCCAGAAAGTCACTGAGAATGCTGAAAAGGAACAAGTCTCTGCCACCGACTTGGCTCTGATAAATTAGTAAAGGCCTCTGCCACAGGTCCGATACTTGAGAACGATAGAGCAAATCCTTTCAGTCAATAATTAAGGAGCCACCGACTGACAGTTTGCTACTTACAACCTGTCAGTGTCTGGTTACTTAGATCCCCAATGGTTTTGTCTGCACCCTATTGGTTCACCTGCCTCCGGGTTCACCTCAGACCGACTCCCCACCAAACAGCACCCAGCTTGGGATCCTTTTTTCCTTGAAGTGTGGGGACCCAGTAAGTCACTGGGGCCCCTTGGCAATTTCAGTTGCTCTGAGCCATGAGGGCCCAGAGTTTGGAACTCCGCAAAGCACGGGCCCTGGCCAGGTAGGCCATGATGACGGGGCCCGTGATGTGCGCACACCCTGAAGGTGGGTGCCACACCCGGAACCAGGAACCCGCGAAGAACCTCCGAAAATGGCATCTGCCACAGATATACCCCAGATAAACAGATATACCCCCCCAGCATGCCCCGCGAGGGAAACACTCCTCCAATTGGCTGCTGAGGAAAAGTGGCTCTGCCTGAACCCCTCTGGCACCACCTGCCGCCCAGACATGAGACTGCATCTCTGGAGCACAGAATGACCCACAGGACAATTCAGGGCTGACAGCAGCCCAAATTTACACAAATCAACCTGGGTGAGAGCAGATAAGTCTCTCACCCCACTAAATTTACAATAGCGTCCCTTCTGAAATTTAAGGGGGCGCTACAAGGACCCACAACCTTGATCGCCATATAAAGTTGATCCAGGGTTCACCCGATCGCCCTCGAGGGATCAGGAAGGATTTTTTTTCCCCGCTGTAGCGGATTGGCTTTGCTCGGTAGGGTTTTTTCGCCTTCCTCTGGATCAACAAGGGGGTATTAGTTGGGGGGTCCTCTCCATTCGCCGCTCATCAGGGCCATCTGAATTGGTCACCGTCATTTATCACCAGCGCGATCACCACAAACCATATTTCGCCATCTTCGACGCATCCGCCAAAATGGTTAATTTGCAATATTGTGCAAAAACCATTTGGGGTCTAAAGACAGCCGCCTCAACTTAACCAGTTCTCATCAAAAACGCACTAAGAAAAGAGCACGGTTAAGAACCAATCGACAATCAACAGTCAAAAATTGCACGCCAACACTTCAGTCAAAACATATATCTTGCGCCTTGATCAACACAAGATCGGCAGTAAAGCACCGACAGGAAATCCACGATTTCATCATTGAACACAACATTGACTGCCTCTTCATCACAGAAAGCTGGCTAACATCGGATTGTAACACCATTCTAGGAGAACTGGTGCCAGAGAATTATGGCATTCTAACAGAAAACAGATCTACAAGGCTCACCTCTCGGTCACCAAACCAGACCCACAGATCTCACTACCATTCATGAAAACCCTCACTCTGCAACTGCAAACAAATCCCCAGGACACCGTTCACATACTCCTGTGCTTTCGACCACTGGGTTCAAAAACGCACCTCCTCACATCACTGACAGAATTCATCTCCACCTATACCTTAAACCTCAAACATCTCCTACTACTCGGGGACTTCAACCTCTGGGCCAACTCCTCACAGGATTCCGTCGCCGACGCCTGCATCAACCACTTGGAAGGATTAGGTCTGCAGCAACTGGTGTGTGGTCCCACACACGTTTCAGGTCACACGCTCGATCTTATCTTCAAACAAGATTTGGATATCAATATAATGGAAAATCAGCCACTACCCTGGACAGATCACCAGAATGGACAAGATCCCAGAAGAAGCGCCACTCGGAACTCTTCAAAACTACATTATTGAACAAAATAAAAACAGCAGAACACCATCAGACAACAGCGCAAACACTCAACTCCATCAACAAAGCCCTACTACAGACAGCAGACATAGTATCTCCAAAACACAGAAAGCTCATCCGGAAAAACAACTCCGGCTGGTTTAACGACGTGCTCACGTTGTTAAAACAAAAACGCAGAACAGTGTCAGCAGCCTGGAGAAGAAGCTCAACAGAGAAAAACCACACAATTTACAAACTAACCACCAAGAGCTATCATAAAGAAATCTTTAAAGCAAAAAAGATCACTTTTCTAACATTCTCACAAAAGCCAGTTACCGTCCCCGCAAACTCTTTAACCTAGTCGCTCAGACCATGAACCCAGCCTGCCTAGAGGCTCCGAACTTTGAATCACAAGAGAATTATCGGATTATTTCATTAATAAAATAAAAAAAATCTGTGAAATTATTCAGCAAAAGAGAACCTCCACCGACTCCCCTTTAAAAGGCAATATTCACACAAATGCGCCGCTATCAACTAAATTCACACTAAAGTCCATCTCCATTGACACCACCAAAAATATCATTGGGGCCCTGTGAGGCAGCACAGCGCCTAATGATATCATCCCCACCAAACTGTTGAAAAAATGTGCCGATATTATGGCACCAGCTATCACGCTCCTCATAAACCAATCGTTTAAGGAAGGCATGGTGCCGACCCCGCTGAAACAAGGCATAATTAAACCCATTCTAAAAAAAATGGATAGGTTGGGTAAATACCGCGCTGCTGAAATGGCGTATGGTAAGCTGCTAAACACGGCTAATAGAAAACAATAAGCAAAAAAATACAGTGGATAAAAGTTGTGTAGCGCTAAATATAGACATATATAAAATAAAATAAAATAAGTCCATATATTGTGTAGAATGTCAGTGAATCATGAATGAAATCAATAAACACCAAATAGGAAAAAAGTGTCCACACCAAAAAACACTATGAAAAGTGTCCAATGATAATCAACCAAAAGGAAAGTGCTCTATGTAGGCCAACGGTGTCCTTAGATGGTATATTGCTTGGTGATAATAGAAGAGAAGACCTTCACCCACTGAAAGAATGGAGGCTTACCGAATTGCATGGACTCTACAAGCAATATAGACTTGAGAGTCAAAAAGACTTTGGAACATCCAACACTGGTCAGGATCTCATCAAGGTACAGGAAACTAAGGTATACATCTGCGCCGTGATATGGAAGTAAACTTTTGCTGTTCAAGGCTTGACACTCCGTGGATGTATATGAGAAAACATTTTGGAGGAAGAGAAAGAGCAATATAGTGTAATATCGTCAAAGTAAAAAAATTTAATAAGTATTGCACTTACATAAATTCAGGATAAAAAAGCGCTTGTAGTCATAATGTGGCGACGGTAGGGTCTTCCCTGACGCGTTTCGTGTGCAAACACGTTATCAAAGGGGGTTTGCACACGAAACGCGTCAGGGAAGACCCTACCGTCGCCACATTATGACTACATGCGCTTTTTTATCCTGAATTTATGTAAGTGCTATACTTATTAATTTTTTTTACTTTGACGATATTACACTATATTGCTCCTTCTCTTCCTCCAAAACGTTTTCTCATATACATCCACGGAGTGTCAAGCCTTGAACAGCAAAAGTTTACTTCCATATCACGGCGCAGATGTATACCTTTGTTTCCTGTACCTTGATGAGATCCTGACCAGTGTTGGATGTTCCAAAGTCTTTTTGACTCTCAAGTCTATATTGCTTGTAGAGTCCATGCAATTCGGTAAGCCTCCATTCTTTCAGTGGGTGAAGGTCTTCTCTTCTATTATCACCAAGCAATATACCATCTAAGGACACCATTGGCCTACATAGAGCACTTTCCTTTTGGTTGATTATCATTGGACACTTTTCATAGTGTTTTTTGGTGTGGACACTTTTTTCCTATTTGGTGTTTATTGATTTCATTCATGATTCACTGCCATTCTAAAAAAAAAACCTTGACCCCAAAGACCCAAACCATCGTCGACCCATAACAGACCTAAACATCTTCTCCAAGGTAATGGAGAAAGTAGTAGTGCAACAGCAACAACAGCATCTAGACACCCACAAACTACTGGACCCACTTCAATCAGGTTTCCGTCCTGGTCACTGGACAGAAACAGCACTTCTTAAAATATGGGATGACGCTCTCGAAGCAGCAGACGAAGGAGAATCTTGTCTTCTGGTTCTATTGGACCTAAGCGCAGCTTTTGACACAGTAGACCACAAATTGTTGCTGACTCGCCTAGCTGAAGTAGCTAGAGTGGCAGACTCCGGTCTACTATGGTTCTCCTCCTTTCTGGAAAACCGATCACAAATAGTGAAACTAGGACCTTTCACTTCTGAAAAACGTGTCATATGGAGTCCCTCAGGGGTCTCCCTTGTCGCTCGCACTAATCAACATTTATCGCCGCCCACTCCTCAAAATCATCAGCAACCAGAATTTTTACTCTACCATTCCTACCCAACTCTTTTGCATCAGCAACAAAAAGGATCAATATCTCGGACTAGAGAAATGCCTTACTTTGAAAATTGGATGACCGAGAGTTACCTTAAACTCAATGGCTCAAAAACAGAATTGCTTCTGCTCCAGGCCAATCGAAAGAGACTTGCCACGACAACATGGACACCCCCGCCCATTTTGGGACAAACTATGACCCCCCAGCACCAAAGTCAAAAGTCTTGGAGTCATTTTTGACACCGACATGACAATGGATGCACAAATAAGTTCAGTAGTCAGCGGATCCCATCATATGCTGTGCCTGCTACGAAGAATAATTCCCTTAATCTCAAAAAAAAACACAGCAGTCGTGGTGGGAACAATAATTAAAGGGTCACTAAAGTCAGGAATTTTTTTTTTTAAATAACAAACATGTGATACTTACCTCCACTGTGCAGTTTGTTTTGCACAGAGTGGCCCGGAAACCTGTCTTCTGGGGTCCCTCGGCGGCTGTCTGGGCTCCTCCTCGCAAAAGCTTTCCTTCTTCATGCGAGGGCGCTCGCATGGAGGAAAGCTTTTGCGTGCGTGCTCCCGTGATACAGCGGCGGCCATAGCCGCCGACTGTATCACTCGGCTCCGCCCCCCAGCGCGCCGCGTCATCCGCCCTGATTGACAGCAGCGCTAGCCAATGGCTGCGCTGCTATCAATCCGCCCAGCCTAGCCAATCAACGGCCAGGCTGGGAACCGAAGAGGACGACGTGGACGCGCCCGGGAGATTCGAACGGTCAGGTAAGTACAACGGGGGCTCGGGGGGGGCCGGTGCTGCTAGATGTTTTTTTACCTTCATGCATAGGATGCATGAAGGTAAAAAAACTTGTACCTTTACAACCCCTTTAACTCCAGACTCTACTATGCCAATTCCCTTTACCTCAGACTCCCAAAATACCAAATTGCTCGTCTACAAGTCATCCAGAATATGGCGGCTCGATTAGTAACAGGGAAAACACCCTGGGAATCAATCTCCCCTCCCTGAGATCCCTTCACTGGTTGCCCGTAAAAGACCGAATTACGTTTAAGGCACTATGCCTGACGCACAAATGTGTTCAAAGAGAGGCACCCCAATATCACAACCGCAATCATGTTCTCCGTACTAGTAACCAAAACCTACTTCAGATAGAAGTCCGAAGGAGAACGAAGATTTGCAGTTCAAAGACCTATACTGTGAAACGCCCTACCGACCATTATCCGAAAGGTAGTGAATCACCAGGCCTTCAGGAAAAAAACCATCTATTCTGAAGGCAAAATATAGTAGGAAATGGATACCAAGTGCCCTGAGGCGATTCAGTTTGCTTGTGTCGCGCTATACAAGTTGCACCCTTCAGCTCTGGGAAACATATTGCCATCAGCAGGTGATCTAGGTCCTGACAATCCAAATCATATCTTTCACATAAAAGTGATTGGATGGTATATTAAGTCTCCTTTGGTGTACTGACTTTCTATTATTATTATAATCTCTCCTTGCTATTCAGAGTCATGGCATCTCGTATACATTCATTAAAGGAGAAGTCCAGACTCAGCTTGTAACATGCCCCTTTTATACAGGGGCAGAAAAATTGGGCCTTGGGTGGTGGTGCCACAACACTGTAACCCCTCACAGATACTCTTGTTGGAGCGCAAGAGTGGTCCATCCTCAAGAACCAGTAACCCAGTGGATGTTCTGTTGGTAAGGTCTCAAAGTATGCATTGGCAGGACGTTAAAAAAAAAAAAAACTCCTGGAAGCAGCATCTTTGGAGCGGTGAAGGAGCAGTGTGTGCTGCTCCTCCACCGCTCCTGCCCATTGAAATGTGTTTTTTTAACCCTTTTTCGGCTGCTATCGGGGATTAAAAGCTCCTCGCTAGCAGCCGAATACCTCTGCAAAAACGACGGTGAAGTGGCCCAGCAGCCAGCATCAATAAGACCCCCCAACAGCAAGCAACAATAGACTTCTCCCTCAACAGTAGATCCCTCCCACCAATAATTGACCCCACAGCCAACCACAATAGACCTACCCAGCAGCAATAGACTGCCACAAAAAATAGATCCCCACCAGTGACAATAGATTCCCCCAAGGCCGATCCTAGGGTCACAGGCGCCTGGGTGCAAAAATATTTCTGGCGCCACCACATGGGCATGGTCATTTTACTAACTCCTCCCCTTTACAAATGTTTCTATGGCAATAACTCAACCACAGAGATGCTTCCCCATAAAGTCTTCATTTCCCTGGGATCCATACATGATCTCTTAATGAGAGGGCACACCTGGGCACTGTCCAGGGGCCCCAGCTGCATGGGGGGCCCCTGCACTTTCCCCAAAGCAGCTGGTCCTTGAGCCCATGCTGCCCAGAAATTGGGGAGAGTGATGGATGCACAAGGGAGGCAGTCTACCTCCTACCTACTTGATGTCTGTTTACCTGCACTGTCATCATTGTAGGGGCCCCAGAGCATTACTTTCCCCAGGGGCCCATGATGTCATTAAGACGGCCCTGCTCTTAACAATAAACAAAATACAGGAAGAGAAGCAGAGTACTTTATTGGGACCTTAAGGGGGCGTTTGTGATAGAGACAGAGAGGGCTTCTGTTAGAGTGTCTGTTAGAAGGACCCCCAGACATACTACAGACATTATACAGGAGATGGTCAGAGACTGCAGACATAGAACAGGAGATGGTCAGAGACACATCAGTTCTGGACGGACACACACCTATGCTCAGAATACTAGTTCTGGGGGCGTGGCCTGGACATGGCTGAGTGAATCTGCTTTTTCTTGGAGCTCCCGGCCTTGTCCTCTCCTTCTTGGCCAAACACCCACTAAAACAGGCATGCAATCTGCCAAAAAACACAGGACTAGAACTACATCCAGGGTGACTCGATTTAGCGTGGCAGCTGGCGACCTACACCGATATTTTAAGCTACAGTGCCTGCCGCCGAGAATGTGTTTTTAGCACGGCAGCATCGCGCTGATTCTCGGCGACAGGGTGCCGACATCTCGCACTCGCTGGAATAGTAAAAGCACATTCCAGCGAGCGCGTCATAGAAGCGACGGGGATCCGACGCGGATTCCCGCCAATTCTACACGTGGGCGGCGTTTGTTATGAATCCTGAGGGGGAAGTCCCCGCCGGATTTTAAATAAAAATCCGGCATGGGTTCCCCCCTCAGGAGCATACCGGGCCCTTAGGTCTGTAATGGGTTGTAAGGAGACCCCCCTATGCCGAAAAAACGGCGTGGGGGTCCCCCCTACAATCCATACCAGACCCATATCCAAAGCACACCAGCCGCCCGGTCAGGAGGGGAGTGGGGGCGATCGAGCGCCCCCCCCCTCCTTAGCCGTACCGGGCAGCATGCCCTCAACATGGGGGGGTCAGGTGCTCTGGGGCAGGGGGGCGCACTGCGGCCCCCCCACCCCAGAGCACCCTGTCGCCATGTTGATGAGGACAGGGCCCCTTCCCGACAACCCTGGCCGTTGGTTGTCGGGGTATGCGGGTGAGAGGCTTATCGGAATCTGGGAGCCCCCTTTAATAAGGGGCCCCCCAGATACCAGCCCCCACCCTAAGTGAATGAGTATGGCAGTGGTGCCCAACCTTTTGAATAGCGAGGGCCACTTAAGCGACTTGGTAACCAGTCGTGGGCCACAATGAGCGGAGCGGGCGGATGACAGGTCTGTGTTCACTTTGCATATGTAGAGTGAGCACAGACATAGCCCATTCTTCTCTATGGGCCCTCTGATACAATCAGATGGAAGGGGACTGATCCACTTTTTTTTTTTTAGCAGATCACATTGGAGGTAGACGAGTGTAAACGAACACTCAAAGTCTCTTTACATCTGGCGATACATATAGGTGAATGGAGGGTCCAATTGGGTGAGACCGATTGTGTGAAAGAGGCCTGAGGCTGCTTTTACACTGATGCTCTGGGATGGCAGGTCGGCAAGCTGCAATCTGCGCTTGTCAACCTGCCATCCCAGAGCAGGAGGTTGCGGGCCACATCAGAGGGCTCTGCGGGCCACATGTGGCCCCCGGGCCATTGGTTGGGCACCCCTGGAGTATGGAGTACATCGTACCCCTACCCATTCACCTGCAAGAAAAGTGTAAACACAAATAAACCACACAGGGTATTAAAATATTTTATTAGTTGGCCGCCGGGGGGGGGGGGGTGTGGTCGCTTTTATAAAAGCGCCCCCCTCCGGCGGGCTTCTTCTGATATCTTCGGCGGGGGGTGGGTATTCTCCGCTCTCCGGGGGGTCTTCTCAGCTCTCCGGGGGGGGTCTTCTCCACTCTCCGGGGGTCTTCTCCGCTCTCCGGGGTCTTCTCCTCTCTCCGGGGTCTTCTCCCGCTCTCCGCTCTTGATTCGGCGCTCTCCGGTGCTTTCTTCTTCTTCAGGACTGGCCGCCGCCTCTGTCACGTCTTCTTCTTCTTCTTCTCTTCTCCAGATGTTGACGCGACGCTTCCTCCCGCTGTTATGCCGGGCACGCGGCTCCCAGCGACTTATATAGGCCTATCTTGTGGCGTCGCAAGTGCCATCATGCTCCGGTAGGTACCACGTGGGTAGGTACCACGTGGTACCTACCGGAGCATGATGGGACTGCAACGTCACAAGATAGGCCTATATAAGTCGCTGGGAGCCGCGTGCCTGGCATAACATCGGGAGGAAGCGTCGCGTCAACATCTAGAGAAGAGAAGAGGAGAAGAAGAAGAAGACGTGACAGAAGCGGCGGCCAGTCCTGAAGAAGAAGAAAGCACCGGAGAGAGCCGAATCAAGAACGGAGAGCGGGAGAAGACCCCGGAGAGCGGAGAAGACCCCGGAGAGCAGAGAAGACCCCCTGGAGAGCGGAGAAGACCCCAGGGGGGCGGAGAAGACCCACCCCCCGCCGAACATGTCGGAAGAAGTCCGCCGGAGGGGGGCACTTTTAAAAAAGCGACCACACACCCCCCCCCGGCGGCCAACTAATAAAATATTTTAATACCCTGTGTGGTTTATTTGTGTTTACACTTTTCTTGCAGGTGAATGGGTAGGGGTACGATGTACCCCATACTTATTCACTTAGGGTGGGGGGCTGGTATCTGGGGGCCCCCTTATTAAAGGGGGCTCCCAGATTCCGATAAGCCTCTCACCCGCATACCCCGACAACCAACGGCCAGGGTTGTTGGAAAGGGGCCCTGTCCTCATCAACATGGGGACAGGGTGCTCTGGGGTGGGGGGGGGCGCAGTGCCAAGCTGAATGCCAAGGGGCTAAACACCCCTGAAAAATGTAAGATCCTGCTTCACGATATGCGACTTTGGAGAGCGGACGTTGTTCTGCTGCAGGAGACACATTTTCGGGAAAATAACCTCCCCATACTAAAAAACAAATATTACCCCACAGTCTATCACTCCTCCTACGCTACTGCTAAATCCAGGGGGGTCTCCATACTAATTGGCGCCGGTGTACCATGGACGCTCAGCGACGTGAGAAGGGACGCCGGGGGGCGGTACCTGTTCCTGAAGGGCCGGATCGGGTCAGTGCAGGTTACACTTGCGAGCCTCTATGCCCCGAACGACCATCAGGATAGGTTCCTGACGAAACATTTGGACCGCCTGACGCGTTTCTCAGAGGGTCAGCTTATCGTCCGGGGCGATTTTAACATCCCCCTGACTCTATTGGAGGACACTTCTAATGGCGTATCATCCATGTCGGGAGGAGTACGCAGACGTATACAGGCGGCGCTTCACTCCGTGCAGTTGGTGGACGCTTGGCGCCTGTTCCACCCGGGGGAGAGGGATTACACCTTCTTCTCCAGACCCCACAAATCCTACTCACGAATCGACTGCTTCCTGATCCCGCATAGACACCTGTTGGCGATTAAAGACGTCAAGATTGGATCGATTATGTGGTCGGACCACGCTCCGATTACACTTGTCTATGCCCTGTCAGAGGCTCGGACGATGCAGAGACACCCTTGGAGGCTGAATGAGAGCCTGATACAAGACCCGGACATACTATCTGACGTAGCGAAGGAAATAGAACTGTACTTTGACGCAAATAGTGACCAGGACTGCGGACCTGAGGTGGTATGGGAGGCCCACAAGGCCGTAATCCGTGGCATCCTCATTAAACATGGGGCTAGAAGGAAGAGACTGAGGTCAGAACAGATGACAAAGCTTCTGGCTAAATTGCAGACCCTAGAGACGCAACACAAACAGACACCAACTAGACGACTGGGGGTCGAACTTGACATCACGCGCACACAAGTCACCGACTTACTGCATTACAAGGCTAAGGCTGCGCTTCAAATTTGTAGACGCAAGGTATACGAGTCGGGGAACAAATGCAGTCGAATGTGGCCATTCGCACGGTGGCCGGAAAGTGTCGATCCCGCAGCATATCTCAGGGGAATTCAGAGACTTCTATCATGCCTTGTACAACCTGCCCCCTACGACCCTGGACCCGGACGGGGACCGGTCAACGGCCTACCTTGCCTCTTCTAACTTACCGACCCTATCGTCAGACACTAGGGATGTCCTTGAGGAACCTATAACGCTACCCAAACTCCAAGCAGCACTTAGTAGTACCAAGCCGGGTAAGGCGCCAGGCTCAGATGGGCTTACCGTCACCTATTACAAGACATTACTCCCCTCCTTGGGCCCCCCGCTTGGTAGCCCTGTTTAACAACCTTAGCACAGGGTGACAATGCACGTATCCACTTTACAGGCCCAAATAGCAGTTATTTACAAAGATGGGAAGGATCCTGGCCAATGCGGTAGTTACCGCCCGATTTCATTGCTTAACACAGACCTCAAACTTTTCACCAAAATAGTCGCGACCAGAATTCAACAACACCTACCCAACCTTATCCATCTTGACCAGGTGGGCTTCGTTCCAAGCAGGGAGGCCAGGGACAACACCGTTAAGGTGTTGAATCTCCTGCGCGCCTCGAACGTCACAAAGACACCCTGTGTCTTTATCGGGACGGACGCCGAAAAGGCATTTGACCGTGTTAACTGGCAATTCCTGTTCGCCACACTGAAACATATAGGACTTTCGTCACAGAATGCTGAACTGGATAGGTGCGATATACGCGAACCCGACGGCTAGAGTCAGGGCGAATGGGGTGCTGTCGGATCCCTTCCGGATAACAAACGGAACCAGGCAGGGCTGTCCATTATCACCACTCCTATTTGCACTATCACTTGAACCGTTCCTAAGACATGTACGGATGAACATCTCGGGGATAGAGGTAAAGGGCGTACAATATAAGGTCTCCGCCTATGCGGACAACATGCTGTTTTCACTGACAAACCCGACACTGTCACTTCCTAACCTGATGCATGAGTTTGACACATACGGGAAGCTCTCCAATTTAAAAATCAATTTGACTAAATCAGTGGCAATGGGGGTGGGTATTCCGCAGCCACAACTCACGCACCTCCGGGACAGCTTCACTTAGACATGGACCGACTCGGCCCTGACGTACCTGGGTACGCGCATACCCCGACCTTCTCCCAAATTTTTAAACTTAATTTCCCACCTTTGCTCAAATCGGTCCAAAAACTGTTGGACCAATGGACTACAGGCCTCCACTCGTGGTTCGGTAGATGCAACATACTCAAGATGACCATACTGCCTAAATTCTTGTACCCGCTACAGGCCCTCCCCATACACATACCAGCAGATTTCTTTAAACGCGTCCAATCCATGTTCAAGACGTTTATATGGGCAGGAAAACACCCTAGGATACACAAGACAATACTCTCCTTACCAAAACAACAGGGAGGCTTGGCTATGCCAGACATTCGTGCATACTACCACGCAGCTCATTATTGATTGGTGCAGGCATGGGGTCACTAAGCTGTGGCCACGCCTTGAACAAGCTCAGAGTGAGACCCCCCTTCGGAGGGCGCCCTGGTGCCACGAGTCATTGCATAAAAGCGTTCGGCACCATCCGTTGATAGGCAACACGGTTAAGATATGCGCCAGGCTGTTCACGCAGCGTAACCTGTCCTCGAGCACCTCGGCACTGCGCCCGGTATTGGGCAACCCACTATTTGACCCGGGCATGCGCAACCTGACATTCCGTACTCTGAGGGACTCTGGGATGTTCCAGGCCTCTCACTTTGCCGGGCCCGGCCATTGGCGAACGGCGACGAAACTAGCGGACCCAGAAGGGCCGTATCGACTGGACTTCATGTGTGTCGGTCAACTCAGACATTTTTTGAACACCATGCCGCCCCCCACCGCAGCCGACCATACCCTTACGACACTGGAGGAGTTGTGTTCGGACGTGGGTACACTGCCACATGCCCTGTCCATTGTACATGCCATAATGATTACGACTGCTGAGGGGTGTCAAATCCCGTTCATTGCCAAGTGGGAACGTGACCTGCAGTGTACGTTTTCTGCTGCAAAAAAGCAACGCATACTTTCATTTGTACACAAATCCTCCATTTGCACCAAAATTCAGGAGACCAATTATAAAATCCTAACACGGTGGTACAGGACCCCGGCCTTGCTTAGCAAAATTTTCCCAACGACGTCAGAGCTCTGTTGGCGATGTCAAGCAGAGAGAGGCACACTGCTTCACGTCTTTTGGTCGTGCCCGTGACTGTCGACATTTTGGTCGGAGGTTAGGAGGATTTCACAGAAATTTACTGACCGCCAGATCCCTGACGATCCAGCATACTTCCTGTTGCATGCGACCAACACCCCCTCCAGCGCCTACAAAAAGTCGATTATCCGACATCTCCTGGACGCAGCCAAGGCGTGCGTCCCGATATGCTGAAAATCCGCACGTCCACCGACCGTTAGCATGTGGCTGCGGAGGGTGGATGACATTAATAAGATGGAGGACCTAATTCTCACTAGCCAGGATAGACAGGAGTCGTACTGGGCTACCTGGCAACTATGGAACTTTACCTATTCAGAAGAGGGCCAGGCCCTCAGGGAATCATCCTAGGGCAACCACGGACCAGTGCGATCTGAATACGAAGGCCTGGACAACTGGGCCGGCAGGCTGTGGGACCAGACAGGCAGACACGGGAGTCCCTGCTCGCGGGCTTCCCCCCCAATCCCCCATCTTTCTTTTTCTTGTTCTCCTTCTTCCACCTCTCTCTACTCAGTTCTCTCTTTGTAAACCGGAAAAGGGAGGGCGGGTCCATGGGACCAAGATATTCTGCTGCGATATGTGGAGGTGCAGCAACAGTACGATAACTGATACACGGGTTGGCCAAAGAGGATGCCTGCAGTGGGTGTAGGGTGCTTATCACCCGGGACCCACGGTGCGCGATCACGCTGACGTAGCCATAGCCCCGTTACGCAAATGTTTGAATTGGCGTCCATGCTTGGATTGTTGTACATATTGTTTGTTGATGCTAAACTGCCTGTAATGTTGTTGGGGTCCATGTGGACTTGCAATAAAAAAAAAAAAAAGAATACTAGTTTTGGACGGACACAAACAAGGAGAGAAGGAGGGAGGGGAGAACTCTGCCACTTCAGCGCCCCCACCTCTGCAACCGCCTGGGTGCAAAGCACCCTGTGCACCCTGCCTAGGATCGGCCCTGGATTCCCCAGCAGCCATCATCAATAGACCCTCCAGCACACCATGCCATAAAATACATTCAGCGTTGGAGGTGCCGGAACTGCGTTCCCCTGTCTTCCTGCTCAAAAAAAGCTCTGAATCAGATTAAACATGTTCTGTACAGGAGAGGAGTATGTACAACTGGGCAAGACTAAAGAAGTTATAAAGTTCAGATTTTCATAAAAAAATAAAAAATGAACATAGAATCAATGGACCACTTGTTATGTTAATGCCGTTGAAAGAAATGCACCATAAATGTCGTTACTGTGGAGGGCGTGTCTCAGGACAGGTGCGTCTTTCCAGGAATAGATCACAGTGATTTCTGGTAAGTAACCCACTCACATTCTTGTGTGTAATTGTTATTAGGTCCAGGTGTGGCTTTATCCTGCAGCTAACCTACGTGACCAACATTTTGGCAAAAAAATAAATAAATAAATATTTTTAGTTTGTCTCATCTTTCTGTTTAGTTTTAGGGTTCCAATCAACATGTACAAATACAGTGCCTTGGAAAAATATTCATACCCCTTGAAATTTTCCACATTTTGGGGTTTATTTACTAAAGCTGGAGAGAGCAAAAATCAGGCTCACTTCTGCAAGGAAACCAAACAAGAAGAAGTTAGAAATCAGGGCCAGACTTACCATTGGGCTTGACTAGGGGATATTTGTTTCCTTTACAACCCCTTTAAAGTAAAACAATAAAATATTCCTTTAAATTTCGTACCTGGGGGGGTGTATAGTATGTCTGTAAAGTAGCACTTGTTTGCCGTGCTTAGAACTGTCCCTGCACAAAGTATAATTTCTGAAGAAAAAAAAGTAATTTAAAACCACTCGCGGCCCCCTCTTTTCCTGCGGCCTATCAGGTTGCGTGCTCGGATAAAGAGTCTGGTATGGATTTTTTGGGGGGAACTCCACACCATATTTTTTTTAAATTTGGGGTGGAGTTCCCCTTAAAATCCATACCAGACCTCGAGGGTCTGGGATGGATATTTGGGGGGAACCCCACGTCATTTTTATTTATATTTGACGCAGGGTTCCCCTTAACCACTTGCTGCCCGCCCTATTACAAAATGACGGCGGCAAAGTGGTTTCAATATCCTGACTGGACGTCATATGACGTCCTCAGGATATTGAGCCGCTGCGCGCCCCCAGACGCTGACGGAGACTCTTTAGCACGTGATCAGCCGTGTCCAATCACGGCTGATCACGATGTAAACAAGAAGAGCCGGTTATGGGCTTTTCCTCACTCCCGTCTGTCAGACGCGAGTAGAGGAGAGCCGATCGGCTGCTCCTCTGACAGGGGGGGTTTGTGCTGATCGATTATCAGCACAGCCCCCCGAGGATGCCCACACTAGACCACCAGGGATACCACTAGACCACCAGGGATGCCACCAGACCACCAGGGATGCCCACCACGGGGTATGCCACCCTAGACCACCAGGGATGCCAATCAGTGCCCACAATGGATGCCAATCAATGCCCACAATAGGCATCACTGATTGGCAGGCATCGTTGTTTAGCACTGATTCGCATCCATAAGTACAAAATAATACAGTAAATCCGTGCCACCTATCAGTGCTCATCCATGCCCACCCGTGCCACCTATCAGTGCCCATCCATGCCACCTATCAGTGCCCATCCGTGCCGCCTATCCGTGCCCATCCGTGTCGGCTATCTGTGCCCATCCATGCCGCCTATCTGTGCCCATTCGTGCCACCTATCCGTGCCCATCCGTGCTGCCTATCAGTACCCAACTGTACCGCTTATCAGTGCCCCATCAGTGCTGCATATTAGCGCCCATCAATTCCACCTCATCAGTGCCACCTCATCGGTGCCCATCAGTGCCACCTTATTAGTGCCCGTCAGTGCAGCCCCATCAGTGAGAAAACATACTTATTTACAACATTTTGTAACGGAAACCCGCGATCGCTCATTACAGAGCGAGAACCAGGAGCTGTGTGTATAAACACCCAGCTCCCGGTCCTGTCGGGGGGAGAAATGCCGGATCATCTGTTCATACAATACATGAACAGGGATCTATCATTTCCCCTGGTCAGTCCAGCCCCCCTTCAGTTAGAACACACCCAGAGAACATAATTAACCCCTTCCTCAGCCCCTAGTGTTAACCCCTTCCCTGCCAGTGACATTTTTACAGTAATCATTGCATTTTTAGCATTGATCGCTATAAAAATGCCAATGGTCCCAAAAATGTGTCAAAAGTGTCCGATGTGTCCGCCATAATGTCGCAGTACCGAAAAAAATCGCTGATCGCCGCCATTACTAGTAAAAAAATATATTAATAAAAATGCCATAAAACTACCCCCTATTTTGTAGACGCTTTAACTTTTGCGCAAACCAATCAAACGCTTATTGTGATTTTTTTTTTCCGAAAAATATGTATAAGAATATGCATCGGCCTAAACTGAGGAAAAAAATCGTTTTTTTATATATATATATCTTTTGGGGGATATTTATTATAGCAAAAGTAAAAAATATTCATTTTTTTTTCAAAATTGTCGCTCTATTTTTGTTTATAGCGCAAAAAATAAAAACCGCAGAGGTGATCAAATACCACCAAAAGAAATCTCTATTTGTGGGGAATAAAGGACGCCAATTTTGTTTGGGAGCCACGTCGCATGACCGCGCAATTGTCAGTTAAAGCAACGCAGTGCCGAATCGCAAAAAGGGGCAAGGTCCTTAACCTGCATAATGGTCTGGGTCTTAAGTGGTTAAATATATATATTTTTTTAACTTGCAGAGTTCCCATTCAATGTAAGGGGGAACTCTGTAGACTCTGATGTAAGGGAGAACTCTGGGGACTCTAACATAAGGGATGCTCTGAGGATTCTGATGTAAGTGGGAATACTGTGGCCCATGGTGTAAAGGGGAACTCTGATGTAAGGGGTGCTCTGAGAACCCTGATTTTCCTTAGTGTACTCACTCAGAGGCAGGAGAGAGAATGGATGGTGAGCTCACTCACCCCTTGGCAGTCAGCACCTCTAATCTCAGATGTATCTGAGGCTGCTGGACTTCAGATTTCTGGCTCCAACTTTCCTTTTCCGAGGCACAGCGCCGGGGATTGGAGTGTGGGCAGACACAGAGGGGTAGGTGCAGATCGAGCCCTCTCTCCTCTCCCGTCTGTACGTGTGTGTGTAGCGCTCACCCCCGAAGGAGCCGCTGGTTGTTGTTTGGGATCGGCGTATTAAAGTGGTTGCAAACCAAATTTTTTTACTTTTACCTACAGGTATGCCTATAATAAGGCTGACCTGTAGGTATAAAGAATATCTCCTAAACCTGTACGGTTTAAGAGATATTCCCCTCGCAATGCGCCGCTGATTGCAGCGGCGCATGCGCAGGGGGGACTCCACGGCGAAAGGACGGGCCGCAGCCATCTTCGCTGCTCCAGCCAATCACAGCGCTGGAGCGGCGATACCCGGAAGACACGCCGAGTCAAGATGACATCTCGCTCGGTGTGGACCAGGTTGTCGGCGTTGCATACTAGCTCATTATGGCTTTTGCATTGCAGGTTTGAAAAAAAATGTATATGCAGTTTACAACCGCTTTAAGATACCTTGTAGTGTGTCTAGGAGTAGTAGCAGTGAGTAGTAGCAGTGAGCGAATGTCCAGTCACCAGATGGGTTTTCCAAATGCTTTATTCCAGGGCCCAACAACGGCCAACATCAACAGAGGATAGGAAAGGTTGATGAAGCAATAGAGAACAGTGCGGTATCCGGCCTGGATAAGAAGTAGAGCAGTCCTGCTCCCAGTAGTAGTAGATACAGTTCGTCGCCTCTCTCGCCAGAGTGGGTGAAGCGCCCCCGGAGAGACCCTTGTAATAAGTCTGGCAGCCGGAATGTCACTTGTAAGTTGCTGAGAGGAACAGGTCTCTATTACAGACCTGGCTCGGGCCTCTGCCACAGGCGCAGTACTTCAGCACTCAAGAGAACAATTCGGACTGAGCGAATCCTCCCAGTAATGCAATGAAAGGGGTCACCGGCTGACAGCTGACATGTACCTGTCAATTCCGGTGACCAGATCCCCGATGGTTCGGTCAGCCCTTTTGGATAACCTGCCTCCGGGTTCTCCTCAAGCCGATCCCCCACTGAACGGCACACAGCCTGGGATCCTCTTAGTAAAGTTGGGGACCCAGTAAGTCACTGGGGCCCCCATCGACATCCAGATGGGTCTCCATAAAACAGGTGGTTCTGGCCAGGTGGGCAATGCGAGTGGGGTCCATGGATGCGCGCTGCCATGAAGGTGGATGCCGCACCTGGAACATGGACCCCGCACAGAAAAGAAGAACCGACCCTGGATACCAGATATACCCCTCCCCAGCATGCCCAGCGAGGGAAGAACTCCTCCAATTGGCTGCCGGGGAAAAGCGGCTCTGTCAGAACCCCTCAAGTGCCAACTGCCGCCCAGGTGTGTAATCACACCTCGGGGCCACAGACTGACCAGAAGACAGCTCTGAAATGGCAGCAGCCTGAAATTTGATCAATTATGAATTGATTCGCCCACTAACTTTAGCGTAGTGCCCGTACTGAAAGTAAGGGGGCGCTACATGTGTGTGTGGGGGGGGTTTTAACAGCGCCGTCTTTAATGTTGATTGCCCCCCCCCATGCAATTTTTGCTCTCCAGTGCTCTGAGACATACATTAAAATAAGTTTACTGTATCAGATCAGGCAGTAATTGCGATTGGTTGCCAGAGGTTACAGCATATAATTACCACTTACAGACTGGTTGCTAGAGGTTGTAGCACACATTATGGCTCATTGATTAGTTGCTAGAGGTTACAGCACATGATTTCTTCTTGTTGATTGGTTGCTAGAGATTACTGTACAGTAATATTGCTCACTGATTGTTTGCTAGAGGTTACAGCATATCATCTCTTTACTGCAGAGGGGCATGGTATACATATGAATGCCGCCTGCCTCAGCTATTTACATATGAATGCCGCCTGCCTCAGCTATTTACATATGAATGCTCCTGTTATTTACATATGAAGGCTCCTGTTATTTACACATGAATGATCCTGTTATTTACATGTAAACACAGGGTCTGCGGGTGAGTCATCTGTACGCAACAATAGGGCAGGGCTGGGTAGCATTAGTAGCAGCACTTCACACTGAGATATCAGGACACAGCACAAGACTAAAACTTCAAGGGACAAGGTAATTTAAACTGGGATAATTGGCAAGTATGAGGCAGCTGCTATGGGCGTGGGGCCCATAGCAGCTGCCTCATACTTGCCAATTTTCCCAATGACAGGGCCCAGAGCAGCTTCCCCTTTTGCCCTGCCTTAAAGACGGCCTTGATTGTTAGTGTTGACTTTGGGTAGCACGGAAGAAAGTGTAACAGACATTCTCAGCTTAGACAATTGCAGCCAGCAACCCTGCTGGGAAGCCATAGTCCAGTCTGAATAATGTGTCCAGGTTTTCTGGGAGTCCGCACTGTCCGGGTCCTGGACAGGTGGCAACCCTAGCAGAAATGTGTGTGTAGGGATGGGAGGATTTGTGCTAAGAGGTGGAATATCAACACTGTACCCCCCCTTTGCCCTGGCCCTGCACGTTTTTATATTTATGTAGCGCTGACCCCCGAAGGAGCGGCTGATTGTAAATTTGGGCCTGTACTCTGCCTTGACACCCCCGAGTATTTTTGGTCTCACTCCCCTTGACACAGCTGTGGTGCAATACAGATATAAAGCTTTGGTGTTGAAGGGGAAAGTAATCATACACAGGCTGTGCTGAAACAACAGTTAGTTTTACTGAAATAGATTATGTACTTAACCATGAGAACACATTTGGTGGGCAACAAATATTACAGGAAATTATAGGCAGCAATCCCCTAATGTCCCCCCCTATCAGCAGGACTTTGGCGTCTCCAAGTGGGACTAGTGCGCAGGCCACAACTCAACACTGCGCACCTTCCCACTTCCAGCACACCATACAAAAATCAGTAAACACGCTATGCAACGTACAACATCTAACAAGAATAAGATCACAGCGTGTAATGGACTTAATGTTCCCACCTCAGACAGTGTCTGGTGAATGGTAGCAGTACTGCAGGGCCTTGCAATGAGAACAGTCTAGTCTCTGATCTTCTTTTCTTCTGCTAGCAATTTAAGAGAAAGATTTGTAATCCAAGGGCTCTCTGGTTAACGAGTGGTGTGAAATAAACTGAAACTGTAGTCTAACTGTGAGAGGTACCTGTACACTCTCTCCTGGGAGCACAACTCCAATGACCGGCACCAACAGTTGGTTTAGGCTTGAGGCCTTTGCACGTGTGGCTTTATGGCACACCGCGACAGCGTGGAACTATCAGTCCCAGCAACACTACCAAGGCAGCCTAGATGTGTGTCAAACAGTACAAGACTTTGGGCATGAGCCCTCTCACCACACGAGGTCCAGGCGGATGGATGTCTTCACTCCATACGAGGTCCAGGCGGATGGATGCCTTCACTCCGGCCTCAGTCCGGTCTCTAGCAATCATCCGGTTGTCTGATTCTCCTCCAGAGCCGATCGGAAGTCCTCCGTCACCCTTCTTGAGATCAATGGCTTGCTTCTGCAGAAAGTAGGCCGGAATTCCGTAGATCGCACCGAAAGAGGGAGAGAGAGAGAGAGAGCTCCTCCAGGGCGTATGTCCCAGGAACCAGAGAGAGCTAAAATGGCCACCACCAAACCTTTTATCACCTTCCCAGCATGCCTTGCAGCCCCGAGTGTTCATGGGTAAGTCCTTCACATCACTCCTCCCATGCTTCTTGGAAAAACAAAAGATGGTGAAGTCCATTCCACATTTTCACCACTAGATGGTGCCAAACACCTATTTACAACACCAGTCCATAGAATAACATTGTAAAACATCAATATGTCTTTGGAGAGGCAAAAACTGTCCCCGCTACATACTCCCCCTGCTTTGATTCTTTGGTCCCCAAAGACATTCAAAATATTTGGCTCTGTTACACATTTTTGCCTCTATGCGGCTGCACAACACTGACAGAGGAGCCTCCCACCAATTCTCATATGATGGGGAGCTGTTCTGTGCACACACAAGTGACACCATGGTGTCTAGTACAGATGTGTCAAGGGGTGAGTTGGGGTTTTCTCCTTCTGAATTGACAGTAGAGAGACCAGGCATTTCAGGATTTCTTTTAGCAGTAAACTGAGCCTGGTCAGAGCTTTCACCCAGAACATCATAAGTCTTTGGGTGCATGAATCTCTCTTCTAACCCTTTGTCTCTTGGGAGTAGGTACTATCTCCTCTCTCACTTCACACTCTTGTACTTCAGTGTCAAAGGGTGGGTGATCTTCAGAGTTTTCATTTTGTGGCACAAATTCTGGGGCTTCTGGTCTCAGAATTACAGTGTCCTTTTCCTGTCTGTGAGGTGAACAGTGTGCATCAACTCCTGGCACTTCAGGTGGCCACAACCAGCTTATCTCCATCCACTCCTCCTCCTCACTACCTCCTGTGGCCAGGGATCCCGATTGGGACCTAGTTACAGGTCTAGGCGCAGCCATAGGCGATAGTTCCCGTTGTGGAGTTTTTCTGACTGCTTCTGTTAAAGGCAGAAGGTGATTCCGGTGCCATATTTTTAATGGTCCTGTACTCCCTTCTGGTCTGATCTGATATACCGGCAGTCCTGGGAGACGTTTGCATATGATGTATGGCTGTGACTTCCAGCGATCAGCCAGTTTGTGTTTGCCTGGTATACCCAGGTTCCTCAACAAGACTCAGTCACCGGGTTGTAGGTCTTGAATCCGTACCTTGAGGTCAAAATCCCTCTTATTTCTACTTCCTCTTGCGTCCGATGTGGCTTGGGCCTTTTCATATGCAGCCTTCAAACTTTTCCGCATCCTGTCTACATACCCTGGGTGAGAGGCTTCCGATGTGTGGTCCAGAGAGGTTCCAAAAGCCAAATCCACCGGTAGTCGGGCTTCTCGTCCAAACATCAGACGATAGGGTGAATACCCTGTAGCATCACTTACGGTACTATTGTAGGCATGTACCATGGCTGTGATGTGTTTACTCCACTGTTGTTTTTGTTCAGCAGCCAACGTTCCTAACATATTAAGGAGGGTTCTGTTAAACCTTTCCGGTTGAGGGTCCCCTTGTGGGTGATAGGGAGTAGTCCTGGACTTCCTTATGTCTAGTAGATCCAGCAGTTGTCTAATGAGGGTGCTCTCGAAATCTCTCCCCTGGTCTGAGTGGATCCGCTGAGGTAAGCCGTAATGAACAAAGAATTTTTCCACTAGAGTCCTTGCCACTGTAGATGCCTGTTGGTCCCTGGTAGGGAATGCCTGAGCGTATCGGGTGAAATGGTCCGTGACCACCAGGATGTTTCCTTGTCCACTGAGATCGGATTCCACACATAGGAAATCTATGCATATTAGGTCCATAGGTCCTTGGCTCTCTAAATGGCCCATTGGGGCGGCTCTCTGAGGTAAGGTCTTCCTCTGTATGCACCTGAGACAGGAATGACAGTAACTCTCCACTTCAGATCTCATGTATGGCCAATAGAACCTGTCCCTCACCAATTGAAGAGTCCTTTCTGATCCCAGATGACCATGGTGATCATGCAAGGCAATTAGTACTTTCTCCCTATGCTTCTCCGGCAAAAACAACTGCCACTTCTCCTCAGGATCTTCAGAGGGGCCCCTTCTGTATACCACTCCTTGCTGTAGCTGCAACCGGTCCCACTCTTTGCATAACAGGCGAGCTTCCTTCTGAGCGCTCTGGAGAAGTAGATCAGGGTGTTGGCTCTCTAAGGCCTCCAATACCAGACCACAAAGGGGATCTTCCTGCTGATCTCTCCGGAGGTCCCTCCTAGACAGCTTAGGTAAACCCTCCGCCACCATCTGAGTGACATCACAGTAGCACCTAGGCACCCCCACAGCGGACACTCCAACTTCCTCAGCCCGGGCTCCACCCTTCACTGGTTGTTCCGCTCCCTCACAAAGGGCTCTCACACCTTCAGGGGTAAGCTGGGTCCATCCTCCTGGTGGGTCCTGGGGACAGTGGGGCCTTCTGGACAGTGCATCAGCGTCCCGATTCCCGATCCCTGGTCGGTATTTCAGGCTGAAAGTAAATGCAGAGAGTGCAGCCAACCATCTATGCCCTGTGGCGTCTAGTTTTGCTGTAGTGAGCAAGTATGTGAGGGGATTGTTATCCGTCTTGATCACAAATTCAGCACCATACAGATAGTCTTTTAGCTTGTCTACAACCGTCCACTTCAAGGCCAGAAACTCGAGCTTGTGAGTTGGGTAATTCCTCTCGGCAGGTGTCAGACTTCGGCTCACATAAGCAATAGGTCGTAGATGTCCGTCGTACTCCTGATAAAGCACTCCACCTAGCCCATCTCGACTGGCATCCACATGCAGTTCGTAGGGTCTGGTAGGGTCTGCATAGGCCAAGACCGGGGGCAGTGGTAAGGCTCCGCTTCAACTGTCTAAAGGTCTCTTCGCACTGTGGGGTCCACTGATCTTCAATTGAGTCTTTCTTCTTCCTAGGACCCTCTTTTGGTTTCCCAGGTTTGCCCGAGTCCAGATCAGCTCCCTCTTCGTTCTTCAACAGCTCAGTGAGCGGGTGGGCTATCTTGGCAAACCCTTCCACGAATCTACGGTAGTACGAACAGAATCCTAAAAATGACCTAAGCTCGGTCACATTTGTGGGTCTGGGCCAAGAGGTGACAGCTTCCAGCTTCTGTGGGTCTGTGGCTACTCCTTCTGCAGACACGATGTGGCCCAGGTAGCTTACTGACGGCTGATAGAATTGGCACTTCTCCATGGAAAGCTTCAGGCCTTCATCATGAAGTCTTCTCAGGACTTTCTCCAAGCGCTCCTCGTGCTCCTCCAGTGTTCTGCCAAACACTATCACGTCATCCAGATATACCAGCACTTCAATCAGATTCATGTCGCCTACAGTCTTCTCCATTAACCTCTGGAAAGTGGCCGGGGCCCCTGACAAGCCTTGTGGCATGCGATTGAATTCGAAGAATCCTACAGGAGTAATGAAAGCCGTCTTCTCCCTATCTTCGGGGTGCATAGGGATCTGATAGTATCCACTTTTCAAATCTAGCACGCTGAACCACTTCGCTCCTGACAGGCTCTGTAGAGCATCTTCTATTCGGGGTGTGGTGTATTGTATTGTCGGGAATGGTCCTCCGGTTCAATGTCCTATAGTCGATGCACAGTCGTAACGACCCATTCTATTTCCTCACTACCACTATTGGGGAAGCATAGGGACTACGGGACTCTCGGATGATTCCTGTCCTCTTCAACTCAGCCAGCTGTTCTCGCAGGTCTTCCAGATCTCCCAATGGAATCCGCCTGACCCTCTCTCGAAAGGGTTTGTCCTCCTCTAGCCGAATCTTGTGTTCAGCACTCTTTGCAAGCCCATATCGAACTCACTCTTTGAAAACGCCGTCCTCCATCTCAGCAGCTGGGTTTTTGCCCTCTCCATCCACTCGGGTGACAGGGGGGTGTCTTTCGGGTAGAACTCTTCCATGGGGATCTCTCCCCCTTGTCCTCCCATTATTCCATACGATGAAACTGGAGTTGCTTGCTTCACCTTCCCTAGCAACACTTTAGCTGGCATCTTCACCGGTGACGTTGTGGTGTTCCGGACACTGACTGAGACCTTTCCTCTGCTCCGCTTTAGTGACTTGGTCGATAGCAGTTCTGGGATTATTTCCAACTCTTTGGCCTCTTTCTCTCCGTCCGTCTCAAGGACGATGAAAGCTCCTGGCTGTCTCCAAGTCAGTTTGACAGAAGCCTTCAAGCAGACTACTTCACCAGGTTGTACCACCTTCTCACTTCTGTCCAAACGCCAGATTTTCCCCACTCTTCCGCGGGGGCTTTCTGCTCATGCAATAGATTCTGATACACCTGTGTTAACATTGGGTGTATCTTCACAGCTGGAGAACCCTGTGTCTGTACAAGCGGTGTCAAGAGTCTTCGGACTAGGTCGGTGTTGGTCCCAATAATGAGGGAACTTTTGTCAGCCCCTGGTGGGCGGGGACACACCACTGCCAAGGCATCGAAGACTTCGGCCTTCCCTGCCACACTCGGGTCGAAGGTGAGCCTAATGGGTAGATAGCCATCGTAAGGGAAGTTCTGAGTCCCTAGACCCCATATCTCCAGCTCCTCCAGCTTCTGAAGTGGCAGGTGTCTGAGGTGTTTCTCGTAGAAATCTCTGTAGAGTAAGGTCACTTGGGCTCCAGTGTCCAGCAGGGCTTTGGTGTAAATCCCTTCCACTTGGATAGGGACAATGGGAGAAGGTCCCACTAGTTCAGGGGGGAATCCATGGGGAGTGGCAAGATTAGCCTGTTTGGTGGTTTGCACTTTTACACCTCGCCTCGGTGAGCGCTTGCTCGAATTCGGCCTACATGCGTCCCTAGGGACCTGGTATGCATGAGGTTGTTTGGAGTTGACTGTTGTGACCAGGCGCCCAGCTGACTCCTTCACTGGGGCCCTCTAAAGTTTTCCGCCGGTTCTTGGCGCCTTGTTTCAGTCTTCGCCGGGCTTGGCATACTTGGCGGTAGTGTCCAACTCCCCCGCAGTTGAAACAGGTCTTTAGCTTCGCCGGTCTCTCAGTCAGGGCGGCTGCATGATCCACTGGGGGTCTTCTGTGTCGAGACTTCCTCCCTCTGTGGTCCCTCCAGCTTCTCAGTCAACAAAGCCATCATTTTCAATATTTCTTTCTGCACCCGAAACAGTTTTCCTAATTCAGACTGGGGCATCTCATCAGTGTTCGCTGTCAGGACACTAGCTTCCTGGGAGCTCGATGAAACATCAGATTTGTGCCATCTGATCCTTGCGGTGGTACTGGACTGAGTCTTCCTTTGTTTCTTCTCTCTTTCCATTTCCATCTTGGCTGCCTCATTGGTCTCCTCAATGAGTACCTCATCTGTAGTGGAGGGATCATCCAAATACTGCCTCAACTGGAATTTGACATAGTCACTCCTCAGGCCTGTAGCCACAGACCTCAGAAACTTCTTCTGAATTAGTCCAGCCCCAAAGTGTTCATCTGAGTCTTCCCCCCGGGAGGCGGACAACAGGCGGTCTTTCAATTCAATGGCCCTGAACAGGAAATTCTGAGGAGTCTCCTGACTGTCCTGTGCCATATTTATCAGTTTGATGATACAACTCAGTGGCACCTTCCTCCTTGTAGTAGCTCTTTAGTATTCTCCTGAGTTGTGTTAGAGTCAGTCCATTTTTTCATTTCTAGCATGCCCTATGACTATCAGGCCTGGGCTAATGGCGTTGACTACAGCCTCTACAATTTCTGTTTCAAGATAGCCTCTTTGGAGTCCCAGTTCCATCTGGTGCAAGAGATTCGTGTAGGACAGATTCCCCTTCTGTTCTTTTCCTCCTATCTGTCCTTCGATTTTGAAGTCCTTCCGAATCGTCACCTCTGCAAGTGGCTGTGGGTGCGTCTCTGGAGAAATGAGGCAGGTCTTGACCTTTGCTTACTACCAGTCGAGTCCTTACATGAGGCACTTTACCCTTCAATGTGTTCTGCGATCATGCCGGAGGCCTCCTTGAATCTTTTTTGTATTGTGCGGCACGCCGTTTTTAGGTCAGATAGTTGTCGTTCCAACTGAGAACCTCCCCTGCTTGTGTCAAACACAGTCTTTTCCCCCCCTTGAGGGGGCCTTGAACTGGTTTTGGTTGGGGTTGACCCAAAACTAACTCCCAGCATCGTTGGCTTAACACAGCTAGAGTTGACAGGGCTCCCTTCAGGCCCTTCTGGTGGTGCGTCAGGTAAAACTTGGTTCTCCCAGCTAGCTGTACACTTGAGCCTCTAAAGTTCTCCGGAATTCCCTTCCTCCATTCCAATAGAGCATAAGTATGGGAGGTCTCACAATCTGATCTGGTTGCAACCACCCAGGCCTTCCTAATTGGGACAATGCCTTTACAATCTTGTTGACCTGTTCGTTCTCCCAGGCTTCTCCCGGGAGTGCGATTGCTACGCTCGCTTCTGAGCGAGCGCCTTCCGCCCCACACCATCGGGCCACTGTACTAGGATCCATATTGGTGCCAAGGGGTGGGCTTCACTTGCAGAGAGACAGGGATCCCGTACGAGCCCCCACGTGTAGCGCTGACCCCCGAAGGAGCGGCTGATTGTAAATTTGGGCCTGTACTCTGTCTTGACACCCCCGAGTATTTTTGGTCTCACTCCCCTTGACACAGCTGTGGTGCAATACAGATATAAAGCTTTGGTGTTGAAGGGGAAAGTAATCATACACAGGCTGTGCTGAAACAACAGTTAGTTTTACTGAAATAGATTCTGTACTTAACCATGAGAACACATTTGGTGGGCAACAAATATTACAGGAAATTATAGGCAGCAATCCCCTAATGTCCCCCCCTATCAGCAGGACTTTGGCGTCTCCAAGTGGGACTAGTGCGCAGGCCACAACTCAACACTGCGCACCTTCCCACTTCCAGCACACCATACAAAAATCAGTAAACACGCTATGCAACGTACAACATCTAACAAGAATAAGATCACAGCGTGTAATGGACTTAATGTTCCCACCTCAGACAGTGTCTGGTGAATGGTAGCAGTACTGCAGGGCCTTGCAATGAGAACAGTCTAGTCTCTGATCTTCTTTTCTTCTGCTAGCAATTTAAGAGAAAGATTTGTAATCCAAGGGCTCTCTGGTTAACAAGTGGTGTGAAATAAACTGAAACTGTAGTCTAACTGTGAGAGGTACCTGTACACTCTCTCCTGGGAGCACAACTCCAATGACCGGCACCAACAGTTGGTTTAGGCTTGAGGCCTTTGCACGTGTGGCTTTATGGCACACCGCGACAGCGTGGAACTATCAGTCCCAGCAACACTACCAAGGCAGCCTAGATGTGTGTTAAACAGTACAAGACTTTGGGCATGAGCCCTCTCACCACACGAGGTCCAGGCGGATGGATGTCTTCACTCCATACGAGGTCCAGGCGGATGGATGCCTTCACTCCATACGGCCTCAGTCCGGTCTCTAGCAATCATCCGGTTGTCTGATTCTCCTCCAGAGCCGATCGGAAGTCCTCCGTCACCCTTCTTGAGATCAATGGCTTGCTTCTGCAGAAAGTAGGCCGGAATTCCGTAGATCGCACCGAAAGAGGGAGAGAGAGAGAGAGAGCTCCTCCAGGGCGTATGTCCCAGGAACCAGAGAGAGCTAAAATGGCCACCACCAAACCTTTTATCACCTTCCCAGCATGCCTTGCAGCCCCGAGTGTTCATGGGTAAGTCCTTCACATCACTCCTCCCATGCTTCTTGGAAAAACAAAAGATGGTGCAGTCCATTCCACATTTTCACCACTAGATGGTGCCAAACACCTATTTACAACACCAGTCCATAGAATAACATTGTAAAACATCAATATGTCTTTGGAGAGGCAAAAACTGTCCCCGCTACATTTATTTCAACAAAAAATATTAAAGGAACACTAAAGCTTCATTGTTTATTAGTTCCGTTGATTGCTGTAAGCTAGAGCATTTAAATATCACTTACCTCGTTTTTCCTTTTGACCTCCAAAATACAGTAATCCAGGTTTGAAAATGCCATTTCCTGTCTTTCTTCTTCTGCTTTCCACCAGCATCTGCATGGTAGAAAGCAGAATGTGCTCACCCTCTCTATGACTACAGCCCTGCGTGAAGATGCTCTCTTAACCCTCACAGGCATGGAGGCTAAGCCTAATGGGAACTGTAGTTCCCATTAGGCCGTGATGTAGCAAGAATGAATGCGCACCGCAAACAGGACGTCAGTGAGAAAAC